>OZ025239.1:40108929-40413929 GCA_964019155.1 Osedax fenrisi
TTTCAAACGTGCCGACTTCCTCCAGTTACCGATAAAATATATATCATATAATATACAATTTTATATTAGGACCTACATAATATTTGAATTAAAAAGGTAATGAAGAGTTTAGAACATATTATGCAAAATATTTTTAATATTCTAGGAATGTGTTAAGTGAATGTAAACGTTTACAAATAAAGCTTACACACATATTTACCGCATCTATATATATATATATATTTGATACTTTGATATATTGATTCTAAATCATTAAGTTAATGCCACTTAATAATAACAGGAGCATCAGACACACCGACGAACTAGCGCATTACTTAATTTGATGGAAGCCAAAGAACGGAACACGAAATAGAAGGAGACAATCCAAGACATTCATAGAAATCTTAAAGAACGACTGCGATTGTGAAGAAGAAGACGAATTAAGAATACTGATGTTGGACAGAGAAGTATGGAAAGCAATTGCAAAATATGGTCGAGTGAGAACTCGACTAAATTAAAGTAAATAATAATAACAGATGAATTAAACTCTACGATGTATGCATTCGCTAAATGATTCACTCTTCATTTTTATTAAGTCTAAGTAGTAATCACACATGTTATTAGCTGTATATATTGATGTATGTACATAAGTATACTTATATATAATAACTATATTTTAAAACTAATATGTGCATTCGATGTCTGCCTCAATTTTTGGACGCATTTCGCTTACAGTTACAAATTCATTCAGTTAGCGAATAAAATATTGATTAATACATATATACTAACAATGTAAATAAATGAATTAAATATTTTATATCGTGCGAATAAAAATTATATTATATTATGTGAAAATATCTTGAAAAAATTAATAATAGTGGTCATATAACAGTATAAAATATATCCCTACCTATATCTGCCTATAGTATACCACAACTAGTATTTACTAGCAATGACAATAACTAACTTTCCTATATCCCTACCTATATGCCTATAGTATACCACTACCACTAGTTACCACTAGCAATGACAATAACTAACGTTCCTATAACCCTACCCAAGCAACCAAAATCATAAAATGTACATGTACAGAAACAGTTCTTGTGTACTAGTATTGGTAACAGTTTTTTGGTAAGTTTTTGTAATAGTTACGATGTACATGAACACAATCAGGATTTTCTTACTATTGTCCGTAACCATAGTACAATGTACTAGTACAAATCCGGATTTCCGTACTATTGTCTGTAACCATAAACCAATAGTTATATAAATAATAAAACAAATTTATTTATATATAAATATTTATTATAATTAGAATTATTTGTTCGTCCTTTGAAATCTCTGTTTCATTTCTTTCAAAATAATTGAAAGAGGTGGTGTCTTCACATATACAGTTGAGCTAATTTCTGTAATATTAAATAATAATTAGTTAAATTATATATATATATATATATATATATATTAAACCTATACACTTTACTATATATATATATATATATATATATATATATATATATATATATATATATATATATATATGTATATATATATATATATATATTTATATATATATATGTATATACCATATATATACAATTAAAAGTTGTATAGGTAATAATGTTATGCATAATTTTTATTGTTAACTGGCATTAAGTTAAAGTTCATCGGTTACTTATACTATGCAATGCATAGTATGCATTCAAGTTCAAAGTAGCTATAAATACATCTAGAACTTTGATAAATAATTATTTATCTATAATTTATTAGTACCGCAATTTAAATAGCACTAATATGCGGCACCATAGTGCCACTATCACTGATTACTTTACTTACTGGGTATATATATATATAACAAAGTGAAGTTTCCCAGCTAACAGTAAGAGCAGCATAACAGCAGCATAATAGCAAATCTGATAATAACAGCAGCATAATAGCAGAATAATAGAATTACAAATTAATAGCAGCATAATATACATACTACAGCAGCATAATAGCAGCATAATATACACAAAAACTAACTTTATAATAGCAGCATAATAGCAGCATAATATACATACTACAGCAGCATAATAGCAGCATAATATACATACTACAGCAGCATAATAGCAGCATAATATACACACAAACAAACTTTATAATAGCAGCATAATAGCAGCATAATATACACAAAAACAAACATTATAATAAGTTAAATTTTGAATTTAAACCTTGACCTAAGTTTAATAATAATACTAATCTTTGGTAATAATCTTAGAGAGCCATAATATGATGTATTATTTATGTGACGATATATATTTATCGTCCCAATTTACTCGTTTTACTTATATAATATATATTCTTCTATTAAATAATTAAGATTACGAGGAGAGTAAGGAGAGTACATTGCTACAAGGTTATAATTAATTATATTTAATAGTATACATTGTAGCATGATATAAGTATATATATATATATATATATATATATATATATATATATATATATATAATATATATATATTAATCTATATATAAATATATATATAAGTTATAATAAGTTAATATTAATTTATAATACAAATTTATAATAACAATTTTTAAATTGTAAAATAATACTTTTAATTTTTTTTAATTTTACTTTAAATAGGTTAACATATTAAAAATAATATTCATTAGAGTGCTTTATATTATTAATTAATATTATTTTTCAATGGAATACAATAACTTGTAAGGAAAATGTGTAGCATTACATTAATGAATAATATATATATATATATATATATAATATATTACAATTTATATATGCATGTATGCATAGTATGCATTGCATACATGCATGTATAATATCAATATTACAATTTACAAAATCCTTATAATCCTTATAAAATTAACTTATATGGAAAAAGTATGTAATAGTTATAATATACTATTTTATATAAATATATTTATTATATATGTTATGTGGATTCAATTAATTTGAATTGATTTTTATTAATTGATTTTATTTCATTTGAATTTCATTTTATTATTCCATTTGAATTATAAAAACAATTTTATGTAATTTGAATTGATTTTTATTAATTCATTTGAAATTAATTTATTTCATTTGAATTTAATTTAATTTTGTTGTAATATCTAGTATAATTCTTCACTGATATGCATATAAATATATAGCAGTGAAATTTACCCCCATGCCTCATATTTAGATCATATGATCCTCCCACATATTTATTCTATAATTTCTAATATTATTATGTCTCGATTTTTGATTGTTTGCCTATTAGATCTATTATTTATTAATTATAGCTATTCATTATACTACATTGCTAGTATATAAAATAAATTATAGCTAAAATACAAACAAATTTAGAAAAATATTATGCAAAATATTTCAAATAATAGTGGAAAAATATTTGTATAATATTCCAACAAATATTTTAAAAAATACAACAAATAATTCAAAATATTACAAAATATATTTTTTTAAATATAATATTTATATAATTATAATATCTTAATATAGTAACATTTCAACAATTAGTTGAAAAATATATAAAATACAACACAATTTAAAAAATAGTTTCAACAAATTGTTTATAAATATTTCACATTTTTTATAATATATCAATAAAGTTCCACGAAAGATTTAACATGAAAAAAAAATTATTTGAATGGCAAAATGTATATGTGTCGATTTTTTTAGTCAAACTAATATAACATTCCACACAGACACACAGACACACACACGTATATATATGTATATATATATATATATTATATATATATATATATATATATATATAATATATCGATATATATATACTCTTGAAGTACAATACTTTATTATAATTTGTCTAACTTATATCAAAGTTTTTCCAAAGATTTCGCAAAATATTTAAATAAATATGAACACAGATTTTAAATATATATATATATATATATATATATATATATACTATAAATATTTAATATTATGTGCTATAGAATATTATAATACTTTTTAGGTTCGAAGAGAGCAAAATGTCATCAATTCAAATTCTAAGGTTATTTCTATACATATATGTATATTTGTGTATTACACACTGTGTAGGCATATATATTAATATTATATAATATATATATATATAACATTTAAATAATACAACTCATAAATGAAATACAAGTTATTTATGCGAACAGTTAATATTTATGAATTATAAAATACCCATTAACATTATTTATTTATTAATTTAATAAATATAATATATATTACCTAACATTATTTCATAATTTATTATTATTCTTTATTCACTAACACAAATTTATAATATAATTAGATTGATCTTCTTATTAAAATTCTTACTTTTTACATATTTTTTAACTATTACAGCTAATGATGAAATATAAGAAATGCGATTAATAATGTGTATTTATGAGAATATATGTGAATATATATTTTACTGTAATAAAGTTTTATTTAAATACTACTTATTTATTAATATATATTTTATATTGTAAGAATATTAGATAAATAATTAGTAATATAATGTTAATGTTAACATAAGAGCAATAGCAATAGCAGCATACTATACTTTTAATGTAAGCATACTATAGTTTTAAGGGCAGCATAATAGAATAACAAATTAATGGCAGCATAATATCAACATAATAGCATTTATAATAGCAGTATAATAGACTTTATAATAACACCATAGTAGAAGCATAATATACTTTATAATGGTAACATAATAGCATCATAATATAATTTCTAATAGCAGCATAATATACTTTCTAATAGCAGCATACCAGCAGAATAATATCAGCATATATGCTTATATATAAGCAGCATAAAAGCAGCATAAAAGCAGCATGATAGCAGCATAAAAGCAGCATAAAAGCAGCATAACAGCAGCATAATATCAGCATATAAGCAGCATAAAAGCAGCATAAAAGCAGCATAAAAGCAGCATAAAAGCAGCATAAAAGATGCATAAAGGCAGCATAAAAGCAGCATAATAGCAGCATAAAATCAGCATAAAAGCAGCATAATAGCAACAAAATCAAACTTTATAAGAGCAGCATAACAGCACAAGTAAACATTTGCGGCTATTATGTTATTCTATTATGCTGCTCTTATGCTGCTATTACTGTTAGCTGGGTTATTCGTATATAACTTTATTGACGAAGACCTGTATAATAACATAAAAAATAATAATAACACAGTAATAATAATTATGACAATGACAATATGTACCAACCAGGTGAGACGCAGAACCGAAAGTGTATCAATCTCACCGAGCCGCATTCCTTTTATAGGAAACAAATCACACGAAATAGACACACGATAACAAATATAAAATACAAAACGAATAACAATTTATACAAATAATAAACATTTAATTACAAAATATAAACCTACACATAGCTATGCAATCAACATAGCGTGAAGCCTAAAACAATTTATGCATGCAGATATATCGATATTATGTAATGACCGAATTGAATTTAATTCAATTCGACATAAATGTATATTACATTAATCAATATATCTGTAGACTTCACTTTATAACATATATATATATATATATATATATATATATATATATATATATATATATATATATACATTTACATATACAATATAATATAAATATAATATAATTTATATATATATATATATATATATATATATATATATATATATATAACTTATATTCTATTTATATTACATTTAGGTATATATATATATATATATATATATATATATTACTTTATTTATATTATATTTACTACATAAAACGTATACGTTACTATAGTACGGTGTAACCACACACACATATATATATATATATATATATATATATATATATATATATATGTGTATGTGTGTGTGGTTACTGATGCACTACAGTAACGTATACATTTTGTAACCTCTCTATTCAAACTACTAAATATGGTTACAGCCGTACTATAGTATCGTATACGTTTTGTAACCTATCTATTGAAACCACAGAACCAGAGAGAATTCTTTCTAGCTCTATGATTCAAAATAATAAATATGGTTACAGCCGTACTATAGTAACGTATACGTTTTGTAACCCCTCTATTCAAACTAATAAATATGGTTACAGCCGTACTACGGTTTGTAACCATATGGTTACAGCTGTAATACGAACTGTAACCATATGGTTACAGCCGTAATACGAACTGTAACCATTAATGGTTGCATGAAATACACTTTTGATTGCTTGGGTACCTATATCTGCCTAGAGTACACCACTATCACTAGTTGTTACTAGCAATGATAATAACTAATGTTTCTATATCTCTACATAACCAATAAAATAAAATAAAATAAATAAATAATTAATCAAGTTATCCAAATATATAAATCATATATAAAGTATTATTTTATTTTTTAGATAAGATAGACGAAAGGTCATCTCGACCACTCACACCCCAATAATAATCTGAGGTCACCGACTATATATAGTATATATGTATACAGAGTAGCTCCATTAATGTTCAAGATAAAGAAGCAGAATCTTATGAAAAGCAAATGGTAATTAAATTTATTTATTTCAATTATTATTAATCAATTATTTTAAAGATAGTAACTACTGAAGAACTGGATGGTTTACTCACAATATACTAAGAAGTATCTGAAAGAACTTTGACTTTTAATTATCTGTAGAATGAGCATAATAACAATAGAATTTTAATAAATATATTATTTAATTTTTAGTTTTGTCTTCTTTTAGTTAGATCATTTAAATCATATTTAAATCCTGTTTTCATTGTTTAAAGTAATCAGAATTACAGCAGACTTAAAGCAGAATTAAAACAGATTTAAAGCGTTTTTCAATGTTTAAAGTAAACAGAAATAAAGCAGATTTAAAGCAGAATTTAAAACATAATTTAGCAGAATTAAAGCAGAATTAAAACAGATTTAAAGCGTTTTTCACTGTTTAGAGTAAACAGAATTAAAGCAGATTTAAAGCAGTATAATTAAAGCAGATTCTAAAGCAGAATGTTCGAAAATCTTTAAATTTACTGCTTTAATTCTGCTTTAAATCTGCTGAAAGTGTTTGCTGGGTATACTGGTATTACAATATATACATATATATATATACTATTCCTTATAAATTAATTATTTGGAAAACTAGTTATATTTCTGTATATTTACAGAGTTTTCTGATGAAAGTAAATTGTTTTAAAATAAAAAAAATTACAAAATTTAATAATATAAATATATATATATATATATATATATATTATCTTTAGATAATTAATTAATAATATAATTTATATGTAATGAATTATAATTATCATTAATATAAATATTAATATATTTTTGTTATCAACATACAATAATATATGTATAGAAATATATATATATATATATATATATATATATATATATATATATATATATATCTTTAGATATAGATATACCTATAGGTTTTATAAATAATGCATTTCATTGTTAATTCGGGTTATAGGCAACTCATGTCTTAATATAAATTCAGATAGAATAATAACAAGGTCAAGTAATCAACTATATATAGTTGCTATAGCATAATATATATATATATATATATATATATGATGTAATAATAGTATAGTTAAATAAAGAACTATATACGTTATAGATATTCACAGCAATAATGATGTTGCGTACGTATTACGACGTATTTCTTTGATGAATCACTAATTAGTCATACATTATTATAATTGCGTATGAATGTGAATATGTGAATTGTATTCGTGTTGTATATATATATTATATATATATATATATATATATATATATATATATATATATATATATATATATATATATATATATATATGTGTGTGAACATGTGACACGTGTCGTGTGTATAAGCATATATGTAAAATATAAATATATATTTCTTATGATATTTTGTCATATGTCATTGATGAAATACATATTATAACATATATATATATATATTTATATATATATATATATAATTTAATTTAATTTAATTTATTTTAAAGAAACTTTGTGCCAGAGCGTCTAAAGTAAAAATAAAAAATAATATAACGGAACATAAACGAAAATAAAATAACTAATAACGAACAATAGGAATACATAAAGTACTCAACATTAATATAAGGTTGTAGATATCTATATATCGCTATATCGCATGTAGATATATCATTATAGTGATACAAATAGTGATCAGGGAAATGCAGTGGTTAATAGATAAGTTTTTAATATAGATTTAAATGCGTTGGTGGATTGAGTAGAACGTAGTTTATATGTTGTTCCATAAATAAGCGGCCGATATATGCCATGCACGAATTTAGTTGAATGGAGATTAAGTTTAGATGGTAGATGTATAAGGTAAGAAGTAGTAGAATGGAGAGATAGTATGAGTGGGATTATAGATTAAGGAAGATATATATTCAGGTCGGTTGTGGTGAAGATAGTTATGAGTTAATAGAAGAACTTTAAATATTACTTTGAATTTGATTGGTAGCCAATGCAATCTCTTTAAATATGGAGAAATATGTATCTGAGAAAAGCGATCAATTTTAAAAATTGATCGTACTAACGATTTTATAGGATTTGTAATTTTTTTAAATTTGATAGCCAGGTTAGGGAAAATGAGAATATTACAGTAATCAAAAATCGGTAATATAAAAGATGAGGCGATAGTTATAGATACAATTAGGGAGATAGAGTTACGGATTAGACGGAAATAGTGAAGATGAAAGTTTATAGAGAGAAGAAGATTTGAGATGTGGTGATGAAAGTATAGAGAACTGTCGAAATAAACACCAAGATATTTAACATTATCAGAATATAATATATTATGATTGTTAACCATGATAAAGGTGGGACTGTTAATGGGCATTTGTGAGAAGAAATGTGGTTTATGTTTGATTGGGATTCAGTGATAGAAAGTTATTTGAAAGCCAATTATGTGTAGATTTAATGCAGTTAGGCATAATATTTTGAGCACAATTTTATCAGAAGTTCATTTTACGTTAAGTTGTATATCATCTGCATATGAGTGAACTGATATAAAGGGAAATTTAGAAATTATATTAAAAATAGGAAGTATATAAATATTACAAAGTATCGGTCCTAATACAGAGCCTTGGGGATATTACTAGGAAATGATATGTGCCCATTTATAATAATATAATAAGTACGGTCAGAAATGTATGACTTAAACCATTTAAGTGCATTACGGGCGATACCAATATTATCCAATCGTGGTATATGAAGACTGGTCAATTGTATCAAATGCTGCACTTATATGAGGATAAAGTAAGCTAGTTTAGTATAGAATTTCTGTAGAATGCTAAATATAAAGTAATTTCATAAATAAAAGTATGATATTTATATTATATATGAGTATTTAGTATAAAGATGTAAATGTGGTTTGAGAGATAAGAGATAAAACTAGGAGAGAGCAAGACAGGGGAGTGTATCCTAATACGGACACGTTAACAATAAATGGTCTCAATATTCTATGACTCAATATTTGTAATCAAAAATTCTAATATATTTATATTATATGATTATATTATTGTGATTTTAAAATTATATTTAATCTTTTTATTTAATAGATAACGGGGGTATTCATATAGTTATCTAAAATATCAAAGGAAATTGATAGTGTAAGTATGTCATATTAACAGGAATGTTAGTTGTTAGGAATTATAACATAATTATATGGTAATACGTTAATGTATATAAAACTATCATTTAGTTTATACATTATGATGTAATATATATATATATATATATATATATATATATATATATATATATATATAGTATTTAGTAGAGTAGCTTAGCTAGTATTCTCGGAAAATTGAAAAGGGACAATATTATTTGTTGTATATAATGATATTACGGGATATGATACATTCTTAGATACAATGAGACTCCGAGAAATAGGCAGATATTTGTGTCAGGCTTTAGGAAGGTTATTAGAGATTGTTATCGTTATGATGTTTGTAAGACGATGGGGTGTACCCGGGGGGGTGGAAAGGGAGGCTATGTTATAGTAATATACGTATAAATTAGTATAGTAAGGTAATCACTTTAAACGGAGCTTCTCTCTAATGCATACTATTAATATATTATTATTGTTATCTTTTCATTATTTTATGAATGTTATCATGTATGATAATTATTGTATATTGTATATAATAATTATAAATAACTAAATAGGTCCAATAGGTCGACCTTATATATGCATAACTATATGCATAACTATACATTCTTTCAAATTATACTCAATATTTATATTTAAAATTAACTGGTAGGGGAGGGTGGGGTTGTATGACCATGTTTTTGTATAAAGTGCTATCATTGTTGTAATAATACATTTTTCTTAATTATGTATATTGTATTGCATAATATATGATATTAGTTAACTAATATATTACTTTTAGATATAAGGAATACTTATAAGATTTCATAATTACAATTAATAAAAAAAAATAAAAAAGTTCATTCAACCCCAAAGGCGGGGTTGAATGAACATAGCCTGTTTTACTTATTTAATTGCTCTCGGCATGATAGTTTTATCACATATTCTATCAGTTTGTTGAGTATAGTTTATCATTTTTGATTCCTAGAAATAATATTTAAATAATTATTATGAATTAGTAATAGACCCTCATTAAAATTAATTTAATTAATTATATTGATATATAATTAATTATATTATTTCTATTTAATCATTACTTATTTATATTCGGATCATTGAATATATATTATAATATTATAATAATATTAATATTATAATATTATAATATTATATTATAAATATTAACATATGATATTTGGCTGATTGAACAATGTTCATATAACCCCGTTTTTAGTGGTTCACTCAACCCCATATGAAATTGTATTATTAATTGTTAAAATTTAAATATTTTATTTAAAATTTTAAATATATTTGTATATTAATATTAAGCTAATTATATATTAAAATCATATATATAATATGAAAATAATCAAATAATTATTATAGAATTTATAACATATATTACATTGTCTGGAATTTTTACTTTTGAGCGTACTTTAGTTAAAAATGTGATTAAAATGATACTATTTTTATTTTTTTATTAAATGATACTTCCGCAACTGTATTAATTATAGATGATGATACTAGTTCAGTTAAATCAAATTTCTGCTGTAGCAAACAATTGTTATCTCCAGTGGCTCATGCAAGACACCTGTTCATACAACCCCACTCTCCCCTACACCGAAATCAATATTCATAATACTAGTTGATCACGTGATGATAATGTTATAATCACGTGATGATACTAGGATGACCACGTGATGATACTTTATGTTTAAACTTAAATACTAGTACAATTAAATCTCTAAAGTGTAATCGTATAATAATGTTAAAAAAATAGTAATACTAAAAAATATTTCTTCAGTCTTCTCGGAAAAATGAAATGGTATGATCATATCATATAGTATATCGATCTGTTAATATATATTACCAGATAGGTAGCGTATTCCACATCGAGGTAACATTCATCCTGAAAGACTTCTTTGTAATTTGCAATCAATATCGACCCTGTTCCGGTTTCATTGGAAGCACCTCGAATAGCCCCGCGTTATGTTAATAAACATCGGATAATTATCCGACACTATAGTGTTGATATGAACAACGTTCCCCAAAATAATTATGTTTTTAATTAAACATAAACATCTGTAATTAATTCTGTAATATACTCCTAAGTTAGGAGTCCTAACCATTTTAAGTGTCGTAGATAATAACTAGTGGAACATCTATTAGAACATGGTATATATATATAGGGGAAAGTAACCGAATACGGACATTGCCCGAATACGAACACTCTCGGTATCTCAGAAACCATAAATCCTACAAAAAAATTTATTATTAATAAAATATTCATAATTATATAAATAGTTTAAAAAAGTATTTTTTATTTTTTATTATTAAAAATATTGCTGATATATCAAATAAAGTGATTTTTTTATTACGTTTTTAAATTTATGAAAAAAAATGTCAACTTAAAACCTTCTAAAGAATATACAAATGTTTAGATATAAAATATAACATTATATTATTAAAATATAAAGCATTCTAAAATTATATATATAATTTCTATATTTTTTATCAAATATTCATTAAGTTATAAGCATATATCTAGAGGTCATATAAGTTCCTAATACGGACATTCTAGATGTCTTAATACGAAAACCCTATAACCAATCAGAGCGCAGCGTATGAACTATTCTGATATTCATAAAAATCGCAAATTTAGATACTTAATAATAAATATAAATAAATTATTAACTAATTAAATTAGAATAAATTGTTCATAAAATTAATTATAAATAATGTAATTGTAGTTTATCTGATTGATTCATCAATAATATATAGTTTATCTGGTGATATATAGGGTGTTCGTATTCGGACATGGGTACCGAATATGGACACCCCCGTTATCTACGGAATTAAAAGATTAAATACAATTTTAAAATCACAATAATATCTATAATCATATAATATTAATATATTGTAATTTTTGAATAAAAATAATAAGTCATTAATTGTTAAAACCATTTATTGTTAAAGTGTCCGTATTAGGTTACTTTCCCCTATTAAATATATTCAATATAAATGTAATATATATCCGAATGAATTGTTTAATATTTGTTAAATATAAATAGGAGCTCCAATCAAAAAATATTTGTTTACTCTAATCTAGAAAAAATAAACTTTCAATAAGTAGAATGGTCGACTTGGTTTATAGAAATTTTCGAATGATATCTATATTATATAAATGATAATTTTGTGATTTACATATATATGCTACATTATCTGACTGTGATAAATTATATGAAAAAAGTATTCCAAGTAAATCAAATTTAGATGTAGGGTTTTGTTTATATTAGTTTTTAATTAAATGATTATAAAATATAATATCTAGAAAAGTAAAATTAGAAAAATGAAATATTTAAGTAGCACATAACATTAATTGATCATAATACAAATATTCGTTATACATTTTAATATCATCAGAATATATATGATATTTCATATTGGGCGTTTATTCTATTATATATTTCAGAGGAGAAATATAAATAGTAAAGTAAAGTACCTAATGTGAATCCTCTCTGTGGAACTCCGTATAATGAAATATACACAGATGAAATACAAACATGAATCTTAATCGAATAAGTTCTATCTTTGATAGTAGAATGAGTAATTTCAAAGCATCTTCAGTTACTCCCATTAGAGATAGTCTATTAATAAGTATACCACGATAGAAACTATCAAATACAGATGAAAGGTCAAGTTGTAATCATTGAATAATGTTATATTTATCCAAAGAGACATCATTATAATTAATGGTAGCGAACAATTCAGTTTTTAGTATAAAGGCTCTTTCTATATGTACACTTTCTACATTGATATACATCATAGTGTTGATTATCACTAATGATTACGAATGATGAGGAGGAGGGATGTCGATTACGTACTTCTATTAATAGCTATGACTAAGCGCCGTATAATCCTATATACAGCCGTGTGTCCTATAGGTAGGGGCATATCACAGCGTACAATGTATGCCGTAGCATGGATGGGTTGTACCTCATTCATGTTACATGCACGTATAGTAGTCAGCAGACATGCGCAGAGATAGGCACGTAGATAACTATTATTATTACTATAGTAATTACAGCTCTAAACCCTAGGAGAATATATTAATCGTAATTTTTATATAATAAATAACCATAATAATATTAATTATTATATACAATTTACGATTAACATATTCTCACGGTGTTTATAAGTGTTCAATACGTGTTTTTTCCTTCAGAATTTCTAAACTTATATATGTCTTTTAGACGGATATTGATAGACATTATCTAGATCGTAACATTGTGCTATATCATAATATATCATATATATATATATGATATGTATTATTAAAATGTAATATATCAATATACCATTGCGATACCCTCTAGGCCCTATAGGGCAGAGTATATATAGACTATATATAGTCTAGGGTAACAGTATACTGTTATAATTATACATATAGTTTAATATAGCATTGACGTACGTAATATATACAATAGTAATAGAATAATTACGTATATGTTTAAACATCCGACAACTTATAGGAAATCTATGTTAAGCGATATGTTGTCTACACATGGGACTAACCTAACCGGCGTATATAAATATACATTATATAATGTATAGGGGAAAGTCCCCGATTACCGACCCCCTCTCGTATCTCAGTAACTATACGAGATATAAAAAAATAATATATACACGAACTGTTAGTAATTGAATGATACATATGAATAAGTATTTTGTTTTAACAAATATTTAATCCTACAATTGTTATTTGATAAAATTATAAATAAAAGTAATATTCTGTTTTTACTTTTTAAATATTTGAATAATAACTTTTTTTAAATCATTGTAAATACTTTATTAATTAAAAGAAAAATTAATACTGCACATAATATTGTAGATCCATAAAATGTTTATAATTATTATAAAAATAATTCAATTTGAATAACTATTAACCAAAATATCTTAATTATAGCAACCCATATGATTTTCCTAATACCGATCCCTAAATTACCCTAATACCGACCCCCATGTGATTTATAATATCCAATCAAAATAGATCAGTATTTTACTTTAAAATATGTCATAAGTTATTTGTTTATCATTGATATAGATTAAGGATTCATGATTCCATTATATTATATACATACTGCTTAATAACTAAATATTAAATAATAATATACACTATTTTAATATAATTACTATAAAGTTTAAATTTAATATTACTATTAAAACATAAATTCAATACAAAATAATTGCGTGCATGTTATAATTAATTATATTTATTAATATCTACTATGTTGATTGGATATTATAATACTAAAAGTATGTATACCACGATTATTTTAGGGGGTCGGTAATAGGGGAAGGGGTCGGTATTAGGAACAGGTATCCGATTACCGACCCCCCTGTTTATTCTTGTAAATATAATTATATCAAAAATTAAAAATAGCCACATTATTCATTACCATAATATTACCCTATTTACAAAATTTCAAATAAATATATTTAATATTGAATACGTTATTACAAATAATCATTTAGGGGTCGGTAATCGGGGACTTTCCTCTCACCACAAGTAGACAGCTACATTAATGATAGTCTTGGACATACGCGCACATGTAAGTCGGTATCATTACTTCGCTAATTACGATAATGACATTACAACTATAGTCATGATTAGCATCCAAAGCGATGTCTACACCTAACACGTATCTGACCATGGTCAGCAGTGCTAACGTGTCCGAAGACTTATATCCTGTACACCTTCTCAAGCATGCTTGATGACCGTCTAATCGATAATTACTTCATTATCAAATCACTATATAGTTATTATTATTATTTAATTAATTATTTAATTAACACATTAAATTATCATAGAAAATAATATCTGTAACGAAATATAAATCAACTTTTTCTTATTTATTATAAATATCAGTAGGTTTTATAAATCTTTTTAAAATGTATACCTTTTCTGCGTTTCATTAATAAATCAGTATGTAATAATGATTGCATCATTTCTAAGGAATTACTAACTTCAGTATATTTATAAGTGATTTCATAATTTAAATGTTTATTAATATTTATTTATATTTAATTTATAATCTATAATATTACTAAGGCATATATATATATATATATGCTATAGCATGTACGTCCTTGACTATATAATATGCCTATAAATATAGTATATGTCTATATATATATATATATACTATGCCTATATACATATATAATAAGGCTATAATATAATTAACGGTGGACAAGGTCACTGATCACCCAATTCACTCACATATTGATAAGTGGATATAGATAAGTGGATATAGATAAGCATAACATGTATAGTATAAACATAATATGACCTGTTTATGATCTATAGATATGCTTTTACGCAATAAAGTAAAGACTATATATGTATATATATATATATATATATATGATGTAAAACAATGTAATAATTTAAAATGTTATAGATGGTAGTGGGTATATTTTACCATGTAGGAGACATGAGCCACATGAAATGATTCTTATTTGTACTATATCAATAATTATAAAAATTATAAGTTGTAAGAAAAATATTTATGCATTAGGGGACGGAAGGGTATTGTGGCCGATGCGGGTATTGTGGCCGATAACGATATTTCAAGAACCATTATAGTTATCAAAAAATGATATATACGAAAAATGTAGATAATTGAATTCTAAGAATGATAGTGTATATCATTTTTTATTTATATCAATATTAATTATTGATTTTCGCTTAGAGAAAAAAATCAAATAATCGTAATTTTTATCGAATAAAAACGTAAGGTTTACCTTATTTTATAGGCAAGTTATTGAATAAAATTATGTATTTTTAATATATTCAGTTAAGGTAATAAATAATATATCAGATTACATTTATAACAATATTCAATAATAACATAATGACATAGTAATCTGTTATTTAAACCAACGAGTGCGATGCGGCTATTGTGGCCGATGCGTGGTGGGTATTATGGCCGATTAATAACCAATCAGCATCGAGATAATTTCAATGTGTAAGCGTATCATAAAAATAGTATATTTAGATAAATTCTTTATAAAATCACTGAAATATATTTATGATATGATTGCGGTTGTCGATATAAAACGCGCTGCCTAAATATTAATTATTTTCAATATACCATGATAGTAGTTATATCAAGAACATATGTCCTTTTCATGACCATATGGTTATATGTTCCTATTTAAATACATGTACAATGTACATCATACCACAACAAATATCATAATATACAATGTATCAGTATTATAAGTGTGTATATATACACTTGTGTATATACTTTATAATATATCTATACTATCATACTATATATAGTATATATTAATACATTATAGACTATATTTAGATTGTGAAAATAAACACACTATGTACATAATAGTTAAAATCATATATATATAGGTATTATAAATATATATTACCTATTAGTTTATAAAATAATTGGTTTATAATATATAGTATATTTTATATATACCCATTTAGTAAATCATATTTATATATCGACATCATAATTCCTACCTATCAATATTGATAACACGATAATAAACCATATATTTTATTATATATATATATATAAATATTAAAGATAGTATTACTAATTACCCTTATCTATAGTATTGTTAAGAATCCTAATATAAATGTTTAAATTAGTTATTTTTATTTAATTTATTTAATTTATTAAACATAATAAAATAATTATATGTATGTTAAAAGTATAACAATATATTTTTATATTTATAATTAATAATCTATAAAAAAACTATATTTTGTAAGTAGTTAAATTTAAGACTAGCAATGCCTTGGTGTTATTAAATTATTCTAAATTTTAAATTAATGATATGTATTACATATTATGTAATATATATTTATAAATATATTTATATATATTCATAAATATTCACTAGAAATAAATATAAAATGATGTTAAATAATTTAATAAATTATATTATCTTTATATAAACTATAATTAATTCAGATATTTTAAAATAATGTTGGATTTTTCAAACCTAACATTTATATATCTTTTTATAATATGATACAACTTTATTAAAGTTAAATGGATTTGTTTAAAAAAAATAACCATATTTGTATAATAATTTACGATTCTGGAATGTTATAATATTATTTATAAATCTATGAATATGTTTATAAATTATACACTTCACATTTATTTAGTGGAATCCTATATGTATTATGATATTTCAATAATGTTTATAACATGGATAGGGTTTTATTTAGTTTAATATACTCGTATATATTTAACATTTAAAAATTATATAAAAAGCATTTAAAAAGTATATAAATATATAATTTTAAATTAAATTTTAATATAATTAAAGTTATAGATAATTATCTCAATAAAATAAACTATAACCCAGAAATTTTAATACAATAATATTATCTCACGATATTATATAAATGATAATTGCTTAATTTAATTAAGGTATATGGTTAATTACATAAATAATAATATATTATATTCACAAGATATATAATGAAATAGAAAATAAAATGTATATACTTTATTAATTTATATGCATATATCGCATATTTTAAATTTATCTATATCAAGCATCGATATAAAGAAAGAAATCGATAATTCTTTATAACTATGATATCAAGTTGATAATATCAACACATAAATCATAACACCAATGTGTACATGAATAACACTGTATATATTAATATATATATATATATATATATATATCATCGTTTATAATTTCATCGCATATTATGAAATTATATATATTTTTTATTATTATTATTTTCTTAATTGATTTTGATAAATTCTTTCTCACACATTTCTTTTTTGCCGGTGTCTGCTCCAAATGTTGTTTATATGGAGATGATGTAATTATTGCGGTATAGCCCTTTCTTTTTCCTATAATATTAATTAATATTGTAAGTTGATAAATTGATATATATATATATATATATATATATATATATATATATACATATATATATATAGATATCATATATGTATATCATCTATAGATGATTAGTTTAAAATATATAGTATAGTAATATACCGATTTTACTACTCGATAAAGTAAGATTCGATTAAAGCACGTTGACTAAATTATTAATGTGAGAATAATGCAAATTATATATTGTACAGTAATATGTTAATATAATTATAAATCCGTTTATAATAAATTATTATTATATATAAAATATCAAAATGTTACTAATGATTTTAATTAAATGTATATATTCAATTATTATATATTAATGTATAAATATGTGCAATGTTAATATGTTATACTGTATAACTTATACATATAAAATATATAAATAAAAACCATATTTACGAGAGGGGCATGCAACTTCACCAGTAACCAAACTTTAAAGTAGGCTATCTATGGAAAATGTAATTATTATTATATTTATAATATATACATGTATATATATACATGTATATATATATATATATATATATATATATATATATATATATAGTTGCCTTGTATATATCATTAACATATAAGTTAATAATACAATTTCATTATTATAGTATATAAAATATACTATATATAGTATATTGTACAATATAATATCAAATATATTTATGAATAAAGTCTGTGAACTCACCATCTAACCATAAAACATTTAAATACTATAACTATAGTTATATAGGCTGCCTATAGGCGGTATATAATCATTATAATATAAATAAATGTATATACAAATGTATGTTATATTATATAACTTATATAAATAAAAACCAAAATCACGAGGTGGGAATTTCATTTGTAACCAGTATACCATTATCAGAACGTGGGCAATATCTTGAACGGAATTCCGGACAGATTAATCTGTATATAATTTTATTATTATTATACTTATATTATATATTTATAAATACACTTTATATATATATACAAATTATTAAAATATTGTTTTTTATTCTATAGAATAATATATTGTTAAATAAATATACATAATATATGTGTATATTGATTTAACAATAATTATTATATTTAATACTTTAATTAAGGTTTTTTCCATATCAACAATATGTAAAGCTTATAATATATAGGCTACTGCAGTAGTATAGTATATACTATATACATATATATATGCATGTTATAATACATATATTTTAGTGCATTTGTTTAATTTAATTAATAACATATGTTTTTCTAATTGAAAAAATATTAAACTATAATTACACATTAATTACACATTAATGACATTAAGGCCTATACTTATATATAATAATGTATAGAAAAATATATTATTTATATTTGTATATCAATAAAAAACAATATGTTAATATATATATATATATATATATATATATAAATACAAACCAAAATCTCATGATTGTGTGTTTCATTTGTAGCCAGTATACCATTATCAGAACGTTGGGCAATCCTTGAACGGAATCTGTATATAATATCATTATTAAAACATTGTTACTATACATGCTATTTAGAGTTATATATATATATATATATATATATATATATATATATATATATATATATATACATATATGTATATATATATATATATATAAATATATATACAATAAAGATATATCAGGCTAGCATTTAATTATATAATTTAATGTTTTACCCAATAGTATTTAGTAAATACTCATATTTTCATTCAAATAAATATACAACTAAATATTTTTCTATGGAATAAATGTATAATTCCATATTATATGGAAATATATTTAATTGCATATTGATTTAAATATAAAAAATGAATATAGTATATAGTATATAGTATATATAGTATATACTATATACTATATAGTACATATTTTAATAACATTTTAAAATAAATCTAGTTTTTTAATCTTATTATTAATATTGAAAAAATTATATATTAATATATTTTTAAATAGATACTAGAAAATTAGTTAATATATTAATTTATATTTAAAGAATACTATAAAAATCCGATAAAAATGATATTGTTATTAATAAATCATATATGTCAACATGTATAATAGACTAATTTGATGAATAATTTATTATAATTTTATTTTTAAAATGATATATATGTATATACTATATACTATATATAGTATATATAGTATATATAGTATATATATATATATATATATATATATATATATAATATATATTATATATTATATATATATATGTAAATGATATATAATGATATATATATATATATATATATATATATATATAATATATTACAATTTATATATGCATGTATTCATAATATGCATTGCATATAGATACATACATGCATGTATAATATCAATATTACAATTTACAAAATCCTTATAATCCTTATAAAATTAACTTATATGGAAAAGTATGTAATAGTTATAATATACTACTTTATATTATATAAATATATTTATTAATTATTTTATGTGGATTTAATTAATTTGAATTGATTTTTATTAATTGATTTTATTTCATTTGAATTTAATTTTATTATTCTATTTGAATTGTTTTTATGTAATTTGAATTGATTTTTATTAATTCATTTGAAATTAATTTATGTCATTTGAATTTAATTTAATTTTGTTGTAATATCTAGTATAATTCTTCACTGATATGCATATAAATATATAGCAGTGTAATTTACCCTGATTGTTTTTATGTAATTTGAATTGATTTTTATTAATTCATTTGAAATTAATTTATGTCATTTGAATTGAATTTAATTTTGTTGTAATATCTAGTATAATTCTTCACTGATATGCATATAAATATATAGCAGTGTAATTTACCCTCATATTTGCCTCATATTTAGATAATATGATCCTCCCACATATTTATTCTATAATTTATAATTGAAAAAATATAAAACTATAAATACACATTAAACAATTATAAAAAAACACACATTATAAAAATAATGGGCGATTAATGCCTTTTGGGATTCAGAGGGTTATATGAAAATTGACAAACGACAATTGTATTACTTATATTATATATATATATATATATATATTACATTATTATTTTATATTGATATAAAATAAATAATATATTTTTGTATACATTATTATATATAAGTAATTCCAGTTTTATTAATGTGTAATTATAGTTTGATATGTTTTCAATTATAAAAACATATTTTATTAAATTAAACAAATTCTCTGGAATATATTTATTATGAAAATGTATATATATATATATATACATATATATATATATATAGAATTAATAACATATATACTATGTATTATATTATATAGCTATATACATATATAGTATATAGTATATACATATATAGTATATATATATATATATATATATATATATATATATATATATATATATATTGTTATTGCTATTGTTATTTTTATTTTGTGGAGTCCTTTCATCATTTACATTTATAGCTATATTATATAGCCTATATATCATATATTATATATGCCATATATAATATATATTATATGGCTCTAATGTCCATTCGAAGCCCCTCTCATGTTAAGTCATCCATGGTTTTAATGAGAGCCGATCATTTATTTATACACAATTATATAATATAACTTCTAAATAATATTTTAAGACCTATTTTTATGGTCCGGATGGGGCTCGTATCCATGTCCTATAGTATACTGCTTGTGTGTATGACGCATTAGCTAACTGAGCCACACAGGAAGTAATATATATATATATATATATATGTATATCTGATGTATTTCTTTTTCTCAGTATAATATTGGATAATTATTATAAAATAACATATTTATTAATAACAGTTTAAATTAATTATTAATGAATAATTATAATATTATTAATTATTAATAATATTATTAATAATATATAATTATATGCATAAGATTGTCATCCTATTTAAACGATTTAATTCCATACATAACTATATAGGTTTATATATAGTTATATATATATATATATATATATATATATATATATCTTAAAGTTAGTTAAATAATTTAATTCCATATATTTTTATAGTACACATTTTAAATTGTATATTTATATACTATAGTATATTACGATTAGTATACTAATTGTCATGTATACTACAATAATGGTACAAATTATAAGTATGGCACTGTATTAATATTTCATATCACATAATCAAATACAATACTATATATATATATTAAAATATATTACCTGATGTTTGTTCCGGAGTTCTAAGAGTGAGACAATGATATCTATTCCTGAAGCCCCGTAACCAATCTATTCCTGCCATTTCATTTTCAATATTGAATCGATGTTCAATACAATTTTTATTTGTCATTTCGTTCAAATTAATCGGCTTACATTTGCATTAATAATGTGAGACATATTAAACTAATTAATTAAAACATAAATTTGTAGCTGAATATAAGTAAAACTAAATGGGATAACGATTACTTATAAATATATTTACTATAAAAGTGCGTGTGTATCTTGATATCTGATAAAATGTATTTTATTTTCCAATTATAAAAATAGTGCGTATTTGAATACATGACGCGATCCTAGTGGCTATTTCGGAACTATCGACCATAATACCCGCACTAGTGTATTTTATCTCTATTTATACGGAAAATTTGCTTTTTAATAAAAATCAAATGACTTGAATACAAATAATTAAATGAGTAAATGTTGATAGCCATTATTTAGAACAACATATTGTAATTGTATATACAACTTATTGGATCATAATATCCAATATTAGTATGATATATTTTGTTTCTTGTAAGGTGATAAAAATATCGGCCATAATACCCTTCCGTCCCCTACTTAGAATTTTGAAAACATTTATAGAATTTTATTTATTTTACAAAAAAAGGCTTTTGAGAATTTATTTTACATTAATATAAAATTGTATACTACATATAAAATAATATATGATTAACTATTTATATTGTATAATAAACTATTATAATCTTCTTAGTAATATTTAAATATTATAGGTTTAAATATTTAAGTACAATTGTTAATATCAACAATTTATATAATTGTTATATTCTATATGATATTTATACGTTTAATTTAAAAATAACTTGTGATACAGACACACACACACATATGCAAGTCAGCAATCACTTACCAGCGTATTGTTCCATTATGTTTTATTATGGATGACCTACTTAACTTATAAAAACGTATTCATTGTGCCAAAAAAGTATTATTTACAATAGATTGTATATATATATATATATATATATAGTATACTTGGATATAGTATACTTGAATATATATTTGGAAGTAATTAATGTTCGCGAGACTGGTAATCTACAAGATCACCATCACACTGTAACAGGAAGACATACAAGGGTCAACAAGGTCATGTAAACGATACGACATATTAGTTGGTGCTCAGGTATCCTTCTTATTCAAGTCTCCCCACTATCCATTATAAGGTTATACTTTAAATGGTCAAGTATACTTATTAAGAAAATTTAAATATAGAAACAATTATAAATATAGAATTAACATATGTAATGACAAAAGAGGGCATGCATATGATACCCATCAACTCTTCCTTTATGTACGACACTATATAAAGGATATAAGGCTATATAATAATATTTACATTATATAAATGATAAAAATAATAAAATAATTATATATAATTTAAATATATTTGTCTACATTTTCTACTCTCGGTTCAACTCCCCCCCCCCTCACTTTGGGTGGTTCAAGTCTCCTTTTTCGATGTTTTTTGAAATCTTAAAATATTAAAAAAAATTACAGTACTCATATTTTTGTTGTATGTATTAATATAATAGCTCGATAAAATATTATAATTTTATAATTAAAATGTGTATAATATTTAAAAGTATGTAAGTGTATGCCTTAAATGTATGCGTATGCATAAGCATACATACTCCATGGAGTATAAACATGTATAGTGTATATTATATACATATAGTAGCATAGTTTTAGAGTAATATATTATGGAGATAATTTTAATGTCATACATTATACAAGGTTGGATGTTAAAGCACGATTATAATAGGTTCATTGTTACCAATGACGTATAGTATTACGCAATAGCTGAGCTTATCTACAATACAGTGGGGTTAGTGACGGGACATACTACCTCTACTAGTGCCTGTAGTGTAAACAAGAATAGTCATCGAATAAATCATTTATAAAAATATAACGCATTCTAAACATCGTATTTAATTAATAAAGCATTCGACTAAAAAGAAATATAAGTACTTTTAATGTAAATAAATAATATATATATATAAATAATGACTATGTTATAGAGTGGTATATACACATCATACTAAATGTTATTAACGTAGATGAGATGTAGATTAACGTTGAACTCTGTTATTCATAACTATAGTTATAACTTAGCATATTAACTATAGCATATATGCCGAGGTTAGATATATAGGCATATGTTATATAACAACAAACAATAACAACAACAACAACAACAATACCCTTCAGGGACAATAGGTAATAACAACACATAACAGTACGATGTACCTGAACGAGCAGATGTCCTCCTCGATTACGTCATTTGAATCGATAACATGTTATGACGTAACTTTATGTGATATTATGTAACATTAATAAACCATAGATATTCGGACCTCTGCGATGGGTATAGCGAGGACATAACTATAGGACATATATTGTACACTCATCACGTAATGTTCACGTAACTAAGCTGTACGATATATGTTACCATAAGAGTTATGGGTTCAGGTTCGTGTTCATGAAGTACATATATTAACATTAGATGAAGATCTTTCTTGCTTACAAATAAATAATAAAATACGTTATTACATTTATTTGTATTAATTAATTAATTTAGAATATTTATAATTTTATGATTTTCCAAATGAATTCTACTGTATCCTACTATAATATTATAATATTATATATAAATATATTAAAATATATTAGTATTATATGTTGTGTATAATCTAAGGTATATGGTATATACTATATACCTACACAATATTTTACTTCTGTACGATAATACTTGTAACTATAGTACGCGTGGTTTCAATAATATAATTATATTATATATTTTTAAATTATTGTCTAAATATATATATATAGGGTAAAGTCTCCAAATACCGACCCCCTATCGTATCTAAGTAACTATAAGAAATATCAACAAATTATATATGCACGAACTGTTAGTAATTTAATGGTAAATATGAATAAGTATTATTGTTATCCATATATGGACATCTAACATGAGGAACAAGTTAAAGATCCGGGCCTTTAAATATACTGTTGAAACCGTTATACTATATGGCAGTCTATGCTGGACTTCAATTAAAGACAGTAAGCTGAGAAAACGGATAGATGGATGCTATACTCGCTTACTACATATATAAGGGCTATGGCTCATAGTATATATTGGAAGAGCAAAACCAGCAACGATAAACTATATAATGGATCACCGAAAGCAACATATATGATCTCTGAAAGAATGTTGAATCTTGCCGGACGTTGTATACGTCACAAAGAATAAGTGGCTCATAACCTAATTCTATGGACACGAGGAACAATAAGAATAGGTCGTCAACAGTTTATGCTGATAGAGGCTTTACAACTTGAGGCTGGCCTTGAGGATATTGATAAATATGATCTGTGATGAATGGAAAAAACTGTAAAAAGTGGGTCTAGTGAGAGCTCGACGAAAGTAAAGTAAGTAAACTAGATATTTTTTACTTTTAAATTGTTCGTAATTAGTGTGTGTATATCATATTAACAGCGTTAATATCACTACATAATGATTACAGTTATTTTAATTAAAAGTTTAATATATAGGTAAAATATAAACATATACAATTTAAATTGAATATTAACTTAAATAAATAAAAAGCCGGCGTTTTGTAATTCATTAAATATATTTGTCTGATATTTTGATTGGACATTATAATACAATTATATCTACCAAGAGTATTTGAGGTAGTCGGTAATAGAAGAAGGGGTCGGTATTATGCACATGTATCCGATTACCAACCCCATTAATTCGTTAATAATTCATATAATTATATTGAAATTAAAATAGCACATTCATTTATTGCCAATAATATAATATTACCATAATTACAAAATTTCAAACATATATATTGAATATTGAATAAGTTAAAAAAGAATCATAATTACAAATAATCATTTAGGGGTCGGTAATTAGAGACTTTCCCATAATATAATTATAATATTTGGCTAAGGCGTCATATATGAAAAATAGTATGCAGGTTAAATCCATAGATCCTACAATAGGTCTTAACATAATATATAAGTGATATTATATAATTATGTATAGGGGAAAGTCCCCGATTACCGACCCCCTCCTAATACCGACCCCCTCTCGTATCTCAGTAACTATAAGAGATATCAAAAAATAATATATATATGAACTGTTAGTAATTTAATGATAAATATGAAAACGTATTTTGTTTTAAAAAATATTTAATCCCACAATTGTTATTTGATAAAATGTAATATTTTTTAATATTTGAATAATAACTTTTTTTAAATCATTGTAAATACTTTGTTAATTAAAAGTAAACTTAATACTTCGCATAATATTGTAAATCAATAAAATGTTTATAAATATTATAAAAATAATTTAATTTGAATAACAATTAAAACCAATATATCTTAATTATAGAAACCCATATTATTTTCCTAATACCGACCCCCTAAATTACCCTAATACCGACCCCATGTGATTTATGATATCCAATCAAAATAGATCCGTATTTTACTTTAAAATTTATCGTAAATTGTTTATGTATCATTGATATAGATTTAGGATTCATGATTCCAGTTTATTATATACATACTGATTAATACATAAATATTAAATAATAATATACACTATTTTAATATAATTACTATAAAGTTTAAATTTAAATTTAATATTACTATTAAAACATAAATTCAATAACAAATAAATTGCGTGCATGTTATAATTAATTATATTTATGTATATCTACTATTTTATTGGATATTATAATACTACAATTATGTATACCACTATTATTTTAGGGGGTCGGTAATAGGAGAAGGGGGTCGGTATTAGTCACTTGTATCCGATTACCGACCCCCCTGTTTATTCTTGTAAATATAATTACATCACAAATTTAAAATAGCCACTTTATTCATTGCCATAATATTACCCTATTTACAAAATTTCAAATAAATATATTTAATATTGAATAAGTTATTACAAATAATCATTTAGGGGTCGGTAATCGGGGACTTTCCCCTAACACATTATTGGCTCTTATTAAACAGTGATGCCTTAACATGAGAAATTCTCTTAAGAGAGCAATAAATGTTAAACCAAATCTGGTTAAATAATTTTCTTTATGTAAAATAATAATCTAAGTTCCTGCACGATGGTATAACATTATCTTATTATATAATAGTACACGTTATATATTATGATATGTGTATATATATATATATATATATATATATATATATATATATATATATATATATATATATATATATATCAAGTAATACATTATGATTTGGTTACATTAATAATATTCACATTCTTAAATTATTCAATCTTCTTTGATCGATTACAAATATAACCTGATAATTTGTTCAAACACATTATGTAGGTTAAATAACCTACTATTAAATTCTTATATACTAAAAGTGGCCAACTATGAGATTCTAATGAAATAACCTACATTTGAATACAAGTAGGAAATCGTATTTCTAAGAGCTATAATTCAATAAAAGAAACTTAATATATTTTGGAGTTTAATATATTTGTAGGTTGTGTATAAATATAGTGCAATGCTTTCATCTAGTGAACGTATTTAAAGTTTCCACTTACAATTATGATAATACTAATATAATGGTAGTATTTTTAATAATGTTGTAAAAACATGGTTTATAATTATTACTTTAAAATTATAAGCATTGTTTGATTAGAATTCAATTTAATATGTATAATATATTTACGCGAATAAGTCCTACCTATGATAAATAGGAGTTGGAATTTGGACGAATACTAACAGGGTCTTAATTCCATTCCAAAGTATATGTATTCGAAATAAAAACGTGATTGTCATACTATAATATAGTGTAAGAATTATTTTAAGTCATACTAGAAAATAAATAACCTTATATTTGAAATACTAAGAATATATTATTATATTAATTTATATTTAAATTAATTTCTTTACTGTTTATATATAAACATATTATGACGTTGTAAACAAAAATATAATTTATTAATGTGAACTTTTAAATGAATCAATAATAAAGTAATACATAATTATTGAATACGCGTATAGGTATATATTGTAAATAAATTCTTTGTTTCGTTTATTTAATTTAAAGATGAAGAATATTTATACATTGTATCGATAAGAAATAAAACAACTATAATAAATATTATGCAGCTTAAACAGTGTATTAGTGTATTCGATACTACTATAGTATCTTGTTATCGACAAATAAAGGCTAAATATAAGATATTAACATACGCTTTACGCAAAAAGTTACGAAAAATATACACACAAATATCTTATTATAAATATATTAACATACCCTAATAATATCATGTATATAACAAATAAATAATAAAACTATAAATTCATTTTAACCTATATATGTATATACATATATCTATCAAAATTAAAATAAAGCAAATTATAAATCAATGCCCATTGTAATGGTTTTCTTAATGTTATTATTACATTATATATATATAATTAAAAATAAATAATTTAAAAAATTAACAATATATACAAAATGAGTTGGTATTTATTACTTCGATAATAAAGTTTAGCTCGCTGGCTATTCAGCATGGGCCGAGTACAATATTTATCATTATATTGCACATTAGTACTTTATCGATTTAGAGTATCAATAATAATAGAAATTATTTCAAAATTGTAATTAATAAATGCATACTTTTTGAGGTTCCTCTTCGTAAAAAAATGTGAAAGTAGAAAACAATGATTTCAAAAAGTGAGACGTCGTCACATTAGAATACTTGTATAAAACACGTGTGTTTACTAGTGTGTGTGTGGGGTGTCGAAATAACTACTTCTTTCTGAGTTCCGGTCGTTGTTCGGTAGAATAGCCCTCATCATCTCCCTTGTGGGGCAGTTTCTCCGGAAGTAGAGCCTCGTCGTAGTCGCTATCCGCCGTTATATCAATGATAACATCCAGACCAGAACACATACTCACCGAACATATGTCCGAACTATCGTCCTGGTGAGAATTCCCTGTTGGGAATAGCGACAGTGTGGAAGGGGAAGGATACTTCCCAGAGTATGTATCACGTGTTTCGGCATCTGAGCACTCGTCATCGGTGTGTTGCTGGGTATAACAGTCGCATCCATTGTAGTTGTAGTGACATTTCAAACCGTCTATGCGTTCGTTTAGCGTGAGAAGACGTTGCAATAGTGAAAGATCTTGGTCTATTAGATTTATCTGAAAACAAATATTACATATAAATAAATACTATTTGAAATAAATTATATTACAATTAATTTATAAATATATAAATGCATGAATGTGTATGAGTATGGCCATGTTTATGTTATCGTGTGTATGCGTATGTGTGTCCTATGTAAACGTGTGTGTATGGTTATGTATACATGATTACATATAAAGAAAGTTTAAATATGTAATTGATATATGAATGCATTACGAGACCATAATATATTACTGTTATTTACTCTCACATATATAACAATTATAACTCACTAATAATATTCGATGCATATATGTGTACATGTATACATAACACCCAGTAATCATAGTTCATTTATTCAATGATATATTTTGAGACAAAATAAAAAATAAATAAAAAGTATGACTCTTTATGTATAATTTGTAAACTATATTTGTTGAGCTTATTTTACGTAAAACTAATTAATGTAAACATATCAAATGTATAATAAAAATAATGTAGGTACGTATACTATTATTTACTAAATAGTATAATAAATAGTATACATTTACGATGTTGACGTAATATACATAGTTAGACATATACCTACTATTGATCACAACATAGAATCATGTGGATTCAGAAATAATATAAAGTAATTTAACAACATTTATGTTTTATATTAATAAATTATTCTCTTCGTGTAATTTGATAGAGCAGTGATACCTATATGGTTTGTTCTACTAAGTCCATTATTTGTATAAGATCCATAAAATACACTAATCATGGTGTTCCGGTAGATACAATACACGTTAATGTATATCTATATGTAGATGATATATCAATTACTATATGTGTACTATAGTATAGTAATGAATTATTGATAACATAATTAGTTATATATTAATAAATTAGAATATTGTTTTACTATAGTTATTTATATAGAAGAATATGATTTATATATATATATATATATATATATATATATATATCTACCCAATAGGGTGGATCAGGTATTCTACTTGACCAGGTCTCCCCCTCTGCTAATATTTATAGAAGTTTAATGATATATATCATAATTTTAATATTGTTATTATGACAAATCGAAGTTTAAAAAACGAAATTTTTGTGAATTATAACTAAAGAATTTGAAATTGTATTTAATATCAAAGCCAGATATGTATGCAAATATGGATATGCTAATAGATATATATATATATAAATTCTTTAGTTGACAATGTATACAAAGAATGTTGTTGATAGTCTAAACCAGTGGTCCCAACTTTTTTTTATCATGACCCTTTTTAGATAATTCTTAATTAAAAAATATAACATGAAGCATGATAACAGACCCAATAAAAAATGTTTATATAATTTTAATATATTTTTTTATTATTAAACTTTATTCATAAACGAATAATATAAACTATAATATATACATATATATATATATATATATATATATATATATATATATATATATATATATATATGTGTTTAGAAATGTGCTCATGATTCAACAACAAAACCCAATAACCCACATTTGGGTCATGACTCATGACTCATTAGTTATGAGTCATTACTACTAGTGGGAACCACTGTATATTTGTTAGACTCTACAAAATACATTTACATATTATTAAAGATTTACTAAAGGTGTAGAAACAATTTATTAACACGTACAATGATACAAAGTGTTTATATGGTATACATATATATCATATAAGAATAATTATACAATAATAAATTAAACACCATATTATTAACTGTAATGTATAGTATTAATGTATCATATTATACATAACTATACATTAAACTATTTCATTATATATATATATATATATATATATATATATATAATATATATACTTATAAATGTAAATAATGTAATGCACTCGTTTTTAACTATATATATATATATATATGAATACATATATGCATTATTATATGTTATGGTATACTAGTTATAGAGCTATGTATATCAAGTTATACGGTATATTGTATACCCCCCCGCCCCCGTATACTAATCTCGATGTAGGATATAGTTAGCCATATACAGCGATATTCGTTGAGGAATATTTCTTTATTGCTTTATATAAATAATACATCAAATAGTTGTGACGAAACTGATAGCATCCGTTGTTTATGTAATAGAATGATATATAATATGATAAGAGGAGGAGCATAAATGATGATAATGGTATTATATAATATTCAAATTATATAACTATATAAATACTATTTACATACACACACATATATATATATATATAGTTAAAATTAATATAGATAACAAAAAATACTTAATTATATGAATATGAAATATAATGTATGTTTAATATATTTGTAGTTATTATTTCGAAAAACAATCCTATATTAAACGTTACATAGGAAATATCACTATATTGCTATATCATTATTATTTTACAAATACGTCTTACCTATATATCCAACTAATTACCTCCATATATCGACATAGAGGGGATTACTTATATAACGAAATCAATTAATCTGTAATAAAATGAGATAATTATCTTTAAACTAATAGATGTTAACAACTTCTTATAAACTAACGTATACTACAATTCCTAATACTATTTTTATTGAAATAGATATCATAATCAATTGTATATTATATTAATATGTATACATCTATAATAATAAATAATGGATATAGCACTAGTGTTATTTACAAAGATTCACGCATATTTTCTGAAAATTAGTAAAGAAATATTTTAAGTTTTTTTTTAGAAACAAATTATTCTGCAAACTACAAAAATGTTTTACATTCTAAACATATATATATATATATATATATATGTATATATATATATATATATATATATATATATATATGTATGTGTTACACCATTTATATACACACACTTTACAAATTAAATGTAAAAATGAATCTTATACACAAAACTAAAGGATGTGCAAATATTTCAATAACTTTATATAAAAACAAGAAACAAATAAAATACATTATAAAGTTTTAGAATAAATAATTAATATATAATACTTTATAAATTTGATTATTCTTTAAATAATTTATTAACAAATCATATCTTGAGATACATTATTTGTATGTAGGAGAAGGGACGGGAGGAGGAATTGGTATAGTATTTAATATATATATATATATATATATATATATATATATATATATATATATATATATATATTATACAGTATATTATAGTAGGTCTGTAATATTTATTTATGTATTCATCTATTGTTATACATTATATATCTGTATTATATATATATATAGTATAAGATGATGTGTAATGTATTATAAGTACTTAGGAGGTATACATATAACTATTAATATATAATAATTACAATTTTAGCAAATATACATGCATATGATATACGCATATGCGTGTGGATCGTGATTTCGTCTCGAGATAATCGAGTATTGATCAAATACACATGGAGACTATAGTCAGAGTACAGCCTACATCTATAGATGCATGTAGCTGCTACTACTTCTACTGATACAACATGAAATACATGCAAGGCTGCAGTCTATACTGAGATAATAAACAACATAGGTGTTATAGCGCACTATAGTACGCTATATATAGTGTGCATATTATGTCTACTGTATATAGTATACAATGTACATACACATACACACACACGTACACATATATATAATAACATACCTACTATAATAAACACGCGTAAACATATATATATAATATATATATATATATATATATATATATATATATATATGTGTATGTGTGTGTATGTGTGTATGTGTATGTGTGTGTGTATGTGTGTGTATGTGTGTGTGTGAACTATTGGAAACAATGACGAATATAGCTTATTGATGCATGTGGTAATGCATACACTAGTGTTACCGCATGCAGCATGCAGCAAACGTTTGATTAATACTTAGATAATGAACGCTATACGGCTTACGTTACAAAGGTGACAAACAAATCATATTTATTAGTATTACTACATTAGTTATTTAATAATTTTATATATATATAGTATATATGTATACTTAATGTTTATATGTACGGTGTTAATATGATAGATAAGTTTGACTTTTAGCGAATACAAGTACAGTATTCGTGTGTGCGTGTGTGTGTGTGTGTATGTGTGGTACACTGTACGAGAGTATATACATACACTAAGTACGTGCACATTATATATATATATGTGTGTGTGTATGTGGGTGGGTGGGTGTATGGCAGAATGTTTATGTTTATATGTTTACACCATAGCTGAATGTTTATCACGGACCGTAATGGCATCATAATATCATCAATATCTTTATTATATGCAATATATAAAAAGTATTTAAATATACATATATTTAGAATACGTATAGATAACCAATATATAGGATAATAATCCTATAATAAAATAAATAGATACATTGATGATACATACATAAGCACACATGCATACAGTGGATCTAATCACTACATATAATGTATACATTATTGTACATTATTGTACATTATTGTCCTATAGGACAATAATCAAATATATTATGAAATAATATAATTTGTTATCCTATACTATACTAGATTATAATATAATAATATATTATTATTAATACTATACTGTTTATATTACTATATACTTGTATATGTATAGTATTTTCATTACTATAATAGTTGCATTATTATTGTAACTATTACAATAACGTATACGTTATAGAGTTATAACTTATATCTTTCTTCCCAACAAATATAATACTTTATAATCGTAATTACAAATGAAATAGAAAACTTGTTATTGTTACTGATATATCATACTGCTATTATTACTGATAATCACGAGTGCATACGCATATACATCCACGTATATACATACCCATGCATACATTCACCCACACCCACCCATCCATACCCACACACATACCTACATGATATACAAGTAAGGGACACATAATAATTCAGTAATATAATAACAAGACACAATAGGGATATTTACTATACTTGTAAGATAATAATATAGGGATGCGTAATAATTGTATGTTTATCTAATAGATATATTTGAAAATAACACTGTCCTAATCTAAATATATATATATATATATATATATATATATATATATATATATATACATACTAGTATTAAATCGAAGTAAAATTGTTATATCTATTATCTTTTTCAAAAGTTATTTATATCATAACTTTCGAAATAATCATATATATATATATTATTAGATACATGCTTTTATAATATATATTTCATTGTATGTGTACATATTGGAAATGTATATAAATATGATTTAAATCACATAGATTACAAATCAATTATTACAATTATAATAGTAATTTGTATTAAAATAGAAATATTATATATGGGTATTTCTTAGCCAATAGGCTAACATAGGTATATGTTACCTGGGTTAGTAATCTACATAATTGCCATTCCACTCTAATTGTATAACCCACAACCGATAGTATACCTAGATAGTGCTCATATGTATAATAGGCATATCAAAGGGAAACACGTGTATTTCAATAACATAGCGACAACAGACTATAATAATAATAAATCAGATTGACAGCATAATAGTGCTTCCCCTAGTAATACAAATCAATAATAGGTCATTGAACTTTTTGAACCAATTATTATTTATAAAAAGTATGTTTATATAATGATGTATACACTGTGAATATATATATATATATATATATATATATATGCATATCCTTGTAATACTAATAGGTTAAAAGTGCAATGCCCTTATATTGATTTCTATTTATTGGGGAGGCATATTTATATATATATATATATGGTAAAATTGGCAAACACACACTAACATTTAATAATATTCTGGAATGGATATGATGGAGAATTACCATTACTAGACTTAATATACACATATGTGGGTACTATATATTAATACCAGGGAGTGTTCCCTGGTATTAATATACTAATATATTCGTAGTTAGCTATGACTTTACCTCTATAATGATTGATATTAAGAATGACTCATAGGCTATTCATTACGGTGATGCATACGTGTGTCTAGTGTGTAGTGCTAGTGGCAGGGGAGTAGTGGTGATGGTAGCGCTGATGGAGGCGCTGATGTAGATGGGAGTGGTAGTGTGGGTGGGGGAAGTGGTGGTGGTGATGAGAGGTTAAAGTTAGCCCAAGCCTATAATAAACTATACGACACTACACACCACTATAGACACGCAATATACACATATCGCTGTGCACACTAGGATAACAATCCTAATAATAATATACCACCATCACTATAGTCAGTGCTACAGTGGTGGTGGTGGTGGTGGTAGTGGTGGTGGTGTCGAGCTAGTGAATACCGCAAGTTATATAATTATTTATAATTACAGGAGGTGGACATCGTCATATCAGTGGTAGTCACTTTCGCTTAGTCTCTCGAAAATGTATATATCTCTATAAAGTAGTATAATAACGTATATATATATATATATATATATATATATATATATGTGTGTGTGTGTATATGTGCGCGTGTGTCTATGTGCGCGTGTGTATGTTTTAGTGTGTGTATATATATATAATATATTATATATAATTATATATAATATATTATATTATAGTATACTATAGTATTACTATAGTATTAGTAATGTATACTCAATGTATTAATACATCGATAATTATTTATTAATAAATTCTGTAACGTTATATTATTACATGGATACACAATAACTTTTGAATACTAAATTGTAACAATATTATAGTAGTACATTATAATAAACAAGTACTAACCATATTTGTAACGGTATGGTCACTTTACTAGTTTGTTACTAGTTTGTTACTAGTATGATTAATTGTATAAATGTATTATAGGGTTATATGATGATCTATTACATTAGCGATACGTTTAGGTTTAGGTTTAGGTTTTGGTTTAGGTTTAGGGTTAGGGGTAGGGGTAGGGATGGTGTAGTAGCAGTAGCAGTATCAGTAGCAGTAGCAGTAGCATTAGCATTAGCATTAGCATTAGCATTATCATTAGCATTAGCATTGGCATTGGCATTGGCAGTGGCATTGGCAGTGGCAGTGGCAGTGGCAGTGGCAGTGGCAGTGGCATTGGCATTGGCAGTGGCAGTGGCAGTGGCAGTAGCAGTAGCAGTAACATTGTCATTGGCAGTGGCAGTGGCAGTGGCAGTGGCAGTGGCAGTAGCAGTAGCAGTAGCAGTAGCAGTAGCAGTAGCAGTAGCAGTAGCAGTAGCAGTAGCAGTAGCAGTAGCAGTAGCAGTAGCAGTAGCAGCATTAGCAGCAGCATTAGCAGTAGCAGTAGCAGTAGCAGTAGCAGTAGCAGTAGCAGTATCAGTAGCAGTAGCAGTAGCAGTAGCAGTAGCAGTAGCAGTAGCAGTAGATGTAGCAGTAGCAGTAGCAGTAGCAGTATCAGTAGCAGTAGAATCAGCAGCAGTAGCAGTAACAGTAGCAGTAGCAGTAGCAGTAGCATTAGAAGTAGCAGTAGCAGTAGCAGTAGCAGTAGCAGTAGCAGTAGCAGTAGCAGTATCATTAGCAGTAGCAGTGGCAGTGGCAGTGGCAGTGGCAGTGGCAGTGGCAGTAGCAGTAGCAGTAGCAGTAGCAGTAGCAGTAGCAGTAAAACTCGATATATCAGAACGTATATGGTTCCTAGATAATTAGAGTTTACTGTATATATATATATATTATTTATATAAATAATGGAATACACTTTAATAAAATACATAGAGAAGACAAAATTATATATATATATATATATATATATCTAGCTAATAGGCATGTAAATTGCAAGTAGTAATGGATAATACCCCAATGACATGTGGTAAAGTTATCCTATGCGTGTTGGCCTATACTGATAGCATTATCATGTTATCATTAATATATTATTTTAAATAATTATAATGCATACATATATAAAATTACTTTCGTACTATAGTATATATAATCATTACTATAGTCAATATTACAATGTGCCCGCGTGTATATGTAAAACATATTATGTGTATATGTATGTAGATGCGTATATGTATGTAGATGTTTATGTATGTGTATTTGTATATATATATATATGTGCCATGTGCACGACGTTTACTGCATGTGTTACGTGAGGACCACATTTACAATAATTGAGTATAATTGAGTATATGCTGAATTTTTTTTTACAATTTTAGATCTATATTTTATAATATAGAATTGCAATTATTAAAATATTTAGAGGTGCATTTCGCATTTCATCGAATTATGGTTAATATTGCGTTATTTATTTATATCCTATATCGTAATCGTAATTGTAGCGTATTTCATTAAAACACAACTTAAACTTTAGACACAACTTTAAACTTTCGTTCCTCTACTACGACGTCGACGCCTACACACTGTATAGCTAAACCCAAACCCAACCCAAAACCCAACCCACCCCGTTAGTATAACGATATAAAGAGTGTCTAACCCTTACAAAAAATAAACATGGGTGAGATATAGAAATAAGTTGTATTCTATTTTTTTATCAAATTGAAGAATTTATTTTAAGCCAACTATGAATATATCCTAGAAACATATATTATAAGTAGTATTAAGTTAATATTATTAACCATAACAAATATTTATGAAAACAATCTAGCTGCCCACATTATATAAAATAATGTTAGTTAAAAAAATATCTAAAAATCGTATAATTTATAATAAATAAATGTATTACTATTTAATTAAAAAAATTAAAATATATAATGCATTATACTTTACATGTATAGATAATAATAATACAATTAAAATTAATTATCAAAAATAAAAAATTATTTTAGAAAAAAAATTAATATAATATTAAAATTTGTTTGGATTTTTAATTGAAATATGAAATACAAAATATGTGTGTATATTTTTTAATTTTAATCCGATAAAGGACATTTATATCCAACTTATATCTAAAATTCAATAAAATATTATTACAAAAATACATGTAAAGTATGATTATATATATATATTATTTTGATATTATTACATTGTACATGTAAATATAAAATATGTTAAAATATAGTATATGTATATGTAAACATATAATAAATCTATTACAACATAATAAATCTATTACAACATAGTTATAATATAATTATTAAATGCATAAATTAAATGCCTACATCGTAAATCTATTAACAACATGGGTCTGTATCGACCATTTAACGTTAATATACCATATACCATACTCAATCATATCATATAATACGCATAGGACATATAAACAGTATATGTCCTTTATACTGGCATTTAAGGGCGACTCGTATACAATTACATTGCATATTTTAGTAATTTAACCACGTAGCGAGAGTATACTAATATATTATAAATAGTATTTGTTAAATACCATAGTAGTTATCAATACACAATTTACTATTTAAATTATGTATTTTCACTAATATATATTTTATATTATATAATATATAATATATTACATTATTTCACATTGAGATGTTCATATTCCGGTATTAGATCAGGTTTAGGTATAGATATACTTATATACCTATGTATAATTGCATTAATGGATTTCATTTGAAATATTCTAACGATTAAGTAAATAATAGATGCATACACATTTGTATACTTTAATCGTGTACTTTAATAATACATTACTAATATTCTAATAATCTATAGTTATATAATATATTATAAAAGTATAAGAACTAACTAAATAATTACCATCTTAGAGTCAAAAATCAGATAAATAATATAGTTATTCGTTAAAGTCTATTATCTCAGAATATTATTTGTTATCATAAAATGTGTTATTACGCTGTCAATAATCAACCAATCTTAGTTAAATTATTAGTGTGTTTATTTTTGTATATTATCGGTGTAAATAAAACTTATATTTACATCGATGATAAAAAATATATAATTAAAATGTTTATGAATAGATTTAGAGATGAATATAATTTTTTTTTAATATTATCTCTTTTTTATGAATTTTATTGCCTTTTTTTAAAATAATCTATTTTCAAAACTAAATTATATTTATTACAATATTCTTTAAAATCATTCAAGCAGTAGGAAACGGGTACAAGCCTCGTCCGAACCATTAACATAGGTCTTAAAATAATATTTAGGTTTGTATACATAAATGATCAGCTATCGTTAAAACCATGGTTTTATCCATGTATACATTAACGTGAGAGCAGCTTAGAAGGGCCATTAGAGACATATATGGTTATAAATGAAAACTTCATATCATTTCCTGATAGGATGAAAGGACTACACCAAAATAATAATAAATAAAATAAAATTGTTAATATAAATAAATTCATATATAATTACATTGAAAACAATAACCAGGGAACCCCCATAATATTAAATGTTACCTATATATATATATATATATATATATATATATATATATATACGATATTAATATATTATATATAATATCAATGATTTAATCCAATATATTGTTTTATCATGTGATATATATATATAAAACATGTAATATTTTACATATTTCATTGTAAGTTAATTACAAAAATAACTGATATTCAATACTCGTATTAAACACACGTTACATTAAATACGACATACATTATATATACAAAATAAAACACACGTGTGTTACACAGATATTGAAATATACATGGATATAGATGTAAGAAAGTTAGACAGTGATGTTAGTAGTGATGACCTCCTAGTTGCCAGCTGTTTGACCGCAATGGTCACTCTATTACACCAATCTACTGTTATGTAATACAAGAGGAGAATACGTGAGGGAGGGAGAGAGAGAGAGGGGGAGAGGGGGGGGGAGTTCAATGATTTTGTTATATTATATATTATAAACTCAAGAATAATTAGATATATTATAAAATATGTAAATAAATAAATATAGTATATATATATATATATATATATATATATATATATATATATTTATATATGTATCTATGGGAAAAACTGTATTATATATATTCTATATGTTATATAATATAATACATATTCTCTAAATATTATATTCTGTCTACAATTATTTATCAATATAAAATGATAAAATTATAATATGTATAATATATTAAATAAATTCGACACTATACTATACTGCGTTATATGTGTGATATGTGACATTGTATTCTAGTACACATCGCGGCAATCAGTAAACGTACGTAAATAGTACAACTAATGAACTATATGGTGTGCTGCGGTGTACTACACACACACACACACACTACAGACTATGCCCCCCCCGTTGATATCTGCACACGGTAATGCAATACATACCTGCCATGGTAAACGTGCATATATCAACGTCTACACTCTGATGATCTACTTGTTTTATCTACTTGTATAGTTGACCGGGCCGGTGTTGCACTTGCCGCATTCATACACTGTGTGTGTGCACTGCACTTACTATTCTACATACGTATAATCACTATCTCTCTCTCTCTCGTTCAATATATGTGTGTATATATATATAATATATGTGTATATATATACTATATATTATATACTATTATATACTATATATATATATATATCATAGTATAAATTATTGTAATCATATATCTAGAGAATATGTGAATACCAGCATCAGAATCAATATGTATACATTCATATTTAATATATAGGATCCCCCGATATCAATTATTATATATACACGGTAAACAATACTAAAATATAATTTATTATATAATTATGATATTTATATATAATCATTTTAAATAATAAGCACGAATATGAAGGGTTGAAGGCTTTAAAATATTATACAATAATATTAATATAGTCATATATTAATATAGGATTTTTATAAGTACACTTAAATATATATTTATATATGAAGAGATTAATTTACGTCAAATATTAAATATTAATCTGATAGCTAAATTTCACACCCATTCACTCATTCACTTAATCGATCATTCACTTAATCGACCATTCAACTAAACCAAAGTTTGTTATATACCCTATATATAGTACAATTTATACTATAGTAAACATTGAATATTATATCATACTTTGAGTTTCAATAATAGTAGACTAATATGATAATATTGAATGGGAGACAATTCGATACATAAATAAGATGCAGATGAAGAAGAAGAAGACGCTAAACTAAGTATTATTGACGACTATGGTGGCATGCAGTGATGGTCAGTGGCGGTCAAGGAATAACACCATTATAATAGTAGTAGTAATAGTGCACCAGAAGTTATGGACGTTATTTATAGACAAGCGTGTAAATAAATACTCGTAATAGTTATATGTGTGTGTGTACTATTTGTAAATATATGTGTGCGTGTGTGTGCGTGTTTGTGTGCGTGTTGTGTGCGTGTGTACTTCGATAATAGATAAACATGTACATGCTCGAAATGTTTATGTCTACTTGGATAAATCTAATTGTGATATACTACAGACTGTTGGCTCAGACCGCTACTACCTGATCGGTAGTAATGCCTTCGTACGCGCGTGCACACATACGCAGTAAACACACACACACATACACACACACATAGTAAACATACGCTGTATACACGGGTATACACGTGTAATACTATACCGATTCGATATGACGGTATAAATTAAACAAGAAATAATGAAGATAATACATGTAACGGGTGCACCATGGGCATGCAGTATGAGATGGAGAGGGAGCTATTGCATGCATCATGTTGCTAATGATGGGAGCTGGTATTCTAAACGGAGAGATTCACTGATTATATATATATATATAAATTCGTATGTTATATATGTTTTAATATCATCATATTATCACAAGAATATACAATCATGGTTGGACTGGTGAACTGTGTATCTGTATGCCCCTGTACGACGTACATACACCAATAGAGTGTGTATGTGTATGTTGTGTGTGTGTTTATATGTGTGTGATAGTGTATGTATGTTTGTATGTGTGCTAGTGTATGTATGTGTGTTTGTGTGTGTGTTATAGCACACTATAGTGTATGTGTGTATGTGCTAGTGTATGCAGTAGGAGTATAATTTATTTAGTCATTCACATTCAATTGTAATATGACAGTGTGTATATATATATATATGTATATACGTATGTATTTGTGTATGTATTTGTATGCCTATCTATTTTAGAGCCTATTAAAATATCTAACATGCTTACATCATTGCAATACTATATTATATAATATATATATATATATATATATATATATATATATATATATATATATATATATATTAAGATAATACTTAGATAAGAGATAAGTACCTCAATAATAAATACACACGTTATTAATATTCCATACAATTATTATTTGTATACGTTATAATACGTTATAGTACTAAAGTACTATTGTATACAATAGTAGGTATACCTACTATATATATATTCATATTCACTATTAATATATGGTCATATATCAATGGTTATAGATTGTTATGGTGTATGTGATATATACTATGTTTATACATAATACTTATATTAATAGAATTTAATAATAGAATGTTTTAAATGTATTAATAGTGTTTTAATATTAATCATATATATATATAAAATATACAGATAGTTAATAAGTATAGGTATATATGATTATTAATAATATTATTAATCTAGTATAGTCACAAATAATCGTAATAATTAATGTATACATACCATTTCGGTCCGTAGTTTGTTTACGGAAGTGCCGAGCGGGGAACAAGAGGATGTGCTTTGTTTACTAGTATCAGCATTGGAAGCGTTATCGTTGATAAGTTGTTTACAGGTTTTCATGCGTTCTTCGTACAGCCGTCTGCAAGATAACTCCAGAGTGGAGGGTATCGGAACGCACATGGTGTGTGGTGCGCTGTACGGTGCGATGTGCGAGGTGTGCGGAGTGTGCTGGTGGTAGCGCTTCTGACGAGGTAGCGTGGCGTCCCCATTAGGTGTAGACGTATTCAAGGGTAGGCTACTCTTAGGGGTTCTAGTGCGACGGGGTAATGGTAGGGTACCTCCGAAAGTGTCGACAGCAGCCTTCAGAATAGCCTTGTGTCTGACGTCTTCTGCGTTAAACCTCGTAGAACTCATTCGACCGGTGACTGGTGATGTGGCTGCTTCTGTTCGTGTGTATGCGTGTACGTCGGTTAGAAATCATTAAGTTAATCGATAGAACATCTAGCTAACGTGTAAGCATAGAAAGAGATACACACACCGATAGATAGAGAGAGAGAGTGGCTCTCCTCTATTATGTTATGCACTCACCTCGCTGCAGTAAATCACCATGCGAATTTGTATGTATATGTCAATCAAAATAAATTCAATTTATTTTATTGATCGTATATATATATAAAATCGATTTTAAATACGCTGAATTATTATATAATTATTTAATAATATTATTATTGGGTAATGTATTATACAAAATATATTCTATATATATTTAATTAAAACTTAACATTAATACATAGTATACTATTTGTATATATTATATGATTAAAGTTATGATATTATTAAATAATACAACACATATGTTAGATATATAAATTATAATATCAAGTTGGATATTATCAACTACAAATATATGTTTTAAAATAAATCAAATAAAATAAAAAATGTATTAATAAGTATAATATAATAAATTAATCAGTGTACCAATACACTTGAATGATTATTATAACCAATATATATATATATATATATATATATATATATATATATATATATATATATATATATATATATATATATATATATATATATATATATATATATAATCAATACTTGATAAATATTTTTTTTTTATTATAGTCTGATGAACTATTATGTGTTAACTTAAAATGTATGTAGGGGAGAGTTCTCTAATATCGACATGCACGTAATATTGACACCCTAGATATCTCCTGAAATATAATTCCAATAAATAATAATTAATGTATGAAATGTTAATCAGTATAATTCTAATTCACATAAATATCATTTTTTTTTAAATAATTATATTTGTTTAATTATAAACAACAACATTATTTTTTCGTTAAAATTAAAACAACTACATTTATGAAATTTGTGAAGTACAATATCGATTCTCAATCATTTAAAAATGTATATATTTTAAATATTTAAAATAAATCTTATAGATCTAATTATATTTTAAGAGATTTTGTATTTTTCATAATTTGTTACAAAGTTATAAAATTTTTCCTAAGCAACATACATTTTCATAATACCGACACCCTAATTGCACATAATATCGACACCCATTTTATCTCAGAATTAAACAAACTAAATTAAATTGTATAATAACTACTATATGTATATACCTATTTAATACATATAAATACAATTTGGAAATATTTAATTGACAAATAATAAAGTGATGGTGATTTATTGTCGGTATTCGAGTACTCTCCGCTAGGTTATTGTCATAATTACATATGTACCTATGTATAATAATATTTAAGTTTGATGACAGGTTATTTTAAATAATAATAAACATTACCACACTATATATATCAGAGTCGTTCTAATTCAACATATATGTTGGGTATACCCAAGTAACAATATAATATATGGAGGCCCCAAATCAGTAACGTATAGTTTATATAAGAATTTGTTCAATTACATAATATTCTATAAAATATATATATTTTAAATAAATGTTTGATAAGATATGATATAATATAAACTAATTATATACAATTATAAACAATTAATGTTTTTTAATAATTACTTTCTGAAAAATTTAAATTTCTTGGGGCCCCCTCGGGTCCCTTTGCGCATCAGGGCCTGCGGTTGCACTGCTATTGCACCCTCATCGACAATACCCTGATATATAGTATAATCAAATGTATAATATACAAATATCCTTACATATAATATATATATACAATATGTATATATAATATAAAATATATATATATATTATATATAGTATATAAAATGTAATGTATAATAATTCTAGAATAATGTATGATTATTTATTATTACATAGTGTATTTATTAATGACAAATTGTAATTTACAATTGTTAATAATTAATTAAATTTTATTTTTGTAGTTAACATATTTATAAATAAAATAATGCACACATATATTCAATTATTGATTCATTATTTGATTTATTTAATTATTTATTTATTTTCCAATTATTGTTTATGAAATATAAAAGATAACGTATTATATAGAGACAACCTATATATATATATATATATATATATATATATATATGTCGATCTATTATTCAATAGACAAATTAACATGCATGTAAACCATAGTTTATGCATGAACATGTCCAAATAAGAATATTGAACATCGTACATATATGTAGCGTGTGTGTATGTGCATGTATATTGTATGTATACATCCATTACCGTGAACGTATCGACAGACCTAACCTATCATAATAATGATAAACTGTACACATATACCACATAGTGTAATGACATTTTAATAATACGCTTGCATACATGCATAGTTACATACACATATATGCATGAAAACACATACCCATATATGTGTATACACATACACACACACTTTTATACATACACACACACTTTTATACATGAACACCGATACTCCCATATATATAATGTATTATGTGTATATACTCATGTATTTGAATTATAAATAATATCATTTATCTTTTGAAATACACTATATATATATATATATATGTGTATGTGTGTGTGTGTGTGTGTGTGTGTGTGTGTTTACTATTCATATAATAAACAATATAAATAATAGAAGTGTTAGCTCGTGGGAAATTATAATCATATAAACAATACGAGTTTTCTATGTTGATTAATGTAAAATCACACTAAATATCATATAGGTATAATTATTATATATTATATGTGTATGTGTGTGTATGTATTTGTTATTTGAGGTGGGTGTGTATATGTGTGTATATTGTTGAGTATAGTCATATATGTAAAGCATTTAGCATAACTGTATATTTTATAATTACATTATTTTATATATTTATAATATCCTAGTAATATGCATATGTATTATATTATTCTATAGAATTATAATATATAGAGTAAATATATTTAATTAAATAACATATATTAACATACGATATATAAATCTTATAATCTATATTATTAAAACTAAATAATAATAATAATACATATATATATCGTACCCACAATTATAATTTTAGTTCTATAGAACACATAGAAAATCGTTTTGCCTATCTAACAAAGCTCCTGAGATATGGAATGCATTACCAGCTTCTTTTCACAAATTAATGAATAAAAAAACTTTAAAAACAAATATTAAATTATGTATTACCTCTTCCTATTAGTTAACTTTTTATATTTTTTGTAGTGTTTAATTTATTTATATTTTTCTCTTTTTATTTTTATATTTTTACATATTTTATGCATTATTTTATGCATCATTTCATTTGTGTTATATATTTTTCTTCTTTTAATATACATTTATTACATTTATATATTTATTATTTATATATACTTTAATTATTTATTATATTTTATTTTGTATTTAACTTAAAATGATGACCTCTCCTTGATAACAATGTTCAAGTATATACTTACTTTATAATTTATTCAGCACGATTTTCATTTACACAAATCACATTTACAAATCAAATAACTTTAATATATACAATGGTATATATATACAAAATTATAGTGTTAATTATATACAAAATGAAATTTTAAAATAAGTTATTGTCATTTTATAATTGTCTTATATTTGTTTATTTTGTTATTCTTGTAATGCTGTTATCAAGTTGAGTGGGAAAATACCCAGTCAAGCTTTGCTTTTGTATTTTCCTTAGTGTTTACACCCTATCTGATTCTAATATATTAAAATCTCTATATATGATACTCTCTATATCTCAGAAACTCCACTAATACATACTTTTTTAACATTTAGTTTTCACCTATGTAAATATATGTAAGAATAACTCGATATGTCATAAACTAGATATATGACACAGTATACTGTATATATACATTTCTTCGATCTCTCGAATTCTGAGATATCGAGAGTTTAACTGTATATGTATATAATATATACATATACTATATATATAACAAGTTAATTATATTATTTAAGAATATACACAGTATACTGTATATATATACAATTCTTCGATCTCTCGAATTCTGAGATATCGAGAGTTTAACTGTATATGTATATAATATATACATATACTATATATATAACAAGTTAATTATATTATTTAAGAATATATATATATTATAGATATATATATAATCAAATGACTAAAGTACATTTTACGTATACATATATTATAGGTATACAGTGTATACTATACACGTTATATTGAAGTGGTAGATATGATCTTCATTGCAGTAGACAGTTAATAACAAAGTAATACCTAGATACAACTATATATTCATCGATAACAAAGGATATAATGTGTATGAAATTATCACCGTTTTCATCATTATTGATTACTGCATTATTTTCATTATATATACATCTAATAAATACTATGTATTGGTATTGTTATATAAAGACAAATTATCAGTTTTACGATATTTCCACCTATATATATTGCCTACACACATATATATATCCTGGATAAATATATATATATATATATATGTAATATAATTGTTATATTTTAAATACATTTTATAATTAACAAATTTACCTTTTATTAAAACAATATTATATAAATATCTATCTGTATAAACTTTATATATATTTTTTTATTTTACTTTTTAAATGGTGAATATGAATATACAAAATGAAATAATAATAAATGAGCTAATGAAAAGCTAATGAAATAAAAAAAATTCAAAATAAAATCAATAATATAAATATCTTGATAACATAAAATATTCAAAAGGATTCAAAATACATATGTAAATATCCTTTATTAGGTAATTATTTCACTAAATATTGTATATTTAATTAAAAGAAATATAATAAATTTTCAATATGCATTGTATTTATAAAAATCAATAAATATCAATAGAAAAAACTATATTATATCCATATATCCATCTACATACAAACACATAAACACGCGCACACCCACATATACATATACATACACATACACGTACACATACAAATACACATACACATACACATACACATACACATACACATACATACACATACACATACAAATACACATACACATATAAATACACATATACATACACATACATACACATACACACACACATATATATATATATATAAACATAAATTTAATTAATTAAATATTAGTATACTATATTAAATATTATATATTATTCAAATAAAGTACTAAATATTAGTTATAAAATATGTATTAAAATAACATATATATATATATATATATATATATATATATATTATAAATATATATATTATATATATATATGTACAACATGTATAATTATTATAATAATGTGTATAATAAAGTAAATGTACTTACATTTCAGTTAATTATATATGTATTTAACATATAAATATAATATTATATATTTATATAAATATTTCCTATTAAAGATGTTTTGAATTTAAACGTATATATAATAAATTGAACCGAATGCACATAATAAGCTAATACCACAACAACTAGCAGACGACTGATAACTAAAAACTTAAACGTACGCTATGTGGCGCGCAATTCAGTTCTATTTATAAAGACAACCAATGGCAGATGAGCTGATTATTTTCAATTTGTTATAAAACAATTACTTCTAATGCATTATAAGTTTAGAATTTAAATGTTTAATTATATTTACATCAAGCTATATTTTTAGTACCATAGTAAATCTATAAATAACCAAATCCCTACAGCTTGATTATAAATCCAGCTTAATACTAAACCATGCATGGTTTATTGGCAATGCATAACTATTATTCACGCTGTAAAATATACAATGTACACTGTATAATGTATAGTGTACAATGTACATTGTATACTGTATTATATTCCTCCAGCTAGTATTGCAAACCTAATGTATATACAAACTATACACGTAACTATATGTTACATGTATTCTATAGAATATAAGGTATATGTATATAAAGTAGCTAGGGCGTATTCGAGTTGGTATACTAGCTCCCCCTATAGATAGCTCTACATCGTATAGTGGACACGCGATATGTGTAACTCTATACAGGGTGTAGCGCGGCTAGAAAGTCCCCTTTACGATAATACGTCGTATGGGTGTATTATAGGGTACATTATACGCAGGGTATATTATACACATGGTATATTATACACAGACCTATGGTATACTAGACGGGTGCAATTAATTCGTATATATATACGTATACGTAGCACATACATATGGAAGGTTAATTAGGGGCGACCGAATGACAACGTATAGCCATGTACATGCACTACTAATACTGATAGATATGCATACATATCTCCTATACGGTATATAATGATTAAGTGAAGTACGTCAGAGCTTCCACAACGGCTACGTAGCTGGTCAAATGGGACCACCAACCGCGCGACCCCTGTATCGTGACCTTTTGAGTGCGCCACCTGTAGTATGACCCCTATATCGTGACCCCGCATAGATATCCTACGGTGTGTCTCCTTAGAGTGTGACCCCAAACAGTGACCCATATAGGGTGATCCCCATAGCGCTTACCGGGTACGCCGTACCCCAATTATCCCCGGTAGATTGTGGTCACTCTAAATATATATATACATATTTAATTAATGGAGCTTTAATACTATTAATATATGTTGTTCACAGACATATCATACGTAATACACCCGGAATATTTACCTTATATATACACATACACACATATATGATATATATCCCAGCATTCAACTTACATCAAAACTTAAGTTGAACTTAAGTTGAACTTAAGTTATGATGTAAGTTGAACTTAAGTTTATCGACTTAAGTTGAACTTAAGTTGAACTTAAGTTGTGATGTAAGTTTTTTAAATTAAGTTAAATTTAAGCATTATTATTAATGTACTATAATCAACTTTAGTAGAACATAATATATAAAATATAAAATTATATAATTAAATATTATTTATTATAACTTATGTTTCATAACTTAAGTTCAACTTAAGTTCTCAACTTAAGTTCAACTTAAGTTATTAACTTAAGTTCAACTTAAGTTATTGATGTAAGTTGAACGTAAGTTTAAATTAAAAATAAAATATTAATATAAATATTAGTATTTTATGATTAATTATTTATGTTTAATATAGTTATGATATAAAAATATACATTTAAACATATATTTATTCATATTATAAACTTAAGTTACATAACTTAAGTTGAACTTAAGTTATGAACTTAAGTTGAACTTAAGTTATGAACTTAAGTTGAACTTAAGTTACGAACTTAAGTTGAACTTAAGTTGTTGATGTAAGTTGAACGTAAGTTTATATATATTATAACAATAATAATAATAATATTATAATAATAATAATAATAATAATAATAATAATAATAATAATAATAATAATAATAATAATAATAATAATAATAATAATAATAATAATAATAATAATAATAATAATATAATACATATTATATTATATACTTATGTTACATGTCTTAAGTTCAACTTAAGTTATGAACTTAAGTTGAACTTAAGTTATGAACTTAAGTTGAACTTAAGTTATGAACTTAAGTTGAACTTAAGTTATGGACTTAAGTTGAACTTAAGTTACGAACTTAAGTTGAACTTAAGTTGTTGATGTAAGTTGAACGTAAGTTTATATATGGGTTTATATATAATAATAATAATAATATTATAATAATAATAATAATAATAATAATAATAATAATAATAATAATAATAATAATAATAATAATAATAATAATAATAATAATAATAATAATAATAATAATAATAATAATAATAATAATAATAATAATAATAATACTAATAATAATAATAATAATATAATACATATTATATTATATACTTATGTTACATGACTTAAGTTCAACTTAAGTTATGAACTTAAGTTGAACTTAAGTTATGAACTCAAGTTGAACAATAGTTATGAACATAAGTTGAACTTAAGTTATGAACTTAAGTTGAACTTAAGTTACGAACTTAAGTTGAACTTAAGTTGTTGATGTAAGTTGAACGTAAGTTTATATATGGGTTTATATATAATAATAATAATAATAATAATAATAATAATAATAATAATAATAATAATAATAATAATAATAATAATAATAATAATAATAATAATAATAATAATAATATAATACATATTATATTATATACTTATGTTACATGACTTAAGTTGAACTTAAGTTATGAACTTAAGTTGAACTTAAGTTATGAACTTAAGTTGAACTTAAGTTACGAACTTAAGTTGAACTTAAGTTGTTGATGTAAGTTGAACGTAAGTTTATATATGGGTTTATATATAATAATAATAATAATAATAATAATAATAATAATAATATATTATTATTATAATAATAATAATAATAATAATAATAATAATAATAATAATAATAATAATAATAATAATAATAATAATATAATACATATTATATTATACACTTATGTTACACGACTTAAGTTGAACTTAAGTTCATAACTTAAGTTCAACTTAAGTTCATAACTTAAGTTCAACTTAAGTTAATAACTTAAGTTCAACTTAAGTTATTGATGTAAGTATTATTATTAAGTTTATATAATTATTTTATTATAGAAATAATAACATATTATACCTTTTAATTATTTTGAAATATTGATTTAATTTTTATCTATGCAAATTAATTATAAATTATTATTTTAAATTAATATTTAAGTAAATAAACTGTTTTTAATAAATAAAATATTATTTTAAAACCTAAAATTATTGAAGTAATCCTATGTATTTTAATATATTATCATAATATAATTCAGGAGACTCGTGAACTACAATTTTAATCATAATTAAATTGATAATACAAATAGAAATCATGTGAAATAATTGCCCAATATTTAATATATAGCAATTGCATATTGATTAAATATTGTATTCAATATTAAAATGATTATATTATTGAATTTAAGTTTTAAATCTAACTTAAATAAAATAATATAATATATTATAATATATAAGTTAATATTTTGTTATGGTAATACGTATACGCTAATATACTATTATTTATTTTACATATAAACTTACGTTCAACTTACATCAACAACTTAAGTTGAACTTAAGTTTAGAACTTAAGTTGAACTTAAGTTATGAACTTAAGTTGAACTTAAGTTATGAACTTAAGTTGAACTTAAGTTATGAACTTAAGTTGAATAAATAAATAAAAGAATAATACGAAATTAAAAAATTAAGGAAATTAAAACGTTTTACAGTTACCGTAAAAATAAACGAAAAACAATCGAAACTAGAAATAAATCATATAGTAAAAATAAACGAAAAATGATCAAAATAGAAATAAAAGATAGCGTAAAAATAATCGAAAATAGAAATAAAATACATTATTTTGTAAGTGGCATCGAAATATTCAATTTCTACTTTAACTTTATAGAATTCTTCATCTTGTACCCTGTTTTAGTAATAAATTATTAGTTATATAATTTAATATTTAAATGTTAAATTTTAAATGTTAAATTTTAAATATATTATAAACAGAACATATTAAAAATCAAATAAACCAATACTAGAATGAAACAAACAAATAATGTAATACTTACCAAAATCTGTAATAATAGTAGGTACTTTATTAATTTATATTTATATTTTAATTGTATAATAAATTTGAAACATATATATATATATAAAAACAGAACAAGTTATAAATAAAATAAACCAATATACCTATACAAAAACAGTTAATAACAAAACATACCAATAATATTACGAAACAAAATAATATAATACTTATCACTATAATCTGAAATAATAGAAAATTATTAATATTGTATTTTAGTAATATAATACATTTGAAACATATTTACAAAATATATATAAAACAAACATATAATACCGAACAAACAAAAGTAAAATAATACTTCACACTTTATCTGTAATAATAATGAATTATTAATTTTATATTATAGTATATTTGAAATATAGATATAAAAAATCCGAATTTTCTATAACAAAAATAAATTTATAACAAAATATAATACAGAACAAACAAAAATAAAATAATACTTCCCACTTTATCTGTAATAATAATGAATTATTAATTTTATATTATAATATATTTGAAATATATATATAAAAACCTAAATTTTCTATAACAAAAACACATTAAAAAAACCAGAAGAGATAATGCAATAATCTAGATACAAAATGAAACATAAATCAATATAAAATTATAAATTTCTGTTAAAAAAAAGTATTTTGTCGAAACAGATTTTGTTTATTTTATTTTTAAAAGATGAAACAGATACAGATTTTACTATATCATTATTTAATGAATTCCATATATTAACTTATCTATTATTAATTATATTTTTAATTGTATTATCATAATTATGTATTACATTTAATTTTTTACAATTACCTCTAGTTCTACAATTATTCGAAATGTTAAGAATATCAGATATATTTATATCTGTATAATTATTTGAAATTTTAAAAATTGTAGTTAGATCTATTTTTAACCTTCTAAGTTCAAGTGATTCTAATTTAAAATATACCAATCTCTCTATATATGTTTTATAATTAATATTTGATGAATTTGTATATCCTACGCATCTTGTAATTAATCGTCTAGTAAATAATCTTTGCACTCTTTCAATTTGGTCTATGAGACTACGAAATTTACTAACCTTTGAAAAAGGTGACCAAATTATGGATGCATATTCTAAAATTGGTCTGCAATAAATTTTATATGCATTTAATAATGCTCTAGGGGATTTTGTAGTAATGCATCTAAAAATTGAATTCAAAGAAAAATAAGCTTTTTTACAAATATAATCAATATGTTTATTAAATAAAAGGTTATTTTCAAATATTATTCCTAAATCTTTATAAAAAGTAACGTTTTCTAATTGAATATTATTTATAAAATATTTTGATGGAGTAACCTTCCCTAAAGTCATAACTGCACATTTTGATAATGAAATATTTAATTGCCATTTATTTACCCATTGTGAAAATAAATTTAAATTATTTTGTAAAAGAAATCTTTCACTCTCAGATGCGTATGAAAAATATATTTTTGTATCATCGGCAAATAAATCAATATGAATTTTTGAAGAGAATATACTAGGAAGATCATTAATATATAATAAAAATAAAATTGGACCTAAAACCGATCCTTGTGGTACTCCAGATTTTACAATAGAACTATTTGAAAAAGAATTTTCAACCCGTGTAATTTGAGATCTATTCGATAAAAAATTATAAAACCATTTTATTATTTTATTAGATATACCGTATGATTTTAATTTAAATAGTAGTTTTTCATGAGAAACAACATCAAAAGCTTTTGCAAAATCAATATATATTATATCTACACATTTTTTATTATTCAATTCATTATACTAAAATTTTAAACATTTTGTTAATTGTAATTCTGTGGATTTTCCACTTATAAAACCATATTGATATTTTGTTAATAAATTATTAGATTTTAAATAAAAAATTAATTGTTTAGAAATAATACGTTCTAATACTCTACACATTACACATGTTATTGAAATAGGCCTATAGTTATTTGAATTTGATGGTTCACCCTTTTTAAAAATTGGTGTGATTATAGATTTTTTCCAAATTATCGGTATATTACCCGATAATAAAGATGAATTAAAAATAATATATAAAGGCCTACATAATTCATTAGATAATAATTTTAACATAGAAGATGGTATCCCATCAGTTCCGAAAGTATGTGTAATTTTTAATCTATTTAAAAATATTTTAATTATTTCAAGATTTAAATCAATATTATCAAATTTTTGTTTAGTTAAGTTATAAAATTCGGGTAAATTTCCATTATCATTTTGTTGAATTGAACTAAAATATGAATTTAACGTATTTGCTTTGTCGAGATCTGAAAATAAAATATTATTATTTGATATATTAATTAGAGGAGATACTCCAGATTTTAAATTTTGTCTTTTTTTCATAAATTTATAAAACTTTAATTTATTTTTTGAATTAATTGCATTAATCTCTCTCTTAAAATTTAAAGATTCTAATTCCTTGGATAATTTTTTTTTTGCTTCTATCCAATTATATTTATATTGTAAATTAATTTTAGATTTTCGAAATAATTTTTTTACTTGCTTCTTCAATTTCAATATATTCTTCGGAAGTTTCCTACCTGTTTTATTGTATTATTTATATTAGGAATATGTGATATAAATAATTTATTTAGAACCTTATTAAAATATTCTACTTTTTGATCGATATTATAATCATTTGAATTTAGATATTCCCAATTAAATCTAGAAAGATGATATTTAATCAATTTTATATTAGCATTATTGAAATCAAAATTGTTTGATTTTAAAATCTGTTTACATGGGTATTTTTCAATATTTACATTAAATGAAACAGAATAGTGGTCACTTATATTTTTGTATAATCCGAAATAGTCTCCAATATTTATATTAGATAGTAATTGTTTTTCATTAATAAAAAGTAAATCAATTATATTATTATTACGAGTTGGCTTATTTATTAATTGTGAAAATGAATTTTTAATAATCGAATCGTAAAGTAATGCATAACTTTTTGGGTAACTAGGAAATGTATATTCTTTCCAATTAAAATTTGGTAAATTAAAATCTCCTATAATTATAGATGAATTATAATTTTGTTGGGTTATATCAAATAATTTACATATCTGTTCATGAGAAACATCATTACAATTTGGAGGTCTATAGACACATATAATATTAAATGGAATTTTTGAATTAATTTTTAAATTTTTAAATCCTATATATTGAACATCTATGTGTGAAATAAAATTTCTTACAGGACATAAACTAGATTTACAAAATATCGCAACACCTCCTCTATGAATTAATTTATCGTATCTAAATAGTGTATAATTTTTTCCACCGATTAAATATAGAGAATCTCTATCATCTACCGTTAAGAATGTTTCAACTAAACATATAATGTCATATTTATTAGATGAAAGTAAAAATTCCAAAAAATTCATTTTATTTCTAATACTACGAGCATTAGCGTAATATATATTTAAATTATTATTTTTAATATTTTTATCTTTATTGCCGGTTAGTCATCTAGAACCTGTATTTTTATTTTTATTTTTATTAATAATGGAATTTTTATAAGTAATATATGACAATTTCCATACACTAAAATTATCTTCACCAATTGACATATTCCAGTCAATTTTATTATTTATAATATATCTTAGTTCATAGGAACTACTTCTAGAATTATAAATACATTTGATAATTTTTTTACTTTTAATTAATTTATTTTTAACTACATGGTATAATATCTGATGTCGTTCTAGTGATATTTCATCTAGAGATGTTCTAATGAATGAATTTTGTAGATCTCGTAATTTACATAATCGGTTAACATTTGATAAAATAATTTTTTTTGAGACCACATTATCTAAAATTATTTTAATTTATTAAATGATAATACACACGATTTATTAATATTTACTGTTTTACAAATAATATTTACTAAGTATTTAAAGAAATTAGTTTTATCATTATTAGGAATATTTATATTGTGAATAATTATTTCATTATTGCTATCTATATTATTTTTAATAATATTTACTGATTTTACCAAATTGTCAGTAAAGGTATCAGAATTGGTTACAGTAGAAGTTACATTAGCGGTTACATTAGCGTATGATTTTTTAACAACAATCATATCACTTATTTCAGTGATTTTTGAAAGTAACATATTTAATTTTTTTTCTGTGCTATTTATTAAAGTATTAATATTACTATTATCAATAATAGTAGACGATGGTAATGAGTTATTTAAACTAGGTTGATTTATTGGTGTATTATCATTATTATTATTTATACATGTATTACATTTAAATGTAAAATTTGGTGATCTAAATAACTGAATAGCATATTTTGGTGGTGATTTATTAGACCAATTTGTTTTCATTATTTTTGCTTTATATAAGCATTTATAATGGTATTTATTACCACATGAACATGATATATAATTTTAGTTATTAATTTCTAAATTACATGTAATACAATCCATTTTTAATGTAATAAATATATTACAATTATATAGTTTAGAAATTATATATATTTTTAACAAACTGTTTCCCTATGATTTTAAATTGAACAATTGCCGAATTAGATTTTTCTTGTTTACTAAATAAATTAGCGTTGCGATGTTTCAATTTTCTTATTTTCGAAATCGATTTTAAAACATTATCCTTTAATGTAATGACTACGTAAATATCGAATGTAATTCCGTATAATATAGAGAACAAGTTATCCGAATGTATGTCGAAATTAATTAGTTTTAAAGAAATTTAATTTTTTTTTAATTTGTAGAAATAACGCGTTAAATTTATGCGACTTTTAATTTGGTTGCTATGCGTTGCCTCTATTGATGTAAGTTGAATGCTGGGATATATAATATATACAGATAAAACTCTCTATAAGAAACCTCTTTATAAGAAAATCCTCTGTATAAGAAAATGATTCACATACTTTATTGGAATTCAACCTTTTCCACATTAAAAAACCTCTTTATAAGAACATTATTTGTAATTTTTTTGTGTGAAAAGTTTACCATTCTATAAGAAAATTTGATGTAATTTTTTATATCTAGATTTATGTTATTATTGTAATGTATACATTACAATTGCAATTAATTATTGTTACATATATATATATGTAACAATAATTAATTGCAATTAGTGAATATATTTTGTATTTCTCACTGCAGTGAGCTCATGCATAGCAACAGACGAGCATGAAGAACCAATTAATACAATTAATATTATTTTATTACTAATAAAATCAATGCTATGTACTTAAGGCTCTTGTGAGATGAGTGAGTGCAATTAATATGTCTATATTACAATAGATAGTCATGCAATACACTGATTGTAGTTGGTACAACTAATGGTAGAAGTACATTTACAATGATATAAAAAACATACAATATCTATATTTGGTATTAACTAATGAACATGTATTGGGGGGCATAATAGTGAATATTAGGGTCAAAGGTTATTTGATGAATATATTTATAAAAAATATAAAAAAAATATTATCACTTTTAAAAATGACGTCAACAAATGTTTTTAAAGCTTTACTAATTGTTTTATATTGTTTTATTTATCACTATTTCTCATTTTATTGACTATTTTTATATTTTTATTATATTTTTATATTTATACTCTTTTATAGGCTTTTATATATCTATTATTATTTCTACTAATTACTATCTTATATGTTATTTAATAATGATGAAATATGAATATGAAATTATTAGTACAGTTAAATGTATATATTAATGACATTATACTTTAATTACGTATATACATAATATACTAAATATGGTTATTTAAATTTAATATTATGCTTCAATACAATTTATCGATTTTAAATTTGTATTAATGATATGAACATTATTCAGTCTTGTATTCAACCGATGAGAGAGTTTGACTTAATGGATATAACTCGGATTTTTTTAGTTTGCATGGGTATTAATATTGAAAATATTTTATTATTGTGCCAAGTGTAGCTATGATTGTAGTGTATTGTTTATTGGGTCATGCTCATCTTATGATGTTTCAGATTTGAACAATTTATTATTTTACTCATCCCTAGTTTTTGTTATAAATTTTAAATTTATTTATAAAAATTATTGTTTTAATTTTTTGTTATAAATTTGTATAATACTTATATTTTACCATTACAATTTAAATACAATATCTATAGTTAATTTGTTTTTATTACTATACTTATACATTTTTTTTCATAAGCTTTGCTTCAATATCTATCCGGGTTTTTATACCAAATTCTAAATTATATATATATATATATATATATATATATATATATATATATATGTGTATATTGTAATACACTATATTACTTTTATTGATTAATTGTTATTGTATTAAATAAATAAATATACTATATATATATAACCTATATATAGGTTATATAATATTAAATTATCAATTAATTCTTAAAATAATTTTTTAAGAATATTTCACTGTATATATAAATATATATATATATATATATATATATATATATATATATATATATATGCTTATTACTTGCTTAATTTGGGATTGTTGTTTCCCGGACAGTGAAAGTTCTCCAAACATCACGGTTCATCATATATAGCTATAGCTACTAGTAGAGCTCTCATCTCGCTCGCCGGTATACCAGTTTCGTGCTCCAGATTCCTGATGTAGCTTTCTGGTGGCCTTCCCAGTTTTTTAGTTCCATGAGTAGGTTCCCAAAGAACTAGATCAGAAACAACTTCATCATCTCTACGTTGGCAATTTCCAGCAAACTTTAAGAATCGACGACTGATCTTTGTAGATATTTTGTTTATAGCCCAATATAGTACTTTTGTAACTACAGTACTACCGTTTGTAACTTTCTGAGGCCAGTTTAATATCATTCGTAGAATTCGAGTGTATGTGCCATCAAGTTGTTTGAGTAGTGTTTTTGTGAGGGTCCAAGTCTCACATCCGTTCAGCAGAATCAATTCAACTGTGGTGTGCATGAGTCTGATTTTTAGTTTCCTACTAAGAGTTGATTTCCAGATATTCCTTAGTTTATGACATGTTGTTCAAGCAAGCGCTTTTCTGATTTTCAAATCGTTTGCACTTCTGTCTATCCATGCCCCTAGATACTTAAAGTCTTCAACCCTTTTAAGATTTGACCCATCTATAGCTTTGATTTCAAACTATTTATTAGTATTGTAACTCATGTATTTCGTTTTCCCTGTATTCATGCTTATTCCTATTCGTTTTTTTTAATTTTTCGATTCAAGTGAGCAACTCTTGGGCTTCTTTGATACCTTCACTTACTAATGCAATATCATCTGCGAAGTATATATCTGTAACAGTGATAGGTGTAATCTTCTGCTTTTTCTTTTCCTTAGTTGGAAACCTAGTTTATCTTCTCTTCCTTGTAAAGCTGTTCTCATAATATAATCGATAACTATGACAAAAAGGTATGTAGCTAACGTAACTCCTTGTAAAACACCAGCTAGAATGTTGAAAGTTTCCATTTCTCCATCGGGTGTAATGACCTTAGCAGTAGTATCTTCATACAGTATGCTAATAACCGTCACCAACTCCTCCGGTATCCCATAAGCTTTCAGTATCGTAAGCATTTCCCCTCTATGTATACTATATATTCTATACATTTTCCCTCTATGTATGCATTGTATAGTATCAAAGGCTTTCTTGAAGTCGATGAATATCAGGTTTGCTTATAGATTATTATCTTTAACTCCCTCAATCAGTCGTCTGAGTGCTAATATTTGACTGGTTGTTGTTCTGACACGTCTGAAACCATTTTTATTTTTCCTTAGATGATAATCTAGAATAGGACTAATTCTGTTCCATATCATACGATTATAAGTTTTCGCTACTAATGAACCAAGACTTATACCACGATAATTACTACCTAGACTAAGATCTCCTTTCTTGGGTATTGGAATTATATTCAAAATTGACCATTGTTTTGGCTTCATTTGAGCTAATAGTGCTTTGTTACAGATGTAGAGGATAATTTCATCTATATTACATCGTAATAATTCTGGCCGTAGTTCGTCAACGGCGCCGATTTTACATTCTTTGATTACCTCTTTTGCCAACTTGTACTCATACATTTCAAAATCTCCACGTTTTATTTCTAGAGGTCGTATAACTTGTATTATCATTTCATTTTTTTTTGTATATATATAGTTAGTTAGATAGAATATAGATGTATAACTTGTAGAATTCTCATTGGTTGATACCATATTAAATAAGTATACTTATAAGTATAACCCAATGCGGGATAAAATATAAGGGTATTCTACAGCTACACATTTCCTATAGATAGGTGTATACATAGGTAATATATCGCTGATAGAATATTATCTATTAATTAAATAATTATTATATGAGTTTAATCGATAACGTTTTTATTTGAATATTTATAGTGTCAACAAATGTGCTGTTCCGGGGGTTCTTATGGAGTACCACGCCCATTCAATATCACGTTTTACTATATAATATCATATATATATATATATATATATATATATATATATATATTAATGCTTTACAACATGAAATAATACATTTATTTATATATAAATTAAGGCAATTATATATAGTTATTGAATAACGTTATATAATGTATGGTTACGACAATAAAGGAAGGGCAGGAGGATATTTCCACCCCAACAATGTTGTGGACAAATTGCGTTTCTATATTTATTAAGCAGTCTTAATAAACACACACACATATATATATAATTAAATTATATAATTATATATATACATAGGATTACATTAAATTAACTGAACAATATTAATGTAAGTATAAAGTGAAATGTTATTTAATAGCATACACTTTATTAAATCTTTATAAATAATTATTTGCTCAAAATAAATATAAAAATTAGCATTCATTACAATTGTTATTTATTTCAATAATTGACTACAAAAACTTGGTAAATATCCCCAACCCTTTATAGAATATATTTAAATCGTTATTAATAAAAATAAATGTTAACATTTTCTATAAATAATTGTATTCTAACGAAAATGCAACAAAGTATTACACTGTATGTTTGTATTTAATGATCTATTAAAGTTGATAGTTATCTATATTTCAATTAATAAATATCAACTATACTATACGTGTTTTTTAATTTGATCAATTGTATTATATTATAAGAATGACAAACATTAAAATGGTTCAGCTGAAGACCTAGGTCTCCACATTATTTGTTCAACACATTGTATTATTAAATTTATAAACAAAATGTATACTATTTATTAATTATAATAGAGTGAACATGTGTAATGCATATAATGGTGGCTATTTTTTAAATTAGTATACGTTTTGTAAAAAATGTGAGGGCTATGCTTTCCTCTCTCCCATATTACAGGTTCTGCTTCTATTCTGTATTGAGAAATAATCGCAATTTGGTGGAATATTATTAAATTTATAGCGTAATTCATAGTAATGTGAATGTAATAATAGTATCAGAGATAACATAATGTATGCAAATATTAACTATATGTACATCTGTTAATTTATTATTCACGTCTATATACATTATAAATCAATCATGATCATGATCTATATGTATATATATATATATGATATAATAATTATATTATATAATGTCCATAAAGAGCCATTTTATTTTGTTAATTTTATAATATAATAATACATTTAGTATATTTAATAATTATTAATTAAAATATAGATATGGGAGATTACTCGAATACTGACACCTTTACAATAAATCACCTTAACTTGTTTATTTCTTAATTAAATATTTTGTAATTTGATATATATATATATATATATATATACTACATAAGTATATATATATATATATATATATATATATTACATAAGTATATACATATAATAGCGATTTTTAAATTAAATTAAATTAATTTAGATATGATATAACAGGGGTGTCCATATTAAGAAACACTCTCCCGAATACTGAAACATTTCCATATCATTTATTATGTGTATACATAATATATTATAATCATACCTTATATCTCTATATGTATAATGTATTATTTAATATTCAATCAGATGTTAATAAGTGTCAGTTTTAGTTAACACACTGACACTTCGATACACTAGCCTATAATATTATACTGCCCCATCTACACATGTTTGGAAGTATATACCTCGTTCTTTCCTGGTTTAGTTCATACATCCGACCGTAACAGCAGTGTCAAGACATATAATTCGTTTTCTTTCCCCTTATCCTATACGGTGTTTCCCAGGGATTAGTACTCGGTCCTTTACTTTTATCTATTTATGTATATCGACTACCTTCCATAATATCTAAATATCAAAATATCTATTATCAGCTCTATACAGACAACATATAACTATATAGGTTTATTCGCACTAATTCATCACAAGGTCTCAATAATTAGCTCTCCAATTGTGCTAATGACATTCAAGAATGGCTTATTACTAATAATCTTCTCCTTAATAACTCCAAAACTACATTGTTGAATCTTTCTCCATCACCAACTTACTTCCCTCCTTTTCTTATAACATTGTAATATCTCCTTATCCTATTGCATCTAACTTAGGTGTACTTTTGATTCTACTTTTTCCTTCATTCCTCATATTACTGTCATCACTAAATCTGCAAATTATCATTTATTTAGAATTAGAAAAATACAAAAATCAATTACTTTATCTCTTACTAAAACTCTAGTAAATTCCCATGTCCTCTCACGTATATATTACTGTTCCTCACTCCACATAAATCTTCCATTTTCCTCTATCTCTCCTTTAAATAGAGTTATTCGTTCATCAATCCGTACAACATATAACCTACGTATTCGAGATCATTCCTCTACTTCCTCAACACATACCACGCTCGCGATGTGTACACCCCTTACTCCATAGTTCCCATTTAACAAACGCCCTGCTTATCGCATACTATTTATTGTTCATTCCTCAATATACTCTTCAAATTGCCCTTTCTATATTTCTACTTCTCGGGTATAAATATCTTCAATCTCTTGAAAACCATACATCTCATATTCTATCTACCCCTATTCTCCGTCCCTCAAAAATGAATGCTCGGGTACTGGGTTATATTGGTCCAAAACTATGGAATTCACTCTTACCCTATATCAGATCCATAAAATCGCATAAAATATTCATGAAATATATACAACAATTGATCTTAGGTGGCAACTTGTAATACTAGTATTGTTTGTCATTATTATTTTATTTATTAATTTCTGTACGGTTTATTCTATTTTATTATATTATTATTATTATATTATTATTAATGGTATTTATTGTTTTACCTACTTTTATTATTTGTATTCTATATATACACTTTTGAGAAATCATTTAGACTTATTTAAGTATTTAAATAAACTTTCAATCAATATATATATACTTATTTGAATTAATAATTCGTATATTAATTATTTGTTGATAGGAAATATATTTGAGGAGATCTCTATGATGTCAATATTACGTTCATTTCAGTATTAGAATACTTACTTAGTTGTCAACTTTACCATATAGGTTAACATGATGGCATTATCTTCTATATTGGGGAGTGATTTACTATCTGTATTAGTAGATTATCGATAGAACTGCCAATTGAAATAATTACTTAACTTTATATTAATTTAGGTTACTGTATTAGTAGGGTACACTGATTGACATGCTTTTTGAGGTTTGGGTTTCATAAATATTTTCTAGACTAGTTTTTTGCAATGATTATAAATTAATAATTATTTTTTTCAGATCAGATCAAGTTTTTTTTTTATTTCGCTTTGAATTTTTTTGAAAAAATGTTGAAATTTGGAAAATGTTCACATATTTTGAAATTTGGAAAATGTTCACATATTTTGAAATACATGTATACATATTACTATTTAATATAGATACATATACATTATTATATTCTCTATATGTTGTATATACTATATATTATATTTAATATACTGTATACACTATATTATAAATTGTATGTACTATAGTTCATACTATATTATATTATATATTATAATTTATATATTTGTATATAATAACAAAGATACTACGAAGATCGTCCGACGATCTTTGATAATAATAATAAGTATATTCATTTATATATATATAATGCATTAATATAATGCATTAATATAATACATTAAAATATACGAATATTCCATCTGGATTGTGAAAAGTACCACATAGTACTGATATTCTATATTCAATATTCCAAAATTACAACAATTTCAATATCTCAAATATATTATCTTCAGAATCTGTCTTTTACCGTCATCGTGAAAATGATGCTTTCACAAATGCTTTAAAAATACAGGTTCATTCATTTATTGCCATAATGTAAATGGAGTAGTTATATTAATAGACATATCCTATAAAACATAATTATGGTTAGAGGCTATTCATAGACTCATCACATAACAGTTGAAAAGCTGTATTTCTCTATAATGGTAGGCCTGATACTATAATACTAATTATATTTATTCGATTGGGATATTCGCTACAACTGACTATAATATATAGTAATATGTATATTTTACTTAATTCATAATTAATATACAATGGTTATACTTGGAATATATGTGGAGAATTAAAGGTTATATAGGTACTTTTGGGACGACAAGCAGGATACACAAAATATGCATTATTTCTCTATTTATATGATATATCTTTATCGACTATAGTCGAGCCTATGATAACCATTGTACATAACGTGATTTATCATTTAAGAGCATTTTTTTTATTTTAGCCGGGTTCATATAAGTTAAGTCACACTCGCTTATTATTACAGGAATTTTATATATCCATTACACATTAAACTTAGATTAATGAAGAATTTTGTAAAAGCATTGGATAAGGAGGGATATGATTTACTTATTTACAACAAATATTTCCAAATATTGATACTAAATTAAAGATGGGATTTATAATGGACCAACAAATATGGAGTTAATGAGCAACACTACTTTTGATTTATGTACGAGAGAAATTGAGTTAAGATCTGACTAGCATTAGAGTCTATTATTAAATATTTTCTCACAGATGTTCAGAATATGAAAATATTGCGGAATACTTGCTTTTATATTTTACATATTACCTATTTGAGCTCGTATGTCCAGAAAACTGTATTTTATCCAGTGCATATCTAGATTATTTTACTGATAACTGTGTTGACTATAATTAAAAACAAGGAAAGTGCTTTAATTAGTATATTTTGACAATGGAAAACAGATACCAAAGAAACGTAAATATTAACATCCTAGATGATTATTGGTTTCTAAAAAAGTGGTATAACATTCTTAAAATAGAACCAATTAATTTAAATAATATTTTAATCAATGAGTATTATATTATGAACTATGTACATTATTATTTTTAATCATTAAAATATACTAAATATTATTGATATAAATTCATTATATTTAAGTTAATTTTCTTTATATTTCCTATATTTGTGATTTTTTCAAAAATGTTCAATGTTTAATAAAAAAAAATATTTACATATTTGTATTCAGTATGGAAAACTAGTCTAGAATCAGTTAACATAACCCAGATAATTTGTGTTCAAATGTCGACCAGTGTTATCGATAGAACTGGAAATTGAAATACTTACTTAACTTTATATTAATTTTGAGTACATCATTATTTGTAATTTACAAATTGGAAATATAAAATACATGTTATTAGTTAATTAATGCTATATTTTTATAGACCATAAAGTATGGTATAATACAAGTAATATTAATTCAGATAGTTATTGATACTATACAATCATTATTATTCCTATATGTTCTAATTATGACTGCTCACTAAGTATAGAACCAACATTACAAATAAAGTTGTGCATGATGTATATTATATACACCCATAAAAAGTTTGGGATGCTTTCCCATATGATATTTATGTCACCATATATAAGTTATACCGTATATAAATATTACAAATTATTCAATAATTATATATAATTAAATCTTACAGATAATTAATTGTTCTAGGAAATGTTGCAAATAATTTTTAAACTTTCCAATATTTTAAAATTATAAATATTAGTTTCAAAATATTATATCGTATACCCTTATTGTCTTACTAGTTATGATATTATAATAATGTATATAATATAAATTCTATTTGTTTCATTAGGCTTAGGTCTCCTACATGTTAAAGTTCCCCATACATTATTATAACTATGGTTAATAAGTTGATAGTTCAATAGACAGGATAAACGTAGTGCAGATAAACTAACACTTGTAGCCAATACCCCATAAGCTATAGTAATATAATCATAACAATTAAAGTTTTGTTTGTTGATTTGAGATATAATGCTGCTCGGATAAAGATGCTGAAAGTTAAGAAGTAAGTTCTGATATAGGGACGTATGTTTTACTGTATACAGTATATATATATATATATATATATATATATATATATGTTATTAAATAATAATATGTATACACATATAGAGTACATTATTATTAATTATTTTATTTTATGTTAAAACCTTTTGAATATAATATATAATATCGTATATAGTAGAACGCCATAATCTATGCATTCCAAAGAATCTAATGAAATGATTATTTGATCACAGAAGTTATGCATTTACGTATCCCCGAACGAATTACAAGAGAGCGTATCATTCTTGAGCCATGTCACGCTTATGGGGTGTGTGGTGGTGTTCTATTACTGAGTCCTGGCCCGCTTACAAATAGGGGAGTCGTCATCGTCGTCGTCGTGATAACGCAGACGTGTCTCGTGAGGGGCAACATTATGGGCGTAATCCACGTCGTTTTCCGCGTCGTTTTCGTCGTCACTGAAGTCGAAAGACGTTCCGGAATCCGTGTAATAGGTGTGCGTATGATCGAATGCATCCTGGGGAATGGGTAGGGTTAATGCATTACTATTTGTATGGTAAAGCTGGGCGGGGGGAGGTTAACGAGGGTTCGATAGTAAAGTACATATATCCATATATGTTTATGTGATAATAACGTAACTACGTATATATATATATATATATATATATATATATATATAATAATAGGGGTTTCCAAAAAGAAAATTCCAAAAATTATTATTTCGTTTTCAATTTTATATAAAAAAAATCTATTAAAATACATCTAGTGATTTATAATAAATAAATAGGATTGATTTAGTGTGAACAAATCTATTTTTTTGGCAATTGCCCACAAAATACTCCTTAAAAAGCGTACTGCGGTATAATATTACGTAACGTACAACTCAAGCGTATACGCCATATATGGTCGCGGTTATGTTGCGTAATAATGACGCGGCTTCATAACGCCAAGTGATGATTCACTTGATGATTAACGCCTTGACGCCTTCACGCCATACGGGTTATATAACGATCAGATATACGCCGTTGATAATGTATGCTATAAGCTGTAATTACGGGGGGGGGTACATAGGGTACAATGTAAACTGTAATAGGGTACATTGTACAATACCCAGGTTAGAGGTTAAGGGCGAGAGCATCGAAATATGTGTGGCAGTGTATATATAAACATAATATTTAATATTTATTAAATATGTATATATATATCAATTATTCGTACTATAGTATATATATATATATATATATATATATATATATATATATATATATATAATATACATAATTGATATGTTACTGTGAATATCATACTGTTAACATAGCTGACCTCGTAATCGCCAACAGCTAGGTCCTCTGTAGTGGAGTAGGTTTCTTCCTCCAGTTGTGATGAGTCATCTTCATCCTTCGGATTATTAGAGGTCATGGCTTTCAGTTCTGTGCGAGGTAGTCGTGTATTAGGTGTGTGTGTGTGTATGTTTGTGTGTGTGTGTGTGAAACAATGTCAGCGCTAAGTTAAGTATTTTTCTATAACTACGATGTATATATATATATTTTATTATAATTTTATTATTGGAATCCTTTCATACCATCCAAGAACTTAGATGAAATGTCAACTAATAACAAAATGGCTATAATGCTCGACGTTCGAAGCCTATAGACTAGATATATCTCGTATTAATGAATACATGTGTTATATTTAAAGTGTGTTTATTTACCTATGTGTATATATTACATATACCTATACCTATATATATATATATAAATATATATATATATATATATATATATATATATATATATATATATATATGTATATATATATATATAGTGTGTTCTATTCACGATTATTACGCGGGTCACTAGATTTATATTACTGTTTATAAATAAAATGGGTTATGTGATGTTTTCTTATATTATCTTATCTTATCGTATCTTTATAAGTTCTTATTTTAAGATATACTAACTCTACATTTATTCTGTATACAGAATATATATATATATATATAAATAGAAATAGAAATAAAAAATGTATAGGAATTAGAATTATATGAATACCTACTTATATGAATTAGAATTATATTGATTAACATTTCATATATTAATTATTTTTGATTGGAATTATATTTTAGGAGATCTCTAGGGTGTCGATATTACATGTATGCATGCATGCATGTATGTCGATATTAGAGCACTCTCCCTTATAAGGAATAGGTATACCTAGTCATATAAAACTGCCTATGTGGCTCAGTGGCTAAGGCGTCAGACACACAAGCAGTAGGACACGGGTTCGACCCTCGTCCGGACCATTAGTTAATTTTATAAAATGGGTCTTAAAATATTATTTAGAAGTGATCTTATATAATTGTGTATACATAAATGATCGGCACTCGTTAAAACCATGGATGAAACCTCAACATGATAGCGGCTTCGAAGGGAAATTAGAGCCATATATGGTTATAAGTGAAAACTTCATCTAAGTTCCAGGATGTAATGAAAGGACTCCACCAAATAAAAATAACAATAACAATATACTATATAGTCTATATAATCTAGACATAATATAGTATGTGAAATGAATGAATGAATGAATAATATTTATTTTACTTATATAATATAAATAAATAATTAATACATATGGAATATGTATACAATACAATATAGTTATATAATAAGTAAAAAAGGAACCCTTTAATAGAAATATGATTTTGAGAAAGGATTAACACAAAAATATATAAGAATAAAAGAACAAACACAACTGAAATATTATAATAACATAACTATAATAATATATAATGAAATTAAATGATATAGTGAATGAAATACTTCCAATATCATGTGCGGTAAATATCTACTCACAACATACACACATAGCATGCCCGAATGGCTTTTATCGGCTACATGTCTTGGTATATTATTCCAAAATGATTTTATTGGTATATAATATATTTACATCTTAGAAAACCGTAATATGTGCATATCTATAGTATGTGCATAGCTATATATATATATATATATATATATATATATATATATATATATATATATATATATATATATATATATATATATATATCTATATATATATATATATATATAATAATATATATAATAATATATATTATAATATATATTATAATATATTATATTATATATATATATATATATATTTAGTAATATGTCATATGTATTATATTAATATCATAATAAAGTTATCTAAAATATCATACATGCCTTATAAAATTCGATATAAATATGTTAATATATAATGTGTTGGCACTTGTATGCAATTGAAATATCAAATTATGATCATGTGAGATATTATGATTATATGAGAATGTATTTTTAAATATGTAGAATTATTTAAATGAAATTGAATCACTCTGGTACACATGTGGTACAATACATGACGCAATAGATAAAATCACAACTAAACATGACGCAATAGGTGACATCACAACTAAACATGACGGAACGAACCTTCGCTGGTCATGCTTTCAATGTAATCATAGTAAAACGCCAGTTTCTTCTTGACTAAGGCGTATTCTTTCTCCAGCTAAAAGTTGGTTCGGTTACTTTCAAAAATATAACTTCATTAGAAATGTATTCTAATATAATTAACTTTAAAATTCATATACATATATATACATTAGTTGATGGTTTACGCACATTGTGAACGTGTGAAGCACACGGGCTATAGCAGAGTTGTGTTTACCTGTGAATAGCCTAGATAGTGCATACACCTCCTGAACTTGCCACGCTTTAATTTACGTAACACCTTATACATCAGTTCACGCATCTTCATTTCTTCTTCCTTCTCAAACTCATCAGCCACCTCGTCCTCGAGGCCAAACTGCGCAAAGTTGTTCATGTCGGAGTTCATAGTTCAGAGGTTAACCGGTAAGTTTATAGTAAAGTAAACGTCTGTTAGAAATCTAAATTTAGTGAATTGTATTGTTGTTATTGTTTGGTTATTTAGTTTTTGTTATTGTCTATAGTATACTTAAAAGATTGTAAACAAGTAATCAACGAAATGAAATTGTTCCAAACGTTTCGTTGTTGATACGATAGTTATCGGTATTTTAATATGGTTATATATAATTATAAGTTATATATATACATTTAAATATGTTGAGAAGCCTTAGAAATATCGGTGGTATAAGTTACTAGGAGAAACCATACTTACTATGGAAATATACCTAAAGGTATAACTATGTCGGTATGTATCCTAATGTACGACGTATACGTATACTGTATACACTATATACAGTGTATATATACTATACACTGTATACAGTGTATATATATATACTATATAGTATAGTTTATAAGCATATCATTATTACTTAACCATTAAGTTGGTCCAGATTGGACAGTTTTTATAAATATTGAGGATTATCATTTGTTATGAACTATAGTTCATAGCTATAGCTATAGATAGTTCATGAACTGTCTAGATAACATAATTAATTGAGTAATATAAAAAAATTAAACTAATTATAGGAGCTGCGTCACCTCATAAAAGTTTAATATTGAAGAGATAGGATTTTAACATGAAGGATATATGATATATTTTGAAACTTCAAATTATCTCATTACTAATTTTGTATTATGTTATTTCTTTATCTATAGTTTGAATAATATATGTTTATCTATAATAAATGAGTTTTATAATATTTTGTTTTCGATTTTTCAGGATATTTCGGAAACAATTATTTTAATTTTAATTTTAATTTGAAAATGTTATATTTTATGAAATATAAAACTATATATATATATATATATATATATATATATATATATTTCTTATAGCTCATATTGAGATACATAGTGATCTTTTTTGAAAATTTGGTTGGAAATACATTAGAATCAATGTAATTTTATTGCTTTTTAATTACATTCCTATGTGGTGGCCTATTTTAAAGACAACCTAGAATGTTTGCTATGTGTAGTGTTATATGTATATCTTATATGTGTTAAATAATATGTACATTTTAAATTACAAAATATAAATAAATGATATATTATTGACTATACAGATCGTATTAAGTATATTGTAAAAGGTACTACTCAACGAAATACCTACAGTACGAATTACCTATATATTCTATATTTGAATTGTATTTATATTGTGTATAGGAATTCCTATAGTATTCATCTATCTCTAGGTGGACTTGTACCTATACATATATATCTCTCTTATCTACCCTACTCGGTAAATATAATTTACATTAATATAATTCGATGAATTGTTTGTTAATATTTAGACAATTATATAAATGTTACTTTAATTTTTGTATTATTCTATATATTATATTATTGGGAAAGTGTGCTATGGCATTATATAGTAATTCTACTATATATAGTATACTATATATATATATATATATATATATATATATATATATTATAATAATATTGTAAGAATATTCGATAATATTAATGTTCGCTAAAATATATTTATATTATTTATATATATATATATATATATATATATATATGTATATTATATATTTATATATATACGTTATATCTAAAGTAGTAAATATATACTATGTGATAGTTAATAATCAGTAAAACAAAAAAAATACAATAACAAACTTACTTTAATATAAACAGGATATGGAATTGATGAAATATTGTATTATGGGAAAATGAATTATTAATTATTCATAATTTTTAAATTATACGAATTTTTACTCATGCATACTATGCATAATATACGCATATATATATATATATATATATATATATACTATATATATACTATATATATACTATATACACCTATATAAATATGTATTATACAAATATATTAGTGTTTAAATAAACATTTTTAAACTATAAAACAATATATTTGAATATGTAAAACTAAAGTCTTTGGTATTTTATTTATTAAAATTACAAAGTTTCTCCAAAGATTCTCCAAGGTTTGTCCTTGGTTTCTCTATAATCTAAATATACTATTATTATTTATTATCAAAATCAAATATGTATATAAATATAGTTATATATATATATATATAAATATATATATATATATGTATATATATATATATATATTATTATTATTATTATCAGATTTAGGTACAAGTACCTGGGTAATTGTAGAAGCATTGCTGCTTGTCGAGACAATTACCCTTAATTTAACTTGTTGACAGATATCAAATAATTTAATTCCATTATATAAATATAATGGAATGTGAATATTGTGGAATATAAAATATATATAATAATAATAAGGTTGACTTCCTGTTTACACTGAGATAAATATAATATGATAAAATTGTGATATCTGTCAACTCGTTATTGATTAATCATCATTTAATAATTAAATAAACTATAAAATAAAAGATAAAAATAGATAAAATTAGTGTAGGTGTAAACAAAATAAAAATACAAAAACATCATTAAAATAATTAAAATGTCGATACTAAATGATAATACGAATATAATAAATAAACAGATCAGGAAACTATACTGAACAACAACAACAAACTAAGATTTAAAAAAATATATAAATAAAAATTATACTCATAAAAATTGATAAAAAGTAATTTTCAATAAATGTCATTAGAATATAAATAAAATAACTATTTATTAATTTTTATATAGAAGTCTAAAATTATTAACAACAAAATATTGTATTATAAAAGGCAGTAAGAAGATTAACATTATTATTATTTTTTTTATTTTTTTATTTTAAAGTTGTTATTTTTATTTAAAGGTCAAGTTAAAAACAAATTATTTTATTAAAGTCATTAACAAATATTTTGTAAGGATTTTTTAAATTTTTATATAAAGGTCAAGTTTAAAATTATAACTGAGAAGAAAAGAGCAAAACAATGAGGATCATTTTTATATAAAAGTTTAAAAGGATTAAAAAAAATATATTTTTTATTATAAAAGTCAATAAGAATAAAATGATTATTTTTTTAAAGTTTGTTATTTTATATATAGGTCTGAAGGGTAAACATAGTTATTTTACTAGAAGAGTAATAAAAACAATTTTTATATAAATGTCAGGTTGAAAATTATAACATAAAAGAAAAGATAAAATATTTTTTTTTATAAATGTAAATGTTTGAATTATTGGATTAATTGTAATTATCGATGAATTTGTTATGAATTTTGTTTGCGAAAATTGATTTTGATTTTGATTTTTTTATGTCAGAGTTTATATTATTCCATGTTTTTGGTCCATTAAAAACTAAAGAAAATAATAAGAAATTTTTGTAAATAAGAATTTATTGTACATGAATATACTAGTGTTTTTTTCAACAAGGTCACACAATTTAAGAGTATTTATATTTTTAAATAAAATATTAGTATGGTCATGAATGTTTTTATTACAAATTATTCTCTACATTTTTTGTTGTTGTAAGAGGATACAATTTGTATTAGATATAAATGTATTGCCCCATATTATGTTAGCATAATTAATGTGAGGAAGGAATACAGATTTATATATCATTGTTAGAGCTTTGAAATTTAATAATCTTGCGACTTTACTAGTTATCCAGATTATTTTATTCAGTTTAGCTCTTAGATATAAAATATGATATTTCCAACTTAGTTTGTTATCAATAATTACACCAAGAAATTTTATATTTGTTACCCTTTTTATATTATTTTTATTTATTTGTATATTCATGTTTTCTTTACAATTAAATATAATGTAATTGGTTTTATCAGTATTCAATGATAACCGGTTATCAATAAATATATATATATATATATATATATATATATATATATATATATATAATATTATATATTATATATATGTATATAATATATACATATTTTTAATATTATATATTATATATATGTATATACTTACTTATTTTTTTTTGGTTTTAGGTCTACGCTGTGCGTGAGCAATCGGCCGACGCCGACGGCCGATGGCCGTCCGTGGGAGAGATTATTGTGTTAGGGGAAAGCATGGGAGAAGTAGTATGTTTAGATGACGTTTGAAGGAGGAGGTTGATGTCATTGTTCGAAGGTGGTAGGGTAGGGAGTTCCAATGATACGGGGCAGATAGGGTAAATGAGCATATATGGTTGGAGTGGGGGTTATGTAGGTATGGTGTGATAAGGAGAAAGGTGTTGGAGGATCGGGTGTGGATTAGAGTAGTGGGTGTGTGTAGATGGAGAAGGGAGGCTAGGTAGTCGGGAGAGTTGTGATGTATGGCTATGTGGATTGTCAAGGAAAGTTTATATTTAATACAGTAGGAGACTGGGAGCCAGTGTAGTTGTTTGAGGAGAGATGTACTGGAATCAGAGGAACGACGGGGAAGTAGATGGACGCAACGTACTACATCATTTTGAAGACGTTGCAGTTTAATCAGTTTGTAGGCGGGGAGATTGAATAGTAGGTTGTTGCAATAGTCGAATAGGGGGAGTAGGAGAAGGCGATGGTAACAGCAATGGGGAGGGGATGGAGCGTCGCATTAGGCGGAAGCAGTGTAGGTGGCAGTGGATGGATGTGTGCATGTGAGCAGTGTGAGTACCAAGGGAAAGAGCGGAGTCGATGTGTAGGCCAAGGTTACGGACATATTTAGAATATGGGAGGGTAGTCATGTTTAGTAAGATTGGGGTGGTTCAGGGAGAGTGGAGGAACGTAGGGGTAAGTGGAGAAAAATAGCTTCGGTTTTGGTGGGATTAAGTTTAAGGGAGTTTTAAAGGTAGTAAGTCATTGATGTATGGAGTTGATGCAGGAGAATAGTCGGTTGGGGGTATGAGTGGGGGAGTCGGTTACGTTGAGGTAGAGTTAAAGGGCATCGTCGTAGGTATGAAAGGACATTTCTGGGTAGTCGGTAAAGATTTGGAACATGGGGAGGAGGTACATGTTAAAAAGGAGAGGACCAAGAACAGAACACTGGGGAACACCATGGGTGATATATCGGGGAAGGGGGGAGATGAGCATGAGACTCATGCCGTGAGTTGATCCTAATAAACCCTGTATTTAATATTTACACAAGCCACCTAGTTGATATTTCACATAATGCATGTACCTATCTATAAGTAGAGCGTTAATGGTGTAGGATCTAATAAAGAAACCAACCTCTCACATAATTACTTGGTAGAGGATGCTCACTATATAACTAAAGGAAGTTTTACGATATATAGGTTTACATACATATATGTAGAATAAACACTGTATATACTATATATCGTATATATATATATATATATATATAGTATTTTAACAACTAACACCTATATATAGTATACTGAGTGATCTAATAAGAGGAATGTTGTATTGGTTACATTACTATATATTGTTGTTCGTTGTTACAGTTATTGTTGATAATTTCTAGAGTTCCTATAGGCAATCGTGTAGGTTACGATTATCAAGGTATGCCCTCCTAATCGTAGCATAGCCTTAAACGTTATATCTACTAATGCTCCACTATCTATTGTAAACATTTTATTGTTTATTGGATCCTTGTGACCTCTCTATTGACCTCTCTAGTGACCTATTTGATACGTTAAATCATGGGATATTTCCTTACTGTGTGCATGAAATAATTATGAATGGAAAAGTTCTCAACTCACTTATACTTTTATATCTCTATGAGAAATGCAGTTAAGATTATAATTGACTTATAAGTCATATGTACGAAGACAGTTTGAATTAGTAAATGATGCTCAAATCTAAAGCATGGTTTAGTCTCAGTCTCAGTTACCAAAAAGTCTTAACTCGGCTCGGTCTCGTTTTGTTAGAGTCTCATCTTGGCTAGGGCTCGTTTTTTTCCGAAAATGAAATTCTCAGCTCGGCATCAATAATCAAGAGTCTCGGCTCGGCATCAATACGCTCGGTTTTATTTACATCACTAGATGAAAATTACATTATTATTCACTGAATCGCGAAGTTGGGGCAGATATTTTTTTTAAATTGATGTAAATGTGAAATATATAAAAATTAGTATTTAAATGTAACTTCAAAAAAGCATAATTTCGGTTCGGTTATGTTTTGTAAAAGTCTCAACTCGGCTCGGGCTCGTTTTTTTTCCGAAAATGAAAGTCGGCTCAGCATCAATAACCAAAAGTCTCTGCTCGGTATCAAAAATCTCAGCATCATCTACATCGCTGGTTTGAATACACTCATGGTGTCAGGGTAACCCTAGGATATCTAAGTATACCCAGGGTGTTTCTCAACATTGTTTTATTATTCTTATTACTTGTATTTATTATGATATTCCAATTAAAATAAATGTTAAAAATACATCTACATATAGATTACCACTATGAGAAATAATAAGAAGACCTACAATGTATTCCCGTCTACTTTCGATCATGAACACATTCAACTATCAATTTCAAACTGTATAACGATCTAAGTTACTGCTTTCCTCGTAAATACCTTTCTGTAAACATTGTTAATACATATATCATTATACTTGAATATTATTAATATATATATATATATATATATATATATATATATATATATATATATATATTATATATATATATATATTATATAGCATTATACTGTATTACCATTTGCATCAACCACACTCACCCATGCATTCTTTCTCTTACCCTACTTATTCTATATCTAAATCATCATCACTACTATCGGTATTACATATTGTATACAATTGTATACTATAGTATACTTTATCATTCACTAGTAGTGAATCACTACACATACCAAACTCTATTCGTTCTTAAATCTATATAGGTAGGGGATATATCTATAGACTATAGTCTCCAATTACCTACCCCTAAATGATTATTTCTAATAACTTATTCAATATATATATTTGTTTATATTTATATGTATACATTATATTTATCTGAAATTGTATTATTAGGGTGATATTATGGTGATCAATAATTTGGATATTTTAAATTGTTGATATAATTATATTTATAAGAATAAACATAGGTTCGGTAATTGGATACATGTGCCCAATACAGACCCCATTCACCTATTACCGAAACCCTAAAATACTCGTGATAGAAATAATTTTAATATTATAATATCCAATCAAAATAGCAGATATAATTAGATTTAATGAAATACGAACGCATGCAATTTATTTATTATTGAGTTTAAGTTTTAATATTCGTATTACATTTATATATAAAAGTTTAAATATATTTAAATTTTTTATTTATTATATCAAAATAGTGTATATTGTTATTAAATAATTAATTATCAATATGTATATAATCGACTGGCATCATAAATCCTTATTTTATATCAATAGTACACACAACTTATGATACATTGTAATGTAAAACATGAATCCATTTTGAGTGGATATAATTCACATTGGGTCGTTATTAAGGTAATTTAGGGGTCGGTAATAGGAACATCATACGGGACGCTATAATTAATATATATGGGTTAATACTTATTCAATTAAATTATTTTTATACATTTTATGAACATTTAGTTACTCTACAATATTATGCATAATTTAACATTTTATGAAAATTTAGTTACTCTACAATATGATGCATAAATTAACATTTTATTTTAATTAATTAATTATTTACAATAATTTAAAAAAAGTTATTATTCAAATATTTAAAAAGTAAAACCAGAATATTACATTTGATCAAATAATAATTGTAGGATTTAATATTTTGAAAAACTAAATACTTATTCATATTTACCATTCAATTATTAACATTTCATTTATATATAATTATTTGATATCTCTTATAATTACTGAGATACGAGAGGGGTCGGTATTTCGGGAGAGTCGGTATTTGGAGACTTTCCCCTATAGGGCATATAGGCCCCATAACTATATCACTAATACTAATACAATATATATATATATATATATATATATATATATATATATATATGTATATATATACTTTCGTCTTTAGTCGACCTATAGGTCATATATAATATATTTATATATATAATATATTATCTATAGATAATGTATTTTTCTTTACACGGAAATTCCTCAATAATAATGAGTTACATTTAAATTCATTTACTATCTGTTCGTATACCTATTAAGTGCCGAGAAACATATGAATATTTACATGTTGATAAGAGATTTTTGTTTACTAAAAGTAACTTTAACTTCTGAAATAAATAAGATATTGACTACATTTGTGTAAGTCTTATTTATTACACTTATATATATATATAATAAGTTATATAATTGTATGACGATAAGAATGAGACCTAAACTAATTTTAAAAATAATTTAAAAATAAAAAAATGTCCATTAATTTGTAGGAATTTCCAGTAACTAAATTATACTTTTAACTCATACTTAATATATATGAAGAAATGTTTATTTTGATCAAGTGCTGACTGTTTCATTTACATTAGATCAACAGTCATGGATATTCAAAGAATAAAAATGAAGTTTACAATAAAGTTAATATCAGTTAAAAAAAATTGTAAATATGTTATTAACATTTAAATGTATACGGTTATATTTATAAATGCTTATTTATGACACTTATAGTTACTTTTTACGCATCAATCCATATATCATTATAAAGATGATATATAATATTTACGGATTTTTATATAATATCATTTTTTATAAAAAATATATTTATTTCAAAAATCATATGTTTCGGATTAAAAAAGATTAAAGTTATTTACCTTATATGGTAACATATCACCACAATGGACACTGTCGTGTGGTAGAAGTCACGTAACCCCATATACGGTTAGAACACACTGTATTACCCATATGACTCATGTCAGCTATACACTGTTAAAAAAAACCCTTTAGTTTTCGTGAAATAAACCCTTTAATCGATAACCGTTTAAACAAAGGGTTTGGTAAACTTTAGTTAGGCTTTTTTTTTCAAATTAAAGGGTTTAGGTCGAATATCTACTAAAGGGTTTGGAAACCTTTAGTTATGCCGTTATTCGAACTAAAGGGTTTGTTATAATAAATTACAAACCCTTTAGTTACGCATTTATTATACTAAAGGGTTTCGTGCGAATATCCACTAAAGGGTTTGAAACCCTTTAGTTGAGCCATTTTTATACTAAAGGGTTTCGTGAAAATATCTAATAAATGATAGAATTCCATAAAATATTATTGAATTGATTATCAGTTGTATTTTAATTTGTATTATTATAATTAATTAAATAATTAATTAATTAAATATTATAATGTTTTAAATGTTATGTTATACATAATATTTAATAAACGTATAATTGTTATATATCCAATATTGAGTATTTAATTAAACATGATTTCCAATCGTATCATCTTAATTAATATACTTAATTTCCAATGTAATACAAAGGTCTGGTTTACCTAATTCGAGTTAGGTAATTATAAAATTTGAATAGAAATATTGATTATTTATTAAAATTTCAATTTTAAAATAACATTTTATTTAATGACGAATATTACCTTAAATATAAAATAAAAATAATAATTGATTACTAATTTTTAATAGGGTATAATTAAATAAATATTTTAAAATAGAGACAATTTTATAAAATAATATAGTTTTACTTAGAATAATTAATAATATTGGCATAATAATTGTGTATATAATAATTATACGAATCACCACTATGAATTTCGTGAAACCCTTTAGTATCTACGAAATACGACTAAAGGGTTTTGTTTAGCGAAACCCTTTAGTTATTGATATTTTATAAAGTAAAGGGTTTTGAAAGCTATTATATTAACTCATAAATAGAAACCCTTTATATATGCAAATGTAAGGTATTAAAGGGTTTCGAAAAACTCTTTAATTTCATATTAAATACGACTAAAGGGTTTGGTAAACGAAACCCTTTACGTATTGATATTTTATAAAGTAAAGGGTTTTGAATGCATTTATTTTTTATGGATAAATAGAAACCCTTTACGTGTGCATATTTAAAGTACTAAAGGGTTTCGACAAACCTTTTAGTTATATACGAAATACAAGTAAAGGGTTTGGAAAATAAACTGAAACGAAACCCTTTACTTATTGATATTTTATAAAGTAAAGGGTTTTGAACGCTATTATGTTTAACAGTGTAGACACACGCCACCCGAGGCAGACGATGCCAAGCTGACAATCGATGTCCTACTCATGTCCTCTCCATGCACTCGTGTTAATGCTTCATTAGCTGATGCTTCTCCGCTAAGCTGCTGCGATAGTTGTCCTGCTGATTATAATACTAATTGTACATTCTTTTAATATTATAAATGTCGTCTTTATTTGCACGATTAAATGTTTCCATCTTATTTGAAATCTCTCTAGAATAAAGGAAATATACAATATAGTCTAAAAAATAAAAGAAAGAACATAATTTGTCATCCACTAATTAATAATAATTATTATTATCCTATATATTATATATTATTATTATTTAAATTATGATTAACATTTACGGTATTATGGCGCCTATAACCCATATTAACACAATAACCCGTTGTATAACTGTTATCAGTATGTATGTATTACTATTCTATCACTATATAACTCCTAGATATATATACACACATATGGTGTACACATTACTATACTACCAATGGTTATTTGCAAGTACACTATACTTCTGAACTCGGTACAATATAATTGAATAATTAACATCATTTACAAGTGAGATTCACTAACAATTGTATTGATTAATTAAACTAGATTGTCGTATATTTAAGTATTGGTGTTAACTATTTAAATATCGTAGTTGTATAACCTATGTGTTAGGTGTAATACAGGACGTGTATTTATTATAATTATTAAACAACATACTACATTGATATCGATATAAATATGCTAGTAAATTGTGATTTTAAAATTCACTATCGGTGATGTAAATAAATATTTATTATTTAATCTAATAAGATACATTTTAATATATGTATATTTGTATTAAAGGTATCGTTATTGATTATTGATTATACTTTTGTAAAGATAACTTTTTTCCCACGTGATTTGCTGATTATAACAATACATTATTATTCTTTCGATTTTGAGAACTAAGTATACTTAGTACCTATAGGTACATTACTAAAAGTATACTTTTAATAAGATATTTACATAATAAATGATAATTATCTATAGATTATATTTTAAGTTATTGAAATCTATAGATTGTTCATTATAATTACACTCCTGGTTTCCTTTATTGTACTTTATATAGGCTACTCCGTTATATACAACATAACAATGGGTATATAGGATAATATACATATAGAGTATAATTGTTAAGAAAAGTACCTTCTATTATTTAAGTGTAATATAAAATACACTACAAATATATTATATCAATTGCAATTTATAATAGGTAACCAATGATAACCAGTGTATTTATTGCACATTTATTGGATCTATCGATAGGTAACTTGCCGGGTGTATCTATCGGCTGATATTCCTAAACTAATCATACTAGTGTACCCTATAAAATGATACTTTAAATTCGAATGAAACCACGCCCCCGTCGCCGCCGCCGCCGATTGGTTCGATAGGTTCTCGTCGTCTGGCATCGCCTACTTCGGGTTCAGAGAGCTCTTCTTAGTTCTGAGGTCGCCGCAGCACGTCTGAGCGCTGCACACGGTCACGGGACACATGAACTCGCACTCTTCACCTTGAGGCATGTCGTCCATTCGACGGAACTCCGGTTGGATGGTCGTAGAATGGATACCTGTCAGGTGGGGAGATAGGTTAAATATAGATCATATCTATAATGTAGGTGGGCTATAGTCTATCTAGGTCACTGTACGACGTACAGTGTACGTGGTGTAGATAAACTATTGGTTATATAGGTTAAATATAGGTGATATATATGATAACTGATAAGTCAGTAGTGTATTATATATATATATATATATAGGTCGACTACATATGACGTAAGGGAAAGTCTCTAATTACCCCACCCCCCACCCAAATGGCAATGCGTATCACAAAGTCAGGAATTATTATATTCATTTGAAATTGTCAACATATAATAATATTAGAGTAATACATATTGTGGCTATTTCGAATTATTAATATATGTGAAGGGGAAATACTAGAGAGGTAACTGAACACATGTTCCTAATATAGAATACCTTGTCTAATTACCGACCCCCTAAATACGAATGGTATATATATATATATAATTAGTTATAGTATTATAAATTACTTTAAAAATCACGTGTATATATTTATAGATTTAATTAATTACAAAACTCATGCAATTTACTTACTTATTTACTTAGTCCTGTTACGATGTCGTCGTAGTGGGATCACGTGCTAATGAAGAACACAACTTCCTCCATTATCCAGCAGTCTTATATAGGAGTTCGCGCAAGTGAAGATTAGACCAGTCCAATATGTCATTCATCCAGTTTCTCTCTGGACAACCTATCTTTCTACTGCCATATACCGTACCTTGTAATATCATCTTAGCTGGCGATTCATGTCTAGAGATATGCCCAAACAAAGTCATTTTTCTACGTACCACCATGTCTAAGAGAGGCTCACAATTCCCTATGCTCCTTCTAATGTTGGTGGATACGTAGATATTAGGGTTTCTTTGTTTGTATGTGATATTTAATAGTCTTCTACGGGCTTCAGATTCGAATGCACGAATCTTCTTTTTAGACTCTTCCAACAAGGTCCAGGTTTCACAACCATATAGTAAAATTTATAGTACTAAATATTTATATAGTTTGTAGGTTGAATTCCTACTTGAGATTGAATTACATTTTGTTGGATATCCGAATCTTCTCTAATGTCACCATTGCTGCAGTTACTGTGGCTAGTCTACGTACACTGTACACTGTACGACGTACAGTCTCTTTCTTGCTCGTTCCCTTTTCAGTAAGAATCGCGCCAAGATATTTCAAGGTGTTAACATTCACGATCTTCTCTCCGTATTAGGTGGTGTTTGGTTTATATCCATCACCGTGTATGAGTATCTCGCTATTCCCATGACTTGTGTGCATATACGGTATACCATATGATGCGCACTTATTTCTAAATAGTCTGTTAACACGTGTAATACACTTTCTGAGCCAGCTGGGACATCAATATCATCAGCGAGTCATAGGTTGGAAATTGATCTTACTCTTATTGATATTGTTGAATGGTAATTTTAAAGTGTTTCTTTGTTCTTGCATTATTATCTCTAGAAATATATTGAATAATACTGGAGATAATATGTAACCCCGTCTTACACATATATGTGTATAAAGTATACTATCATTGGAAAGACCAATTTTGTTGTTCAATAGAATATAGCTTATAGTGATGTATAGTGATATTGAATGCTATATATAGCGATTATACTATAGTGATTGTATGATGTTGATCAGTTCGATGTGTACCCATTGTAGTCATGGCATGCCATAGATCATCATGACATACTCTATCAAAATCTAAATTCGATGAATTTCTGATAGAGTTTCATTTGTTGGTCAATGTGTTTTCCATTAGAAGTCTGCAATGTAGGATTTGTCCGATGGTGCTTCGATTTTTCCTAAAACTTTTTCCATGGCTGTTCCTCAGCCAAAATGTATTCTGCCTGCGGGGATAACCGATTAAAATGATTCTTGGTATGATTTTACTCGAGCGACATAAGAGACTAATAGTTCGATAGTTTGATCACTTTTTGATGTCGTCATTCTTTGGTATAATCAATGACGTAGTCCATGATTTTGGCCATTCCTTTGTTATCCAGATTTGTTGACAGAGTTTAGTAAATATCTCAGTTATTGCCTGCCTATAGGTATACAAGTATACTTTCTTTGATAAGTTCAGTTAATACATTATCGATTCCCGTAAATTTAATATTTAATTTCAATATTGAATTATATTTTAAATTAAATTGTTCCTATAAAAATAACATACACACACTATTTTGATTGGATATTATAAATTACGAGGTCGGTATTTGAGCAATTTATGGGCGTTTATAGTTAGGACATTCATGCGGGTCGACACATGTGATCACTATCGTTAAAACATCTATGTTATTCACAACGAAGCACGTCGGTAATTAGATACTCTTCCTATAGGAACTATAGATCACATGTGTATACACATCTATACTATAGATCACATGTGTAGGTGATGTGTATCCGCTATATGTGATCTGGGTTAGCTTAATGTGAAGTGGCTTATTAATATAGTATATGAATCAGATATATATATATATATATATATATATATATATATATATATATATATATATATATATATATATATATATATAGATCATATATATATATCATATATAGATTATGTGGGTCGACTATAGATTATGCGGGTAAGATATGTTACAAATATATTCGCTTTATTCTAAATGTTTTATAATTTAAATGCTAGAAATCTAATATTTCAATATAGGATAACGAGGTTCAGAAATATGATATGTATCGTATAGGAGGTACATATATTTAAAAAGTATATAGATTAACATATTTTAGAATAAATTCGAAGATTTTTGGTATATTTGTGAACTTTATTTTAACACCTATCATATATTTAGAGGTACTCTAAATCGATTACCACTATACTATAGTATATATATATATATATATATATATATATATATATGACTATTATACTATAGTATATATGTATAAAGTTCATTCTCAATAGAATTATTGATATCTATTTTATAATTATATGAAATTTGAGTTTGAAATGAGCATATATTTTATCTTTTTAATTCAAAAAATAACTAGATATAAACTTATATAAAAATAATTAAATACTTGAATACAAAATTCTACTGAGGTTCTATAGATATATAAAGTAACTAATAATAGCAAAAATATAAATATATATATATATGTATATATAAATGAAATATTGAATACAAAAATTTATAAATTATACCATCGTGTAGATACAAATAATTTATTTTATTATTTACTATCCCTATATTATTTAGTGTGACATTTTTTATTTTTATAAATATAATATTTGCCATTTAAGTAATATTATAATTAAAGTAAATATTAAATATAGACATTGTTATTATACCGACCTATATAAATAGAGAAAAGACACATAATTAACCCAGCCATTTAATTACTAATTATATTATAATTTAATTATAATTAATAATAATATTACGTAATAATATATTACCTTCGTTGTGGAAGAATGATTTCAGTTTGGTGTTGAGATCTGTGTAAGCTTGAAGGTCACTGAATCGCACATGGCATGTGGCGATAATACGATTTCCAGATAATTGCCATACGTGAAGTTCGTGAATTGAAATCACTCCCGGCTTCGTTGGTAAATTATAAGTTAATCGATAATAACGAACAATATATGGATCATTACTAATATTTAATTATGTATAAACCCTATATTCAAACACATATACACACAGACACATACACATATACATGCATATACATACATATACATACATACATACACACACACATATATATATATATATATAGAATAATGTATATATTATACATGGGTTACGTTCATGAAATAATGTATTTATATAATCGCTATTTTATATACTTAATTAAAATGGGTAAATTATTAATGAATATAATGTTCCTTGAAATAACCATACATATCAATATGTGTATATATATATATATATATATATATATATATATATATATATATAAATAAATCCTTTGATGATAATGTTGTTTATCTGATTCATTATATGCTATTTATAACTAAATATAAACTATCAATGCTTAACTATATCCGCCATTATTTTTGATCACAAAGAAACTAAGATTGTTTGATCGTTTCTAAATTAAAAAATGTACTCCCAGACGATAGTCACGATACGATGAATCATTCAACCGTGACGTAAATATATGTATCGCTATTCGTTGTAGTAGAGAGGGGTATCGTATTACAGCGGTAAACGGGCATGCTGTGGTAAGTTCGAACATCTATACGCATGCGCGGTTATGAATTCAATGTAAATATACAATGTAACTTTTTAGGGTGTTCGTATTTTAGTTTAAACAATATCAAAATAAAAGGTACCAATATTATCCTCACGGTATACTATTATAGGTACAACATTATTCTATGTTTAGATAACAATTATAATTCTAACAAAATATATATATATATATATAAACTTGTCTCAATTATATATATATTTAAAATAAAAGGTATACTTGTATTTTTCAACTGAAAGGTTAACACATTTAAGGGTGTACCTTTTAGAAGGGGCCGTTTATATTATAAGTGAACTCTAACCTGCGCCAGTAGGCGTGTCTTAAGTTGACCTATTTTAATGTTGCTCGGTACGGTCTGCATTAACACTCGGGCTGAAGATCTCAGCAGTGGTATCGTCGTCAGTATTATGATCACAACGGACAACTGCGCATGCGTTACATCGTTATTACGTCATATCAGAGTTGTTTACATATTCGTATGTGTTATATATCCATATGTATATATTATAATTTAGATTAAAGTAAGACGATTAAATATGTTCAAAAGAATGAAATGATATACCTATTTAGAGTAGGACATTGTTTCGGAGATAAATAATCATTATTAATGATGGTTACTCGAAATATCGTAGTTTATATGCAAGCTTTTAAGTGGGTGATAACTGTACTACACTGTTAAAAATAAGGGTATACCATTATGAAATATATGGTATAACATATGGAAATACGAGTTATACCATACAATTACGTTAAATGGTATAAGATCACATATTATATGGTATAACATTTGATTTTTTTAGTTATACCATATAGATTAATTGAAATGGTATAAGATTACGAATTATATGGTATAATATTTGTAATTTGTAGTTATACCATTAGCTATTAAATATAATGGTATAACTTTATGAATTATATGGTATACAATATGGAAATACCAGTTATACCATAACATTTTAAAATTAAGTTTATATTTGATTGAAAATAAAATGTATAAGAATATAATTCATAATAGTATCCTTCATAATATCCTTAATATAACAGTTTACTTATTGTTGTGTTAAATTATTATAGACATAGCATGTATTGCTTCTAATTGCAATTAAACTGGTTTTCAGAAACTATATAGATTCCCCATAGGGAAATATGTATACATATACATATTTCCTATATTTCATATACAAATACTTATAATTATTCGAGTATATGTATATATATATATATATATATATATATAAATAATTCCATTTTATTTATTAACATATTCTATTTCCACTCTACACTCAACATGAGAAGCATCTATTTTTCAACACATTACAATATACATAAGGTATTTATACTACATTATATATATATATATATATATATATAAACTTTTATATTATTATATATATATATATATATATATATATATATACAAATTATATCATATTATATATAATAATATAAAAGTTTATATAATATATAATTTTATAATATATTTATATATTATTTATAATATATAATTAAATTGTTAGAATATAATTATATAATTATATATATATATATATATATATGTTATAAAGTCAAAGTTGTAGATAGGTATATCGATTAACACATTAATATAATATACATTTAAATGCATTTAGCATTACATAACAGAAATCGATATATCTACATAAAACTTTAAACTAGATTTCGGTGTCTCGCTCTGTGTTAAATGCATATATGTCTATAGCCATAGCCATGTAAATGTTTATTTTTCTGGTATTTTATATTGTTATGGTCTGTAAAGTATATTTCGTTATTTTTCTATAGAATAAATTCCACTCGGTGAGATTGCCTCATTCTTCGGTTTGCATCTCATTGGGTAGGTACTATTATTATTATTATAATTATTATTATGTTATATTATTATTATGTTCAACAGGTCTTTGCTTTGATTAATAAACTGTATTAGAACATTCACATTATTACATACATATATATTATAAAATTATGATAACTATATGCCAATCATTAATATGCAGGAAACTGTAGAATTATTTGCAGAATTTCAAATTTCATTTAAAATATTAGAAAAACTGCCGGAGAGGAATAGTGAGTTGATGGGGATGATAAAGCATATAACGTATATACACAAATATATAGACGAATATATTGATGTACTAGGTATCGCTACTACGCAAACTGATCAAACAGGTAATTTAGTTATCTAATTAATAACATTAGTTAAATATCTATATAAAATAAATATGCAATTATATTTTATTAGTCCATGGATAGTATACTATATATCCATATATGGTCAATTATTTATATTATTTTTAGTTCACACTGTAATTAAATTTAAATAATATTACTAATAGGTATATATAAATAATGTTAACTGTTGTACAAATATTATCAATATCCTTCTTTCCTTAATCAAATATAGATTATAAAGTGTATAATTAAATATATAATATAATATTTCCTAAAATAGATGCGGGAATCATATATTTTATGATGGGAGTTTGCGAATTATTGAAAAATGAATTTACAATGAAAATAAAGATAAGGTTACTTAATAATTACTTAATAACTATAGATTTAATATTATAGTTATTTTATGATTTTTCGTATGCTAATTCAAAAGTATAGTATACTCTATTATATATATAACTGCAGTAATTAATATAATATATTGGATTTTTCTAATTACAATTCTAACGTATATAAAGTATACAATTATAAAGTATACTTTATATAGTATTATCATATATGATATTAACTGTATAAAGTTTCTTATAAGATACATATTTATACTATTATATAATATACAATATTATTATTCATACTCTAGTATACTATATATATATATATATATATATATATATATAACTTATATAAATATTTGAATTTTAATTGCAGGAAATAATGACTCCATGGATACATGGATATATGCATATATCAGAAAAGAGGATGCTTATTATGTGTGTCGATAATTGTTTGGTTTTCGTTCAAAATAATTTATTTCGTATTTTATTAAGTGGTATTGTTAATTTTATTTGTTTCACGTAACATGTCCTACAAACATTAATTGTTTATGTAATTTTGTATCACGTTATGTATTTAAAAATGTATCTGTTAATAAACAATATTGGTTATTAAATATGTGGTTTTTAGAAACTAAATTATCATTATAAATGTCGATTCCATATATAAATTAATAATATAGAATAGTAAGTTATTATAAACACTGATATAAATTTAAATAAAATATTGTATAACTTTTAATAAATTATGATATAACTTTATATAATATACATTTTAATAAATTATGGTAAAACTTTAAATAAAATATAGTATAACTTTTAATAAATTATGGTATAACTTTATATAATATATGGTATAAATTTTAATAAATTATGGTATATATAGTTATAACTTTATATCAAATATGGTATAACTTTTTATAAATTATGGTATAACTTTATATAATATATGGTATACATTTTAATAAATGATGGTATAACTTTATATAAAATATGGTATAACTTTTTATAAAATATGTTATAACTTTATATAATATATGGTATAAATTATGGTATAACTTTATATCAAATATGGTATAACTTTTTATAAAATATGGTATAACTTTATATAATATATGGTATAAACTATGGTATAACTTTATATCAAATATGGTATAACTTTTTATAAAATATGGTATAACTTTTTTAATTAGTTATACCGTAAATGGTATACCAGGGCGCCACGGGGTTATACCATTTTTTAATCAATGTTATACCATTTATTTCTAACAGTGTATAGTATACTATAATGAACTATTAATTATGAAGTGTACTTTAAATACTAATGATTTTGTAATTTTAATTAATTTCAATAAATCGGAATTATATATATATATATAAATTAAAATATCACAATAACTACCGATAATAATCGTACTATTAAAAATAGATATATTAGTAAATTTATATTCATATTGATAGAAATATAATGAAATACAAAATGTAAAAGATTCATCGAGAATGAAAAAGATTCATCGAGAATGGAAATGATTCATCGCGAATGGAAATGATTCATTACCGAGTTGGATGAGAAATAATTCCGTAACAAATTCGCTAAAACGAATATATATACGAAATTTGTTATGCAATCATTAAGAAATCAGATACATTTATTACGTATCTATAGATAGGATATATCCTGTAGTGTATAGTTTATAACTTATAACTTATAATTTACAGTATTCTGGTGAGTCTGATCGAAAGTAATTCTAAATGTAATGAAAATACTCGACAAATAAAATATCAACCCTATATGTTATTGGATGAGAAAATACTATCTAGTATGTCCAGTAGTCCAGTCCTACATGTCTTGGTATTATATAACAAGTATAAATAAATGTTAATATTAACAAAAATTTCGAATATTTAATAAATTTAATATATTTATAAAGATTAAGTTATAAAGATAAGGCACGAGTTCTCCGTGGATTTAAGTCACGCGAACGATTATTTAAAGTCACGTGATAAAAGCGCAATTGTAGGGATAACCTTCTACTTCTATAATTACCCAGGTGTAAAACTAATAATAATAATAATACATTCGACCACGTGTGTTATATACAAGTTAAACTCACGTGATACATTCGTCGCACTAACCAAACTCATGGCCGGGTCTATCTTATATTTCCAGTCGCCCTTGACGTGTTGTATGGCGATAGCGCTAGCTATGACCACCACAGATCCTAGAGCGTCGCCCAACACGTGTAGGAATACTCCCTTCATGTTCATCATGGAACCGTCCATCTCTTTGTTGTCCGCCTCTATGACGATATCCTGAAGGGGCGTGGCGTGGGCGTTATACATCTGCGAATTATCATTATCGTTATTAAGTATGGCCTCGGCGTTAGCGCTGTAGTCAATGCGATACTAGACTTTTTAATTGCGAACTATATAAGCCACGTCCCATTATACAGCCCGTATTGAATCTCAACGAAGCTGACATTCTCGGTTTTAAAAATATCAACAACATTTAGATTTAACCCAGATTATATATGGATGCGTAGACACATTTAACTGCCTGTGTGGCTCAGTGGCTAAGGCGTCAGACACACAAGCAGTAGGACACGGGTTCGAGCCTCGTCCGGACCATTAATTAATTTTATAAAATGGGTCTTAAAATATTATTTAGAAGTGATCTTATATAATTGTGTATAAATAAATGATCGGCTATCGTTAAAACCATGGATGCCTTAACATGAGAGCGGTTTCGAAGGGACATTAGAGCCATATATATGGTTATAAGTGAAAAACGTCATCTAAGTTCCTGGATGGGATGAAAGGACTCCACCAAATAAAAATAACAATAACAATAACAATCATTAACTATAGTATACTGTAAAGTCGTGTACACAGCTATATCTAATCAAGTAATACCCGCCACGTGTATCTAAGACGTTTAAAGAAGATTGTATCGATGGAGTAGCTTACCGTTCTGAAACTCTAGCGTATTGAGATAGAAATCTTAGCCACGTGACAGACACGTGATCTCCACGTGGGTTATATCCCGGGGACGTGTTCACGGCTATATCATACATGACCCACTGTTTCACTAGTTAATACATCGCCACTAATTAACTTATCATTATGTTGCTCATTATAATTAAGTATTATCATAATATTATTAATTATTATTAAATTAGTATTAATTAATATAAGGGTAAATCGTTGATATAGCTAATAATCATAATTATAATATATTAATATCAATAAACCAGATTGTCACTAGCAGGGATATTTAATGATTCTTTTGCCTTCTTCTTGGTTTCCTTTGTCATGCTAACTGAACCGTGACCGTGACTGTGACCATGTCCCTCCGGCCCTATTGGTCAATGCGTTATTCATGAATATATATATATATATATATATATACATATATCATACAATGGTCAATACAAAGGTGTATATATGTATATTGCTACAAATCACAATACCAATACAGATTAGTAGTAATTACAAATTTCAATAAAATTCAATAAATAAAGTTCTATGTTTCGCGATATGTCCTAATTGTTTACTCTTTATATTTTAACAACCCATATTCATATTCATATACCATTTGTGTTATCAGTATTCTTTATGTTAGCAAACATCGACACAACTGAATGACCCCCCCCCACCCCATATTCAATGATATTATATGTGTATGCTATATCAGATCAATATAATGTAGGTTTATCTAACTTAGTCATATAGGTTACTATAGGTGTGCCCCATAGCAATAGGTTTCCCATCGTATAAACATGTTATCCCCATAAATAGGTTACCCCTTTTAAATAGGTGATTCTAATTTGGTGCACGGATTTTTGTTGTTTACATATAAATTTGCATATATTACAAATGTTATTATAAATTAAATTAAAATTATAGTAATATCTTACATATGATTATATATTTGTTATAGTAATGTAAACAGATATTATGTAATATACTATTTATTAGTAATAACAAATATAGGATATAAATATCAGCAGAACGTTGAAGTATAAGAATGATATTTTTAATATTGATGTTATTACAATACAATTTGTATCATTGGAAAGCTTTCTAAATTATATAATACAAGTCTTATTTTAGTTTTTTCAAATTTATATTTGAAAAAAGTTATGATAAAAAATGTGTAAAATATCTATCACGACGAATACGATATTTCATTACAAATACATAGGCGGTATTAACGAATGCCTATCTACCTAATTATAGGTGATATTAACACACTGACCTATGACCCCTATAGCACTCCTCTACCCCACCCCATACACTCGCGCTCTAACCTATACTGGCGAACAGCATCAGTCTGACGATTATGACGTACATCCCTTGCCATCACCCTCACCTCCACCCCACCACACCCCACACACTCACGCACTAACCTATACCGGCGAACAGCATCAGTCCGACGATGTTAACGCACAGCCCTATTACCCCCGTGATCAGCAGACTCTTGGGGTGCGTTATCACCTGAGTGTCCCCGAATAGCCTCTTCAACGCCTCTACGGTAAGAGTGAAACACAGCGCCACCAGGAATACGCTGTTCACGAACGCTCCGAGGATCTGATTGGACGAGATGACGGGTTCGTTACGTTAACCACTGTCACCCGTAGTACGCGGGTTAGTTTAGTACCAGGTTTTGAGTCAAACTGTTGACACGTAATTGACATCTTAAAACCCTTACCGGATTTAATCTTTGAATGATAAATAAACACCCATAACCAATCATTCATGTATACAATATGGGTTTTGGTAGTATCATTTAGGTGTTTTTTACAGTGTAAATCTAATTTCTATATATATTTTATATAATTACTTAAGCGTTGTCAAGGACAGTATATCTGCTAAAGTATATTTAATGACACTTTTATTTTCCGCTTGAGTGATTGTATCGTATTGTATCATGCTCCAGGAATACGAATTTGAATTTGATACAGAAACTAATGCATAAATTCGTTTTTAAAGTAATGATTTTAACATGATTAAATGTAATTCATAATATAATTTAATACACCTTATATTATTTTGATACCGACATAAATAATATAAAGAAACATCGTTCAATTTAAACCTTATTTATAAATAAATTCGTATTTTTAATAACATATTATATAGAAATACTATTTTAAAATATGAATACATTTATATTTGACATTAAATGAATATCCTTGATATCTTTGATTCAAAGATTTAAATTATTGAAATATAATTAAACTTATCACTGAAATGTATATAGCCATGAATAAAAAATTATCCATTGCAGAGATAGCGAGCAAACTTCCTGTCCTTGGTATTTTATATACTTAATTAATTAATCGCAATATTAAATACGGTGTAGGATATGATAATTTTAATAATAAATAATAATAATAATAATGATATGATTAATTACAATAATAATTACAATACGTATTATAATAGATAACATGGTATTATCATTATATCGATTACAGTAGTAAGTATCGCAATTAGTGACTAGATGCTAGTTACGCATGACCGCGCGCGCACCTAGTCACGTGTCACTAACCTCGGCTCTAGCCCATCCGTAGGTGTGTTTGTTATTGGAGGGCCACTGCGACAACCAAAGACTTACGATGCCCACTAGGAGCGCCACCACATCGCTGAGCATGTGATAACTGTCACCAATCAGCGCCAAGGAGCCCGTCATATAGCCTACCACTATCTCCACGACGAAGAACGACATGGTCAGCACTAGCATGCATATCAGGCGACACGAGTTGTTCGTGCATAGCTTAGCGGGCTGTGTGGGAGAGTAATGTGAGAGTATTGGGAGAGGTATAGGTCGTGGGTGGTCGTATATTAACGTGTGACAGGGAGTGTGGTAGGGGTGGTCGTATATTAGGGTGATCGGTGTACATTGAACCCCCGGCCCCCACGCGAACATTGTACGTGTATGGGTGATGGTTATAATAATGCGTGGTTGTATTTGTAGGGGGTATTCGTAAGTGTGGTTGTGGGGGTGTGTGAACGCTTATGTGGATGTGTCTATGAGGGTACTCGCGTGTATGGTGACGGTCACTCCTTACCAATAACATACGGAGTGACCGTATAGTATACGTCATATGTGGGTGCTCCGTATACGAGGGTGTGGAGGTGAGTATGTGTGAGAGGGTGATCGCGAATGTGGTGTGGTGTGTGTGGGTATGTGCAATGTATGTAGGCGTATGTGTATAGTGTACGTATATGAGTATGGGTACGTATACGTGTGTATTTGTAAGTATGTTTTTGTGTATGCATTTCTGAATTAGTGTGTATATTTATATGGGCATTTGTGTGTGTATGTGTGCGTATATGTGTATGTGTGCGTGTGTGTGTATGAATATAACTAAATGACTATATATAGATATGGCTAACCAAACAACAAATGGTCATGTTTGTGACGGTATATCGGTGCTAGCTATTGTCTAACAAAGAACGGTGGTTGTGTATTGATAATATCAACAACGTATACGTTTTTATAAATTAGTTTAATTTATAAATAAATTGACCAAAAAAATTTTAATTTTTCATGATTTTATAAATTAAATATACATACATGATATATAAATTATATATATATATATATATATATATATATATATAAATATATATATATATATATATATATATATATATATATATACTTATATGATAAGTATGATGATATATAGTTTATTTAGCACTTAAATTAGTAACTCATATCTAATCTGATTAATGATACAAAGATAATATATATCCTAATACCTGATATAATGTCGAATCTTACCTTTCGTTGAGTCGAACGTAAGTATACTTGTTATAGTATACATCGCTATAGCATACTTCTCTTACTATATACCTAACACCCCATATAACCTCTACATAGGAGGTATTTATACCCCCTTTATCATTACCCATAACCACGTTACTATAGCATGTATTACTCCACTAAATATATATTTATATTTCAAAGTTAACCGAATAATTTCCAATTCTCATATTATTGTCAAGCTTGAAAATAGACTACTAACCTACCAACACACAGTACACTTCCGAATATTCCAAATATCTAGCAATATTAAGTTGAAAGTGTATTCCCTATTACCTTAAGGCAAACTAAATTTAGTTAGAAATTAAACATAATTATTATAAATTTATATATATATATATATATATATATATATATATATGTTAGTAACATCAAAGCCCTTTGGGCTTTGGTAACATGATGTTACAATAAACACCCATCATACAATACGGATTATTACACCATTACTTTATTCGAATGTTTTGTTATTCCAATAATACATATATCAACATAATTCGGTTTTAGGTGTCGATATAAACTTTTGAATGAAATGGGCTGGTTTAATTGTGAGACAGTTGTAAGATGATCAGAGTATGATAAGCATATACTGATACAAGTCGAGTAGATAGTCTGGATGATAGTAGGAACCAAACCCCAATACATCGGTTTGAGGGTTAGGGTTTGTTGTAACCAAATGTGTGGAAATATATGAAAAATACCATTGTATTATTTTATAAATGATATAATATATTGAAGTGCCTCTTTGCTAATACACTTCTTAACACGTCTACTAATAACGTATTGCTGTACTGTTGATATATACATATAGTATATCCTATAGGATACGAAAAATGCTTCTATGCGGATCAAATCAAGACGAAGATTTTAACTTATTGATACGAGTTGAAGCTTTTAGCTCGAAAATGTTAACTGAAACGACTTCGAATTTTATTTTTTTTTGACTTAGATGACTTCGAAACTTTGAAAAATGTATTCATTTCAAATCCTAATCGCCTCTTCAATGAAACTGTCGATATATTAACCTTTTTATATGCAAATAAATAATTTAAACTATTATATATATAAATGATTATTAGTCTGTTCATATGTATTTGAAACTTTCTTTGTTGTTAGTCGGCTTCGAAGTGTTTTCTTTTGTGTGAGACGCTTTCGGAGCTTTTTTTCGAAGCTTTATAAAAATGTGTTCAATTTGAGCCCTAATATATACCTATCGATAGGTGTCTTATGTGTATACATGCCTTAACAAATCTATAGATTTGTATGTATACTTATATGTATACATATATTGCTCTAACTGAAATATGGATCCATATTTCAGTTAGAGCAATATATGTAGATTTGCTAAGGCATGTATATACAATATTAGTATAGATGTATTGTAATGTATTGAACGATTAACTAGCACTCTGGTTATTTATATTCAATTTGAGGATACATAATGATGTTCATGCAGAAAATCCGAAATTATAATAGTCAGAGAAAAAGTAAACCACTCATTTTTAATATTGAACGTTCTATATTCATAATTATTGGTAATATTATTAATTATGGGTATAGAATTAAGTGAAGGTTTTATTTAATTACGCATAGATTACGCATTTAATTACATCCTAATAACGGAATTTACCCGAGAACTAGTAGGGAACCTATGGTAGAAAATATTTTCGAATAAATAATATAATAGAATATAGGACTGACTATATTATAATAGAATTCACTGGCTTCTAAATCAATATACTCTTCACCATCCTTTTATTTAACCGATTTCATAACGTTAATATGTCCCTTAAACTCTCTACAATATATTGCTGATGTTTATATACATTTCCCCCAATGTCAATACTTAATTATTATAAACAGAATGTAACTCTATTGTTCCATCCTTGTGAAATGATCTTCCATCTAGTATCATATGTAATTACACATTTCTAATTTATTACCCACCTTAAAGCATACCTATCCTATATCGATGTTATATACATTATTTATTATTCATTATTTATTACCGTTTTATCATTTAGTTTTCTTCGATTATTTATTGTACTGTTCAAGTTTAGTTGAGTTCACCCACTAGGGGTGACCCACAACTATGATAAGTGCCTCGTAAACCTAAATGCATATGTATTATACATAATTTATATGATCAAAGATCGTCCGAAGAACTTTGTAGTATCTTTGATATGATGTAAAGACACATTTAAGTTAAATACTAAGAACTCTAGTGTACAATTCTACCTACATTTTTCTACTTGTAACCTATAGGCTATAGGCTATAGCCTAACTCCGCTATCTGGATTTTGGACTAATTGCGATCACTAAACTTATCGTAGACAAGGTAGATATCATTATGATAGAGAGTATCTCAAAATAATCGTAAGAATATTTTATCTAAATAGAATAGAAGATGGGAAATTATATAATATGTGAATATTAATAAGAATTATATTAATAGAAAATAGATAATAATTATTTAGCCATATTTAAAGATTTAAAATATTGTATCGAAAATAAAGATGTATATATTAATTATTAGATGATATCACGGATGATTAAAAACGTAAGCTCAGGATATTTTTCTAGATATTAATATATTCAAGTTAATAATAAACGATAGGAGGAGTATATTATAATAGTTTTGTATTCTTTTAGTATTCTTTTTTTTATAGTATAGTTATATTTATAATATTTCTTATTTCAATTAATTTATATTTTATATTAAATTATAATATATATATAATTTATAATTTTTTATAAAAATCTAGTATATAATTATTATATAAAATTAAAATATAAGTAGGAACATATATTGAAAATATACCTATATTTATGTATATACATATTTATATATATATCGTATTATGTTAATCACAGATATAAATATAACTTATATTATATAAGTTATATTATAGTATTTGAACATAGACATAGAATTAATTCTAGAATTTTATAATACCCAATTGGGTATTCTAATGTATATTTATTTAAATTATATCATTCATAATGATATATATCATAAATTAGATTATATATGACACCGATCATATGAGTTATATTAGGTAATAAGTATATTAGGTTATATAAATACAGTCTATACCTTATAATAATGTTAATAAGTACTGAATTAATGAGTAGGTATTGGTATTATTTACTGAACAAATATTAATCAATGATATATGTGGAGTAAACTAAAAATGTTATAGAATAAAACAAGTAAATAATCAGAGAAGAGTTCAAATTTTCTAATGTTCCTTAATGAGTTATTGATATAAATAGTATAGAATAATACCAAATCCATAGTATTACCAAATCCCGGTAATACTAAAGTCCTTTGGGCTTTGGGCTTTGGTAATACCAAAGGGCTTTTGTATTACCATTAATATTATTGGAGGAAATAAAGTATGTATAGGTTAGTTAATATGCAGAGAGTATAGGTATATACTAGCTATAGCTACTCTCTAGGGTAGACATAGATTTAGAGTAGGTACTCAAAATCTATGAGGGTAGACCATCAATAATAATGGGGTGATCTTTGGGTGACCTGTATTTATATATCTACATAATTGCATATTACCTACAACTAGCAAGCATGTATTATCATTATTAATTATTAATTATATACAAATTATTAGATATAATTATTAGATATAAATTATTATTAGAAACTATGTAATCAATTTAAAATAATGAAAGGGTAAGTCGGTAAAATATATTTGGTCAATAGAAATGCATTTCTATGTGATATAAAGAAAACATGATTATAATATTAGGTTGACAACACTTGATTTTGACCAAATGAAAAACTCCACTGTTATAAATTATAACCCACTGTTATAAATTATAACTTATAAATATAGTAACAAAGATACTATAAAGTAGTATAAAGATAGTCCTTCGGACGATCTTTGATAGTAATCATAGATTTGTATTTTATTTTTGTTAAATATTAATCTATGATAGTATTCGGTATACCGTTGGATATACAGTAATCACCATAGCGCTAGATAGATTTTCTCTATAAATATATCTAGAGAGAAAGCTCTATCAATACCTCATATAGTACCCCATATTATATGGGCCATATATAGGAGCTCCTAGGTCTTATCTCTATATCTCTATCCTTCGGAAAATCTTTGGTTATATGGTATTCACAGATACCTTATTATATTTCTGTGGCAGCAATAGTAATTCCAATGTCCTTGTACATTCTATATAGTTTTTGATATTTAAAAATACCAATACACCTTATTATTATTCAAATTTTTAATCGTTTGTAAATATTAAGATTTTAATTTGTTTTATTAACTATAATAACGTTCAAATCATTTAAAAACACATTTGTATTCAAGTTGTAATCACTACATGTGTCAGTATATTAGTAAGTATACATAAATAATATATATATATATATATATATATATGTAGTTTTTTAATATTGAATTTATATTTTATTCAATTTGTATAATAAATAACAATGCAGGATTTATATCTATCAATACGTTTGTACCCGGCGTAAAACTGTAGCGTGAATATGTGGTATATACTCTCATAATTATTATGATAATACATGCCTAATTTACAAATTAGGAAAAAATAAATATGTATAATACCACTGTATTATTAAATTGTATGTTAATATAGTTATTTTAAAATGATTTTAAAATATATATATAATTTTTATTTTATATATACATTTAATATGGTGTCCGATCATAACGGACTGGTTAAGAATGTAAATATATATATATATATATATATATATATATTACATATATTATAATAATATATTTAATATAATATTATTATAATATTAAATATATAATATGATATTCATATACAATTATATTTTACTTATACGTATATTATATACTTAGTATTATACTAAGTATTATAATATATTATATAGTTACTATATAATTTATATAGTTACTATAATTATTATATATACTATTATTATTATAATAATTATAATAGTTATAATAATAGTATATACCATTTCCTAGATATATAATTATATATATATATTATTATTATAATAATATAATATAAGAGGTTGTGGATCAAAACCGGCGCCAAAAAATATATGACTAATAGTTTATTCAATATCGAAGCTCGCGCTTTCGTAGTTGAGACGCCCGTCTCTAGATATAGGCGTGTCATACTAGATAAACTCCGCCTATAGATATACTACGGATATGTATGTCCTTAGTATATACTACATGTACATGTAATATACATTGAAGTATACTATATATCTATATATATATATATATATATATATATATATATATATATATATATATATATATATATATATATATAATATATTATATATTATATATATGATGATGTGATGATGATGATGATATTGAGTTTATTAGCACTAGCAAAGATTTTCCAAAGGAAAGATATTGCACTTGTGTATATTTGTGTCACCTAATAATTCGATATTGCCATCTAGCGGTATTATTCTGATAATAAGACATTTCTATATTTATTGTAATAGTAAATAATAAATTATATACAATATAGATGTATATTGTATTATAATATGTATTTACATGATTTTAAAATGATAATATAATTATATAACAATAGAATATACTGATTAGTTATATTTAATATAAACAAATAAAATAAATGATAAATATATTGTTATAAATCTAATATTAAAAAAAACTACATGTATTGTATTATATTGTAATGATTTTAAATGCATGTATATAATTAGAAAACAAGAAATTTAAATAAAAATATCACATGATTTAACATTTCATATACTATTTCGCCATCTAGTGTTAATATTGAGTTTTCGTTTTAAATTTACATTTCGAGGTACTAGAGATAGATAGGGAGTGCAATATCTTTCCTTTGGAAAATCTTTGGCACTATTATATATATATAGATATATAGTACGTGTACACTGCAATGTATATTACATGTACACGTAGTATATACTAAGGACATACATGTACCTAGTATATCTATAGGCGGAGTTTATCTAGTATGACACGCCTATATCTAGAGGAGGCGTCTCAACTACGAAAGCGCGAGCTTTGATATTGAATAAACTATTAGTCATAGATTTTTGGCGCCGGTTTTGATCGTGTTCCATATAAGATTATCATACACAAGTAATACTTGAAGTATTATTAATAAAGTTGTAATGGACTAACGTACATTTTATGTTAACATTTAGTTATGTGTGTATACGGATTAGCGCCAATTTTATTTCAGAAACTATTTCATTTTAATTCTGAAAATTTATCATATAGTTTTTATTATGATTATCTGATAATCATCCTAATTATAGAATAAGTTAATTTACATTATCAACTATCAATATTATATAATATATATTCTATAATATATATATATATATATATATATATATATATATATATATATATATATATATAGTATATATATATATATATATATATATATATATATATATATATATAAATTAATACATATTATTAAATATTGAAATACATATAAATATGGATGAATATTATTCATTGAATATATATTATATAAGTATTAATAATATCACATCATATTAAATATGGTTAATAATATCAGTAATCTCATGCAAAGTGATTTTGTTGGAAATAATTTCGTTTGTATTAGTTAGCTCGTGCGCAATGGTAATATATATTAATGTAAATAATTATTTTATTTATAATTATTTTAAAATATTAGAATTTACACCTAATATGAAATCACCAAATAAAAATACTCCTCATGCAATAATTTCACCATAGATCAATGGTTACCATGGTTAAAAATATAATAGTATAGCATAATGAAATATATAAATAATATATACAATCAACATTAGTTAATAATATTAATTGCAATTGTCTAAGCAGACTCGACTCCTACTTCAATTTTTGGAAACATTCCCAATACCATTCCCAACTCGTTCATCATAAATAGGTTGCAATGAACTAAAGGAAATTTTATTTCAACATGTATATATATTTAATGAATATTATTTTGATATTATCTTAAATGAAGTAGTGATCGAGTGTTATTAGCCAATTATAAATACAAATCATGTTTACATATATGCTTTAATGTATACAACTATTGACAAAGTGTAATTACTAACTCTTATAGACTTAATGTATTGGTATTATTATCCAACCTTTCTTTCATATCTAAGACAATTGAAAGAATAATTGCTAAACAACTTAGAACATACATCAATAATAATAACATACTGCATAAATTACAAAGTGCTTATACAACGGACAAGAGCACTGAAACTTCACTACTCCATACTTTAAACAATATACTACTATTTCCAAAAAATACTCCCACCATACTGATTCTACTTGACTTGTCGTCGGCTTTCGATACGTTAGACCATAATATTCTCATTCGAAGATTAGAGAACAATAGTATTAAAGATGCTGTCCTTAGTTGGTTTACATCCTACCTAATTAACAGATCCTTTTCTATATGTATAGATAACGCCATAACAAAACCCCGCCACACAACTCATGGTATACCCCAAGGTTCTGTTTTAGGTCCAATTCTCTTTAATATATATATTTCCCCTTTACTTTACTTACTTGACGAATAACCCGATATACACTTTCACTCATATGCGGATGACTTACAGCTATACTGTAATTTACCTGACCAAATCAATAACATAAATACTATAAATAAATGCATTAATGACATTAGTAAATGGATTTCAAATAACTCCCTACTATTGAATAGCCTTAAAACAAAAGCTTTATTAATAAATACATCCCCAGGAAATCATTCCATACCACCTATTATTATTAATAATCACATTATAGAATACTCTAACCAAGCTAAAAACCTCGGCCTCACACTTGACCAAAAGCTGTCTTATCTACCACATATAACTAATATATCGAAGTCCATTAATTACACCTTACATACGATCCGACTTATTAGACCTTCCATAACTACTGAACTTGCCAAACTACTAGTTACTTCCTTAATACTGCCTCGACTTGACTACTGAAACTCTACTTTAAATTCACTCCCAGCACATACTATCAAAATGCTCACTAAATTACAATATAGAGCCATCAGAACCATTTTCAGGATAACAAAAATACTCACGACAACATATCACACCTTATATGAAATCCATTCACTGGCTACCCATCCCTTACCGCATATAATACAAATTACTCCTACTGACCCACCATGCCACCCATAATAATAAACCTGACTATCTTACTGAACTACTTACGAACTACAAGTCATCCCGACCACAACGAACAATACATAAATACAAACTAAATATACCAATAACTTTATCACTTAATAAAAAACAGGAATCTTCTTTTTCTATAATAGCACCTAAACTATGGAACTCCCTACCTCACTCAATTAGATCTATAGTTTCTGACCACACCTTTAAAGTCAAATTGAAAACACATCTATTTAATATAGCTTATAATAATTAATATATGATACACCGCCGAAAACTCATTACTGATGTTGATCGCAGTGTCTAAACAAATTGGTTACAAGGTTACAAGGTTATATAGTGTGACTCATATGTTACGCATAATCACACATACACACGTATGTATATATATATAACATTTTATATATTTATATATATATATATATTTAATATACAATATTATATTAGGTTATTATTTATCATAGAGTATAATATAATTCTGATTGTATATATTATTTATATATTGTATTTTATAACTACAATTTTAAAAATAAGTATATTATATAAAAAATCACAAAATACTTTTCAATTCATCGTATATTCATCTTATATAAAATAAAATATATATTTATTGTTTTGATATATTCCGATTTAATCTATTAAAAATAGTTACTATATCTAACCATTGACTGCTAATGTATATTTTGTGACATTTTTATTTTCCGCTTGAGTGATATTATTATATTGCATAGTCCAAGAGTATGAATTTGAATCTGATACAAAAATCAATGCATAAATTCGTTTTTAAAGCAAAGATTTTAATATGATTATATTTAATTTAAAATATAATTTAATATACATTATATTATTTGGAATTTCGACATAAATAATATAAATAAAAACATAGTTCAATTCAAACCTAATTTATAAATGCTTTTTATTCTTAATAAAATATTTATATAGAAATACAAGTTAAAAATATGAATTAATTTTTATTTGATAAATAAATATCCTTGATATCTTTGATTTAAATATTTAAATCATTGAAATATAATTAAATATACCACTGAAAAGTACCTAGCTTGGAGTACAAAAAGTTACCATTGCAGAGATAGTGATAGCGAGCTGATATCATGTCCTTGATCTAACTATACACATTTATTAATTATTGTATTACTATAAATAATTGTATCTAATTATTATTTAAAGTATTCATCAATTACTTTGCTAATAATTCCTAATTCAATCGTTCCAAAATATTTCATCCCATATACATCGCTGATGAAAAATTAATAATCAATTAAAAATAGCTCGTAATTATTAATGTAATATATTGAATAATTTTCATATTTACATATTCGACATATATATTTTTAAAATATTATGTCATTATTTAATATATATTATTTATTTTTCCAATAGTAATTACTAGGAATGGATTAATACACTATTACAATAACATACATTATTTATAAAACAAATTTTCAATATATTATATAATTAATCAGATATTTTGTTTCAAAACACAATAAGTTCTATAAAGACATTTTTAAAGGTCATCAGTTTAATTTCATTGATTGGTGTTACTAATTCCATTTATGATGGCCTAACAAATATTTAAATCATGGATTTACAATTATTTATTTCATTTAGATATAATTTGTAATTTAAAAACAAATAAATTGTATATCAAATTATTATAAATAATATTTGATGGTGTAAATAAATTATTTATAAATATAATACCAAGACAGGACAACTGTTTACGTATATTACTAGAAACTTTTATTTTATGCTTGAATGATTTCATTGTATTGAATTAATGTCTGGGATTTTTAATTAAATATTTAAATAAATGAAAAAACTTGTTTTTAAATTATTTATATCAACATAATAATATCCAAAATTTAATATAATATGCATTATATTATTTATAATGTTTACAATAATATTATAGAAAAACATCTATCAATCTACCAATGTATTTTTTAAAAATATTTAATTTTTTTTAAATGTTTTTGTAATTTAATTATTTGAAATTACATAAAAAATAATATATATATATTACAATAATCAATCACAAATAATTTTTATAATAATATTAATGAAATAATAAAATACTGTTCAATCTGTTTATATTTAATTTAACAATGAAATATAAAATTTTAAAAATATAATGCATTTTTAATTTATAAATAATTGTTTCTCTTGACTGTATCATCGTAAGATATACATATATACTACGTAAAATTATATATTTTGGAGTTCAATGAGTTACTATTTTATTAAATATATATTAATTCGTCCTGGCATTGATGATACTAAGATTAGTGTATCTTATGTAATTATTACAAATATATAAAATTCATATAATGAATCAAATAAATATTGAATAATATATAAAATATAAATAACTGCATATGCTATATATGTATGTCATTAGTTCAGAATAATAAAATAATAATAAGTATAATGAATATAATATATTAATAAATAAATTTAAAAAAAATGTAATTATAAAATAAAGAATATTATCTAACAATTTTAAATGTAATTATTAATTTATATAGAATCTTATGTTTTATTATTTGGATACCTACATAAATAATATAAAGAAAAATCTTATTACAATTCATATTTTTAATAAAATATTTATATAGAAATACAATTTACAATATATGGATTAGATGGATTCAAAAATTTATTTTTTTTATGTCATTAGTGAAAATAATGTAGTATTTCTATTTCAGATGATCTCTCTCAGTAAAATCAAGAACAGGATGGTTTACATTTTTTTATACGCTAGAATGATTTTATCACGAAGTAGATATTTAAATTTTATATACAAACCAATATAAATTTTTTTTTTAAATAAATGATTTCAATATATTTTTTCACTTTATAATCGATTATAATGTAATATAAATTCTATTATTAAGAATGTTGACATAATATAGAAAAACATCTTATAAAAAATACAATATACAATAGCTAAAAATATGAATATTTGGTGAAGATAGGAATTTTTTGTTTACTAAAAGTATGATAACTTATGAAATACATAAGATAATGACTACATTATTGTATGTATTATTAAATATATTTATATCTATATATATTTTAATTTATAGAATTATATGATAATTATAAGTGATGAGAATGAGACCTACAAACACAAATTTTAAAATATAAAAATGTCCAGTCATTTCCAGTAACTAAGTTTTAATTTTACGTATAAGTATAAGTAGTATACAATAAGCAGTGATGGGCAGGATCGCGATCATTGATAGGTTATCGGGATCGGGTAAGAAAGAGAGGATCTGGATCGGCAAAGGATATGGTAACAAATAGAGGATCGGGATCGCCAATCCAGAAAAAAAGTATCGGTGCCCATCATTACAGATGCGATACTCTAATATTATTATATTTATTTATAAGAATATTAACAACATTTTAGTATTTTATTATTACATTGATATGATAGCGTATTGATTATTATTTTGTAATATTTTCCAAGGTATTGCAAGACCACATGGTATTTAAATATCAATTGTTATTTTTACCTAAAGAGAATTTAACCAATTGAGATCATATAAGTAACCCACCGATATTGTACGTTGAGTACACTGTATAATAAGTAGATATTTGTATCCAATTCAATGCATTTATATAAATAAATTATATATTAATTCACTATATCTTATAATATATATCGGGTCTATATGATATACATTCAATAAATACATTTAATTCAATGGACTTATTATTGAAATATAATACAATATATTAATAATGAATATTATTAACAATTTATAATAGGTATTGTATTCGAATTATGAAATAAAATCACATTAATTAAATATATAAATAATATCGGGATCAGGATCGGGTAAGAAATTTAGGATCGGGTAACGAATGTACGATCGGGATCCGGAAAATGATCGCATAAGAGAATAAATAGAGGATCTGGATCAGGAAAAAAGGATCGGTGCCCATTACCTAAAATAAGTTACCATTGATTATATAAAGAGCAAACTTCCTGGCCTAAATATTATATACATTTAATATCTAACAAACAATATAATATAATATATTTTGATAAATCCTACAAGTGATTGGATATTTTAGTGACTATATTATAATATAACAACAATTATTTGGAAAATGTTACTTTGATAACATATTTATATATTTATTACATATACAAGTATTTTTATCTTAACTATTTAATTGTATTTTAATATTATAGAATATTATAAAAATAATAAATTATAATTTATAGTATTAATATATTTTTATTATTTATAATCAACTAATATATTATTAATTGTTTATAGATTTAATGACATGTCTTGGATTATGACTATTGATGTTCTAAACGCGAAAGTTAGACGACTTTGCTATAGAATTAAACAGGTTTTATATATCAATATATATATATATATGCTTATAATATGTTTATAATTTAATAAATATTATATATATATATATAGAATCTTTATTTACTAATTGAATAATCAGTTATTCCTGAAATAACCCATATTTCATATTATGTTTTGATGTTAAAATTTAGTTTGATGTTATCTTATTTATACCTCTGAAACTAATATAGTTAAATAACTCTAATACCATGCTTTTCAAGTGTATTTAATAATAAGTAATGATACATTTATTATCCACAGTAGATCAGTCACTAAACTAAAGCATAAGATATACCGGTTTAAGTACCATGTAGGTCTTGTTTTCTATTGTATTTAACAAATTAACTTAAGGGATTCACATTCTTTAAAATAAAAAAATTTTAAACATAGATAGTTTTTGTTTAAAAAGTAGATTTGTACATGTATAATATATGATATGTCAAAATATTATAGGTTACAAATATATATAAAGCATAAAAACTTACTTTTAGAATACTGCCTATTTCTAATAAAATAATGAATATATTATAACACTGTTTTTCAATAGTTATTTATCAATTTGAATAATTAAAAATAGTGTTTCAATAATATCTTTATTTTCATGTCAACTAGCGACACCTGTTGGTTTTATTGTATAAATTCTATTGAATGGCCTTTGGAGTTATTCTAGAATAATACCATAGCGTCATTTTATTATAAATAATATAGATAATTTTTAACATCAATTATCTCAGAATATTTGATCTTAGTCAAATTTTCACAATATGTTTAATTTTATACGTATATTGTATCTACAGGAAATATTTGTGATTAGATATAGAGTTGATAATAAAATAAAAAATAAATATTTCATTTTGATTAATTTTTTACTTTTTTTAAAATGCTAATATTTTCAAAACTAATATTCTAATCATTTAAAAATTCTGTAGAATAATTAACATTATATATCTTAATGTTATACAAATAAATTATGTAAAAATCTAATTACATTGAAATTAAAAGACCATGAATCCCCTTTATATATTAAAAATCAAAATAAGATGAAAAAAAATATTAATATTTATAAATAAATATTTTAATCAACTCATATTTAAATAAAATATTACTTATGCAATATTCAGAAAGAACCGTAATACAGATTTCATGTTACACATTTATAATGTAACTACAGATAAATTTATTTAATCAAAAAAAATCTCCAGTCTAATTTAAATAAATCATTATTAAATTACTTTTAAACATATTAAATATTGTAAAGTAACACTGTTTATTATATATATATATCTATATATATATTCGTCTAAACATACTTTAATTGAGACGTGCGCGGCGGTCTCGTACACCGAGGCCGCAGGCCGAGCCGTCCTAACCTCGACGTTAACGGATAGGAAAATAATTTTTTTAAATTGAGGTGTGATTTTTTTTCAAAATTTTTCAAAATATCTTGCCCATAAAAGTCTTTTTCCGTCAAAAATCTCAACAAAGTGTATACTTAAATTCAAATAATGCTCGATTTAAAATATTTTTTTGCCAATGTATATATATGAGGTTAGATACCCGAAATATGTTTAGGAATACATAGTATGCGCACACTCATTTTCATCTACGGGTAATATTTCGGGTAGTATTTTGGGTTTTTATCGTTAAAATTTAATATTTAATATTTTATATAAATTCAAATAATTAAAATTCGCCGTAAGGAAAATGTCGGGAGATAAAGTGGGGCAGCGGGGGTAACATGAATGATTTACTTTTTTGAATATGTATTCACGCGATACCAATAATCGTTAAATAGTGTCATTTTTTGATCGATTTACGTAATCGAAAAATTTAAATTCGACGCAAATTTTTAATAACAAACATTATCATGGATAATTTTATCGTAAATAATTTCGTAAAAATGAGTTTCTTTAATTTCGAATACATTACGTAGATTTACGAAATGGTACTTCCGGTTTGAATATCGAAATAACAATTAGTAAATCGGAATTTATTTACCCGTATTATTAAGGTGAAATTCAAGAACGAGTAAAATCGAGTTAATATTTTTTACGTTACAGGTTTATGTTAATTATTTCCTATCTACGCCATGTAAACATAAATTATTAAACATAGGTGATGTAAAAATCAAAATCTACAATAATTATTCTATTTCAATAATTTTAACTTTATTAAATAGTTAATTAAAATAGAATATATTTGATAAATTGTGACTTCTTATGTTTAATATTCTTCGAGCTAAGGCCGAAAAAGTGAAAAATACATGATTTTAGAATAGTCTATTTGACCGACTTCCGGTAAATTTGTCGTATAAATTATGAATTCATCAGATTAGGAGTACGAAAATACATGTAATAAAATCAGAAAAATCATGAAAATATGAATAATAGGGTTTCCATCTCTGTTTTAATATTTCGCCAAATGTCATCATATATAGGTCAAAGAAAAAAATATAGATTTTTAAAAAAATATTTTTTCTAAAATCTATTCTATAATTATATGCATTACATACCGAGTGAGACTATACAAATATATATATTTCTATATATATATATATATATATATATATATATATATATATATATATATATATATATATATATATATATATATATATATATATGTGTGTGTATGTGGTAATTGATATTTTTAGTTATATTTATTGTCACTGTTGTGTTTAGGTTGGGTTAAGTTTTAATATTGGTAGATTTTTTTTAGCTGCATTACTTCCCGTGTGAGACTATAAAAGAATATTCATTTATATTGTTATTTTCACAGTTGTGGTTAGGTTGGGTTAAGTTTTAATTTGTATAGGTTTTTTTAGCTGCATTACTTCCCGAGTGAGCCTATACAAGGGTATTTGCACAGTTGTGGTTAAGTTGGGTTAAGTTTTAATTTGTGTAAGTTTTTTTTAGCTGCATTACTTCACGAGTTAACCTATAAAAGCATATTAATTTATTTTGTTATTTTCACAGTTGTGGTTAGGTTGGGTTAAGTTTTAATTTGTGTAGGTTTTTTTAGCTGCACTACTTCCAGAGTATGCCTATAAAAGTATAGTGATATATGTGTGTGTTGTCATTGATATTTGGAGTATTAGTTATTTTCATTGTTGTTGTTAATTGGATTAAGTTTTAATATTGGTGGTTTTTTTAGCTGCATTACTTCCCGAGTGAGCCTATAAAATAATATTTATTTATATTGTTATTTTCACAGTTATGGTTAGATTGGATTAAGTTTTAATATTTATGGTTTTTTTAGCTGCATTATTTACCGAGTCAACCTATAAAAGTATAGTGATATGTGTGTGTATGTTTTTATTGATATTTTGAGTTTTAGTTATCGTCATTGTTTCGGATATATCTATAGGTTGGGTTAATTTTTATTCTATAAATCTATAGATATAACCTATAGGTTGGGTTAATTTTTAATATTCGTAGGTTTTTTTTATCCGCATTACTTCCCGAGTGAGCCAAATAAAGCTAAATGCATATACTTTTTTTATTTGCATTACATATATATGTATACTATATACCTATATACCTAGCTGCATTACATCACCAAGTGAAACTTACGATCGAACACGGGCGAAGCCGGCCACCCACCCTAGTATATATATATATAGAATAGAATATAATAGAATAGTTATCTATTGAATAAAGTAAATTTCATTTATTTTTCTTTCATACTTTCTTCCTTAATAGGCTACCAGCAAGTTACTCAATATAACTTTTAATGTCTTGAGTTAAAAAAAAAAAAATTAAAAAAAAATACATAACACATACAATAATTTTTGTAATTCATTGTTTATTGTTTATATATAATTATACCTTTTTTTAAATTTTTTGATAATTTTAATATTTTGTATCTCAACATATATTCCAATGTTTTATCCCATTTATATATATTCCATTATTATTTTAAACATTGTTTTTGGAATATTATAATCTCTTGGTTGTCTAAGATTATATATTTTATTTGTATTTAAAGATATTTGAAATTATTTTTATTTAATTATGATATACTTTATACATAAAAAATAACGTATTATAATATATAATATTATCTACTGGTAATAATATTGAATGCTTATTATTGTAATTGTGTGTCATTTTATGATTGTTCGTTAGTATATATATATATATATATATGATGGGGTATGTGATTATGTGTATTTATTTTGTATCAAATGCATAGCCTTTCTTTGTATATTACACAATTGTTTAATATTATTTGTGTAATTATTACCACATATTTCATCACAATAATATAAATGAAACAAATAAAAAGTTATACCGCAGTAAATATAGTGTATCGGATGTAATATATGAGGATGCTTTCTTTAGTGAATATAATATTTATGATAATTTATTTATATGATTTTTTAAATTTAATTTAGAATCTAAATAAACTCCTAAAAATGTCTATGTATTTACTATATCTATTTGATTATTAATACAATAATTATAAGAATTATTTTTTACAGACGTTTAAAATATAAATATTTTGGTTTTACTAAAGTTTACTGTTAATTTATTAATTCAAACCAAATAAATTAATTTTGTAATATAAATGTATTTTCTAATTTAAGTGCATTAATATTGTCTGAAGATACTGTTAATGAAGTATCATCAGCAAATGTAATGATACTTTTATTTAAATCATTATTAACTATTTTGGGTAGAACGTTAATATACATTATAAAGTGTAATGGGCCCAATAATAACCGACCCCAAAGTTACCCAATATTATTATATTTTATATTAGAATATATTTTTATTTTAAATTACAATATTATAATATATTTATATTATAATATATTATTACAATATCATTATTTTCATTTAACATGTCTAGTATTATTATAATTATTAATATTTTGATTATTTAGTATTTCCTTTAACATATCTAGTCTCATTTCCTTTATTAATATTATTAGAATTAGTTTTCATTATAGGTGACATATAAAAAATATTGTTGTGTATTTGTATATATATATATGTGTTTGTTAATAAATACACACATAATTATAATTATAATAGATTCAATAATTGTGTCATATTTAAAAATACTAGGACATTTTTACAGATAGCTTTTTATGGATTTAAAAAAAAATAATAACAATGATAATACAGATAAATAAACTGTATTTAGATAAATGTATACAATATAATAATCAGTGGGTAATTAATATATATTGTAAACACTTTATATGAATAATAACAGATTAAAAATAATAAATAAATTAGTTTGTTGATAGAAAATATGTTAGCAAGAAGAGTGATAAATATTACATTAATTCTATTATATATATATATATATATATCATATAGTATAATACATTATACACATTTATATATATATTTATATAAAATATTAAATAATGTATATATAATGTTTACTACCAATAGTACCATGGTTACGATCTGCCAATCGTGGACGAGAACTGCGTACAGTACAACAAAGAGTTGGGCCGCGGCTCTGAGGGAATCGTTCACTCGTGTATTATCAAACTGAACGGAAGAATAGTGAAGGCAGCGGCGAAACGTGTCCTTCATGCATCTATCGATTCCATTAAGAATTTCCTCAATGAAGTGTTTATTTTGAGGTATGTATCGCTTTAGCTATATCGGTATGTAATACGTAACTACTATATATATATTTTATAGTACGCCAGTTTTTATTATATAGAATACTAAAAATTCCCTATTATTTTCTTGATTAGATGATTTAAACGACGTAATATTACATATTAATATAGCGTGTATTTAGCTTGAAATATCAATGTCAGATCAAATATTTTATATAGAAATTTGTATTTAAAAACTTATATATATGAAACATTTTTAATTGAATGTTGAAGATTTATCATATTTTTTGTTATAAGTTTCATACTGTTAAAAACTCTTAATTTACAACCTTTAACAAAAAGTACCACTTAATGAAGAAAACATATCCTAATCTCTCCCATTCGCTTTAGTATCGGTATGCAAAACAAACAACGCACCACTCCGAAACTGATCGGTATCGGCATTAGTTCAGGTAAGTTTCTAAAGGGTGGCGCCACAGTCGACGACGATGAATCTTTCGGACCTCAGATCGTCATCTACACTGAACTAGGCATCATGAACCTCATGGACCTGTTAGTGTAGCACAGGTGATACATTAACATCACCCTTAATATATCAACTATATCTTTCACATATATATATAAGGGGTAATTGTCTCGATAAGCAACACTGCTTCTATAATCACCCTGGCATTGCCTAAATCTGATAATAATAATAATAATATATATCAATAACGACTCATTCATCGAAGAGATTCACATTCGTAATATAATCGTTACTAATATTCAAAGTACCATTACCACATTTATATCTAAACGTATATCAGCGTATAGAGTAATATTTCAATGATGACCTATGCCCACATCCAACCCCACATCCGACACCCCTGCAGGTACATTAACGAGAGCGACATACCGATATCGATAACTGTTAACCTATGGTCCGAAATAGCCTCGATGCTCTATACGCTACATATGAATGGTATTATACACAGAGATCTCAAACCAGAGAATATCCTAGTTGTCAAGGTTATTTCCTCCTCTTCCTAGTCATAGTGCTCCTCTCCTACGCAACCCCTCCCCTACTCCTCATCCTCCTCTGTTATCTCTCTATTCTTTGTTCATCCGATCAATAATTAACTAGATAAATACATGATGTGCGGAGCGGGTGCTCACTATACAGTGATTACTGTATGTATGCTTTATTTAAACTTACCTAATCTATCTGTCAGTATTGCCTTCACTAAATCATTAACTTCTCTTCCTCAGATTGATCGAGATTACCAAGGAGAAATAACAAAGGTATAATACTTTCATCGCATGATATTATATTATTATACTATACTGTATTTGCCTATTATGTCTAAAGTTCATCAACTAAAATCTATAATATCATTTTATATTTAATGTTTTTCATTGTAATTCAGCTTTATAGAATCTCATTTTTAATAGATATTAAAATCATTAAGGCTATGTACGGTATCAAAATAAATTAATTTATCAATTTTTTTTTTATGATTGAATTCGAATATTTAAGTAGAGATTTTAAAATTTTGAATGAAAATATTACGTATAAATGTTAAAAAAAGCGTTTTAAAACATGTACTTTAAAAATTTCAATGAAAAATAGCTAGAGAAAATACGTAATTCATATAAAATATTAACTTTTTCAATTAGACATATATTAGGTTATATTTGATCGATTTTTAATGAGTTTTTAGCATTCGTTTTGAGTAATATATTCTGTAAATACATATACTTCAAAGGTTATATGTATATCAATCGTTTCATTGGTCAAGTAAAAATGACAGGTATTGATTGATAGCATTATTTCCTTCAAGACATTTTATTTTTTTTTACTATTATGCATAGATTTATAGTTTACTATAAATCTATGCTATTATGCCTCGAAGAAAATCTGCTCAACGAGCCCATGAATAATGAATAAATATATATTTATAAACTAATTATTCTGACATTGTAGTTATATATCAATATATTATAAATAATTACAAATAATTACAAATATTAAAAAAAAATTATGAATATATCAATATATTATAAACTAATTATTCTGAAAATGGAGTTATATATCAATTATCATATAATAAATAATTACAAATATTTAAAAAAAATTATGAATATATCAATATATTATAAACTAATTATTCTGAAATTGGAGTTATATATCAATTATCTATAAATAATAACAAATAATTATATATTTAAAAAAAATAAAAAAAAAACTTTAGAGTTGATTATCTCAGAATAATTTTGTTTTTGTTCAAATTCCTACTACTTTGTAAATAATTGACCGATTTAACTAATTTTTTCAGAGAATGTATATTATATAACAATACATAATAATCACTATACACATTTTTTTTTAAATTAAAAAAGTGTAAAAAAGATGACCAAAAAAAATGACAAAAATTAAACAATTTTTAACCACAAATTATTTGACTATCCCCAAAAAAAAATTAAAATTTTTTATAGTGATTTTGTAGTGCCATATTCACTAAATAAGTTACAATTTATTTTAGGTCGATCCATTAATTATTGAATGAGAAGTAGGCTTTAGCATTAGGGCATTTTTCCCTATTCTTATACATTAGACAGCCCATACCAGTACATAGCCTTGATAGATGTCAAGAACATATTAGATATATTATATATACATTGGAATTTATCCTTGATTGAGTCGTTTGGTATTTTTTATTTGCATTTACCATATTTATAATATATCAAAAACTCTTTATCTTATAGAATATTTAATTATAACATATAGAGAACAATTATATCTTAGTTAACCTAAAATATATATTCATAATAAGAATTTCATAATTATTTTACATTCAATTTTATATTTATTTTTGATCACAAATTTGTTGTTAAAATATGAACACAATGTCAATTTTTCAATTAATTTATCAATGTCAATGAACAGATTTAGACCAGTTTAGAAAAATAATAATATAATATTTTATATATAAATGTTAAAGAAATAATAAAAAAATTATATTTATTTTAATGATAATAATTATAATTAAAAAAACACCAACAATATTTATAATTATCAAAGAATACCAAATAATTTCTTAATTTAATGATTTATTCTAAATAAATATAGTATAATAATACATGTTTGTTCATAAATTTATATTTATATTATAATTTTATAATATACAAATTTAATCATATATTATTATATTTTGTACTAATTTGTAGATAATCTAATATTATAAATTAATAATGTCGAATATCAATAATTTCAATTATAATATGAAATAAGTTGTAATTACAAATATACTATTTCAATAATATGCTATATCTGATAAATTTTATGTCATTCACAGAGATTTAACATTTTGTAAGTTTTTTGTATCAAGACAGCTGGAAAGATGAACAGTTGAATGTATACTGCAAATTATGCAGTTTTTGTAACATGGACAGGTGGATAGTACATTTATTTATCTATGTATATTTATATTTATACATTTTCAAATTAATTCTTTTGTTAATTTGTACGCGTGCATTCACGAGTTTACATGTAGAAGATAGCGAAAATTGCTATTTTTTTAAAGGGTGATTATTTAAAAATTAAAACATTTATATTTATGATTATTTTTTTATACTTTTTTTTTATATATATCAATAATATTTAGTTACATTATATACAATTAATTATTTTGTAGTGTATATATTTCTATACAATTTTCATATATATACACGTTTTTAAATGTTTTTTTTTTGATATTTATAAAAAAATATTTAATAATAAAAGTATTACTAAAAATTGTGTAGAAAGTGTATATATATATGAAAATTGTATAGAAATATATACACTACAAAATAATCAATTGTAAATATAATATAACATAATATAATATAATATATAATATAATATAATATATAATATAATATAAGTATTATTTATATGTATACAAAAAATTATATTTAAAAAGTTACCACCAATTAAAGAATAACCTTTAACATGTACAATCACGAACGTCGCGTGTCCCACTTAACATTTTCTACGAGATTTTATAGTGAATACATGATGTTGATAATTTATTTTTAGATTTAATCATGCAGTACCAGATGGGTGTGTTGTTATATGGTGTGCTGTATGTCATTATTTGACGTAAGTTGTTATACAAATTTGAGTCCTCGAGTCCAAATCTCGAATCCTAGTAATAAAATATCGAGTCGAGTTTGAAATATTCGAGTCCATTTAAAAATTTATGAAATCGAGTCCCTAAAGTTTGTTTGCGAGTCATGTATTTAAAACAAGACTCTAAAACCAATTTTCAAACTTTACATAATACATATATGGGTCATTTACTTTATAGTTATCATAATAATTTTTTTTTAAATTTAAAATGAATATTTTGCACTCACATTGAATTCAAAAATATTTTGAAAATTTTTAAATATAATTTTTGAATAAAACACATTTAAAACTCTATAACTTTTTATTTATTTCATTAATTTTTATTCTATGAGATTATATCATATATTCTCTATATAGAAAAATATTATACACTAAAAAAGATTATAATCATTTATTTAAATTTAAAATTGATTTAAATATAGAACAAAATTCACAATATTTATTTTTTATCCAATTTTGATTCCCAAATAACTTTTTATATATTGTATATTATTTAATTTTGTATATTGTAGATGTGTTTTATATAAACATAAATTATTTTAAAAATCGAACCTATTGAATATATTTTTTTATTAATTCAGCCATAAATATTTTTTTTATTCTTTAATTTCCAAAATTTATACTTTTTAAGTGGAAATAAATCAAAATACCTATACTTAAAATATATATTTTTTTTTAATCTAAAATTTGGTTTAATAATCTATTTAAAACTATTTTCACACCATTACTTTACGATATATTAGTTGCTAATTTTTAATTTTTTTTAAATATACAATTCTAATTTTTAAGAAAAATATATGATTTATTTATGTTTTTTAATTTACTTTAATGTACTTTTTAATAATTATAAATATATATTATATTTTAATGATATGGAAATAAGTATAAAAATATGAAACATTCAAAATTCTAATAAAAAGCATTCATTCAAATATTATTCTGATTATTATTTATTTAATATAAATTTATATAATGATAAAGATCAAATTGTATCAAAAATAGAGATCATATTGTATTTTTTGTTGCCAAACTTTAACTTTTGTTTTTTTGAAATAATGAATTCACATTAAGAGTGAATGTATAAAGGCTATATCCTTTCAAGCCTATGCATATACAAATTACTATAACTATATTATTACTATTTTTGTATTATACTGAGAAAATCTGTTTATATTACAATAGAGATTTCATGAGTATTTTCTAATACTAGTAATAATACTAGTACAATTTGTATAGAATAAATGACAATAAATAACAATTTAAAATTGTAATTTATACAAAATAGGCTATATATATTAAATATTATATTTATATCTCTATTATAGTATACATTGAAATATTATAAATATAATAACAAAATAGATTAATACAATGTATATCAAAGTTTGAATATGAAAGTATAAAATAATATTATCATGAGTGTATTTTCATTATTAAGGGGATGTTACAGTGCTATTTCACAGCTTACCATGTAAATAGATGCAAATAGGCACCACTGGTCTACTAATAGATTATTGACCAGAATTCTATAGAATTTGTAGTTTGTTTTCTGCTAGTTATCTATTTATAATAGTAATATGATTCTTCCTCCTAAAGCTTCACAATAATATATCATATTTTCTGTTATTGTTGCCCATGAATATATTTATTTTATATATTAACAAATACATCTATGTATAGATTTCATATGCATTCTATAAATATTAATATCTCTGATTTTTAACAATATTTGATTATAGATATAAAGTTATTATAGGAGATAATAGCAATATAATGGGGTAATAAACACTATAAATGTTAGTATATACAATACATTAATATATATATTAATATACATTATATACACATTAATATACATTATATACACATTATATACACTCAAGTATATATATATATATATATTGTAGATATAAAATGTATAGATATATTGATATGTAATATATATACACATATACACTTGAATATATATAATATGACCACACCTGTACAATGTTGCCCATGGACACCTTAACCCACACCTACACACCCGCATCTGTAGATCTACACCCGTATCATGGACGTTGGCATGTCCTACCTGCGCTACGTGATGGACTACGATGACATCTTTGGTACCATGGGCTACCACTCCCCCGAGATGCTAGCCGAGGAGGATTATGACTCATCGTCGGACATCTTCACCCTCGGCATACTGTTCATCGTTACGGTCAGTCCTACTGCTGTTGACCACTGCGGTCCTAACGTGATCATCCGTTCAGCTAGGGTATGATCTGATACCTTTAATATTTTACCCGACGCGAGACTTTTTTATGCATAACTACGCGAACCTGATCTGATACTTTTTGAAATTATAGTGAGACTTTATAGTTATGTTCATTGACATCCCTAGTTATAGCGAAGTATACACTTATATATATATATATATATATATATATATATACATGCATATATATAAGAGAATCTTAATTTAGTCTAATCAGTATTATATCTCAATGCTTAATTTCTCAGTATACAAACGAATAGTAAACACATACTATATACATCTGTATGAGTGAAGGCGCTAGATACATTTACTGATATTGAACTATCATTATGTAATGCGCACCAATCGTAGAGTATAATATTATCTTCCCACCATAGCGCACCCTAGATATAGACTAACTGTGATAATCACCTCCATCTCCTCCATTAGTTACTACCTCTGCACAAGCATTGCTTCAACTTACCACGACTACTCCTCCGCATTGATAAGCTGAAAAAGGAGTCAATTCTCGGTCGTAAACTCTACACCATACTGAATTTCTCGTTCGGTATACCAAAGACTCTAGAAAACATGATCTGGTAGGTGTCACCACATGTATGCAGTTGTTATGGCAATACTACCTATGTTTATCCATAACTACCAATAGATAATTATCTAATGATTAAGGGGATGAGCGCCATTCGTTCTATAAATATATTTTAACATGTAGGATATAGGGAATTTGTATGTGTTTTAAAATCATTAAGGTGTTTTATACAATATAGTTTTATACATCACATTTGTATTGTATTGTATAGAGTTTATTCTCATCTATAATTTTGACTAAAACAATAAAAATATAACTTTCTCATATACATACAACTAAATATCTTTATAATATAGAAGATTTTAATAACATTCTTAAAATTTAAAAAAAGTTATAGGGTTGAATGGTTGTTATAACAAAAATAAAGTTATGAAAAAATCGAATTCAAAGTATATAGTTATTTTTATGGTAAATTGGTGGTAATTTATTGCTCCATAGGTATTACAATATTATATATATATATATATATATATATATATATATACACACACTTTATATATATATATATGCTAACAAATTATATACATTTATAATATTTACTATATAATATATTGTGTATATATTATAAATTACAGTATAAATACTATAAAAATTATAAAATATAAAAAAATAATATTTGTAAATTTCATATATGTGTACTATTTATTGATTTAGCTAAACACCTTTGAGTATCTGTTATTTATTAAATTATTGAATTATTGTTTCATTCTGGCATAGATTTGTATTTTACCTAGATCGCTATTTCTATATGTCGTTAATATAAAATTCTTCAACAAGCCTGATGCCTCGATTTGTGTGTCCTAAGATGGCCGACCATCACATGACACATACGTTCGATAAAAAATATTCAAACAAATAATATTTACTTTTAAATAAATTTGATTTTTTTATATACGCTTATGAAGTGAGTTTCGATTATATTAAAATAAATATTTATATTAATTTATATTATATATTTATACTGCAATTATATTGCATTTACAACAACTTTAAAATCATACAACATCAATATACTACATCTTATACAACATTTAATTTAATTAAATAATAATTATATGTGATGGTCGGTCATCTTAGGACACAAAATCGAATCTCCAGGCCTCTCATCTATACCTTCTGGGCATAGTAATAATGTAATAATAAGAGATAGTAATCATAGTTAATAATGTGATATAATAATAATTAATAGTAAACTGAAATGACATAATCATTAAATACAGGTATAAACGAGCACATAAGCTTGAATAGTCATTGGCTACTGCTTTCCATGTAGCGTCACCTATATATACATCTATTTTCATAAATTCAACTTATAAATAAACAACATAATATAACAGTTGATAATAGTTGATAATAGTTTTCAAATTGTTTCAATCGATTGATTATTCACAATGTTATCATATAATCTATATTCTTATAATTTTAAATATTTTGAATAATATTTTGAAAAATAGGGTTTATAAAACATAATTTATTAGATATTTATATGATTATTTATGGACATTATCATATAAATATATTTAGATGTAAAAGTAATCAATTTAACATATTTTATGATAACAAATAAATATAATACAAATATTTTTCATGATAAAACGAATGGCGCTCATCCCCTTAAAGTGAATTTTCTTTATTCATTTAAATATTTTCAAATTCCAATACACTAAATATATATTATTTGCGGAAAATATTAGTAAATAAATATTAAATATAAAAATAAATAATCGATATTGGTACACTTATATTTCAAATATTAATAAGTAATCTCTATTTCTATCGAGTGATATAATGAAATGTATACATTAATAACTATGACAATAGCATTATTAGATGGCAGTTGTTATAGGTATAGTGTACGATGTATTAGTGATAGCACACCAATCAGCATGCTTATGCATTATAATTTAATTTAAGTTATAATCCAGCATACATTATCTACAGATTATTCCAAAAGGTTGACACCCAAACCAATGTTTATATATAAATTATTATTAGTTAGATAACTATGATTAATTACTAATAAATATTTTATAAATTTTTGCCAAATATATAATAAATTAAATAGATTATTTTATACTCATTATTTTAATTTTTATGATTTAAAAACTTTATCCCTTCAAATAATATTCTTTTAAATAAAATGATGTATTATAAATATAAATAATAATATTTATATAATTTATTTTACCATATTTTAATATAAATTTTTGTTTTAACTATTAAATTAATAAACTAATTTAGTAATTGTATGTAGTTATAGAATTATTAATGCTATGGATACATTATCTATTCTATTATTTATATTTGATAATGTTTAATATTTTATAAAACTATAAAACATATTGATAGTAACAAAACTCCTTATCTTTTATGTATTTAAGAATTTAATTTTTTAATTGTATAAATTCTATTAGAATATTAATATAGTACAGTATTTTTAATATATCAATGTATCTAACCATTTATTTATTTAACATTAGTTGTATACTTTAAATATAAAATATACAGTATAAATTTATTTATACTTTGTAGTGGATATATTACATTTTTATATTTTACCCTTTATAATAATAATAATATGGTGACAATATGGAATATTATTGTATCAAAATTTATATTATTTATATCATGCAAGTGAAGCAATTCGACTAATTAGTCATATTGAAATTAATATAATTTATTTTATTTAGTTAGTATTATATCAACATATCATTATATATTTTTAATTCTTTACCCCAAGATAAAGATAACTTTAATTTTTTCCTAATATGTGAAACACATGCAAAACATGATTATATCCACTTCGTAATAGTAGTATATATTGCACTCTTATCTATAATTTAATTATTAGATTAGTTTATAGAAAATTGTTTTACATTAGTATATAATATATTATGTAATAAGATAAAGGGTTCCCGGTAACATGTTTAAAATATGGTATTTTTATTAATAATTGTAATAATAATTACATGTTACTCAAATGTAAGCTTATGTTTCAAGTTTTATTTTGATTTTAATAATATATTTATGAATTTTATACAATTATATTATACAATTTGTTTTAATAATAATGTACTCTTAAATTGTTTAAATATTTAGCGATTTTTTAATAAATTAAAAAATATATAATTGTATAAATAATATTATATTATTTAATTGAATGATACACTTAATAGTAAATAATTACTTTTTAAACTTATTTACTTGTTTACATATTTTATAATTTAGATAATTTTAGTAATATATATAAAGTATACAATACACATACACATACTATATACTGCAACCATTTAATCACACACACACAGTACCATGATAGAAGAGCAGAGTAAAAGACATATCACCCTCTCTCAAATACAGAAGATTTGTAAAATATTCTCTATGAAGTCTATGGTTAATGCATGAATCTCACTGAATCTCACACAATCTCGTCGTTACATCAATACTATGAGGGTGTCGTGATTGGCAATCTATCAAGCTAACATGTCCTATATGTTTATAGTACACTTTGTATACTTATAATATATAATTTATAATAGAATTATAAGAGTGAATTTAAATTATACTATTTGTTCATTAAAATAACTATAATTAGATGAACTACATTCCAATACACTATATATCTGATGAATGAACATGTTGTGATATATTTAAAGTTATACAAATAATAAACAGTTAATTAATTTGAATTCAAAAATTAATACAATTATTTTCCTAACAATATTAAGATATCCAATTAATACATGTGATATCTGTACAATCTGTTATATCATGATATTACAGAATATTAATTTATTTACATTATTCATTTCGTATTAACATTTCTCAGATATTACGAAATTCAGCTATTTAAGTTTTGAAATATAAACTTACATTATTATTATTATTAATGTATTGCAATAGATAATTACAATATAAGTTCAATTAGGATATAGGTTTCTTTCTATAATAATCCCTTTTATCAACAAACTATAATGCCATCATAAAACTCTTATATCTTATAGCCGGAATCTAATATCAACATAAAGCAACAATGTACTGCTTCTACTAAAGTACTGATTCTTCATGAAAGACGCAATCTCAGATGTAACAGGTATTCATGGAATTACTTAGATAACTACTTTCACTCATTGATATGAAGAAAGTGGACCTGTGCATTTTACACGCACGCATGTATGTAAAAGATAGACACGTGAATGGCACTTTTCTCTATAAATTAAAAAAATTGCATTAGCGATTTTTATTAGATTAATAGTCATATTATATATGTAAAATATTAAAACAGTAGGTTTTTCATCAAAATAAATAGAAGTCAAAAATTCTATCTATATCTATGGATTTATATTATATATGTCAATAAAATAGTACGATATCTTCAATTTAAATATAAGTATGAGAAATTGTGTATGTTAAAATGATATGTTGTATTTGTATATTATACCTATTATTTTTAGTACAGATAGTATATTAAACTCAATCATTATTATCAATATAAACATAAATAAATAATAATAATTTTAAATTTAGTATTAGGATTTGAATGCAGTGCCTCTAGCACAAAGTGCCATACATTACATTAAATTTCTTATCCAATTTTTCACTATATCAATGCTTTTACTACACTTATAACTACTTCAACAAAGGACGTCTACTAATTCATATAGTATGACATTTTTATTTTACGTTTAAGCGATTTAATCATTTTTAAATTAAAGATTTCAATATTATTATAAAAAAGAATGATTATTAAATCAATAATATAATGATTATAAAATCATAATATAATTTAACATAATATACACATTTTATTATTTAGAATGACAACATAAATAAAATTGAAAAAAATCATTCAATTCAAACCTAATTTATAAATAAATTCGTATTTTTAATAACATTTATATAGAAATACAAATTAAATAATATGAATGCATTTTTATTTTTCAAATAAATACATATTACACATCTTTGATTCAAGATAAATATCTACACTAATAACTACTCTATCTTGATTTACATATACACTATTACCTACTACACTAATAATTACTTAATAATCATTAATAATATCTACACTTATACACAGTTATCTACACCTATATCTACACTAATAGTTACTGTAACAACATTCACAGTGATTCATATCTAGAAATAAAGATGAAATCTCCACTGAGGCTGAGAAGTCGCATTATAAAGGTTTCTTCACGTCGCGTTTACTATTCTATTGAAATAGCTTCACTATAGACTACACACACATACACACACACACACACACACTCGCATACACAAATATACACATACATACCTCATAATCATTTCGAAATCATTAAATTAGAGACGAGTTTTTATATTTATTTGAATATTAAATGCATATATGTATACAGTGTATATACTATACACAGACCATAATGCAATATGATAAAATCATTCAAGCGTAACATAAAGTTTTAAAAAAATAGATCCTATTCTGGCTATATACAATAACTACGCTATCATTTAATTAATCATTTTATCTAATCATTATCATATTCAATTGTATATTCACATATTTAATGAATCATTAATTATAATATGTTATTAATAAGTTCACTGATTAAATAAAAAATATTTAAATTAATTAAATAATTTGTATATGTGAAACCTAACATAACAATGAAGATTATTATCAGCCGTGCTGTAGAACAGAATTCATTCTAAATCGTTTTCATTAAATATATCTGTAAATAGTTGGCATTCGATCAGTTTTTTGCTATTATTTATATTTATTTCATGCCATATTGTTCTCATATAACACAAACATTTACAGAGAAATTACTTCGATATAGAAAATATGTCAATTTAATATTCATCATATTAAACCTACATGTTACGTTAAGGTTTGTAATATACATATATATATATATATAAACATCTCTCATATATTTGTAATTAACTGATGAATATCCCAATATTTGCTTTATGCAATGAATAAATGTACCTTCTCTTACCCAATCAAGTGTTTCTATTAAATAAATGAAAAGTTAATCAATATATTTTAAATTAGCTACTATTATTTCAAAAATTGTAAATATATCAATGATAATTTGTGTTGAATACTATGGTGATAAATGGTAAATGAAGATATTTTCAATGTAATATAATGTATACATTATTTTATTTATTTTATTTAACCTTTTATTTAAATCTATACGTAAACACCTATGAATTTAAAAATGGTGTTTTTGAATTAATAATAGTTTAATATTTACCAAACAAAAATTCATTTGTATAATATTGAATGTATGATATATTAATCTTTACATAACTATATTTAGTAATTAATTATTTTTATATTATGATTTGAATTTATTTATAAATTAATTAATTTAGCTCATATATTGCATTTATGCCTGTAAAATTCATGTAGAATTTAAATTTGTTCGATTAACAGATAAATATTTGATAAATTACTTTTATATCCTTAACTATGATTGTATGTAGTGATAAGTATGATATATTTATAACTAATTTTATTAAAAATGATATATTATTATCTATAATAACATTAATTAATTGAAATAAAATAATTATAGTTGACACTATTTTAGAATTATGTGTGTATTTTAATAAGTTAATAAGCTATTGATTTCATTTACATATTATTCTTGGTTAATCATTTTTTTAAGTTTGCACAAGTTATAATAAATCATGATATATATAAATATGTATAGAATCAGAATCAGATAGAGTATGAACACTCAGGAAAACACAAAAGCAAAGCTTGACTAGGTATTTTCCCACTCAACTTGATAACAACATTACAAGAATAACAAATACAAAAATATAAGAAAATTACCAATTGACAATAACTTATTTTAAAATTTCAATTTTGTATATCATTAGAACTATAATTTTGTTTATATACTATTGTATATATTATTAAAATGATTTGATTTATAAATTTGATTTGTATAAATGAAAATCGTGCTTAATAAATAAGTAAGTATATACTTGAACATTGTTATATATCATGATATATATGTCACCCTTTATAAATGTAAAACCACATCATTTTTCAAATGAAAAGTATTATCATCTTATATAACGATCACAGTACTTAGTAAGTACAGCATTACTTACTGTATCTTAAAATATGTAATTTCGAGAAAATTAAAAGTAACATTTTTGTCAATTTTGTACATGTACAATTTGAAGTGCATATATTGAAAAAACTAAATTAGTGAATTAAAAAATATATATATATATATATATAGAATTACTATACACATAGTAAGGTATAAAGATAATTAAATAAAGCCACAAAACCTAATTCTACTTTTGTAAAATCACATCTTTAGATAAAGTTATGCATTTTTCTAGAAATATACAATAATAAACAATTGCGTAGAAATGTATTTTATATCTGCATACTATTTGTTATATATTATTATTCTTTCATTATAAAATGTCTTGATAAATAGTGTATAAAATAAATAGTGATTATGACTAAAATAAGTACTTATAAAAAACACACACAAAAAATTATATTCATACATTTATTATTTTTATATTCAAATATTATTTTTATTTAAATGTAAAAACTTGTAAAGTTCATCCAACCAATGCAAACGATGAGCATTATTAAATATTTCAATATATAAGTTTAAAACCAGTCTTTATAACCAGTCGGTATCAATTGTAGGGTGTTCACATGAGCAATCTATTATTCCAGTAGAATACTTAAAAATACATACATTTTATGAACTTATGAACTTAAGTTCATTATATAATCATAAAGTGGTAATATATATATATTCATAATTTAATAATTATATAAGGAATTATATATTATAATTATAATTATTAATTAATTAAACGATCGTTTAAGGGCATTAGAGCGGGTTCGCAATTGCAATGTCAATTATCATTAATTATAGCTCTAGCTAGATCTCAACCTATAAATAATTACTAAAGATAATTAAATAATTTTTTTTTATTAATAGATATAATTCTACTTTATATTTATCTTGTATCTTTTTAAATATAATAAATTATAATTATTTAAATATAATAGTTTAAAATAGTTACATTTTTTGTTGTTGAATAATCAGTATTTTATAATCTATTTTCATAATATAAAGTTAGAATAAGAATTTATAATTGTACATGACAATTATACATAATAATTATAAATATATATGTTATACATAGATGGTAACAATTTAAGATACAAATATTCGTTATCAAAGGAGTTTTAGGCTTTTAAATATGCCTAAAAGTGAAAAAGTTAAAACTTGAGAAAATTAGAGTCAAAGTTTTTTTACGCTTCCAACGGAAAATTAGTAAAATTCTTTCTTTGTGAATTAGCTACAGATACAACAAGACGTCATTTATAATCATAAATTCTACTATGCCTCTACGTAATAAACGTTCACGGATCATGTCTGGAAACAAGAGGCAATCAAGTTCTAAGGTAATTATATATGACATGGGTAAATATTAATATATAATATATAATGAAAACTAAGTTATATAGAATTAAAAAATATAAAATTAAAAAATATAAAATAAATTATCTGTATTATGAATTATACAACTCTTAGAATGATACTATTACTAACAATAAATAATAATATATACTAATATATATACTACCTACAATATATATATATATATATATATATATATAAATATTACCAATTTTAAATATAACAATTTGAAATTCCTAATAAACATTGATCTTATACTTGTCGCTGAATTGTATATATCTATATCTTATATATATATATATATATCATATATATATATATATATATATATATATATATATATTGTAGGTAGTATATATATATATTATTATATATTGTTAGTAATGGTATCATTCTAAGAGTTATATAATTCATAATACAGATAATTTATTTTATATTTTTTAATTCTATATAACTTCGTTTTCATTATATATTATATATTAATATTTACCCTTGTCATATATAATTACCTTAGAACTTGATTGCCTCTTGTTTCCAGACATGATCCTTGAACATTTATTACGTAAAAGCATAGTAGAATTTATGATTATAAATGACGTCTTGTCGTACCTGTAGCTAATTCACAAAGAAATAATTTTACTAATTTTCCGTTGAAAGCGTCTCTTTTCAACCAATGATATCTAGTTATATAGACACGTGATTTTTTATTTATTTTAATGCTATTTAATCTATGATCTCTGCTGAATTCAAAACAGAAATTTTTAAATAAAATACTTATTTTAATAAATCGCAATATAACATCATAAATGACAATATTTTATAAAAATACAAATAATATTCATTAATTTCCTGTCAATTTCGTAATTTTTGTAATTCATATGGTCTATTATAACACTGTTTATGGATAGAATTTCCTAAAAATAAGTTGCAATTTTTACAATGTGATAAAATAAGATACCGAAATTGGATAATATGTAATAACATTTTTTTTTTAAGTTAAAATATTAATCATATTTCAACCCGCTAATCCCCTTAAATAACATAATTTTAATCAATTTTAATCAATAATCGTAAACGATTATAAATAGATTGACCCCTAGAAAGGTAAATGCGTATACATTAATACTCATCAGTATACTTGTGAGTACTTTTATATACAAATTGCATAAATTGTCACAAAATCTAGAATAAATTCGGATTAGAACATTTAGTAATAATCAAAGAAAAAACACAGACTTTTACATTTTGGTAATTCTTAAGAATTCCATTGCGAAATTACTAGAATAGATTGCTCATGTGAACAGCGCTTAAGAATATAATTTCCATTGTTAAAATTACTATATAATTGTATTAATAATTATAAATTCTAATTATTTAATAATTTCATTAAGAATATAAAAAAATACATATATATTTATATATATATATCTAAATACCAATCATTAAATATATATACTTTTTACAGCAATTTATTGAAGAAAAAGAAATGAATAAGTTATGTTAAAAATATATGAAAGAATTCAAATGTTCTTTCTATTTAAATCATGTTATATATTAATTGATTGTACAAATATAGCAATTATCATGCACTATTATTCTATTTATACATTATGTTGAAAATATATGAAAGAATTAAAATATTCTTTCTATTTAAATTATGTTATATATTAATTAATTGTACAAATATAGCAATTATCATGCACTATTATTCTATTTATTATTTACTATATTTTTTATTTTTATTAAATTAATTATATTAATTTTTACAATTATAAACAGTGATATTCATCTTAATAAATGTATAATAATGATTTAAATTTAATTAGATATATATATATATATATATATATAAATTTTATTTATATATATAAAGATATTATATAAACAAAAAAGTAAAATTATATAGTAAAATAGTAAATAATTCTAAAGAAATACTCTATTTAGTTATGTACATTATCATGCTATTAAATTGTATATTTTAAATATTTAAAACTAAATATCAAACATCTAATACTTTCATATAAAAGTATGTCATGAACTATAAATTAAGAGGGAATTATCATAGAATTACTATATCTAGTATATATATATATTTCAATACTTTTCCAATATATAGTATAATAAGTAAGTGACATTAATTCTATTAAAATGTATCTAGTCATTTTATTTTCATTGAGATTTTACTGATTTAATGATAATTTGTTAATCTTTAATTCATTTATAAACATATTAATATATATTTAATTATTTCACAATTTGTTAAGATTTACTCAACTATCTAATTAATCTACTCTTCAGATCATGTGACATCACCATAAAGTGTGTTTATGGTGTATTAACTCTAGTAGGTTAGATACGTAGGATGGGTACATCGTATACCTGTTTACTCGGATATATACAAATATATTAACATCTTATATAAAGATATCAGCCTTTTCTAGTATCTAAATGTGTAATTTCAAAAATATTATAATAACATTTTTGTAAATTTTTAAATATTCATTTTTGATAGTTTAAATTTAAAAAAAATAAATTAGAATAAATAATGACATTCTTTTTGAAATTAACTTCTAAATATATATTACTCAATGAACCATTTATAATTTAGTATATTTGAATAATCACATACATATCTATAACTTACAATATAAGTTTATGCTTTTATCTCTATTAAATAATCCACAAGATGATTCACTACCTCCATGTGTATTCATAGTATGCTTGGCATCAGAATAAAAATATTTAAGGAAATTGCCTTATTGAATTGAATTAAATTATTTATTTAAACACCAATATAGCAGGTGCTCTCTATGGTGTATAACAATAACGAAAAATAATAAAAACAAATGAATAGAAAATACAAAATAACAAAAATTAAAATTAAATTAACAGATATAATGATTAAATAAAGCCTTATGACAAGTTCTGATGAAATTAATTCTCTTTTAGAGTAGAATATATAGATATGATATAGATTTATAAATATATATCTAAATATTATTATGTACAAAATGACAAGAAAAACTATAAATATATTATCAAATATAATTATTAAGATCAACACAAATAATTAACATATAAATATATAATATAAGGGTAAAATTAGTCTTAGGAGTATCCATATAACTAGTTAGATATATGGGTACATAACAAAATGATAAATAATAATAATTAAACTTACATCTAAAAATACTATTATAGAATTAATTTATACACCTTTTAACAATAATTTTATAACTCGGGTAATTATGGATAACAAAATATATATAACAAGTGGATTATGAAATTGTTAGGCATATATTAAATGTATAAATAATATAATGAATGTGGAATACATAAACTAGGTTAATATACTATCCAAAAGTATGCTTGCAAGCATACATGTATATCATAAAGTTGAGAAAAGAATCAGGACTCATCATTTATTTTAACAAATATTCATTATAATAATTATTGATTTAAATTAAGTAATACAATATATTTATAAATCATTAGGAAGCTTATGAGATCACTAGAGAGATAATTTAATATTATTATATTATATTCATTTCTTTTATAGATATTCAATCATTTTACTACTAAAGTAATATGTATATTACTAATTTTTTGAATTAAATATATCCTTTTTTTTAAATTTGATAGACAACCAGTTTAAATATTTAATAAATATCTTCTAAATCATATATAAATGTACGAATATAAAAAATCAAAATATTTTATTAAGGATGGATTACATGGTATACACCTATATTTTGTACATGTTAAAGAAACAAAAATAACTAGTTTTAGCCTATCATATTTTATCATACATTTTTTTAAATTATTTTTTATGAATAATATATACAATAATAAAATGTAATTTTTTGTTGTATTATGTAATTTATTTTTCTAAATGTGTTCTTATAACTATATACAGTTATACTAATTAAGTATACATTAAATATTTCATTTTCTCTTAATTATTCTTTATACAGTATCCTTACTCACTTCACATATCTTATTACTTTCCTATAGCTTGTTAATTCACTATATTTATGCAAAACAGTAATACTTTTTTAAATATTACGTTATACCTCTTAGTGGCATTATTATCAATGATTAAGATTAGTAGTCAGCCATATAACAGCTATTCAATAATGTTTACCATTACCAAGAATAGGACAACTGCTATTTGGATATTTTGTGTATATATTAAATATTATATTAAATAATTCGCAAATGATTTATATTACATACTCTAGAATTACAAATTTCAATGTAAAAACTCATTTTTAGATCAATGATTTCACTATGATTATATTTAAATCACAATATAATTTAATACACACTATATTATTTGGAATGTCGACATAATAAAATATCATTAAATTCAAACATAATTTATAATTGAATTTGTATTTCACCCTCACCTAACACACCCCTCTCATTTCCTTCACTCATACTATCCCCCCACCCCTCCCCACAATTAACCACCCTCCACCCCACCTTATTTCCCTCAATGCTGCTCTCTTCGCAATAAAATCTCTTCTGTAATTTCCCTCATGTCCGACCATGACCTCGACATCCTCTTCATCACAGAAACATGGCTATCTCCTATGGATTCTCCTCACATTGCTGCTCTTAACACTCACCCTACTGCTACATTCACAACCCTCGCGACTCTCCCCATCCCGGTGGCAGCACCGGAATACTTTACAAATATTCTCTAACTATCTCTAATATTTCCTATCACTCGTTCTCCCAATCAGCTCACCCTTCTCCCGGACCTTCAACACTACCCTTTTCTACCGTCCTCCCTCTCCCTCCATAGACCCATTCCTAGATGAATTCCGCCTCTTCCTACACACAATATCCCCTAACACCATTATATTAGGTGATTTCAACTTTCCCGTTTTCCTTTAGATTCACCCACACTTGATCGAATAATCTCTCTCCTTAATTTCACCTCCTCAACCTCATCCCTTGATCCTCTTCCTCTCCCTATACTCAAACAGATTACCCACACCATTGCTTCACCCCTCCACAAAATCATCTGCACTTCACTTTCATCCGGCTCCGTCCCTCCTGATTTCAAAGTAGCTGCCATCTCCCCCATCCTTAAAAAGCCTAATCTTGACTCCCTGAATTCATTTAACTACCGACCCATCTCCAACCTCTCAATCCACTCCAAAGTCCTCGAACGTGTTGTCTCCTCCTAACTCATCACCTACCTCACAGCCAACAACATCCCCAACATTTTCCAAAGCGCCGACCTCCCCCACAAATCTAATGAATCCGCCCTAACCCTCATTACCTCTGACCTACTCTATGGCCTTAACAACAACCGTGGCACCATACTCGTCCTCCTTGATATGTCCTCCGCTTTCGACACCCTTGGCTACAATGTCCTCATACACAGACTCTCTGCCATCGGCATAAAAGGCATTGCCCTCAATTGGTTCACCTCCTACATCACAAACCGCTCTTCCTCAGTCAGGATTAACACACACTCATCCCCCTCCCGCTCCATAACTCATGATGTCCCCCATGGCTCTGTCCTCGACCCACTCCTCTTCAATATTTACCTCCTCCCCATGTTTGACATCTTCACTGACTACCCCGACATCTCCTTCCATACTTACGCCGACGACCTTCAACTATATCTAAACTGCAAAGACTCCCCTACTTATGCCCCTGAACGACTCTCCTCCTGTATCAAGTCCATACACCAATGGCTTACCTCCAACTCTCTAAAACTTAACCCCACTAAAACGGAAGCTATCTTTCTCAACTTACCACTACGTTCCTCCACCCTCCCTAAACCACCCCCAATATCACTCGACAATACCACACTCCCCTACGCTCAACATGTCCGAAACCTTGGCTTCCATATTGATACCACCCTTTCCCTTGACTATCATCTTATACACATGCATAAATCCATCCACTACTACCTACACTGCCTCCGCTTAATCCGATGCTCCAATCCCCTCCCCATCGCTAATACCATTGCCTCCTCCTACATCATCCCCCTATTCGACTATTGCAACTCCCTACTCTTTAACCTCCCGGACTACAAACTCATCAAACTATATCGACTCCAAAACGCTGTAGTTCGCTGCGTCCATTTACTTCCCCGACGTTCCCCTGACTCCATTACTCCTCTCTTAAAACCTACGAATAAACTCATCAACTCCATCCTTTAAACGCCACCTCAAGACTCATTACTTCTCCCTTGCCTTCCCTCCCACTCAATAATTTCCCTCCCACGGACGGCCGATTGCTCACGCACTTGCAGTCCATAAACCAAAAAAAGTAAGTAAGTAAGTATTTTTAATCAAATATTTATATTGAAATAGAATATAAAAATATCAAAGAATTTTCATAGATAAATAAATATCCTCGATATCTTTGATTCAAAGTTTTAATCATTGAAATATATTAAATATATCCCTGAAAATTATCGGAAAAACCTCGGAGGGTAAAATATGACAGATACAGAGTTAGAAAGCGGATGTACTGTCCTTACCATCCTAGCTAACAATAATAGCCTCATAATAGCATAAATAGTAGCCTCAAATGTTTATATTGTGCTATTATGATGCTATTATGTTTCCATTAAAAGTCTATTATGCTGTTATTATAAATTGTAATGCTATTATGCTGTTATTATGTTGCTATTATAATAATAGCAACACAATATCAGCATAATAGCATTACAAATTAATAGCAGCATAATATACTTTTAATGGCAACATAATAGCAGCATAATAACACAATTTAATTACAATGTTTAAACATTTTAGGCCATTATTTATACTATAATGCAGCTATTATGAGGCTATTAATGTTAGATGGGATTAGTAATGGTTCATTAACCAATCATACATTTAAATATGCAGTTATACGAAATTGGCGTCTACAATTGTTTATACCCTATAGGGTGTTTTTGTGGGCAAATACCCCTCTATTATTTTTTTCACCCACTTTTGAAATTTTGCCCACATAAAATCAGATTTTGTTATAATCAATTAGTGGAGAATACTCGAATATGGATATACCCGAATGTGGACCACATTAAAATACGGCTTATGATTAGCATAAATGCAAAAGTTAAAATATACATTTTAATATAAATAATAAAATCTATAATCTTTGCAAACAAATTTTTAATTTGTAAATTATAACAATTTTATTTAATATTAAGTTTTTCAGCTAATTTCTTACTAATCAAGATAAATATATAAACTAATTTATTGTATATAATTATGTATTATTATATTTCAATTTTAATATATTATGATAGGTGATTAAATTTACTATAATAATAATCTATAAATTTTTAAATTAATTATATTTAAATATTTTAATAATACTAATTAAAAACATATCAATTGTATGTACCCTTATGTGGACCACTTGAGTTTTCATAAGTTTTCATTGACAATTTCTCAATATTATATAAATACTTTGCAATCTTATACTAATTAGTATTAATGCATTAATGCATTACTAATATATTATATTAGTTATATGATATTATTATATGTTATATATAATTAGCATATATGCTAATGTTGACAATGTTAATTATGTGATTTTTGTAAAAATGATTAATATTTTATTATTTTAATTGTTTTTAATTGGATTAAATATAATAAATTAATTAATTAATTAAGCTTTTTAATTATTTGTATACCAGATTAATAATAAAATGTAATATAGTTAATTATTATAAGAAAAAACTTATATTTTAACTTTTAAAAAAAGTGGTCCACATTAAGGTACATTTGGTACATTAAGGTCCACATTAAGGTACATTTGGAAAATGATCGATATTTTGATTTATTGATATTGGCTTATTGATAACTATTTTGTAATTAATATTTTGTAATTAATTAAAAATATTCATTTATCAATGAGTTAGGGGAAAGTAACCATATACGTACAGTGCCCGAATACGGACACTCTCGGTATCTCAGAAACCATAAATACTACAAAAAAATGTTTAATACAAAAATATTCATAATTATATATATATATATATATATATATAGGGGAAAGTCCCCGATTACCGACCCCTAAATGATTATTTGTAATAACTTATTCAATATTAAATATATTTAATTGAAATTTTGTAATTAGGGTAATATTATGGCAATGAATAAAGTGGCTATTTTAAATTTTTGATATAATTATATTTACAAGAATAAACAGGGGGGTCGGTAATCGGATACATGTGCCTAATACCGACCCCCTTCCCCTATTACCGACCCCCTAAAATAATCGTAGTATAAATAATTGTAGTATTATAATATCCAATAAAAAGAGTAGATATACATAACTATAATTAATTATAACATGACGTAATTTATTTTTTATTGAATTTATGTTTTAATAGTAATATTAAATTTAAATTTAAACTTTATTGTAATTATATTAAAATATTGTATATTATTATTTAATATTTATTTATTAATCATTATGTATATAATCAACTGGAATTATGAATCCTAAATCTATATCAATGATACATAAACAACTTACGACATATTTTAAAGTAAACTACGAATCTATTTTGATTGTATATTATAAATCACATGGGGAAGGTATTAGGGTAATTTAGGGGGTCGGTAATAGGAAAATAATATGGGTTGCTATAAGTAAGATATATTGGTTAATAGATATTAAAATTAAATTATTTTTATAATAGTTATAAAAATTGTATTGAACTACAATATTATGCACAAAATTAAGTTTTCTTTTAATTAATAAAGTATTTACAATGATTTAAAAAAAGTTATTATTCAAATATTTAAAAAGTAAAAACAGAATATTACATTTGATCAAATAACAATTGAAGGATTACATATTTTTTTAAACAAAATAGTTATTCATATTTATCATTAAACTAACAGTTCATGTATATATATATTTTTTTGATAACTCTTATATTTATTGAGATACGAGAGGGGGTCGGTATTAGGAGGGGGTCGGTAATCGGGGACTTTCCCCTATGTGTTATTTTATATATTTCCATCAGAAATGTACACATTAACAACAATAAAAAAAATTAAATTACATTTTACTGCTTGAATATATAATATTTATTAATAATGTTATCTGCCATATTTCTGCTTCTCAAGTACAAGTATCTTCGTTTCCATCTCAAAATGGTGTATTCCACTACCAATATTTCTGGAAATAATGTCCGGAAATGTTTGCTAGAAAGTGATTTTCTAGAAAGTTGTAGTGGTATATATACCCTCTTTAATGTATGATATACCCTATTTAAGGTTACCATATTTCAGGCAAGTTATCGGAAAATAGGGGTCGGTAATCGGGGACTTTCCCCTATAGACTATAGTCTACAAAAGTATTTTTTATATAGTATTTTTAGGTTTTTTATTATTCAAAATATTGCTGATATATCCAATAAACTGATTTTTGTATTACGTTTTTAAAATGTCTACTAAAAACCTTAGATATAAAATAAACTTTATATTATTAAAAAATAAAGCATTCTAAAATGATGTATATAATTTCTATATTTGTTATCAAATATTCATTAAGTTATAAGCTAATATCTAGAGGTCATATAAGTCCTTAATACGGACACTCTATATGCCTTAATACAGATATACCCTATAACCAATCAGCGAACAGCGTATGAACTATTCTGATATTCATAAAATTACGTGCGTTATAATATTAATACCACCAATAAAACTAAATCTAAAATTTGTATTATTTAGATACTTAAATTGTATTATAATACAATTAATAATTATTAATTAAAAATAATAAAAATAAATAACATATTAACTAATTAAATTATATTAAATTATTCATAAAATTAATTATAAATAATGTAATTGTAATTGTAATCTGATTCATCAATAATATATAGTTTATCTAATGGTATATAGGGTGTCCATATTATAACACAGGGTGTCCGACGGACACTATCCGTATTCGGACATGGGCACCGAATACGGACACTCCCGTTATCTATCGAATTAAAAGTTTAAATAAAATTTTAAAATCACAATAATATCTATAATCATATAATATTAATATATTGTAATTTATGAATAAAAATAATGAGTCATAAAATGTTAAGACCATTTATTGTTAAAGTTTCCGTATTAGGTTACTTTACCCTATAGGGTATACCTATTTTTTCATCAATAATATATAGTTTATCTAGTGGTATATAGGGTGTCCATATTATAACACAGGGTGTCCGACGGACACTATCCGTATTCGGACATGGGCACCGAATACGGACACTCCCGTTATCTATCGAATTAAAAGTTTAAATAAAATTTTAAAATCACAATAATATCTATAATCATATAATATTAATATATTGTAATTTATGAATACAAATAATGAGTCATAAAATGTTAAGACCATTTATTGTTAAAGTTTCCGTATTAGGTTACTTTACCCTATAGGGTATACCTATTTTTTGAATTTTCCCCCCATTTTCACATTTTAGTGTTTTAGTGTTGTAAAATTTCGAGTCCTCGAGTCCAAATCTCGAGTCCTAGTAAAAAATGTCGAGTCGAGTCTGTAATTTTCGAGTCCATTTGAATATTTATCGAGTCGAGTCTCAACAGTTGATTTTCGAGTCGAGTCGAGTATTTATAATGGGACTCGATATTTTTTTTTTAATAATTAATAATTAATATGATAATACATATAAATAAAATTATTTAATTATATGGAACTATTTCATATTTGAATTAAACTTTATTTAAATAAATGATATTTCATATATATATTTATTTGTTATTAATTTAGCTCTAGTCACGTCACCTCCTAGTGATTAATTGTATATGCTGTAGAGTTCATGAACTTTTGAATATTTTTATTTATATTTAAATTCTATTCTATAAATCTATAAAATGAGTGACTTAAATACAACACCTATTAGTATTTCATAATAATATATTATGATATAATTAATTCTTATTATAATAATTATTGTATTATAATTTATCGAGCCATATAAGACTATATACATATATTTATTAATTTGAAAAAAATAGCGCATGTTTAACTCAATTTAAATTTTTTTAATATCTCAACATTAATATACAGAAGCTCGCAATACTAAAAAATCTCTATACCAGGGTTTTGGTATGTATTATTCAGTACTAGTCATTAGTAATTTAGAAGAAATTATTTAAATAATATATGATATTTTATATTTATAATATATATGGTTAGTAACCATTGTAAACATTGGTTACTGAACGAATTGGGAACGGTATTCACTGAATAGTATTCAACATTTGAAGCGGGTGTCGAGCGCGCGACGAGTGCAGATATGTATAAATAGAATATATGTTTAAATGCATACATCAGTGCATAATATGCACTGCATACAGCTAATAACTGAACTATAGAAAGAATAAAGCATATATTATAAAGTATACAGTATTATACTGAGTTATACTAGGTATAACTCATCCGTTATGTTTAATCACAAAAACACACATACACATAATATATGATAAATATGGTTACAATGGACTAATGAACATTTTATTTAAATATATATACATATATTGTATATATATATATATATTATCTTACTATTATTACTAATATATGATAAATATGGTTACAATGGACTAATGAACATTTTATTGAAATATATATACATATATTGTATATATATATATATATATTATCTTACTATTATTTCGATATTAACTAATACTGATCGTATATATTATATATATATTTCATTATTTTATACTATAATATTGTTATCAATATTGTATACAATATGATATTATTATAATAATCATATAATTTAAATATTCATCCATATTTATATTTATTTCAACAGTTACTAATTTAATATTATAGATATGTTAAGATATATATTTTAATACATAGGATATATTTTAATACCTATATACAATAATATAATCTACTCTTGATTATTAATAAGTTAAGTTAATTTATACTATCATAATAGTACTATAGTATACTAGTAACTATATGATACATTTTCAGAATTACAATTAATTTTGGGAATCGGATCGGAAATGAATCGGACCCCCCATTCAAAAATATGGGGGGGGGCTAAGTATGTTTTGCCCCCCAATATGTTATAATAAATTGTATATATAGATATATTAAATCTAGTATATTTTCTTTGTCAATACAATTTTTTATCATATATATTATAAACAATATATATTATATAAACATATATATTATATTATTTATATATATTACTGGTTTAACCCGAACTCGGTTTCGGGTATCAATTCCGGGTTCTAGCAAAATTTCATGAGATCGGGTTTCGAAAAATGGTCCAAGAACGGGTCCGGGTTTTAGTAAATTAATTTCGGGTATTTGTTTAAAATAAAAATAATATTAAAATTGTATATACATTTTATAAAAATATAATTAAATCTTAATTTAATTGATAATTATTATAATACATTATTATAATGTATACAACTGATAACGTAAGTATACTAAATATTCCCAAACCCAAATATATACTATATGCCTATTAATCCTATGTAATATCTGGAAAATAAGTATTTAACTATTTCATAGATATTGAAAATTTCAATAATTGAAATGTTTATAATGTTATATATAATTGTACTACATTTTTATACATAACTTATGTTATAATACAAATTAAAAAAAAAACTACAATATGAAGTATATTATAAAATTCAATAAGCTTTCCGGTGTTAATTATTGTATTATTATTCTATTATAATAGAATATATTTAAAAATTATCATTCTAGTAGATATTTGTTGATCATAATAACAAATATTTCACGATCTAATATTTATAAATTATATTTTGATTATTGTTGCCTATATATTATTTATTAATTATAGCTATTTCTGATTCTGTATTTCTGTATTGCTACAAAATATATGTTTTATAAATGTTCTACACATATTTTAAAAAGTATAATATTTATATCTTATAATATTTATATATTTATTATATAATTACAATATTTTAATTATATCTTAAAATAATAATATTTCAAAGATTAGTTGAAAAATTTAAAAAAATATTTCAAATAATATTTTTAAAAATACAAAAAATATCAATAATATTACAAAATATATTTTGAATAAATTTCAAAAAAATGTCTACAAAAATGTTTACAAATATTTCAAAAAAATTCAAAATTTTCAAAAAAAATTCAAACAAATTTCAAAAAGTTTCAAAAAAATGTAAAAAAAATATTTCAAAAAAGCGACGCTGAAGATTTTAGATGACAAAAAATCATTTTAATGGCAAAAAGTCAATTTTTTAGGTTTTTCTGGGGTACGCGGTAAAATATTCAAAAAATTTATATTTATTATAAACTTTCATTATCTCGAAAGTCTCGAGATAATGAAATTTAGGATTTGATTGTCTCGAGATAATGAAAATTAGGATTTGATTGTCTCGAGATAATGTAAAATGGGCTAAATTTAAACCACTAATATATATTATTTAATCCATTCTTTATATTTAATTTTTATGACTATAATTTTATAAACTTTGAAGTTTCAATTTGGATTTGAAGGCTTCGAAGCCTTACATTTTTGGATTTGAAGGCTTCGAAGCCGAAGATTTTAGGATTTGAATATTTTTATTGGCTTCGAAGCCTTGATTTTTAGGATTTGATGGCTTCTAAGCCTTGAAAGTATTTGAAATTTTACAACCCTAGTATATAGGGTGTCCATATTATAACACAGGGTGTCCGACGGACACTATCCGTATTCGGACATGGGCACCGAATACGGACACTCCCGTTATCTATCGAATTAAAAGTTTAAATAAAATTTTAAAATCACAATAATATCTATAATCATATAATATTAATATATTGTAATTTATGAATAAAAATAATGAGTCATAAAATGTTAAGACCATTTATTGTTAAAGTTTCCGTATTAGGTTACTTTACCCTATAGGCTATACCTATTTTTTCATCAATAATATATAGTTTATCTAGTGGTATATAGGGTGTCCATATTATAACACAGGGTGTCCGACGGACACTATCCGTATTCGGACATGGGCACCGAATACGGACACTCCCGTTATCTATCGAATTAAAAGTTTAAATAAAATTTTAAAATCACAATAATATCTATAATCATATAATATTAATATATTGTAATTTATGAATACAAATAATGAGTCATAAAATGTTAAGACCATTTATTGTTAAAGTTTCCGTATTAGGTTACTTTACCCTATAGGGTATACCTATTTTTTCATCAATAATATATAGTTTATCTAGTGGTATATAGGGTGTCCATATTATAACACAGGGTGTCCGACGGACACTATCCGTATTCGGACATGGGCACCGAATACGGACACTCCCGTTATCTATCGAATTAAAAGTTTAAATAAAATTTTAAAATCACAATAATATCTATAATCATATAATATTAATATATTGTAATTTATGAATACAAATAATGAGTCATAAAATGTTAAGACCATTTATTGTTAAAGTTTCCGTATTAGGTTACTTTACCCTATAGGGTATACCTATTTTTTGAATTTTCCCCCCATTTTCACATCCTTAACAAATGCACTGGTATCAACTCGCGATGTATGATTTCGCTCTACAATCTCTATGTTTTATCTCGACTTTCATACAATATTATTAGTCAGAAGTATTCAGATGAAATATTCTTAATTAAAATATCTTCACAAATGTCGTTATTATTTTAAATATACATAGGGTCTACTAGGGTATCGTTTTACTATCGTTGTATAGGTTTGATAAGGGTATAATATTAAAATATATAATTCATATGCGTATCATGTGACCATATATATAAGTCTTATACACATAGTTATGATGTTGATTGTATTAATAAGTTATTACTAATATCGTAAAAATAAAATCACATTTAGATAATAATAATTTAAAAAAATGTATCATCGAAACAAACCCTTTATTACTTAATTTCCTACTTTATTTGTAAGTCATACTTTATAATTATTATCATTATACTATAATATATGTATAGATATTTAATATAGTATACTATATTAGTATACTACCCGTTATATTATAGTTATTTTATATTTGAGAGAGAGGGTGGAGATAGAGAGATAGAGATAGAGAGATAGTGCATCAAATGTCACATTGAGTTTTTAGATATATGACAAATTAATAATAATAGCATAGGAATAGATATATGTGGTGGATATGATAAATATATTGCATAGAGATATGGTGAAATAGAGGTTCAGTCATGGAAGCTTTAAAGGAACGAGAGTTCTTCCAGCTTGAGCTGTAAATGATGAATATATATGAGGTTTAGAGAGAATACAATTGATAATTGGAGCAGAAGTTAATATATAATAATAGTAATTTTTGTTATTATTTATTAGAAGAACTTTTGTTCACTATAGTGTATGTTATATTTCTTTTGATTTCTTCTAAAGGGCATCACGATACTTGGAATATGTTCTATAGTTGCCTTAATTGAATACCATCCGCATATATGTAGGCCTATATGTATCCTATAGGCGATCTTAATCATTCTTCTCCATCATATAGACTAGAGAAGAATAATATAATGTAGTTATTGAAGAGGAGAAGTCTGAGCATGGAGTCTATAGGAACGCCATTAGTGATAGTGTGGGAGTGATGATATGTAGTGGATACGGACTGAGAATGAGTTGATAGGTAGGATAAGAAACAGTGCAGAGATGTTCCGCAAATAACGATTGACGCAATGCGATTGGTAAGGTTTCGGTGGTCAAGAGTGTCAAAGGTGTATACGCCTATAGGAACTCCTATATCCTATAGGAAAGGTGTAATATGGCTAGTACGGTGCCGAACTTCTTGTTTATGTCACATAGGATATTATTTGATATATTGTTAGTCACTGTTTACTTTTAATTAAAGGGAAGGTAGGGAAATATCATTAATGGAAAGGGAATATGATATTTTATTGACATAATTCTGTCACTTAGTTAACTAGATTTTGGATAGGACTAATAAAGTGGAAATTACACTGTAGTTTTTGGGATGTGAGGGATCAAGTGAAGATTTAATAATGATGGATTTTGTGAATGCTGAGCGGATAAGTTCCGAAAGACGGTGAGTCATTTACTATGGTATTAAGAATTAAGTCAGTATTGACATGAGGGAGTAAAGGATTTGGGATATAGTATAGGAATATGATTAAGGGTACATGACATATTACCTGCAGTAAAAGTTCGGCTAGTTCGGATGTGTGAGGTACGAGATGTATGCTTTTGAATACAGAGGGAAGCTATCTATATATGTAGTTTCCCTCTATATTCAAGCTATAACTTTATAACATTATAAAGTTGGTGGCGAGATATTATTGAGGATATTGAACCTAATTATCGAGGATACCCTATGTACACGGTTCAATGCTGAGTGGCAAATATAGTGCTAGATGGGGCATGTCCTATATCGGAGGTAGTTTATGTTCTTGCGAGCGAATACTGTAAGGGAGAGTCGTTGGAGCAGTTTTAAGTTATGTTATTGTAACCGGTAGACAAATAGCTTGAATATTAAGGAGTGGATATCGTGGCGGTGTTGTAACCATATACATTATTGTTATTAGGATAGAAGCATCACATCACGATAATTTGACTATACTCATATATGACGTATCACCACGGTACACATATTATTTAGTAGGTAGAGCCTATTTGGAGTGAGGATAGAGCTGTATGGATTAGTGTGGGGCTAGAGAGAAGTTGGAGATAACGGTGTAGATGATGATATTATTAAGGCGGTATTGACGCGGGTAAATGGATGATGATTTAGGAGAGGATATAATGAAGAGTATAGCGAAATGATCAGAAAAAAGGTGCATATTTATGCGACTTAATAAGAGTAGAGGATGAGTGACTGGTAAATGAGTGACAGATTAATAAGTTGCACGCTTATAAAAAACAAGTCAATTTAACCAATTGATATGGAGTTATATAAATATTATTTAATATGAACTCGGGAAATGTAAAATCTAAAGTAAACATGTTTATAATAGTAGTATAAAGTAGAGGTATACCAATAGTTGGTAATTACACAGATGCCAACATATTTGAATAGGTATAATTTAGTCCGAGTTACTTTAAAGTACTTTAACCTATTTATCGTTTTTCTGTGCTTACATAATTCATTAGAGAATAATGTTAAATTAACATTGTTAATATTGATTTCCTCGGTTCCATAAGTATAAAAAGTTTGGTGTATGTTTAAAAATATTGTAATTGTTAAATTATTTAAATGTTTTATGTTTATAGAAATATATATATATATATATATTATAAAATGTTAGTTTAGTTAGAAAATCTTGGACCATTTTAATTCTAATGTTGTATATTTAACTAAAATATGAATTTAACATGGTTGCTTTTTCGAGATCTGAAAATAAAATGGTAATATGTTATATATCAATTATGATTATAAATCTCTATAGAGGAGAACATTATACTTTAAATGTGTCCTATTTTATAAATGTATATAACTTTATTGTCATTATCACATCAATAATGCTCATACAATTTAAAGATTCTGATTCTAATTCTGTTGATATATTTATTTTCTAATTCTTTAAAATCCTAAATTAGATATCACGATTATGTACATTTCTCAATCATTTATGTTGTTATAGGATATATTTCATAAATATCATAACACATATATATTTATATATATATATTATGTATATATAAAAATATATATTTTTTCAAATATATATTTATATATATATATATGTAGTGATATGCATGACTAAGTATAATGCAATGGTATGCATTACGTAGTATAATGCAGTGATATGCATGACTACGTTAGCACTGACTAACGCCTCCGAGAAGTCATCAGTTAATCGTAATACGTTAGTGATACATTACCTATATATAATATAACTATAATTAATAACTGTATACATATACCCGAATCCTATACATTGGTGTCATAATGGAATATCAGTTGAATATAAGAAGGTAAGTGCTAACGTAGGCATATCATATGAATACGCATTATACAAATTCATAGCAACGTATTATTACTATATATATAATATATTATTATTAGGTTATTATATATATATTATTTGTATTATATATATATATATATATATATATATATATAATTATATAATATACCTTACCTTACCAGGTCGAGCTTACTCGGCATTAATATTATTATATATATATATATATATATATATATATATATATATATATATATATATATATATTATTATTAATATATATTTATATGTGTGTATATGTGTATTATTAATGAATATATACGATACATTATATGCAACATTTCTTTACAAATTACTCATGTTAGTAATACAGAAAATAGTATACCTGTAATATATACTGTACGTTATTATACGAATTGTTATAGTTCGCTATACATGAATAACAAGGAAATTAGACCAATAGACAAAATCAATCTTACGAAAGAAGCAATAATAACAGAAAATAGATATAATAGAGAAATGACAGAATATAGAACCGGACTAAAACTGAGTATGTTTGCAGGAAACGATGTTGAAGAATGGGTAGATAATGTCAGAGATTGTATAGAAGAGATTAAATATGAATATAGAGCAAGCTTCATACGTCAACATATAGGGGAGAGTGCTCTAATATCGACATGCACATAATATCGACACCTTAGATATCTCCTAAAATATAATTCCAATCAAAAAATAATGAATGTATGAAATGTTAATCAATATAATTCTAATTCATATAAGTATAATTTTTTTTTTAATATTTATATTTTTTTAATTATAAACAAAAAACTGATTTTTACGTTACAACTCTAAATTTATGAAATTTGTGAAGTACAATATCGATTCTCAATCATTTGAAAATTTATATATTTTAAATATTTTAAATACATCGTATATATCTAGGGGAAAGATGGGTAATGTGGCCATGCGGGTAATGTGGCCACTTGGGGTATCTCATAAACTATAAGTCCAATCAAAAAAATATATATACATGAAATATGCGCATTAGTAAGCATAGTTCAAATAAGTAAAAATAATTTGTATATCTATTAATAAAAAAAAATGATGTAAAAATACAAAAAATCGATTTACTTTTTAAAAAATTGAAATAAAAGTTTAGTAAAAAATGTATTAAATCACTAATATATAATATAAATTAAAATTAATGTTGGGTGTTAAAGAACTATTTAATTTTAACAAAGTGTGTAAGCAATATATTTTAGTAAGTAATATTCATTATTATATAGTTTAAATATATTTACCAATATATTAAATATATTAGGCCAACTTACCCGCTTTGAGGTATCACGCTATAGCGTGATACCTCGAAGCGGGTAAGTTGGCCACCTTTTAGAGGGTAATGTGGCCACTTCACTATGATTTAAGCCAATCTTATGATCAGCCATATAATTTAAGCCAATCATATGATCAGAAATAAATATTTTTATATTTTTATAAAATTGCGTGCGTCATATGAAAACGTTGATAGAATCAACATCTACTATATCTTAACCATACAACTATATTTACATACATATTATAATCGTGGTATAAACTTTTAAATTAAATTTAGTATATTTAATCATCTATTAACACAATTATAAAGAAATATATATATATATATATATATTATTTATTACATATATATTATATTATTTATATATATATATATATATATATATATGATATATATGTATAAAACATTACGTATACATACGTTTATACTAGTGCTGTAAAATTTCAAATACTTAGTTGTTCTCGAGAACTTCAAATCTTAAAATTGTTGTTCTCGAGAACTTCAAATCTTTAAAAAAATATCAAGTTCTCGAGAACTTCAAATCTCTCATATTTAGGTATGTTCTCGAGAACTTCAAATCTTTTAATAATATTTTAAAATAAGTTAACGAAGAAAAAAATGAGATATTAATTAATTAATTATTATTAATAATAATAAATTAATTAATAAATAATTATTATTAATTAAATTAATTATTAATTATAATAATTAATAAATAATTATAATAAATAATAAATAATTATAATAATTAATAAATAATTATAATAATTAATAAATAATTATAATAATAAATAAATAATTATAATAATTAATAAATTATTATTATTAATTAATAATAATAATAATTAATTTATAAATAATTATTAATTAATAAATTATAATTGAATAATTAACAATAAATAATTATTAATTACTTGAATTATTGAATACGTTTCTATTCTAATAATAATATATATCAGTATATAGTATTTAGTAAAGGTGTAAGAGGAATCCTATATACTATAGTATGGTGTATATATATATACACCATATATGGCATATATGCTATAGCATATATATAGAAGGCTAAATATAAATATTATATTTAGACTATATATCTAGTAGATGTATCTAGTATTATATATATATAACATAGTGTCAAATATGTATTCAAAATGTACTTGTAGACAAATATAGTTTTAAACGGTTTATGAATTAACATTTGTATATATCAATACAGAGTATAAATCATTTAAACTTAATCTAATGATATTCCTTCAGGAATATGCAGAATTTACGTATTAATTTTTAAATATTGTTATTAATGGATAATAAATCAAGGAAACCGTGTCCTTGATAACATTATTCTATTTTAAATATATTATCATATAGGTGGCATAACTGATGATCGAATTAATATAATCTATACATTTTATTGGATATTTTAAAATAATTGAAAGAAACTTATTACATAATTATGTTAATCGATCGTTACCCGAACAATTACCCGACATGATACCCGAACCGAAACTAAATTTAAAATAAAGATTTGAGACCATCAAATCTTTCCAAATACCCGAAAATTAAAGATTTGAACCGAACCGAAAAAAAAAGATTTGAGATTTAATATTTGAGATTTGAAATTTTACAGCACTAGTTTATACATATATGTTTTATGCATATATATATTTATATATATATACATATATATATATATAGTTGTAGTATTGAGTAAAGTAATTGTAGTACGTGTAAAGTATTAAGTATATAGTATAGTATTAATAATATATATATAATATAATACATATATATATATATATATATATATATATGTATTATATTATATTATATTATATATATATATATATATATATATATATATATATATATATATGTATTATATGTATTATATATACTTAAAACTATACTATAATAATACTATAATTAATACTTTAGACGTAATGTATGTATTATACTATATTATATATATATATATATATATATATATATTATATTATATATACTTAATACTATACTATATATTTAATACTTTATACGTACTACAAAATATATGTTTAAATGTAAATACATAGGTGATGAATAATAATTATGATATGACAACCTATATATATATAAAACATATGCGTATAAACTTATTTATACATAAAGTTTTATTTGTATTTGTATATATGTACATGTATTACATACTACTATATTTATCATATATAGATATATCAGATATATTAAGCTAGATATATTTAAGCTAGATTTAAAAATAAATAAATCAATTTCATGTTAATACATTATATAATACATTTTATTTTCGATATTGATTTTCTAAAGAATTTAATAAACTTAATTTTATTTTATGTATTTAATTTAACTGTGCTTTATATATTTCATTTATACTTGTTTATTGGCTTATTTGTATATTACATTTCACTTTTTGTACCTCATATTATGTAATTATAAAAATAATTTGTATTAATGTTGATATGATATGATTATAATATATTTTTGTGTAATATATTTAATATATGTTTAAAATTATATATATAAATGGTTCTTTATGGTTCTTTATATCAAAGATTTTGCGAAGCATCCTTTGGAAAATCTTTGTATATATTATGGTATATATAGAAATCAGATAATATAAATTAGTTATCTTTCTAAATTACTATTTTATCTAGGTATTATATCGCCATATTGTTATGACATACAGTCATTTACTGCTGAAATTACTTTTTCCATATTAATAATATAACAATTAAGTTTAATGGTATACTAGGATGTAGCCTATTAATGAATATAGTAATTTATAAAGTTAAAATATAAAGCATTACTTTATCATAATTGCGTGTGTTTTGTAAATTTTACTTGATGTGATATCATTGGACTAAACTTTATATAAAGTATCGACATCTAGTGGATTAATTCCACATTTTCAGGTGGCCACATTACCCGCATTAGGTGGCAACCTTACCCTCCATGGAGCGTAATGTGGCCACCTTAATCATTTCAATTAGATATGCTAAAATGAAAAACTGATTCGGCAGTCCTCTTGCATATCATAAGATGTATCTATTTTGAACAAATTATCGTATTAGATCTAATATTTATAAAGTTATACAACATTATCTAAAAGTGGTCACATTACCCATCTTTCCCCTAATTATATTTTACAATATGCCGAAAATATTTTGTATTTTCATAATTTGTAACAAAATTATTAACATTTACCTAAGAAACTTACATTTTCATAATACCGACACCCTAATTGCACGTAATATCGACATAGTTTAACCAATCAGCGTTATTTGTTTATAATGTGCATGCGTTATGATAATATTCATAAATTAATAGACATACCTAATAATATACACATATACTTGGAATTAAATAGTCTTTCAGAAACTATATACAACTCCTATGTATGTACAATATTCGCATTATGTAATTTAAAACTTAATATTTATAATATAATATAAAATATTAAATATTTTCGAAAATTAATTATAGGAAAACATGGTATGAATTGCGTGTGTTAACTAAAAGTAACGCGCATTTAATTCTGATTGGATAGTGGATATTAAATAATATATGGTATATCTAAATATCGATATATTTAGGGTGTAGATATTATGTGCAAAGGTGTCGGTATTCGAGGCAGTGCCTGTAATATCGACACCCCTGTTATCTCAGAGTTAACCCTTAAACAAACTAAATTAAATTTTAAAATAGCTATTATATGTAGGGGAAAGTCCCTGATTACCGACCCCCTCCTAATACCGACCCCCTCTCGTATCTCAGTAACTATAAGAGTTATCAAAAAATTATATATACATGAACTGTTAGTAATTTAATGATAAATATGAATAAATATTTAGTTTAAAAAAATATTTAATCCTTCAATTGTTATTTGATCAAATGTAATATTTTGTTTTTACTTTTTAAATATTTGAATAATAACTTTTTTTAAATCATTGTACATACTTTATTAATTAAAAGAAAACTTAATGTTTTGCATAATATTGTAGTTCAATACAATTTTTATAACTATTATAAAAATAATTTAATTTGAATAACTATTAACCAATATATCTTAATTATAGCAACCCATATGATTTTCCTATTACCGACCCCCTAAATTACCCTAATACCGACCCCATGTGCTTTATAATATCCAATCAAAATAGATCCGTATTTTACTTTAAATTATGTTATAACTTATTTGTGTATCATTGACATAGATTTAGGATTCATGATTCCAGTTATTTATATACATATTGATTAATAAATAAATATTAAATAATAATACACTATTTTAATATAATTACTATAAAGTTTAAATTTAAATGTAATATTACTATTAAAACATAAATTCAATAAAAAATAAATTACGTCATATTATAATTTATTATATTTATGTATATCTACTATTTTTATTGGATATTATAATACTACAATTATTTATACCACGATTATTTTAGGGGGTCGGTGATAGGGGAAGGGGGTCGGTATTAGGCACATGTATCCGATTACCGACCCCCTGTTTATTCTTGTAAATATAATTATATCAAACATTTAAAATAGCCACATTATTCATTGCCATTATATTACAAAAATTACAAAATTTCAAATAAAAATATTTAATATTGAATAAGTTATTACAACTAATCATTTAGGGGTCGGTAATCGGGGACTTTCCCCTATATACCTACTTAATACTTATAAGTAAAATTTGGAAATATTTAATTGAGAAATAATTAAGTTATGGTGATTTATTATTAGGGTGTCGGTATTCAAGTACTCTCCCCTACAGGGTAGGGACTATAAATAAATGAAAATACAGTCAGATACAGTTAGAACTAATGCAGAGAAACTATTAGAAGCTTTGGAGAATTATTATGGGAAAATAGAGACAGATCAACAGATTACGAGAAGACTGATGAATAGAATACAGTCCAACATAGAAGATGTGCGTACGTATGCGTACGCCGTACGTAATGGCAAAAATAGTGAGAAAAATGAAGAAAATCAATAATACGATGGTGAAATATTGTTTTATAGAAGGACTGAAATGTGCAAAACTGAGATGGGATGTAAACAGAGAAATCGAAAACAAACAAAAAATGAGTTTTCTAGAAAAAAGAGAAATTGGGAGAACATGGGAAAAAGAAATAATGACAGAAGAGGAAGATGAAGAAGAAGAGATATAAATACATACAAAATGGGAGTATAAATAACACCATCAGATAAGGATAGAATAGAAAGACTAGAAATACAGGTAGAGTTACAGAATAATGAAATAGAAATTATAAAAAAGAAGTTTGAAAGGTTAACAATAACAAGTAATGGATCTGAAAGAGAATTTAGCCCTGTGATAGCAGTTAAATAATATTACCAAAGAAGACCAGAAACAGATTACAGACCTACAGAAACTAAAGAATACCATACCAGAAGAACACAACAAGAATATAACAAAAAAATACCATCACGAGATTATAGTCTAAGAAGAATTGAAGAGAACTATGTATAAAGACAACCGAAAGTAACATTCCAAGAATCAAATGTATCTAATAGACAAGTTGCATGTTACAACTGTGGTGAAAATAGGAGAAAAGAGATAAGTGAAGAGGTTATATACAATAAGAAATGTAAAAAGAAGAGTTCAGATGTTCAGAAGAAAGAAGACGTCGATAAATATTTAGAAGAAGGCGAGTACGTCTATATAAGGAAGAGAGTACTCGGTAGAAATAAACTTCAGAATTTCTGGGATGATAAAAAGTAGTTTATTATACGAAGAAGATCTTCTCGAGAACATGTATATGAGATTGAGCATGAAGAAATAAAGAAAATATTACACCGGGAGAATATGAGGCCGTGCGAAACTGAGTATATATGTTGAGAAGAAAAACTTTCCCCAAATGAAACCCTGCCCTTGCTCAGGTCAGGTAAGGAGAAAAAGTAGATGTGTAGAAGATTATATATATGGTTACGGTTATTTTTACGGTTAATTACGATTATTTTTGTTTTGATAGAATATTATTTATTTTAAATTGCGAGGTGTGAATGTAGTGATATGCATGACTAAGTATAATGTAGTGATATGCATGACTGCGTTAGCACTGGCTAACGCCTCCGAGAAGTAATCAGTTAATCGTAATACGTTAGTGATAAAGTACCAATATATATAGGGGACGGAATGAACATAATTAAAAAAATATAAATCGAATACATTACGAGACACCTATTGCATATTCCGATACTAGTGGCCACTATAGTACCGGGGTATACCCCGGACTTGCTTTATTTTAATGCTTTTTTATGCATTTTTGAATGCCTAATAAATCGTTAATATTATTCACTAATATATAAAAGTGAAATAATAGTATTCTATATCTATATGATTTATAGCTAATTCAAAAAAAACTAGGATCTTAAAATTCAGTATTTATCGAGATATTAGAAGTATACTGAGGCATATACATTATCGGCCATTACTCCGTTCTCCCCCCTATATAATATAACTATAGTTAATAACTGTATACATATAACCGAATCCTCTACATATATATATTATGTATATATAAAAATATATATTTTTTTCTGATATTTATGAAACATTATCATTATCAATATTATAATAATTTGTAGGGTAAAGTAACCTAATACGGACACTTTAACAATAAGCGGTCTTAACATTTTCTGACTCATTATTGTTATTCAAAAATTACAATATATCAATATTATATGATTATAGATATTATTGTGATTTTAAAATGTTATTTAATCTTTTAATTCCATAGATAACGGTGGTGTCCGTATTCGGTACCCATGTCCGAATACGGACACCCTGTTTTATAATACGGATACCCTATATACCACTAGATAAACTATATATTATTGATGATTCATCAATGATGAATCAATCAGAAAAATTACAATTACATTATATATACTTAATTTTATGAATAATTTATTCTACTTTAATTAGTTAATAATTTATTTATTTTTCTTATTTTTTAATTAATAATACAATTTAAGTATCTAAATAATAACAATTTTTGATTTAGCTTTATTGGTGGTATATATATATATTATAACGCAAGCGATTTTTATGAAAATCAGAATAGTTCATACGCTTCGCGCTGATTGGTTATAGGGTGTCCGTATTAAGACATCTATAGAATGTCCGTATTAGGGACTTATGTGACCTCTAGATATATGCTTATAACTTAATGAATATTTGATAAAAAATATAGAAATTATATATATAATTTTAGAATGCTTTATTTGTTAACAATATAGTATTATATTTTATATCGATACTTTTCTATATTCTTGAGAAGGTTTTAAGTTGACATTTTTTTTCATACATTTAAAAACGTAATAAATAAATCAGTTTATTGGATATATCAGCAATATTTTGAATAATAAAAAATAAAATATACTTTTTTAGACTATTTATATAATTATGAATATTTTATTCATTAAAATTTTTTTGTGTAGGATTTATGGTTTATGAGATACCGAGATTGTCCGTATTCGGGTATTGTCCGTATTCGGTTGCTTTACCCTATATAGTTGTGTTTAATCGAGTATAGAAATAGTATATTTAATCAAATTTATATTATTAGATTTATTTATATCACAATTATTACAATATTTTTATATGAATATTTTTTAATATTTACATTACATGAAAGGGAATAAAGGTCACTTTATTTTTATAATATAGGACATCCTATAATTCGATGGAGTGTAATATTTTATTCGATTATAAACAAGTAAATAAATTATATTATAATTATGAGTTAGCTTATTTATTATGAAAATAAATTATTATGATCGAATTGTAAAATAATTAATAACTATTAGGGTAACTAGGAAATATATATTCTTTCTGATTACAATGTGGTATATAAAATCTATTATAACCAATAATTATAATTAGTTATATATAGGTGTATAACATTATAATGTTACTAAACATAAGGCCTTATAGCTACATATATATGTTAAGTTATACATGTATTCCTTTGTAATAATTAATATATTACAAATAAATAACGCGCACACACATACACACACATACATGTAGTGCGTGCAGTGCATGCACTAACATATACACATGTATACAACACTAATACAAACGTATATATATATATATATATATATATATATATATATATAGGTAGTCTGATTAATTATATTCGATACTATTTACATAGGTACATTTCGATGAAGATTTCCTATATATATAAACTCGGTAACCTACTGTAATAATATCAAGGACATCTGATGTCCTCGGTACTACATAAATAACGAAATATGCCAAGAACTTCGTCGAGCGGAAGTACGTGAACTCGGTGTATGAACCCGTGCTCTTTTTACCCGGATAATCTAGTTCTACTGCACCGCTACGTTGTGCACTCGTTACGTTCACGCTATTAATAGCCGCCGACACCATTAAGCGAAACCACAGTCAACTTCGTACGTGGTGTATACGCAGTAATAGACACAGTAATCTGACACCTCTATACACGGTAGCATTGTACCGTGCTGTGTTGGTAAATCAAGCAGTCTGGCTGAGAGATAAGCTGGCACAATTAATCTGTGTCGTCTGCAGTTTTATTTATGAATTTTCGAAGAACATCGGCTGCGAAATATTGCGCGCGCGACGGCCGGGGGGCGTGGTTTAGTCGTTCGCAAACACGCTAGACACGATTCTCGCGAAAATTTGTTTGAATTTTATTTACGCGCGCGCGTGGGCAGACGACATTAATCTTTAGGTTTGAGATATCCTCAGCTACGAGGCGTAAACAAGAACTAGCTAGAGGGTGCGAGAAGGGTAGAAAGGTGCAAAGTCCTCGCGAGACGACGACTACAGCTATGTATCTGTCTCCCTCCCTCGACACGTAACTCGTCACGTGACGTTGATCACGTAACCGACTCGATTACGTAACGACGCTGAGATTGTGACTTGGTGCCGGTGGTTGTGAAATAAATACGATTACGTATACAGGAGATAACAATATATATATATATATATATATATATATATATATATATATATATATATATATATATATATATATATATATATATATGTGTGTGTGTGCGTGAGTATATGTGTACACTGTACATAGGTAAACAACATATTTTAAATTCTATGTCAATAAATCAATTTCATTTGTATTAGTATTTTTATATTCATATAAACGGAAGTAACTATAAAGTATAATTTAATGTATAATAGATAATAATTAATAAATAACAGTTTATAATGTATTGATATCGATTATACAATATATTGGTACACCCCACAGAGCTAGAGAGAAATTTCTCTCTAGCTCTATGGTACACCCACATAGAACAAACTTCGTTATCTATGGGTATACCTATCTATAGATGTTATATTATAAATTTAAGTAAAAGGATGTCGATATTTTATAATTTACATAATTATTTTATTTATGATTGATTTGAACAAAATTAATAATTCCCAATAATTATTCTTTATTGTATAATGAAAAATATATAAACATGTTTTATTCAAAATATATTTAATTTTATATAGAATCTACATTGTAGATATATATATATAATAATTATTATAATTATGATAATTAGTCATGATATGGGTGGCCTGTAATATGGTTAAATATAAAATATTAATATTTAATTAATTATTATCTTTATATAAATAAATAATATCAATGATTTTATTTGTCATGACATTATCTCCTGCTGGAGATAATAAAACTTCACATATTAGATTCATTTAAAACATTATATTACGAATTTAGAAAGGTATCATTTATAATATTGCGTATCTAGTAGATACTATAGTAGATATATATAATTATATACATACACAATAATATATATATATATATATATATATATATATATATATATATATATATCATTTCGTTATGCAACTATCTTCTACGATATATATTTACAAACCAATTAAATAATAATTTGTGATTTTCATTAGAGATTTTTCAATTATTAGTTATTATTAATTATTAGTTAAGGATCATTATATATAGAGAGGTTTTAAAATTTTCAAAATACAATATAATTAATAAATTGCAGGTGTAAGTTTTTATGAATATATTCTAAATCACCATATAATTCGTCACCCTCACCAACACTAGCTACAAATACCGACAGACTATAACTTCGCCAGCTGAAAAAATTATAATAAAGATGGAAACAATAATATTTCTATACTTTTTTTAATAAAAACTCTCTCAATTAAAAAATAGATATAATATTATAAATTAATTAAATATAATACATATTCTATAGAATCGATTCTATAGAATACGATCGTATATATATATATATATGTATATATATATATGAATTGATGTAGTTTAATATATCTACATTTTATTTATTTAGTTAGAAAATATTTGTAAACGATACGTTAAACTATTTACAACTAGCACAGTGTAAATGCTAGTTTTCTACTTCAGTTAGCTATGCATTAATTAATTTATTAAACAACACGGGTGTCAATAGTATACTTCATTTTAGTGTGGTATTTTAAATATTTAGTGTGTCTATAAAATTCCTATAAAACCGAAACAAAATATTATATTTAAATTATTCTTATTGTTCCCATTATAATATAACTGTTCTATTAAGTTTATTGCAATTGTTGATTGATTGATTGAATGAATATTTATTAGACAGTTAAATACATAATAAATGATTTCTCAATAGTGTATATATTGAAATAAAAATAATAATAAAGTAGGTAATATAAATACCATTTGAAATAATAAAATAAACCGGAAATAAATAAAGTAATGCTGACAAACAATATAAGTATTACGAATTGCCATCTGAAATCAATCTTTTGATAGGTTTAATGAATGTATTATGGAACCTACTGGATCTAATAGATGGGGAGTTGAATTTCATAGCTTAGGTCCAATATAACTAGGGCCCATTCATTAATTTTCGAGGGTCGGAGAATAATAGTATAGGGAGAAGAATTGAAGCGAGCTTTCTAAAAGGGGTATCCAATTACTACTATTTCCGGAAATAATGTACGGACATATTTGCTGGAAAGTGATTTTCTAGAAAGTTAACTACAATTGTAGTGGGTACCCCCTTATTTTCCGATAACTTGCCTGAAATATGGTAACCTTAAATAGGGTATATCATACATTAAAGAGGGTATATATACCACTACAACTTTCTAGAAAATCACTTTCTAGCAAACTTTTCCGGACATTATTTCCAGAAATATTGGTAGTGGAATACACCATTTTGAGATGGAAACGAAGATACTTGTACTTGAGAAGCAGAAATATGGCAGATAACATTATTAATAAATATTATATATTCAAGCAGTAAAATGTAATTTAATTTTTTTTATTGTTGTTAATGTGTACATTTCTGATGGAAATATATAAAATAACACATAGGGGAAAGTCCCCGATTACCGACCCCCTCCTAATACCGACCCCCTCTCGTATCTCAATAAATATAAGAGTTATCAAAAAAATATATATATACATGAACTGTTAGTTTAATGATAAATATGAATAACTATTTTGTTTAAAAAAATATGTAATCCTTCAATTGTTATTTGATCAAATGTAATATTCTGTTTTTACTTTTTAAATATTTGAATAATAACTTTTTTTAAATCATTGTAAATACTTTATTAATTAAAAGAAAACTTAATTTTGTGCATAATATTGTAGTTCAATACAATTTTTATAACTATTATAAAAATAATTTAATTTTAATATCTATTAACCAATATATCTTAATTATAGCAACCCATATGATTTTCCTATTACCGACCCCCTAAATTACCCTAATACCGACCCCATGTGATTTATAATATCCAATCAAAATAGATCCGTATTTTACTTTAAATTATGTTATAACTTATTTGTGTATCATTGACATATATTTAGGATTCATGATTCATGACCAGTTATTTATATACATATTGATTAATAAATAAATATTAAATAATAATATACACTATTTTAATATAATTACTATAAAGTTTAAATTTACATTTAATATTACTATTAAAACATAAATTCAATAAAAAATAAATTACGTCATATTATAATTAATTATATTTATGTATATCTACTATTTTTATTGGATATTATAATACTACAATTATTTATACCACGATTATTTTAGGGGGTCGGTGATAGGGGAAGGGGGTCGATATTAGGCACATGTATCCGATTACCGACCCCCCTGTATATTCTTGTAAATATAATTATATCAAAAATTTAAAATAGCCACATTATTCATTGCCATTATATTACAAAAATTATAAAATTTCAAATAAAAATATTTAATATTGAATAAGTTATTACAACTAATCATTTAGGGGTCAGTAATCGGGGACTTTCTCCTATATTTTTTTTGTCAATTTTTCCAAAATAAAAAAGATTCTTTATTATAATCAAATTACTTATAATTCGTACATATATAACTATGCTATCTAGAATATATAGATAGTAACTATTAGTTACTGATGTTTGGTATAAAAATAAGCCTTAGAAATATATATATATATATATATTTTATATATTAATATTATAGGATATTATAATATATTCATTAAATATAATTTAAATATAAATAATATACTACTGTATAGATTATTTCTGTAGGTTTTATATAAATGTAACTTGTATACATAAGTGTACTTATAGAATATTGATGTTTTTGAAGTTATACATATATTTTTATATAGACACAACATTTAAATTAACATAATTTCTTTTTGATACAAATAGCTGTTACTAAATTCATTATGATAAAAAAAAGGTTTAATAGTTAGCATGCATAGGCATATATGCATAGCTATATATCGTAAAATAAACAGTATCACATTTTAAGTGGATGTTGAATACAAATTCAAAAATTATTGTAATTTTGAATAACTATACAAATTAAATAAAATTTAAAAATAAAAAAATTGTTATGTGACACTTTTGTTATTGAAAACACTATAGTATTTCTAGGCTATATGCTATAGGCTGTTTATGCAAAATAAAATTCATGGGTTATAGATGTATTGTATATGTTTAATTAAACGTAATGTATTATCCTATAGGACTTATATATAAGTATATATATATATATATATATATATATATATATATACTTATATATACTTATATATACTTATATATATACTTATATATTTAATGTCATAAACTAAACTTTAGTGCAATTAAATCATAGACATAAAGAAAGTTATTGAACCGATACATTCTTTACATCGATGAATTAAATATAAAATAAATCTCTAAAAGCAGGAATTTGATTTTTCAGCATCCCTGCGTTAGATTATTTTAATACTATATTATAATTTATAATTAAGATTATTATATTATTATTATATATTAATATAATATATTGATAACACATATAATATGCGTATATTTAAGATACATGGTAGATATTATTAATTAAATATGAATTTGTATTCACAAAATGTAAACATCACAGGGTGTGTTGCAAAGTATCACGTGATGTTTAAATGATGATAACATTTTTAATCTAAAAAAGTGGTAACCGGTATGTAACAAAATGTAGAAGATATTGATTGCATTTGTATTTAATAATATTTATACATTAGATAAGTATATATACTATAGTACATAGTATAGTATGGGTATATTACTATACTCATAATATATACATTAATACTTCGGACATAAGTATTTTCAATAATGGTTATAAGATCGGTATTACACATATATATATATATATATATATATATATATATATATATATATATATATATGCATGTGTATTAGACCATAACTCTATTGTAATATTGTAATATTACTTTACATGTGAAATAAATAAAATTTACAAGTAAGAGTTTTATATTATACCTAATCCTTAATTATACATGATACAAATAACGTTATATATGTATAATGTAATAATGTTTACATGACGTGTAATACACATGTATATGTTTACCTATACGTTTGTAAGTATATATATAGGTTATTTATATATATTATTTATAATATATTGTTTACATTACGTCATATTTCATACATATAGGTTTATATGTATGTATAATACTAGTGCATAATATATATGCTGCAATGTAATAGTCGTGAGATTACTATTACATTCAGTGCTCGCGAGAACTTATTTGTCAATACAAATTAATTCACAACAGCATATACATATATTACCATTATTAATATAATGCTATTACATACCATCATAACGTTAAATATAATATTAATTAAATGCAATAGTACATAAATAATAACTTTACATAAGTCAGTATTATATATATAAAGTTATCAATATCAAACACATTTTTATATTCTAATAATTATAGTTACTTTATTTTGATAATAAGAGATAAGTGATAGTATTCAATATATATATTTTATTTTATTTTTGTTATTTTTATTTGGTGGAGTCCTTTCATCCCATCCAGGAACTTAGATGAAGTTTTCACTTATAACCATATATGGCTCCAATGTCCCTTCGAAGTCGCTCTCATGTTAAGGCATCCATTGGTTTAACGAGAGCCGATCATTTATTTATACACCATTATATAAGATCACTTCTAAATAATATTTTAAGACCCATTTTATAAAATTAATTAATGGTCCGGACGAGGCTCGAACCCGTGTCCTACTGCGTGTGTGTCTGACACATTAGCCACTGAGCAACACATACAGTTTTACCTATATATATATTATATTCTGATGAAGTTGATTCTATAGTGAATTGGAAAAGCTATATGTGTACGGTACGTTTCCACGTAAAGCCTTGTTAAATCCAAGCACGAATGACATTTTAAAAACCGAGAATTTCAGTTGGGCTAGCAATTAGCATTAGCTACATACAGAGTAATGACGTATATAATGTCCTATTGGGTAATATATTATCAGATTGACCAAATAATATTAATAAATTAATTAACATTTTTTAATAGCATATGAAAATGTATTTAATATTTAATATTTCGGAAAATTTAAAGTTATTTCCTGTTAATTATTTTAATTGTTTATAAACAAACGTAACCTATTACAACTGTATAAATAGCTATTCGTGTTAGATATATAATATTTCAATGCAAGATTATTACACGAATACATGATAACGTATGTATACATTATACATAATATATTATACTATAGGTATACCCTCCCTACCATATGTATACGTATATATTACGACTCGTTATATTATATCTTTATACCTATACCTATATAACAAATATATATATATATATATATATATATATATATATACATATATATATACATACACAAATACATACATACATACATACACGCATGTATATATATATATATATATATATATATATATATATATATATATATATATACATACATACATATGTATTACCATTATTCTATTATACATTTAGTTTTTAAATTTAATAAACATAGCGATATATTTGTTTACAATGTAAATCATAATATATTAATTATTTCTCAGTTTATATAAATATAATATATATTATATCAGATATTATTATCATTATTATTATTATTATTATTATTATTAATATTATCGTAAATTACGTAGATGGATTACGCTACTAAAGTCAAATGGTCATTTTTATAACGAATATATAGGTAGACCCATAAATACCAACTTTATTATTTTACTATTAAAATAAATAAAAGTATAAAATAAAAATAAACTAATACATAATACACTAATACACGAAACACAAATATGAAATGAATAACTAGGTAAATTCATCTGTATATCGATACATGGTAATACCGTGCTAATTAACATGGTACTATAGTATACGGTTTACTACCTTATACTATAGTACTGTGTTATTATTGAATTAAATGTGCACCGCGATGTATTCTATGGTAAATAGTCATGTTTAGTTATAACTAATCATAGTTAGATTACATAACCTTGTAATAGTTACAATTTTAAATAATAATACATTAGTAGGATAAACCTAATACGGACACTTTAACGATAAATGGTCTTACATTTTATGACTCGTTATTTGTATTCAAAAATTACAATATTGGATTATATGATTATAGATATTATTGTGATTTTAAAATTTTATTTAATCTTTTAAATACATAGATACCTGGGGTGCCCGTATTCGGTACCCATTTCCGAATACGGACACCCTGTGTTATAATACGGATACCCTATATACCACTAGATAAACTATATATTATTAATGAATCAATCAGACAAATTACAATTACATTATTTATAATTAATTTTACGAATAATTTATTCTAATTTAATTAGTAAATAATTTATTTTGTTTATTATTTTTTAATTAATAATACAATTAAAGTATATAAATAATAATTTTTTTAGATTTAACTCTATTGGTGGTATTAATATTATAACGCACGCGATTTTTATTAAAATCAGAATAGTTAATACGCTGTGCGATGATTAGTTATAGGGTGTCCGACGGACACTGTCCGTATTAAGACATCTATAGTGTCCGTATTAAGAACTTATATTACCTCTAGACATATGCTTATAACGTAGTGAATATTTGATAACAAATAAAGAAATTATATATAATATATATATAATTTTAGGATGATTATTTTTTTCAATAATTATTGTTATGTTTTATATCGAATCATTTTTATATGCTTGAAAAGGTTTTAAGTTGACATTTTTTTCATAAATTTAAAAACGTAATAAAAAAATCAGTTTATTGGATATATCAGAAATATATTGAATAATTAAAAAATTAAAAATACTTTTTTAGACTATTTATATAATTTTGAAAATGTTATTCATTAAACATTTTTTTGTTGGATTTATGGTTCCTGATATACCGAGAGTGTCCGTATTCGGGCACTGTCCGTATTCGGTTACTTTCTCCTAGTAGGTATTTGTATATATTTACCGATTATGAAAATACATTTAAATTATAATAAATTATTAGGTATCATATAAATAAATTAATATATATTATATATCATTTTATTAGGTAATATATTTAATACATGATAACATATTCTATAATCAACGAATTTCACAGCTAGTTCATTTCAATGTGCATGTTACTCAAACTTATTTCACCATCAAATGAACTTGTGACTGTACAATGATTAATTTCATCAATATATTTACATTGGAATATATTTTCTTTATATTTTCCTAGATATATATTGCCACTTTCAAGTTTATTTATAATCTATCTGCATTTATCAGATAGATCAGAGATAATATAATTTATATGTATATCATTTCACCTAACCACGAATGCATTTCTTTTTAATATCTGAGTGTATATTTTATAGCGAACTTTCTTATTGTCCGCTGGTTAGATATAATATCTTCAATTTACGTATTTAAGGATTTCTAAATGTTATAGAATAATAGTAAAATTATTCTATTTCATCAACTATAGTTAATATATAATATCTAATAGACTCCAAGTTCGCTAACATTTTGTAGTCATGTTAGCAATTAGTCAATTACATTTTAGATGTAATCAATGATCTGTGCAATAAGTGTACTATGCCATCTGCTGTTCCTGACATATTAAAACATGTACATTGTATATGCAGTGTACAGTGTACACTAGTGTATCTGTCAGACATATTACTCGCTCCATCGTATCAATGACATCGTACATTTCTTGATGGTGCAGTTTGCTTTTACATGCCGAATGCATATCGATTCTCGTTCGTTTCCTGAAAAGGTGAGTAGGTAATATAATTAATTATTAAAGTATAATAATGGTTTATCTTTTACCTATCCCATAGCGTTTGGATGCCGTAGGGGCGCAGTAGATTTCGTCACAATTTTTTTCCATCCCTCTCTATTTTCTGCAGCTCTCGTGGCTTTATTTATATCAAGACCAGTCCATTTCACGATATTGTCTTGCCATTGCATTTTTGGCCTACCTCGTCTTCTCTTACCTTCAATAGAACCCTGAAGAATTGTTTTGGACATGGAACTTGATCTTGTCACATGACCAAACCATCTAAATTTCTTCGCGATGACCATTGCTAGTAGCTCCGAATGTGGACCGATTTCTTTGGTAACTCTATTTCGTACTTCAATGTTAGTAATTCTATGCCTGTATGATATGTTCAATAATCGTCTTAAGCACCGCATTTCTAATGTTGTTATTTTTCTTTGCAGTTTCTTCGTTATTGTCCATGTATCACACTCATATAATACTATTGAGTTGACTAGTGACTGCAGTAGTCGGATATTCAGTTTCAGTTTTAGTATTTTATCGTACCATATTACATTTAGTCTAGATAGAGCTGCAATCGTCTGTCCGGTTCTAGCTAAAATTTCAGAATGTGAAACTTTATCATCGATGATTGCTCCTAGGTATTTGAAACTTTCAACCTCTTTTAGTGGCTCGTTATTTATTTTTATTTTTGATGTGAAACTACCTTCAGAATTTGCCATTATTTGTGTTTTCGTAAATAATGGAAAATAATAATTATAATCGTCATATAAAACTTTAATTACATGAAATGCCATCAGACATTATACTGTAGTAAGTTACTACTAATAACCATCTATAATTTCTCTTAAGATTGCATGTGCAAATAATTCAAGAATCTCATTTTGCCATGATAATAGATGTATTTTCTTAGTATTGTCAGTCACCATATTTACACATAATTAATTACACAACATAATTATAACCATGCGTCTAATTGAGGAATTTAATTTTTTCTTAATTTAATAATTTGATGAATTTACCCTACAATTGTTCAATACCTCTAAAATATATGTCTTATTGACCTATATATCATATAGAAGTAAATATAGCTCTCAGAACAATATTGTTATTTTTTATATAATTTATATTATGTATAATCATTACATATTTAATACTATTGTTATTCTCCGCTTCCATTGGAATACGAAGCATATTACGTGAATATATATCATATTAGTACTAATCGTTATAATGCCTTCTTCTTATTCTTCTTCTTCTTCTTCTTCCAATTTGAACAACCAGTAATTATAAATGCTGGGATATTATCACGATTAATTGTTGTATAATGTTAAATACAATATTAGCAAAACATTATAATGTATACTTCCTTTTCACAACATCAATTAATCCATTGAAATGTGGTGTAGCAGTTTTTATGGAATGATAACGTTTAATCTTTGCTATTACGACTACAAACATAGAGGAAAGTAGCCGAATACTGACACTCTCGGAATTTCAGAAACCATAAATCCTACAACAAAATATATAATGAATAAAATATTCATAATTATATAAATAGTCTAAAAAAAAGTATTTTTTATTATTTAATTATTCAAAATATTGCTGATATCTAATAAACTGATTTATTTATTACGTTTTTAATTTATGAAAAAAAAATGTCAACTTAAAACCTTCTCAAAAATATACAAATGTATCGATATAAAATCGATATAACACTATATTATTAAAAATAAAGCATTCTAAAATTATATATATAATTTCTATATTTGTTATCAAATATTCATTAATTAATAACTTAAGTTATAAACATATATCTAGAGATCATATAAGTCCCTAATACAGACACTCTATATTTCTTAATACGGACATCCTATAACCAATCAGCGCGAAGCGTATGAACTATTCTGATTTTCATAAAAAATCGCGTGCGTTAAAATATTAATACCACCAATAAAGCTAAATCTAAAATATTTATTATTTAGATACTTAAATTGTATTATTAATTAAAAAAATAATAAAAATAAATAAATTATTAACTAATTAAATTAGAATAAATTATTCATAAAATGTATTATAAATAATGTAATTGTAATTTTTCTGATTGATTCATCAATACCCTATATAGATTATCTAGTGGTATTTCGGGTATTATAATACAGGGTGTCTGTATTCCGACACGGGTACCAAATACGGACACCCCTGTTATCTATGGAATTAAAATATTAAATAAAATTTTAGAATCACAATAATATCTATAATCATATAATATTAATAAATCGTAATTTTTGAATAAAAATATTGAGTCATAAAATATTAAGACCATTTATTGTTAAAGTGTCCGTATTAGGTAACTTTCCCCTATGTTGTAATACATCTTAGGATTATTATATCTTAAAACTTTGATAAACCTTTCCAGCCAGATGTATTACGTAATACATCTGGCTGGAAAGGTTTATCAAAGTTTTAATATCAGCTCTTTTAGCTTTTCAATTATTTATGTTTGATTCTTAGAAGATTTATAAATAATACTTAAATTAAATTATTTATATAATGTTTATAAATATTTAAATTATCTACAATACTATGGCTAACATTAAGTTTTATTTAATTTATTAAGTATTTAATAAAGTATTTAATTAAGTATTTAATAAAGTATTTACAATGAATTAAAATAAATATTATTCAAATATTTAAAAAGTAAACCTAGAATATTATATTTTATCAAATAACAATTGTTGGATTGAATATTTTGAAAAAATTACTTATAAATATTTACCATTACATTACTAATAGTATATTTATATTTTGATTTATCTTTTAGTTACTATGATACAAGAGGGGTCGATAATTGAAAAAATTCCCTTACTATCATTAAATGTCCTCTCAATTATTTAAAATTATTATATTATTTTAAAAATTGGGGAAGAACAGGGGGACAAAGATATTCGGACCCCCTTGTTTATAAATGGGGGGGGGGTCTAACAATCACAACCCCTGTTCATGAATCCCTAATATTAAGCATTAAACAGGTTTATTATATTATAATATACTATTATTATATTATAATATACCTACTATAAATGGGATACATTTTTTTTTCTACATTTTTTCAGAATTTTTTTTTATTGAACAATTACCAAATTAAAAATAGATCGTGTCTCTCCAAAAATAGGGAGACATGGACCACTTGAATATTTTTGTAATCATATAATATAATCCAATTTATCAATTAACAATATTTAGTATAGGTTGAATTTATTAGTTGATAATTATAGATAGTTTTCAACTTTAAACAGATAATTAAATATCAAAATGTACAATCAATTTTACATTTTCGTTCGATTAACATTATATATATATATTGTGTTAACATTATATGTGTATCAATACTGATTTCAATATATTGTATGCCCGGAAGAGAACAATGGGCAAGCTTTTGCTAGAATGTCGATAGAACTAGCAATTATAATTATCATAATTACTAATTATTTATATTTATTTAGAATAAATAATTACTTGTAAAGATATAATAAATTGTATGCGATATTTATTTTATAAGTAAGTTACTCTTTCTCTGTTAATGTAATGCATATCAATTATTATATAATTCAATAACAAAATGTAATTAATACTAATTTATATAATTGTATAGTATTATATAACGAATATTCACTAATGAATTTACTCATAAATATACTTATTATAACTGTTAAATAATTAAAAAATCAACATTTAAAAAAAAAGTGGTGGTTGTTATATTATATTCCCAACAAAAATATTGTGTATTATATTTCCCAACGACCTCATATATGTACGCCACTATTTATATATAAATAATAAACATTATTCAATAATTATATATAATTTAAATAAATTGTTAATGTTACAAATAATATTTCAAATCTCCTCATTTTAAGTGGTGAAGTCTCCTTTTTTCGGATTTTTTTTTTAATTCTTACAACAATTGTGTACACATTTTTTATTTTATATTAATAATATTATAGAATATAGAGTATTATCAAAGATTTTGCGAAGCAAAGATATAACACTCCCTATGATGCAACGTAATTTAATAATATCCCCTGCCGCTGCTAGCAGTAGTATCGAAATCACTGAAATAGATTTAGGTTCGGCTCTGTTTGCATACAACAATGTTTTCATTGCTCTATTAAATTACATGCAATATAAATTAACTTTTACTTACTAAATATATACTTATAGCATTTAAAACATAAATATCATATTTGTTTGTTATATATTAGTAATGAACACTTAGTTTTCATCATATAAATATTAATTTAACATTTTAAGCATATTATTTAACATTTTAAAAGTGTATAGTTAAATACGCATTTACATTATAAACAACGCATAGTTCCTAAAAGTAACCCGCTATAGGTGGCACCAGGGTATTTTGTATACAAATTCGAATTACACGATTTCGCGTAAGTGTTATATCTTTCCTTCGGAAAATCTTTGGTATTATAGTATAAGTAATTCATATAATTCATAAATATACGTAGTCGTATATTACTTTACTTAACTTAACTTAACCTTTTATATTAATTTAAAAGTAACTCAACACGCCTTTTTTTATTTAACAAATATATAAAATTCTATATAATATGTCCATACTGTTATGCCATGTCATATAACCTTGCCCTTATTAGGTTACTAGTTATACTTTATATGGTTATTGATATACAAGACACTTTTTATATCTCAGACTCTCTATATCTCAGAAAATCCGCTAACTTTTTACCAATTCTAGTTTAGTAGTGTATACCTATGTGAATATGTGTAAGAATAATTCGATATCTCAGCAACTCGATATCTCAGACACATTTCTTTGTCTTTTACATTCTGAGATATCAATGATTGTATTAACTATATATATATACTACTGTATACAGTAGTATAGTATAAATGATATCGTTTACTTATTGACCAGGTCTCGTACCTTTACCCATATCACCATTATCCCCTATAAATTATGCATATAGTATATTATATATTTAATTAGTATACCTATAATTATTTAAATTATATGGGTCATCTTTTTAATAATATATGTGATTATATATTTTTTCCAAATTTGCTAGTATTACTCGATAATATAAATAGATTATAAAATGTTATATATATATATATTTTATATATATGTATATATATATATATAATATATTATATATAGACTTAAATTACGGGAGTTGACTGTATATATATATATATATATATCAATTCATAATCATATATAACTAATATATTATAATGTTATGTATGCGCAAATCACATGTGATGAACTCATTATGTATTATAACTAAGCAAAAATTTAAAATTAGACATTTTCAAAATTGGAGAATTTTATCATTTATTTCATTTCACTCTTTTATTTCATTAATATTATATAAATAAAAATAAAAATAAAATTATATAATTATAATTTCTGATTCATTATCTGTAGACATTAGAACTAGGTGCAATTCTAATATCTATGTCTAATGTATTTGTCTGTTATTTTAATTACATAGTTCTAAGTACAGAATATTAGCAAAACATACGCAGTATTTGAATTTCATGACGATATTAATGTATTGTGTTATCATGTGTAATTTGATTATTATCAACAAGAATAAGAAGCATTCTGACTTTTAAGATTTAATTACTTTTATGATATGTATGTCATCGTGTACTATATGTATATAAATATATATAAATATATATATATATATATATATATATATATATATAAATATATATATATATATATATATAAATATATATATATATACTATATATATATAAATATATATATATATACTATATAAATTACTTATTGTATACTATTAGGATTATACTATCACTCCTATAACTATAATTATAATGTGAATATATATATATATATAATAACAAAACTCAATTCTAAATGTTGATCTCTTTTAAATATTTACATTATATAATAGGTGTATTTAGATTATATACTAACTTTAATAATAGGTTTTAAAACAAAATGCACTATTAGATAACCTTGAAATCAAAGAAATGTGCTTAATTTATTATATTATGTTGTATTTTTATTATTATTATTTGTAATATAATTTGCAATATAGTTATACCGGGCTTTGGTTATACTATAATCAATATTACTATATATATATATATATATATATATATATATATATATATATATATTAGAATCAGAGTTTAGTCATTATCATGGATGACCGAAAAACCAGAGCTCACCAAGATGTTCAACCAATGTGATTGTGGGGGGGGGGGGAAATCATATATACAATTAAAATAATATTAAATAAAATATTGTATTATAAAATTTCTATCCTGGATATCAATAATAAAAATAATAAAAATCTACCTCGAATACTTTATACCGATTGAAAATAAAACTAGATAAATGTGTATCAACTTGGAGGATTTGGGGTTTATATATGCAATGCCTTAAGTAACTTACTTTCGTCAAGAGTAAGAACACTGGCAACAAGTACCCCTCACAACAAGTGCATCCTCGTCCCCGACACGAACCTGTCCTATATATATATATATATATATATATATATACATATTACTATAATACTATAAATATATTGAATATTAAAGTGTTCATAAATTAAGTGGGCTGATTAATTAGACATATATTCATTATAATAAATAATTATTTATTATTAAAGTATTATTAAATATATATCATTTATTAATTAATTATTAGTATACTACGTTTATATGTATTACATATTAGTATATACGTATTACATATTAATATATATATATATATATATATATATATATATATATATATATATATATATATACGTTATATACATACGTATACACATATGTTTAGGTATGTAGGTATGTATTATATTCTATACAATATATACCTATTAAAACTATGACTATTTAACATTCTCAAATCACAATATCAAATATCAATTATGCTTAATAGTTCAGATTAAATCTCATTAGTTAATGTAAAAAGGGTAAAAACTTCTACAATTCATGAATTATATTATAGTATTAAAATATATGTGATGAAATAGCCACGCCTATAAATACGCCCACATATCAGGCGATACGTTTTTTAGTCCTTTATTTAGTCAAACACCTATACCGATTCTAGTATATATAAAAGTATCACAATAAATAAATCTTAAATGTAAATATTATAAACAGTAGCAATAATCTGCGTAATTAGGACAATATTATATCGTGAATATTTATATATATATAATTTAATTTTAATAAAATATTCTTTCAACTGATATCAGTATTTCTTAAATCACACATAATCAACTTGTAATTGCACATTATGTATTATAGCAATGAACACACTATACATGCTACATTAAAAGACCACAATGAACATCATCATTAGTATGTAACTGTGCAATAACATTATAACAAAAGGATAATAATTAAAAGGATTGTAGTGGATTTATACATTTGCTGATACTATGAATCTATCGGTTAGTAAATATATATTCACATACAAAAATACATATATGTATATATATATATATATATATATATATATATACATTATGTATAATACATATACTCATACATACAAGCGCATACAAACATACCTACATACAATATACATACACGCATATATAATTATGATATAGCAATATGTATATATATATATACATAATTATAATTACCTGAGTTACCTAGATATGTAGTTACATAATCATTTATATATTCTAGGAATGTATTCCGTTACGGAAGGGTATATGGAAATAAGATATTTATAATTGAAATTATTTAATATTAGATTGATATATTAATACTGTCATTATTATATTCAGTACATTGTTTGTATGTGTAAGTGTACAATGTGCACATTGTGCACATTGTGCACGTATACACATACAAGTAACTCCTTTGTAACCTTGATACGTGTCTTAGAATATGTAATAATGACGACATTTTAACATTTATTTTATAAGTATTTAATATAATTTTTTATATTACGCAATTTAATTTATAGGATATTATTTTTTAATCAAACTACCAATTCTTTAAACTTGATTTCATAATCATAATTCATATTTTCTTTCAAATAAATTGAAATTATATAAAAGTCTTCTTTCTAATAAAAAATCTTGTCTTGAATTAAAAGTTAATTTATTATAAATGGAAATAATTAATAATTATTAATTACAAATAGCAAAAAATCATAATTTAATATAAAAGTAAGAATAGTTATCAAATTCCTATCATATTTCAATATATATATATATATATATATATATATATATATAACTATTGATCATATCACGATTGATACACTATATATGTATATCCTATAATATATTGAATTGTAGGTGTAGTTTTGCTTAACATAAGTATCCGTATCAGTATATGTTCATTACGATATCAGTATATGTTCACGTTGTGTGTCGTAGTAATCAATATATAGCGTTGTCTATCCGTAAATACCTACTTACTAAATATTATATGTAGTAAATAAACCTATAAACTCTTAATAACTTGTAATCCTAATAAATTATAAAAATGCGTCCTTCCATGTACTAAGTGTGTAAAATATTATAGAGTATATACTAATATACTATATACTAATATACTAATATACACCCACTCACAACTATTATAAGCATATACATATGCATATCTATTAATATATATACATGTTGATACTATATGTTTATATATAAACATTTCAATCCTATATTAAACCGGTACTGATGTAAACTATAACTCATGTAATACGGGAGGGACATTCAAGTAGCTAGTAGCTACTATCTACCTTTGGTCTACTATATACTGTTTATCTTTACATATACACATATACAATGTATATTATACATATACATATATAGATAAACATATATATATATATATATATATATATATATACACATATACTCCGCCATAGCTCTTTATATCAACGTACACGTTTGCAGGGTAACGTCGTATATGACGTATATGACGTATATATACACACGTCCATTTGTATGAATACACGTGTTATAAGTGTTATAAGTGTTATAAGTAATGCTACGTATAGTAACCTATTACTCGAATATGTATTCACAACTATTCACATCTAAAATATAATTAATAAATGATGTTTATATTATTAACATCGATATTAATCGACACATAGTGTTAGTAACATTACATTTATTATTATCACATGTTATTCTGATTTTTCCATCTTTTCCATCTTTTCTGATTTTTCCATCTTTTATGTAGTATAATTATATCAAAACTAAGTTATGACTAAACTACAAATTATGTTTTTAAATTTAATACCAGATAAATTTTAATAATAGTATATCTGATATATAAAGCATATACAATTTTTAGTGTATACAATTATTCAAACATGGGAAAATTAGGAAATTATAGATATATTATTATTATTGTTTAAGATAGTTAATCATTATTCTGTCATAATTCAATTATAATTCTTAAACGTATCTGTGCCTTCCTATGAGCCGTAACGTTAAATACCCATTTATCAGTGTCAAGGTTAAAGTTATCTACATATATTGTTATTTCTAATTTATATTCTATCTAGTATTTTATTAATCTTTTAATATTAATATTTTATAATTATTATATAGAATACATAGAATATATTGAATTATAATACTTTTTACTCATAAATACTATCTTAGCATATATCAAATAAAATGTTAAAATACTCAGCTCTTTTCATTTAAAGTAATAAAATAATGTAGGATATGCATATATATATATATATATAGAAAACCTATATATAGAAAACTTAAATACGTTTACACATGTATATACAATGTATAATCTACCATGCCTATTGTACATTATATAGAATGTATACTGCATACAGTACGCTGTACATTGTACACTGTACATTGTACACTGTACATTGTACACTGTACATTGTACACTGTACATTGTACACTGTATATTGTACGCTGTATATTGTACACTGTACATTGTACACTGTATATTGTACACTGTACATTGTACACTGTATATTGTACAGTTCATTGTACAATGTACTCTAAGTATACAATGTGCACTAAGTATACACTAAGACGTAGGGGGTACGGTAGATTATATTCATTTAAGCTATATATAGATAAGATATATCTTCATACAACTTTATGTATTATTTATAATTGTAAGATGTAATATGGTTCTGTCGTATATGTGATATATGTACCAGTAAGTACCAGATACTAGTTACTATTGTAGTAACTATAGTTACTATTGTAATAGCGAATACAACTATGGATACATGGTATACGTGTTACTCATACATTATGTACGTAATGTAATATAACTGTTGGCAATAAACTTAGTGTCCTTGAATAATTCAGACGTGCACGTATCCATGGATAGAAATAAATGATATAAATAGAATTGAATTCTAATAATATATATATTACAATAGGTAATATGTTCGTACGTATGTATGTGTTTATAAACATATATGTTTGGTATATAACTTATAACTTATAAATTAAAAACATATTGAATTGAATAATGTAACCACTGGTCAATAACGCCTCCCCTATTTATATTATAATCAATAACTTCAGTTCAATGCACACACTCACTTATTACTTATAAATGTAATGTACATTGTACACTGAGAAACATTCTATATTAAATTATATATAATCAAATCCTAGAATTATGCCTATGTATAAAATTAATTTATTTAATTTTCTTTTGTCCTTTTTATAATTTCAATTCACTTTTTTATACAAATACACAATAAGATAAATAATTTGTAATCATATATATATATATATATATATATATATATATATATATATATATATGTAGATATATTTTGTTAAGTTATAGACATACACAGAATGTATACTTTGCTGATTTATATTCCAATTGTAATATAGAATATGGAATTTTCCATAATACGAAATTCGATAATTTTATCAACTTGATCAACATATAATCGATTTATACCTAGTATTAAAAAATAATGTATATTAAATAATGTGTTATATTATATAAACCTTTGATGTATTATTGAATTAAGTTAAAATACTATAAGTGTATTTAATTGCATATTATAGATTATATATTGTGTAGATTAATTATAATTAGTACATATATATATATATATATATATATATATATATATATATTCGTATATGACATATATGGTTATAGAATCAGGTTTATAAATGAGTAATCTCTACATATACAATAATATCTGCATCCCCCACACATGTAATAATAACTTAGTATGATTAATTCTACAAAATAAATACTGCAACCGATGTGTGCCTATTAAGTCAATTATGAAGTTATACATTTAAAACAGCTTACTACATTATAATATCCTACATATCTATATACATCTTCGAATATATCTTTGCAGTAGGTGATATGTATAACTAAGCTGATCATAATTCAAAATGACGATAAGTAAGATGATGATATTTATAATGTTTGAATATCTATTTGATATATATCACGTATTGTATACATATATAGTACATATACCTACTATATATATTATATTAATATAGTAGTAATATATTTAAATTCCACAATAATTATTGCGTTCGTCATAGGGGAAAGTCTCCAATTACCCACCCCTAAATGATTATTGTAATAACTTATTCTATATTCAATATATTTATTTAAAATTTTGTAATTAGGGTAATATTATGGCATTACATAATTTTGCTATTTTATATTTTTATATAGAATTGACAAGAATAAACAAGGGTGTCGGTAATTATACATATGTGCCTAATACCGACCACCTAAAATACGCACCGTATTATTGTATACAATCAAAATATATTTTGGTATACCATCAATAAATATATTTAATGAATTACAAAACGACATACATTTATATATCATTGAATGTAAGTTTTAATATTCATATTAAATTTATAATTGAACTTTATATTTCTATAGAATATATATATTAAACTTTAAATTAATTAAACTGACTATGCATATAACTACATATACTAAATAATTATTGTATAGTATTACAGACGCTGCTAAAACACATTAGTTATAGTTTAAAATGATACACACACAAATTACAAATAATTTCAAAGTAAAATACTGATCTATTTTTATTATATATTATAATCACATGGGGTCGGTAATAGGACAATTATATAGGTTACTATAATTAATACATATTGGTCAATACTTATTAAAAATATAATATTTGTATAATGTTTATGAACATTAAATTAATCTACAATAGTTTTCATAGAATTACGTTTTATTTTAATGAACACACTATTTACAATGATTTAAACAAAGTTAGTATTCAACAATTTAAAAAATAAAACCTTAATATTACATTTTATCAAATAATAGTTGTAGGATTGGATATTTTGAAAAAAAATACTTTATTAAAAATTATTCATATTTACCATTAAATGACTAACAGTTCGTGTATATAATTTGTTGAAATAACTTTAAGTTACTGAGATACGAGATGAGGTCGGTATTAGGAGGGGGTCGGTAATTGGAGATTTTCCCCTATATCAAAAATATATAACAAATATTTAAATGCCTATTTATTTTGTTATATTAGTATGCTAAGTATGCTTGATACAACGACATTACACTAATCGCTTATTTGTAACTAATTTAGTTACTTTTTTTGTACTTTTTAACAACTATAACAACTATAACAACTTTTTACAACTATAATATACATTTCACACCTTTATTACTCTGTAACATTGCCGCGTTCACCGCACCACATGATGCATTACACCTGTTCATCTAGTAATCTAGATAATATGGTAGTGTATTTAGACAATAGTGTAAGTTGTAAATGGGAAATCATATGTGATTATAAAATACTTAGAAAACATATGCTATTAAGGGCCCCTTAAAATTAATTACTTTTCAAGCTCTAATGCTTATATAATGAATATATATATATATATATATATATATATATATATATATATATATATATAAGTTAGTATGTGTATACGTATGAGAATAAATGTATGCATGTGTGTGATAATGTATTGTTAGTAAAGTATAGGTACGTGATTCTACGTGATTCTACGTTATTATACGTTATTCTACGTTAACATACGTTATATTATATTTTAACATTTAGTTTATTTCGAAATAAATTAATATTTAAAATGTATTAAATACAATAATGAATACTTAATATGTTATCTTTAATATATTAACTTTATTCATTATCTTTAATTGCAATATTATAACATTATATATATATAACTCTAAATTAAGCCAGTGTAAAACAGCCTAATAGTATGGCTCCTCTTTAATAAACTACTGCTCCACACCTGAACGACTACCGTATTAAACATATAACCCACTTCCTCTACTTATCTTCCAGATTGTACTCTGAGGAACATGATTATATCTTCCTCCCATTCATTCACAATCCTAGTTGTTGTATTTGATGAACAAGTATCTTTAAAAGTTACATTACATCCATTACAAAATATTCCTACTATTATCTTTCCTCGAATATATAAACATTATAATATTTATATGTTATCTTCAAAGTATTATTATTATTATTTACTTTTTTATCGGAAACTATTTCCGTCAATACAGTTTTATTTTATTTTATTATTATTTATTATCTTTTGTTCTCCCCGCACGAGTGAAGAACTACTTAACAAAGTACCACATATCATCATCATCATCGCAGGCATATCATCATATCATCATAAAGTAATGCATACACATTATTATAATAACATAGTTTATAATTACAAATATAGTCTAAATGGTAGGTATATAATTTAATAGATACATCTATTTGATATGTTTTGTATATGTTGATTATTTATATAGGTTACCTATATAAAAGAGTAATAATTATACGTGCCGTAAGATGTGCTATCTTGAGATATCATTATTTCTCTTTTAAGCCTATCATTATTAAATACGAACATCTAAGTAGATACAATAGCCATCAGATACCAACAGACTACAGTCGTATTCTACTTAAGAACGTGCTACTAAGCAGCTATAGGCATATTGTCACACACACACACATACACACACGCACACACGCACACACACACACACACTATATCAGCATATAAAGATAGACTAAATATAACAACCAATAATATAAATATAATCTGTTTACAGGCACGTATATCCTATAGCAGTATACTACTTGTAAACAATTGTTATATTAATATACATATGTATATATGTGTACCTAAAGTAAAGCAACAATACAATATATGCTATAATATATGCATACCAAACAGGAATATTGATAGTACTTAATTTATTATATTTAAAGGTATTCTTATTTGATTATTCTATATTCAAGTTTACAACATGTATGGCTATGCAATACAGTGTATGGCTATGCATTGCATGTGAAATATTAAACAATCTGATGCTATCCAATTACGCATGCGGTTGTGCCGATGCATACACTCTATGACATGCGCATACGGTATATGTGTACCGCGAGCTAAATGTGTACCTACCACAAGCTAAATGTGTACTTATTACACGCAGTATTTACTTTATAATGATTTGTCTTTTATTTAGAAATGCCTGCGCCCTTCTTTGTAGGAAATACATAATGTTTATACAATAAACATTATATTAACCGCAATATATAGACACATGTTTGTACAAGTTTATATATGTTAATATCCATGTAAAACTGCCGTATACAAGTATACTTATATATATATATATTGCTGTTTTATTTATAAATATATATATGTCAATGTATAATATGAATAAAACAGTAATATGTATGTGTTTATAATTCTATTGTTAACAATTGTTTTAAGTTTAGTGATTATAACTGAAGTAGTATAGGCATTCTTACAGCTGCATCCAGCTTACGTTCTAAGTGTATTACCTATATAACACACATAAGTGTATATATAACCTATGTATATATAACCTATTTAGGAAATGTTTATAAAATGAAATTTTATTTCATTTAACTTCACTTGACTTTTAAAGCACACACACACACACACACACGTATATATATATATATATATATATATATATATATATATATATAATATGTAGGTATGTGTGTGTGTATCTTTGTGTGTGTCTTGTGAGTTAATAAGTGTGCATACGTATACATATACATATAGTTATAAACAATGGCTATATAGCGGATAATATCTTCTTATTTAATCCAAAGTACGTTTTTCATTATATTATAAATATATACATATATACATATAAATTACTAATATATATATATATATATATATATATATATATATAATATATATAATATATATTATATATATATATATATATATATATATTAGTAATTTATATATAAGTATAGTTCATTATTTATTATCAATAATGAGTATACAAATAGATAGTTTACAATCAGTATAGACGTATGACAATAACACGAGTCACTGTTCACGTGGGTAAACATACGTATCACACGTACACGTGCTTAGCCTATAGGCATGCATTGCTGAATAGTACTGAAGACATGCAGACTAGGGTAGGGTAGGGTAACGTAGTGTAGGGTAGGGTAGGGTAACGTCGCTATAATGTAATCTATTTAATTAATCAGCTACGCTACGATACGATACGTAGAAGTCGCGTAGAAAAACGTTGTTATAGCTTCGGGTGACGTCTGCGCCGCACGATGTCCACGTGACCACGTCTGAAGGGATCACGTGACCACGTCTGGTGAGACCACGTGGTGTGGTGAGTGTTAGCGCCGCTGTATATAGCGACGTACTTCATATAAGGAAGTGTGTGTATGTGTACTATAGTGGGATATACCAGTACGTCGTAGTATGCATTCTACACATACAGGTATGACGCGTTCTAGTAACCACGTGACACTTAATGGAGGGGGTGGGGTGGGGTGTAATACATGCTACTTGAACAGTATCGACAGTATAGGTGTATCATTGATCTGCACTACGTAGTACTGCTCGTTCAACAACAGTAACTTACTTTCTAGTACGTAATAGGACTTTGTACCTAGGACTGGGTACGCTGGTACCTACATGTTCTATTGATTACTCATCGGTTATGACTCAGTTATGAGCCATGACTGATTAGTCATTACTGATTAGTCACGCGCTTAGAGAGATTCTTGTCTTCGAATACCCCTCGTATACATCTCGAGTCATCTATCGCTTATACCCATCATGTGCACTGCACTCAGCATTGTGTAATGTGTGCCGTACAAGTATGTATATGGACATATACTGGTGGTGCTTACAGTAAGCAGCTTACTAGTGGTGCTGCACTACAATGTATACATTACATAATAATCATATTCATGTAGATAATTTATACATTAATATTAATATCAGGTGACAATTATAAGATTGTATACATCATTTCTAAACATATATATATATATATATATATATATATATATATATATTGTTATTGTTATTGTAATTTTGTTGGAGTGCTTTCATCCCACCCAGGAACTTAGATGAAGTTTTCACTTATAACCATATGGCTCTAATATCTCTTCAAAGCCGATCTCATGTTAAGGCATACATAGTTTTAACGAGAGCCGATCATTTATTTATAAACAATTATGTAAGATCACTTTTAAATATTATTTTAAGACCTATTATGGTCCGGACGGGGCTTTAACCCGAGTCCTACTGCCTGTGTGTATGCTTATGCGATACAATTTGATATTAATACACATTACGTAGTACATATAACATTATAAAATAACATTCTTACAAATAATCAGTTTATATATCAATTAATATAATAATTATAAGTAAACTACACATAGATTATATTTAGATGAAATATCTGTTATAGAAATATGATATAATTGAGGTGGCGTGCTTTGATCAGGCGTGATATTCCCTGCGGATTACACACATGATTTACACACACACACACACACACACACACACACACACACACACACACATGATGTCTATATATGCACCATGTAACCAGTACCATGTAATCAGTAGTATATCATCATTGTATATACACTTATTTATATTGTGATGAGGTCAACTTGCCTTTTTATTTCTCTGTAAGCGGCCGCCTGCATGCTCATATCCAGGCACCTAACCAGGCACCTAACTAGGCCTTAACCCCTCGAGAGTGCACACCGGAGTATACACACTCAATAAGAGTGCACGCACACGCACACGAGTGCAGCGATACATGTTATTCAATTAATGTAAGCATTATTATAATGAATTTAATAATTAGATTCCTGGAATATTTCAGAATGTGAAACCCTATATATGTACTGCGTAATTAAACGAGTTCGAAAATATGTTATATAATATATGATAAATGTGATACATGATACTTGAAATAATCAACATATATTGCATATAATAATCATATAAATGAAGTAAATATGTATAATATACATAGATATAGATAGGTTGATATTTGTACAATTTGTACAATAAATATAAAGAAGTTTTCATTTGTGTTTTAACACAAATAAATAAGTGTCAACATTTGTCTATAGATTATAGCAGGGATCTCCCTATAGGTTATCTCCCTGTTTATAGTCTATCACATGTTATTGAACTTTATTTACATATGTATTTATGTGTATTAATACGTATATCTACAAATCACACACACCAAAGATTTTGCAATCAAATTAAACATTAGCAAATTAAATCTTCGGAAAATCGTTGCACATACGCATATATATATAATATATATATATATATATATATATATATATATATATATATATATATATATATATTTGTATACATAATAAATAGATTATATTTATAAAACATACATGTAAACAATGAATACAACTATGTCAGGCTGTAAGCATGGCTGTAAGCATGGCTGTACGCATGGCTATTTAATATATTCATCCCGGACCATATCATTCATATAAGTATAATCACAATTTCCTATTGATGTTATTCTATTGGTATTTTAGTTTTAAGGGGGTCACATCCCACTACCAGTATTTCCGGAAATAATATCCGAAAATGTTTGCTAGAAAGTGATTTTCTAGCAAGTTGTAGTGGGATACCCCATTTTAAGGTTACTATATTTCCGGCAAGTTGTCGGAAAGTAAGAGGGTATCCCACTACAATTGTAGTTAACTTGCTAGAAAATCACTTCCTAGCAAACATTTCCGGACATTATTTCCGGAAATACTTGTAGTGGGATACCCCCTTAAAAGCTAATCGGTGTATATTGCATGCCAATGGCTCCTGATAGTGAATGCAAATGTACGAATGTTATTTAATACCATTATTTATTTATCTATATATATAATATATATATATATTATATATATATATATATATATATATATATATATATATATATATATATATATTATAATAAATATATATTACTAATACAATAAAATGTTTATTATTAAATATATATTATGTACTTTAAACCCTATATTAATATTGATGATTATATATATTATTGTAACCCTGTTACCCTATTGATCTAATAAATATATTAAAAGTGCATATATATATAATATTCAATAGTAGTTATATATATATATATATATCGGGCGACAGCATAGAAAATATATTGATCTTAATCTGGAGCCCTTTAGAGGAAATAATAACATAAATAATTATATATTTCATACGAAAAAAAATGTACAATTTAAAACTTCTAATAAATATTTATTATTATATATATATATATATAAGTTAACGACATCAACTTGTGTATTCAAACACCTATAGGTATATCACCTATATATATATATGTATATTATATAACAAGCTATATGTCAAACAGATTAGAATTAGAATCTGAATACTAACCGTAACGTAAGAACGTATCGTGAGTCATACGCATGCGCTGAGAAAAGCTTTCCTCGTATACCGACCCGTGTCATATGTGTGTGTGTGTGTGTGTGTGGGTGTGGGTGTGTGTGGGTGTGTGTGTAGGTGGGTGTGTGTATGTGTGTGCGTGAGTGTGTGGACAATGCACTGGGCAATGCCCAGTGGGCATGTATGTGGGTGCGCTTCCGCTTGCAATATAGTAAGTGAGTCATTATACTAGGTGAGTCATTATGAGTAATCAATCATATATAGGTTATATATATATAGTATCGCGAACCATGGGTCGTTATATACTATATATATATATATATATATATATATATATATGTGTGTGATTCGCGTGACTCATATATAAATGAGGCATATCCACTACTATTAAATTACTGTCCGACAAATTAGTATATACTGAAAGATTTCCTCAGTGTAATCTTTTCGTTGTAATGACTCACCGGCGCCGATAAGGGTGTGGGGTGGGTGGGTGGGGGGTGTGTACATCAATGAGGTCACTGCTGCTTCTTCTCGGTATTATGTAATTGTATACAACTCGGATAGCAATAGGCACATATCGTATACTATTATGATATGTGGGCAGTGATATAACTGGTGTAATAGTGGTGTAATAGTGGTGTAATAGTGGTGTAACGTGACTGTATGTGATCCCAGTAAGATACCTGTAGCGAGTGCAGTTCTATCTATCGTGTTTAAAACCACATTTAATATTATGAATACACATGCATTAAAAAATGGTTACTTATTTATATGGTATTATACTAGGGATAAATAATCTATATGTAGCTTATTTACATTAAGTTATCCTAAGCTATTTATAACATATAAAAGTATACTTTATGAGGGGTAAATTTGTATCCGTTATTTTTATTGTTTGTATTGCGTATCGTGCTTCAATACATACATAAATATTATATTATAACATCTACAAGTTTGAATTGCTTTACGTAATATATATTTACAAGTACATATAATGTCAATAGCATATTTATACATATATGTATTATATACTACTATATTATTATAATAATATAGCATTTGATATACCATGTATGACTATAAAATACATGCTTAATTATACAAGTAGTCTATAGACTACATTATAATGTCAAGATGAACCACAGATAACTCGAATTCTTGTCAAGTAGATATGTTTGATAATAGCACTATACTATTACTGTATATATATATATATATATATATATATATATATATATATTATATATATACTCAAACACACACGCACAGTGTGCGTCGCACACATACACATATATACACAAATGCATATACACCTACACACATATATATTTAATATTATATATGTACACGATACAATACATTAACTAATAATGCGTTACAACACATAACCTCGCTCATACACACCCGCACACACTAATACCCGCACACCCGCACACACAGTACATAATAGCAGTTGTCAGTGTGATATGTGCAGTGGTCAAGGGTGATGATTCTCTGGACTGGTCGGAGTGGTCTGAGCCGAGTGAATGTTCCAGAACGTGCGATGGCGGAATAGCCTTCAGACTGCGTAACTGCTTCAACCCTAAAGGGTGTTTGGGGGGAAATATCAAATATAGCATCTGCAATACGAACGTTAGTAGTGCACCCTATATTCACCTATATCCCCCTATATTCACCTATAGGTACTTCATCTATAGAGAGTACACTGCTAACCACGTACCGTCATATACTTATTACGTAATAGCTGATTATTGGTAATTAGGGGCGCTGCAACAGGGGGGACGGGGGTATGTCCCCACCCCCACATTAACATCTAGGGGGTCCTCCTATGTATTGGTCCCCCCCCCCACTTTTACCATAACATTTATTTTTATTGGTTGGTCCCACATATACACCATCGTTCCAACACCCCTACCGGTTATATAATATATTCACAGTTTACATTGTAGTCGTGTTTGTCTGATGCTGTGTTCATTGTTACCGCTATTCTAATGGCTACAGCATTACCATATTACGCATTATTTGATTATCTTATTCATATGAAATAATAATGAATTATCAATAATATTAAAATAATGTAACATATTATTTATACATATTCTTATCACATATAACCAGAAGAATATATATTAGTCATTACTAAATAATACTTATATATATACATATCAATGCTTCTTCTACTAATCTAATTATATTACTTTTTATACATATACTTACACATATACTTACATACATACTTACATATATACCTACACACATATACACACACATATATATAATAGTTAACATCGTGTAATTCGCATTCTACATGTATTACATATATGTATCTATATTCATTTTTATGTAGGTAGGTATAATAAAAGAGAATTTTATAAAGTGCTTTCTTTTTTAGAAGGGAAAGTGTTTTGTTAACGTAAAGTTGTAATCTAATTTACATTATATCTTTGATATATTACATAATATATTATGTATATTATAACTATAATATATTACTTATTATTATTATTAATAATATTATTATAAACTAATTCATTATATTAATAAGTAAATTAATAAGTAAATATTTTAATTTTGTTAACAAATTCCCAATTTCTTATAATATATGACGTATTATGATCATGTATTTATTTATTAGTAAATCTATGCTTATAATAGAAAAACATGAAGTCAATTATATTAGATAATTATTTGTAATGATTAATAAAGAGACACGTTATTATAAGATGTCAAATATGACATCCTGCCAACATGCCAACATGCCAACTTTATAGATACTACATATTTATAGAGTAGTAAACTTATGGAACTTATACTATACATATACACTGTACACATTGTACATACATTGAACACGCACATTGTACATGCATTGTACATGCATTGTACACATTGTACATGCATTGTACACCGTGTACATACATATTTGTGATCACGTGATATCTTTTGTAGAATTGCGAGAGAACAACGGACGCCTGGGAAGCGCAGCGAGTTGTGTTATGCTCTCAGTTCAACACAAACGCCACTGGCTACACGTGGACCCCTATTATGCAACCATCTGACCCCTGCGCCCTGTGGTGCCGGGGCAGCTCCACCACGGGAGCATCGGCACCGGAAGTCATGACTAAACTAGAGTCGAAAGTGGTGGACGGCTCCAGGTGTGATAGGACCACCAGTAACATGTGTGTACAGGGAAAATGCTTCGTAAGTACCATATAAATACATATTCACGTATATATATATATGTATATGTACAAATATATATATATATATATATATATTATATGCATGCAGTTATTTTCTTTTGGCCTTGAAAATTCATTTAACAATATAATATATTCCGGTGACACAATTATTTTGTTTAAAAAGAATAATTAATTAAATTTGATAACAGACATTCTGTAAACATTTTATAAACAAATTCGCTTCGAGCAGATAATGAGAAATTCATTTCTCGGTATTTATCATTATTTAACATTACGATTTCATTATGCAATACTTACTCACACCCACATATATATATGCGTATACGCACATACATGCACACCCACATACGCACATACACTCACACCCACACGTGTGTGATTATAGGCACTCTCATACACAAACATATATAACATCATTAGAATAAACATAATACATATTAATATGATTAACATTAAGATATTAATATCGACAAATATGTCATTAAATTTATCTTGAAAATCTCTCTTATCTTCTCTATTATAGTTAGCTACAACCCTGTGGGTGATACTAACTTGTCATTGATTCACATATACAGTTATATTTAGGCGTAAAGATAGGTATACTTATGTTCGACATAATACCTGATATATGCAATAATTATAGTGTATTTTATATCTATAAATGTAGGTTATAATGTTTGTAAACTTGTTAATATGAATTTGATCGAAAATTATAAATTGAAAATATATATCTAGGTATAATAGTAATTTTAAATATCTATATATAACATTTCGTCTATGCAAATATTGTATATTTATCTAGACATATTCAACTATAAATAGTGTATTGACAATATTAATAATACTTCACGAATAACTTTTAATATCATTATTGTTGCTTATATATACTCAAAGATTTACCGAATTAATGATGGTTCACTCGACCGTATTATTTAAATAAAAACGACAGTAGCTCGGGGTGGGTTGGGTTTGGGTTTGAAGTTCATGAACTAAAATCTATTTTTGGATTTCATATATATTTACTTGTAAATTCGAAAAACAATACCTTAATATAATTTTAAATTAAGATATGTATACAAATTCGATATATATCGAAAAGTAAGTGTTCCGCAAAAATATTATTTGGAGATATCAAAAGTGAATTCATAACAATTTTACTGAACTTTTTATAAGTCAAAAGTAGACCGATTCAGTCATTTACATCAGTTATTTACATGTACACTTTAAATAGCGTGAAAATGTCGTAATTTGAATTTTTATTATAATCATAATTTTTATTAATATTACTCTTTTTATGATAGTATACAATAATATATATATATATATATATATATAATGTGTGTGTTTATGTAATGTATATATTACCTGTTAATACGAGTATTAATAGGTGTAGGCTATAGGTGTAGGCTATAGGTGTAGGCTATAGGCTATATATGTCTCTACAGGTAAGCCTAAGTAGCCCATTTTAAAGTTAGCTTATAATTACTTATACAAGTATATAATCTACTTGTAATTACAATGTAATACGATTATTGTATTCACTAATATATTATGTATACGTAAATATGTAAATTATTCTTTTTACTTATAATTCATTAAATAGTTAAGTTATTAAATAGTTTACTTATAATTCATTAAATAAATTTATTTAATGAATTATAAGTAAACTATTTAATAACTTAACTATAGTTAATTTATATATAAATAAATTTTCGGTTGAAAAAATAAAGTTAAAATGCGAACTTTTAATTGAATATTACAATGTTTCCAATAAAAGCGTCTGTGTTCCAATAAACTGCCGAACTGTGCAGACACTGTAGTGGTAACCTTAATACACTGTATTGGTAACCTCAATACACTGTATTGGTAACCTCAATACACATTCAGACTCTACTGAATTCATAGAATATTTGTCATCAATATATAACGCTCGGAAGTTTATAAAAAACATTAAATATGTGTGTGTAATTTTTAATAAATAACTCTACTATTATCATATGATGAAAGAGATTATCTTAAACGTGATAATGCAGTGGTATTTGCATAAACACTCGCATACACCCACATACATGTATACCCACATGCGCATTAAACACACATTAACACACATACACACACATATATATATATATATATATATATATATATATATATATATATATATATATATATATATATATATAGTTATATATATATATATAGTTATATATATATATATAGTTATATGTATATTTATATTTTTATTTATATAAATAATTTATGAAAATAGAATAATAAATATTAATAGAACCGAGATTAGTATTTAAACACGACAACCCCCCAGTTATATAACCCCTAGTTATATAAACCCACGTGACTCGTGTACGTACCTAACCCATTGTACTGGTTGCACCATGCATACGTGCGTGCGTTCGTGCCAACTCGGTTTGCTATTCAGATAGTGCGCCGTGTGTGTGAGTCTATTAATAGAATATTTACTTCGTTAGCACATTCATCCTTTCTCCTCGCGAGATAACATAGCTCATAGCTTTTCTTTGTTATTGTTTTCCGTGCATACTTCCGGCATGTTACATAACTATCCCAGGCTAACTATTATGTTTATTGTTATAAAGATATAGCGAATAATTAAATGTGTCATATTTAAATGTATATATATATATATATATATATAATGGTAGGATATTAAAATTTGACTGTTAGATTGTATTCTAATTACAGTGGTATTATTTTGTTTATTTATCTATTATTGAATTTTAAATTGTATTTCATATTGTATATCCTAATAATAATTGAAGGACAACTATTTTTTATTTCATATATGGTATATTTACTTTACAAACATACACACTCACAGTGTGCGTCGCACACTGTGTATCACAGGGTGCGTATACATGAAACCACACACACACACACACACACACACACACACACACACACACACACACACACACACACACACACACACACACACACACACACACACACACTATAGAGAGAGAGAGGTACTACGATTAACACAGGAGAACACGTATATACGTAGTGTATATAGAACTGTAGTTATGACGAGGGTCTCGGTTAATATATGCTGTAGTGGCTGTAGTGGCTGTATCAGCTTTATGTATACAACAAGTAAAGTCTGTACAAAGAAGATAAGATAACGATTATCGTAAACAGCACTACAGCATGTCATACAACGTAAATATAGCTCACACGTGCTAGATTGCCGCTACACAAAGTCCATCCTATAGGAAGTCATTAAATATCTGCACATGGAGTAATAACAGTACAATGCTTTAGTAACAATGTACCATGCCGCATACCTTCTATATATATATGTGTATATGTTATTATACTATTATCACTGTATTAATATACTACTAATACCACTACTAATACTACTACTACTACTACTACTACTACTACTATCTGATGTAGACTATAGGATGCGATCAAGTATTCGGTAGTCCGATGGTGAAGGATGAATGTTCGAGATGCGGTGGAGAAGGACGGGACACAGACCTTCTGACAGGACACAACTGTAACTATTCTCCTAAAGAGCTCATCAATATTCCTAATTCGTTTTTCGCTTGGAAAAGAGGATCTTTCGGTAAATGTTCAGTTGACTGTGGAACGGGTTAGTTTTGTATTATTAGAATGACCTAGTGGATGCGTTCATCGAGAGTTGTTTATCGATAATATTATTAATTTTTTTTGACTACTCATTATAATTAAAAATAATATTTTCAGCCATTTTTCATAATAAAATATACATACATATTGGTGGAATTACATAGTTATTATATGTTTACATATTGAACCTGTGGTGTATAGGTCACTATTACACCTATAGGTCACTATAACACCCCGTACATCGTGGTTTAGACTTGTGTTCAAACGACCGAGTGTAACCATTGATATAGGTAACCATATATGTATATTATTCATGTTGTGTATGCATGCTAGTGAATGAAGAGAGAACATCATTATAACATGATGACTATAGTCATGCAACACGCAGGTAAACAATCAACCGACGTGCACTGCATCAACACGAAGAACGGACAGCAGATAGACGACAGCTTGTGCGCCAGTTTTAACATGCCTCCCCCCAAGAGTCGAGTCTGCTATAGAAAAGTATGCGCATTCAAGTAAGTTATCCGGTGTTATTGTAGGCGCGTCACGTGTTAATGTAGGCGCGTCACGTGATATGGGTGATCGTATGCTTGTCACGTGATACGGGTTATCGTATGGGTCACGTGATTATTGTGTGCGAATTTCATAAAATAGATTACATACACTATTCGGTTGTCGGACTGCAAACCGTGTTTATAGTGTAATCTTGCGTACATATGACATAATAGTTGTGTGTGTGACATTTCTAGTTGGAGGGTAGGAGATTGGATGTCGTGTACTAAAACCTGCGGCAATGGCACTAAGAGAAGAGACATCTTCTGTATTATAGGTTTATACATTGTACCTAATCACCATACATATAACTACCAAACATATAACCACCATACAGCTAACCATACATCTAACCATACATCTAACCATACATCTTACCATACATCTTACCATACAGCTAAACGAATATTCTAATTACGATAATATATTTAACCTTTAACCTTTAACCATATTTAAACGAACATTAATACTACCCTTTAAAGCCTACATCTGTAAGCTCGCTCAAGCCTTCTCTAATACGATGGTATTACGATTGCCTATAGGTGTCTCTATGAAGAAGGCAGCTGCTAAAGAGATGCAAATACATGTGGCAGAGGAATTCTGTAAATATAAGACGAAGCCAGCCAGTGTTATGTCATGCGTGGGAGACAAGTGTGAGACAACATATGGTTAGCTATCACACCACACACCACACATCATACATCACCACTCTTATCACACATCACCACTCTTATCACACTATGTATACCTTCATTATTAATAACATGCCCTCTTTACACATTTAGATGATTCTATAAATAGTAAGTTTAACATACTGACGTGTATTGTAAGTGAGGGAGTGAACTCTCACCACCTCTCTCTCTCTATCTCAGTGATTCTCTGTCACCCTCTCTCTCTATCTCAGTGATTCTCTGTCACACCTCTAGCTCTGCTTGTTTCATCATTATTACGTGACACTTATTGTCATGCTTTGTGTATCGGTGACATTGTCTATTGTTATCAGTTTCTCACCATTACGGTGCGTGTATGCCTACCACTTCTTTTAGTGACCTCTAGTAATGACCTCTAGTAGCTATACACTGGTTACATCATCGCGCATCTCACCATTGCGTAATTAATTCATGAATATATGAATGCTATTATAACTTGTTCTGGGCATAAACGCTCATTTCACGTGCATGTAAGTATGCGTACGTTCGTGTGTGTGCGTGCGTACGTGTGTGCGTGCGTGTGTGCGTGCGTATGTGCGTGCGTGTGCGCGTGTTTACCCCGTACTAATGAACACTAACAACTGCCATTAGCTATACCTTCCCGCAACGACTTTATCTCCGTGGCTAGTAAGTCTAACGAAATCTCGGCTCCTAACATCCAGGTTAATACATACTCATCCTCCCTATATCTCTTCATCTCTCCACCCCTCTCTCACTCCCCACTCCTCTCTCTCTCTCTCTCTCTCTAATTAAGTACACACGTGACATGATTAACAGATTCCCGTGTTCATTCTGCCCAAAGGACGCTATTCAGATCCCATGACTCAGAGTTATGAACAAAGAGAAGTAGATAAATTTTAGTTAGTATTCAATGTATGATGATTGTGTTTATATTCTTAGAAACACACACACATACATACACATAAACATATACACACACATACACACACATATATATATATATATATATATATATACATATACGTGAATTTATATAAAATATATCTCTGCAAGCTAGTGCATCGCATAAGCACATACTAGGCTACCGGGGCAAGCCCCTTCCTCCTGACTAACGCAATGGGTCCTACAATAATATTCAGAAGCGATCTTATATAATGGTGTCTACTTCATTGATGATGAGAACATTGAAGATTAATATAATACTGATACGAGTTGTAAAATGCATTATTTGAAGGCATTATGTTTTAGATTAATAAGTATATTTGAATATAATTCTAAATTGACTATGCTTAACACATCTCATTATAACATTATAATTTCAACAACAAATAGATATTCAATTATTAACTATATATATATATAGTATAATATCATTTATTCAATAAATAATAATTTGTGTGATACGCTTGTAATGTACCTATTTAAAACTGTACTATTTCATACATACTGAAATCTATCTTTGCTACTAAAGTATAAAGCTGGGAGAATGGGCGCCTTGTTCTCGACAGTGTGGGGAGGGGGTACGGGAGAGAACTGCAACATGTCACATCACTAATTCCACTGGATACGAAACAGAACTGAAGATGAGATTCTGTGAAAAAGGTTATATTATATATTATTAGCAGTAATAATATTAGTTGTAGTAGTAGTAGTAGTAGTAGTAGTAGTAGTAGTAGTAGTAGTGGGGGTGGTATATACTATGCTCTAATATGTAGTTTTGTATATATAAATATTGTTTGCTTGTATTTATTATACTATTATATAAATCTATGAATAGAATTTCACGAAAATGACTATAAATATATAAATAATGATATTAAACAAGTGTTTTATATAAGTACGCATATATATTCCTATACGTATATACATACTACTATTTATTTTGCTTAGTAAGTTATTACCAGTTTATTTCTCTTACCCATAGGTACCATAACTTATGTTATACAATATATATATATATATATATATATATATATATATAATATACACTATAATATACAGTATAATATACACTATAACTTATAATATACTAGTTTTGTAATACATGTTCATTACTAATTGCTACGAATTCATTCAGGTCAATTATTTTTAAATACTAATACTTTAAATACTTTTACTTTACTTTTACTTTAACATAGCGTCATTGATTTCATACTATTTAATTACTAATTAAAAAACTATAATATTATGATATAATACATTAACAATAATACAATATATATATATATATATATATATATATATATATATATTTATATATATATATATATATATATATATATATATTTATATATATATATATATATGTTATATGCGCTACGCTTGTTTTATATATCTAATATAGATGTTTAAGTACTGACTGTATTTCTAGAAGTGACTTGTTGAATTTAGGATATGACTTTTATCAAATCATTCATGCATATCAACAATGGAAATATGAATGCATATGATACGCTACAGTGCACACACTTGTATAATACTAATAATATACCTTACAACATCCACCCACTATCTAAGAAAAATAGTGACCACACTATTTGTTTATAAAAAACATTATATATATATTTTTTTTTTTTTTTTTTTTTACAAAATTACTACCCATAATATATATGCCATTACCTAAAAGTATAACCTACACAACCCTAAACTATAACTAAAACTAAACCTTAATCCTTGGTTACTCTTAAATTGATCCTATTTTCCACCCTACATGTCTGGCCAAATTTAATTTTATAGGCAGAAGTACCTTTAACTCTACCTTCAACTTCCCATTTTTCCTCACCCCAAATATTTTCTAATTTCCGTCTACCTAATTTACGTTTTTTTATTCTAACTATAGTCCCAGCCTCTAATTCGTCTTCTTTCTTTTTGTCATTTATTTTTTTTCTAGTTAATTCTATTCTATGTTTTACTTTACTGCCGATTTCTCCCATTTTCTGCTTCGTCTCCCATAACCAATCACTGTCCGTGCCTCTCCCATACCTCTCTAATCTTAAATCAACTGGTAATTTTTCTTCACGTCCAAACATTAAAAAAAATGGAGAAAACCCTGTTGTCGCATGAGGCATAATATTATACGCATGAATCATTTTGGGTAAATGAATCGGCCATTTGGACTTTTCTTCCGTACACAAAACTCTTAATAAATTAATAATAGATCTATTCATGCGTTCGCATTGTCCATTACCTTCTGGATGATAAGGACTAGTCCTACTTTGGTTAATATTAAATAACTTACATATTTCCCTAACTACTTCCGCTTGAAAATTACGTCCTTGGTCGGTATGTATTCTCTCCGGAGTCCCATAACAATAGATCCACTCATTCATTAATATCTTAGCTACCGTAATTGCTAACTGATTTCTAGTAGGAATAGCTCTAGTAAACTTAGTATATGAATCGGTCATTACTAATATACTCTCTCTTCCATCTGAGGATTTATCAATATTAACGAAGTCTAGAAACACTAACTCCAATGGTCTAGTTGCACCTAAATATCCCATATCTATTTTAGGATTTCTACCCCCTCCCTTATATACTTGACATATTTCGCACTTATCTATATACTCCTTAATATCTCTATATCTACCTACCCAGGTATACTTTAGACTGATTCTCGCTACCGTTCTATCTATACCCTGGTGACCATTGGCATCGTGTACCCCTTGTAAGATCTCCCTAATTAACTCACGTGGAACTACCAATACCTTATCACCATTTTTCCTATTCTTATATAGAACTCCTTCTTCTATTATGTAGTTATCATTATTTATTGACCCACTTTCTAAATGTTTTATTATCTCTTTTAACCTATGCTCCTCCATTTGCATCTCCCTTATCTTCCCTTCCTCTATGCCTGCTATTATACTAATATCATTGATCTCTAGATCATCCTCATATAATCTTTTGAAATCATCCCCTTCTACCTCATTATTCTCCTCACATCTCCTAGATAACGCATCTGCTACTATATTTGTACTACCTGTTCTATATTTAAAACGTATTGGAAATGGCGCTAGTCTTGATACCCACCTCTGCTCTAAAGCTGTTAACTGTTTCTTATTTTCTATACACGCTACAGCGCTATTATCTGTAAATATTGTACACTGTTTAGCCCCCATTAAGTAATGTTTAAATTTATCAGTTACCGCCCATACTACGGCAAGAAACTCTAGTTTCTTAGCCGAGTAATTAGCTTGATTTTCTTCTCCTGCCTTTAATGATCTACTAGCATATGCAATTACCTTCCTCTCCCCATCTATCACCTGGCTAAGAACAGCACCTAAACCAATATGTGATGCATCTGTCTCTAATATGAATGCTTCCTCGAATCTAGGTAATGCTAATATTGGTGCACTACTTAACTTATCTTTTATCTTCTGCATCGCTCTTTCACAGTCATCATCCCACTTAATATTTACCCGTCTACTCATCCTCTTACTTATACTACCTACCCCTGCCTCAGATTTCGTTAATTTTAATAATGGATGTAGAATCTTAGTATATCCTTCTATAAACCTACGATAATATGATCCTACACCCAAGAATGACCTTAACTCCTTCAAGTTCTTTGGCCTTTTCCACTCTATTATCGTCTTAATCTTATCCGGTATCGTTCCTATCCCTTTATCTGATATCTTAAAGCCTAGAAAATGTATTTCATTTATAAATAATCTACATTTCCCTGTATTTAACTGAAATCCAACTTCTTCCAACCTCATCATTACAACTTCAATATGTCCTAAATGTTCCTTCCATGTCTTAGAATAAACTAATATATCATCTAAATAACATACTACAAATTTATACATCTCTGATCTAAATAAGTTTGATATTACTCTCTGAAATGTAGCTGGAGCATTGGTTAACCCAAATGGCATTCTAGTAAACTCGTAGAGTCCCCACGGGGAACTGAATGCTGTTTTAAATTGATCCTCTTTTACTATTTTTATCTGGTGATATGCTGACTTTAAATCGAAAGACGAAAATACTTTAGCTCCCCCTAGTGCCTCTAATGAATAATCTATCCTAGGAATTGGATATGCATCCTTAATAGTCTTATTATTCAGCTGCCTATAGTCTACACATAATCTAATTTCTCCTGTACCCTTTTTTACTACCACTAGTGGACTTGCATATTCACTATTGGACTTAACTATTACCCCTCCCATCTCCCACTTAACAATCTGATTCTTCACTGCCTCTACCTGGGAAGGTATTATTCGTCTATAAGGTTGAGCGACCGGTATTTTGTCTATTGTTCTAATACTGTGTAATCCTACTTTAGCAGAAGCTAATCTATCATTATTTAAAAAAAATATTTTTCTATATTTATAAGTTAATTTTTCTATGCTCTCCTTAAAAATTCTATTTTTACACCCTATATAAACTTTTACTATCTCCTCATTATTAATACTAACACTACTTATTCCATTTGATACCCTACTTCTTATATGAATTCCCCTACTCACTCCAGTAATCGATATAACCCCATAAGTCTGTAAAATATTCATACCTATTATAAACAATCCCTTAATATTAGTTACTATGAAACCTACCTTCTCACTCTTCTTACCCCATAATATAATATCCGTTATTACTTGTCCCCTATATTCTAATTTAGTGCCATTTGCTGTTTTTAAATCAACTTTTGGGTTTACAGGTATTACTTTCAAGTCTAATGACCTTACCATCCCCTCTGATATCACTGAAACCTGACTACCTGTATCTATTAAACATTCAACTACCATCCGATTTATTACTACCTTTTCCCTAGGACATCTTCCTATTAACCTATTATTATTACCTATTTCCCTTGTACCCCCCTTTATTTTCCAGGCATTCGCCCCTTTCCTAGTTGCCTGATCTACTGGAAAGGTTGGCGGTTTAAATTCCTATTCCTACACCATTTACTAGTATGCCCTTCCCCTCCACATGTAAAACATCTAACTCTGTCTGTCCAGTTACCTCTTAATCTACCTTCCAACTCAGTATTCCTCCTCTCTAATATGTGTATACGTTCCTCCAACCTACTACCATCATTCCCTCTATTAGTTACTTCACCTATTACTTTATTAGTTTCTATCTTATAGCATATACCACCCTCCTTCACATTACTCATAGATTCAAACTCCCTCGCCATTGAGCGTATTTCAGAAAAACTTTTTTTTTTTCCTGATATTAATAAATATCGCCGTAATTCGCAGTCAAATACATTTGTTTTGAATGAATCTGTCATTAGCCCCTCCCACCCATCTACATCCTCTTTCAAACTTAACCCTAATTTTAATATAGCATCTATAAACATAGTAATATTCTCCCCTTCTCGTTGTTTCCTATCAACTAGATCATGTAACCTCTCACCCCGTGACCTCCTACTACTACATCTCTCCCTTAAACTATTAAATATATGCTCTTTATTTAAAAGTTTATTGCCTAACATTGATAATTCTAATTTTGCACCACCTCTTATATGATATAAAATATACCCTGCCGCATCCTCACCCTTATGCCCCAATAAATCTACACATTCCTCAGCTCTTGCAATCCACTCACCAGCATCTGTACCCTCATTAAAATAATCTAGTTTAACATATGCTAAATCTTTCTTAGCAGGTCTACCTACTGGCTTACTATCTTCTCCCATATCTTCTATATCCCTCTTATAACTATGTTTAATTACGTAAATAAACTAAAAATATTATTTTAAAAATAATATTTTATTATCTAAAATAATATTTTATTATACAAGTGTATGCAAAGTAACAATATCAATACACAAACCTGTTATCCTATGTTGTATTTCAATTTCTTCCTATAGCCACTGGTCCTAGTCAGCACTGAATACCGCTGTCACCAATGTTATATGCGCTACGCTTGTTTTATATATCTAATATAGATGTTTAAGTACTGACTGTATTTCTAGAAGTGACTTGTTGAATTTAGGATATGACTTTTATCAAATCATTCATGCATATCAACAATGGAAATAGGAATGCATATGATACGCTACAGTGCACACACTTGTATAATACTAATAATATACCTTACAACATATATATATATATAGTGAAACCCTTCTATACAAAATTGTTTTTTTTACTACTTTTTTTCTAGAGAGGTTTTCTTATAAAAAGGTTTTTACTTTTCCACAAATTTAAAAAATTAATTTATAAGTGAAAATACATTATATAACCTATAGGTTATATATAGTATATTTATTTATTTAAAATTAGTAATCAATAGAATAGTTTAGAAATATGATTTATTTAAAATAGTGTTAACAATTGTCTGTGTAATTGTTGTACTGAATACAATCAGTGTATTATATGACTATCTATTATAGTGTTGACATGTTAATTCCACTCCTCATCTCACAGGAGCCTTATAAGTGCATAGCATTGATTTTATTAGTAATAAAATACAATTAATGTTATTAATTAGTTATTCATTCTTGACCATTGCTATGCATGAGCTCACTGCAGTGAGAAACACAAAATACATTCACTAATTGCAATTAATTATTGTTACATATACATTACAATACAAACATGAATCTAGATACAAAGCATTCATTCAAATTTTCTAATAGAGGTAACATTTCCAAAAAAGACTACACATAATTTTCTTATAAAGAGGTATTTCTTACATAAGATTTTCTTATAAAGAGGTTTTTTAATGTGGAAAGGTTGAATTCCAACCAAATGTGTGAACAATTTTTTATACAGAGATTTTTCTTATAAAGAGGTTTCTTATATAGAGGTTCACTATATATATATATATATATATATATATATATATATATTTGTGCATTTGTGCATTTGTAGGTGTGGTTATAGGCGTGAGTAACACATATAGATGCTATATATAGCCTATACGCATCTATAGATGATGATTATAGATTCTCAATTTCCCAGAAGTCACCATTACATACCTGTATTATATCTGAAAACATTATCGAAATTAAATAATGCCCTTATATAAAGAACAATGGTAGTTAAGCTGTGATCACGTGGTCGTGAGTTACGTCATAGTAGTTCTGTTGTGTAGTTATGTAATATGAATCTACACTGTTATCTAGGAATCTGAGACTACTGATATATAACTATCCAATTAGGTTTCCTTTAAGTAATAGTCAGTACAGTAGTGTTATCAAATATTGTGCTAAGGAAAGATACGCTGACTCGTGTAATTCGATGTTGTAGGAAAACATAAAAACGAACAGCGCCACCTACATGGGTTCAATTTCGGAACTATTTTTTGTTTATAATGTACATTCATATCAAACTATACTCTTTTAAAATGTACAATAATATATTTTTAATTATTATTTATATGATGAAAACTAAGCGATCATAACTAAAATATAACAAAACAATATGATATGTTGGTTTTATCAATATATATGTGGCCAGTAAAAGTTAATTTATATTGCCTGTAGGTACTAAATAGTAAATACTTGAATAGATCATTGACAACATTTTTGTATCGAAACCGCGCCAAACCTAATCTATTTCAGTGATTTCTATATGACTGCTAGTAGAATGCATATTAATGCTAAATAACATAGAAAGGGAGTGTTATGTATTTTATTTGTAAATTATTATTTCTATTGTCTTTACTGGATGTATCTCTTCCTTATTCTATATATATATATATATATATATTAGATAATGGTTTTTCTTACTTCAACAATAAGAGATATGTTTTAGCCACACCCAATCTAAATTGGCATTATTAGTTTGATGTCTATTTATAGATATTACGCAATCTGTATAGGCTATCTAGGTCACATATATACATTATTATCTTCTCTATGTTAAAGTTGTATAACAATTCGTAATACAATTATTATTATTATTATAATCTTGAAGGCACATATATATGTCTAGACAGTTTTACTACTACTACTACTACTATTACATACTACTAATACTATTATATAATATATTACACATATATCCTTATATGGAATAATTACTTGGAAGATGTATCTTATATTAAGTTCACACAAATTATACAATTACACTTTTATTTTAAGATAATGAAATTCTCCAGTGCATAATGAAATAATACTGTTCAGTGTATTATACAATGTATATATATATATACATATATATATATATATATATATATATATATATATATATATAGAACTGCACATCACCATTTCATAATAATAACAACATTATAAACTTATTAAACAATCATTTTATATTTACACTCTTATTATTATTATTCTTATTATTATAATAATTATTTATATAATAATTAGTTATTTATAATCAATATATGAAATACAATTTTATATATTTGTAATACTAATTTTATTGTAATATTAAACATAATAATCATTTATAAAGTATGCAACATTGATTAGTTAATGATTTCCCCTCAATGACTATTATTTATGTGTGCATATATATATATATATATATATATATATAGTACTGATGTATTTTAGTATAATATAGCATATAATGTACGAGTAACTTAAAATAGGTTATAGGCCTATTAATTAGAAATTAAAAATTAAGTTACCTTTGATGATAATGAATTAGTAAAAGTGATAGATAATGCATGTAGCATGCTACTATACTGACCTTAATACAATCATTTATAACTCGTACTGTATTCATTATGTACTGTATTCATTATTTACTTATATTGAATAGTGACGCAGCCAAAACTGTTTGAAATATGTACGGGGAGGTGCATCATAAGACCGAGATACGGTTACGAGTGGAGATATCGAATGCATTCAAAGTGTAACTCCACCTGTGGATATGGTAAGCATCCTCTCCTCTTCCCATTTCACACCCCTCTCCTCTTCCCCTTTCATACCCCTCTCCTCTTCTCCTTTCAAACCCCTCTCCTCTTCCCATTTCATACCCCTCTCCTCTTCTCCTTTCATACCCCTCTCCTCTTCCGCTTTCATACCCCTCTCCTCTTCTCCTCTCACATCCCCTTTCATATCCTTCTCCTCTCCCTTCTCGTATCACTCCAATATTTCACCTCCATCGCCTTAGTTACACCCTCACTACCATCACCTATAAAGTTATTCGGCGTAGATTCCTTTACGATGACGTAATCACTAATCTATTGTCGGCAGGCATAAAGTACGCCATCTTCGAGTGCGTGGATCTGAACAGAGAAAGACCCGTGCTGAAGTCTTTCTGTAGCTCTAATAGGAAACCTTTCAGACCCGCCATCACTTGCGAGTGGGAGAAGAGACTTTGTACTCCGAGGTTACTGCACTGTGTGTATGGGGGGGGGGGGTATACCACCCCATTAGTATTATATGTATGTGAAATACTGGAAGGGGGTTTAAAACCTAGCTTAACCTTGATATTACATTTATTAAATCTAGTTACTAATAACGTAATGCTTTAACTTTAATAGTAGCAATATTTTAAACTTATTATTCAAATAAATTACTAATATTTAAATTACAACACTTGTTAATATTATCTTAGTAAGAATACAAGACGAATCTAAGCCAATCAAATATATTTTTTAAATAGTGGTAACCTAACTAACCTAAATCTATCATAGTCTACTATTGTTTTAATTACAATAATTGTAGCAGTACTAACTATTAAATATAATATAAATATTAATATAAATATATGTTTTCCGAATGTAAAAATTATTCTTATCTAAATAAAAATATTGGTATAAAATGGATATACAATATTGTATATATATATAATATATATATAATAAGTCTAGTATATAATATATACTATAATAAATGATAAATGTAAATAAAGTAAGTTATTTCCATACAAACATGATTTATTCTAAATTTGAAATATTAAATTATATTTCAAACTATTCTAATATATATTTATATAAAAAGGAATATACTAATAGAATGATCTAGAAATCTATATATATATATATATATATATATATATATATATATATATATATATATATATATTAATATACAATGTATTCACTTATAAAATGGGTATATAATACCAGAGTAATACCAAAGATATTGTGAAGTAAAGATATTGCACTCCCTATCTATCTCTAGTACCTCAACATTTAATATAATCTATTAACATTAAATAACTATTAACACTAGATGGCGATATATTATATGACATTTTATATCATGTTATATTTTTATTTAAATTTCTTGTTTTCTAATTATATACATACATTTAAAATCATTACAATATAATACAAATTATAATACAATACATGTAGTTTTTTTTAATATTATAATTTATAAATAATATATATTTATATTATATATTTATTTTTACATTACATTACATAATTACTAATTAGTTTAAGTTCTTGTTTTATAATTATATACATAAGTTTAAATTCATAACAATAAAATACATGTTATTTTTAATATTATGATTTATAACAATATATTTAACATTTATTTTATTTGTTTATATTAAATATAACTAAACAGTGTATTATATTGTTATATAATTATATTATCATTTTGAAATCATGTCAATACATATTATAATACAATATACATGTATATTGTATATAATTTATTATTTACAATTACAATAAATATAGAAAATTATTATTATAAAACTATTAACACTAGATGGCTATATAAAATTAGTAGGTTACACAAATTTACACATGTGCAATATCTTTCCTTTGGAAAATCTTTGGTAATACCTAATGTACTAAATATAAGTTGTCAGTGTATTCACTGTATATATTACAAATAATACTTAGAATCGAACATGAATTCATTACAATTTGTTTATGTTTAAGTATATTTTTATAATTATCAATAATGATATATATATATATATATTATTTATATAAGTTTATTTCAATACATTCATAAGCACTTGTATTCCAAACAACATAGCTGTATAAATAACATATCCGTATACATATCCGGGCTATTTGCCTATATTCATTATAAACATGATAGGTGGATATTTCCGAAGTCGGACAGATTTTCAGATTGTAGCAAGTCATGTGGAGGAGGAAATCAAAATAGAATTGTTCAATGTCAACAGGTAACCTTGATCCCTTCACTCTAATCTAATAGTTATAACTAACTTTATAACTAGCTAGTGCTGGTAACAATAGGTTAAAATACTATTATCATCTACATCTAGTAGGTATATCACCTATCTTACTAGTGCATAGATTTAGAGTACCACAGTACTATTGTACTATCTATGGTACTAGTGTAACAATGATAACCTTATGACCTTTAGATAACCCCGATGCAAAACAATATTTTGAAAGTGGAGTCCGTGGATCACAGCGAATGCGTAAACGCTATGCCACCTGCGACCAGAGTGTGCAATAATCACAATTGTCCAGCTTATTGGAAACCTGATCAGTACGGACCCGTTAGAATATTTATTTAATACTATATTATTATTCTATATATAAATATATTTATTATTATATATTATTATCGCACGCTATATACACACATATATATATATATATATATATACATTATCACACACGCACACACACACACACACATAAATATGTTGCAGTGTTCTGTAACGTGCGGAAGGGGAAAACAGATGCGCAAGGTACACTGCGTCCAATACGACGTAGCGATGGATCAACTCCTGCGCAAGAACGAAGATGCATGTTCCTTCAGGGAACCCAATGCCGTTAAGAAATGTAGCGCCGGACCTTGCCCCACCAGAGCTCCTCGTCCAAAAAGGTACTATACATGCGGTAACGTTTATTCTGTAGTGTTGCGACGTAGTGAGATGTTTATTACTTCTAATTATAGATATTGCATCACTATCCGTCGGTAATTAATCATTTACACCATTTCCTAGATACATATTTCAAGACAAGAATACCACATTCTTTCAAATATTGAAACAGCGAAGGGTATTACTACTGGTAGGGGGGAGAGCTAGTCTCCTTTACACCACCACTATCACTGTGAAATGCTTGTGCAAAAATTTCCCCAAAAGGTAAGTGATTGCTCCATAACTTTCAGTAATCTTTTATACTCTATTGTATTCACAATAATGAATATGTAAATCCCACGAATATAGAGATATAATCTGGAAGCATAAAGGTGAAGTAATCGGAAAGAGAATAAAGAATAGAGTGAAAGCTAATAAAGGATATCTGCTGATTAAAAGTGGAGGAATTGCCAACATAGGAAGATATGAATGTTTCGCAGGAAATCTAACAGCTGGTTCGTATCGATAATAATAATTAGCACATATTTTGTACGCAATGTATTATGTTATAATAATTATCTAATACTTAATTTTTTTTATAAAATGACACCGGTAGTGTAGTTACATCACTACACCATCGATATAAAGAAAGTGGATAAGCAATTGACGCACGCAATGCATGTAAAAGATAGACACGTGAATGACACTTTTATCGATAAATTAACAAAATGGTATCAGTGATTTTTATTGGATATTAGTCATATTATATATGTCAAATATTGAAACAGTAGGCTTTTCGTCGAAATAGATTAAAGTGACTTCTATCTATATCAATGGATTTAAATTATAAATATCAATAAAATCAATAAAATCAATAAAATAGTATTATAACATCAATTTAAATACACAAAATTACGAGGAATGTTGATATTATGTATTTTAAATATATAATTTTATTTTTAGTATCGATAGTATATTAAAATTGGTAGTGATTATCAATATATATATGATAAATACATATTATTATAAATAAAAAGTAGTGGGCCAGATAGTGGGTTTCGACTGCAGCGCTCGTAGCGGAAAGTGCCATACACTACATTCAATTGCTTATCCACTTTCTTTATATCGATGCACTACACCTGTCCAATAGTTCATAGTACACTAAGGATATAGTGTCCTTGATCTTAATTATGCAGTGTTTTTAAGCAATGAAAGTATGTGATAATCTAGTTGCATCATTACATCATACTATACTATTACATAATACTACGAATGAATAGGTATCGACATAGATTATCACGGTACGTACTTATCTGATCCGATGGTATGGGAAAGGAAGAAGCAAATCAGGGCGAATTACGATTTTGAGAATAATCTCAAGCGTCAACTCGCAAAAAAAGAAGAGTTCAGAATAAATCGGCTAAAGAAGAAAGGCAAGAACATCAAAAAGAGAAAGCTAGCGCATAAAGTTTGTAACCCCGCTTTTATACGATGCCATCCGGTGTGAATGTGTTTGTTACTTATCCGTACGCTGATCTATTGATCACCACAACTCATCACCGCTACCCTCTATTCATAACGGTACTATAGCTACAACAAACTCACCGCCGACCTCATCTCGCGCGTAGGTGTTTACACTGACCAGCATAAAGAGACTGAACAAAGGATTACGCGACGTGCCGTTCACCTACTACACCGGCAACTGGACGACGTGTTCCAAGTCTTGCGGTCACGGCGGCGTCATCTACAGAGACGTGATATGCGAAGGTAAGCCACCCTACCCCCACCCCGCGCCCGCCCCCGCTAACTATTACCGCGTTCTCACACCCTCACGCAGTGGTGTTCAGCAAGTACGTGATACAAGTGCCAATCAAACACTGCCGTAATAAGATAGCGGGTTACGCCCCTCTCGAGAGTGAAGACTGTTACCTGGCCGCGTGTCCTTCGTGGTACGTCGGCAAGTGGAATAATGTTAGTACTACTACTACTACTACCACTACCACTACCACTCCCACTACTACTACTACTACTACAGCACTGTTCAGTGTTCCACTGTCAAAGGCACAAGTACGGTAGCTACTCCAGACGATTGTACTGTAGAGGATCCGGAGACGAACACTTCAGCAACTCGATGTGTCCGAGAGAATCTAAACCCAGCACTAGGATGGAATGTCCCCACGACGCCTGCTTTGTGACTTGGTCGATATCAAAGTGGACGGATGTTAGCGATACATACGCTATACTCGTAATAATCATCATCTAGCCGTAGTGCGAATAACTGTAACTCTAATTCAGTATTAATAACTGTATGTCTAATTCAGTGTTAATAACCCTAACTCTATTTCAGTGTTAATAACCCTAACTCTATTTCAGTGTTAATATCCCTAACTCTAATTCAGTGTTAATAACCATAACTCTATTTCAGTGTTAATAACCCTAACTCTATTTCAGTGTTAATAACCCTAACTCTATTTCAGTGTTAATAACTAACTATATTTCTGTGTTAATATCCCTAACTCTAATTCAGTGTTAATAACCCTAACTCTATTTCAGTATTAATAACCCTAACTCTATTTCAGTGTTAATAACCCTAACTCTATTTCAGTGTTAATAACTAACTATATTTCTGTGTTAATATCCCTAACTCTAATTCAGTGTTAATATCCCTAACTCTAATTCAGTGTTAATAACCCTAACTCTATTTCAGTGTTAATATCCCTAATTATATTTCAGTGTTAATATCCCCAACTCTAATTCAGTGTTAATATCCCTAACTCTAATTCAGTGTTAATAACCCTAACTCTATTTCAGTGATAATAACTAACTATATTTCAGTGTTAATATCCCTAACTCTAATTCAGTGTTAATAACCCTAACTCTATTTCAGTGTTAATATCCCTAACTCTAATTCAGTGTTAATAACCCTAACTCTATTTCAGTGTTAATAACCCTAACTCTATTTCAGTGTTAATATCCCTAACTCTATTTCCGTGTTAATAACCCTAACTCTATTTCAGTGTTAATAACCCTAACTCTAATTCAGTGTTAATAACCCTAACTCTATTTCAGTGTTAATAACCCTAACTCTATTTCAGTGTTAATAACCCTAACTCTAATTCAGTGTTAATAACCCTAACTCTATTTCAGTGTTAATAACCCTAACTCTAATTCAGTGTTAATAACCCTAACTCTATTTCAGTGTTAATATCCCTAACTCTAATTCAGTGTTAATAACCCTAACTCTATTTCAGTGTTAATAACTAACTATATTTCTGTGTTAATATCCCTAACTCTAATTCAGTGTTAATATCCCTAACTCTAATTCAGTGTTAATAACCCTAACTCTATTTCAGTGTTAATATCCCTAATTATATTTCAGTGTTAATATCCCCAACTCTAATTCAGTGTTAATATCCCTAACTCTAATTCAGTGTTAATAACCCTAACTCTATTTCAGTGATAATAACTAACTATATTTCAGTGTTAATATCCCTAACTATATTTCAGTGTTAATATCCCTAACTCTAATTCAGTGTTAATAACCCTAACTCTATTTCAGTGTTAATATCCCTAACTCTAATTCAGTGTTAATAACCCTAACTCTATTTCAGTGTTAATAACCCTAACTCTATTTCAGTGTTAATATCCCTAACTCTATTTCCGTGTTAATAACCCTAACTCTATTTCAGTGTTAATAACCCTAACTCTAATTCAGTGTTAATAACCCTAACTCTATTTCAGTGTTAATAACCCTAACTCTATTTCAGTGTTAATATCCCTAACTCTATTTCAGTGTTAATATCCCTAACTCTAATTCAGTGTTCGCCATCGTGTCAATGGAGGTCTAATGTGAGGTCCACTAAAACCAGGACTATATCGTGCATATGGAACTCATCGCGTAAGCCCGCTGGCGTACTGTGTAAAGATCTGACTATGCCTATCACTATAAAGTACTGCGAGGTGCCGACGTGTAATAACTACTGTTAGTGTCTGTTGTCTGTGGCGACGCCCCTGTATTAATAAGCCCCGCCCCCTCCCCCATTCACAGCCTGCATTGATCGTATCGGAAAACCGAGGAATGGTTTCACGAAGCAATGCAGTATCTATTATAGGCATAGATCTGCTTGTAGGAATTCTAAAGTAAACAAGGTAAGTCTACTAATTTACTAGCACCTTTCTGCTCATAGCTCATACCTTATGCCCCGCCCACTTACACATACAGCAATGCTGCAGAACATGTAGTATGGTGCATCTCATGAAGAAAAAGCAAAGACAACGGGCCAGACAAAGATACATAAGACAATGACCGATGCTTTAGTTTCAGAGTTCATTATCAGATTTCGTTTCCTTCTTTTCCTTTGTTACCGATAACAATAAAGTATTTATCATAATTCCCGTGAATTATCCTTATTCTATGCATTGTTTATACAATTATTTATACAAACCAAACAAGCATATAACAATGGTTATTAAATATTATTATATAATTATTTATACCTTAGTCGAACTCTATTTATATCATGAAATTTGCATGTAATTTCATATATTTTTTATAATAAAACTAATATTTATTTCAGTTTATTTTAAAAAAAAAATGTATATTTGATTTACAATTTATTAATAAAATAATGCATAACATTTTGCTATATGGGATATGTACACTATGAATAAATAGTAACTGTTATACAAAATGGATGAAGTCCAAATATATTTATAATAAATGCTTCATATGTACACATTTTATGTATGTTTTGAAATTATCTGAAATAGTAATTCTTAACAATACAAAGAGTTAGTTATTTAAATATCACTGTGCGTATTTCACTGGGTGTTTCTCACTAAGTGACTGCCACTGCCTCACTTCTTTGATGACTTAGGGGGTGTGCTGATATCAGATATGTCCAATGTGTGGTCAAATGAACGGTCTAAACCTTTTACCAATGACTTCTTTATATTTCTATCCACAATATCATTGTTCTTTTTACTAGCCTATATAGGTGTGGTAGTAGTAGTAGTAGTAGTAGTAGTAGTAGTAGTAGTAGTAGTAGTAGTAGTAGTAGTAGTAGTAGTAGTAGTAGTAGTAGTAGTAGTAGTAGTAGTAGTAGTAGTAGTAGTAGTAGTAGTAGTAGTAGTAGTAGTAGTAGTAGTAGTAGTAGTAGTAGTAGTAGTTGTGAAACTCTAGGAAAACTAACCATATGGTAAAAAGCAGCCGTCATCTTATCCTCCAGATGCACTAAGATACGATTTTCTTCCTATTAAATTCATACTATATTAATTCAATAGCACTTTCATATACATTTTATTGTAATCTATATAACATAGGAATTAATAGTCAAGTTGATATAATAAAACAAATAAATAAATAAACACACGAATAATAATAAATTTTAAAAGAATACATTATAATGATAACATATATGAATATAGTCGACATTTGAAAGTAACAAAAGATATGTAATGTATTTATAAATATAAACAATTTAATCAAGTGAAAAAAGTATCAATATATTTTATTAGAATCTATCAATGTGAAAAATACATATTTGAATTATAAATAACGATTATATTACAAACTTATCGCACAGTGAATGTTACAAGTGTTACTACTTAAATATTACACATATATATTATATATGCAATATTTGCTATACCCTATTTCAATATTAAGGGCCGGCGTAACCTTGCCGGCGTTTACATGTAAAAGATAGGGGAAAATATCTATTTTTTAACAGGCTATATCTTTTCTATTTATTATTATTTTTATCAACTTTTTTTTTAATTATCAAGAAAACTTTATCTCTTTATAAAATTTATCTCTAGTTATATAGGTACATCATAAAATAATAAATGTATTATTAATTAAAGAAAAGTTAATTATAATATTAGAATTATTTAAAAATAAATTTATTACCAATTTTTTTTATTATTTTTCAAATAATTATATTAATAGATTATATTTACGTTAGCATACATACCTATATAATAATAACCATATATTAGGTATATACTCAGAAAATTTTATAAAGATTCATATAAGAGAACAAAAGATATAGACATTTAAAAAAAAAAATCAACAAAAAAAACACCAGAGATATTGGCATCTAAAGTTTTACTTGCATGTTTTCTAATTATTAAATCCCACCATTTTGAATAGGTGTATGATTAAACTTTGTATTTGAGGGACTTATGTTTAATTGTATATGATATATTATACATCATTTTAAAGATAGTTAATTACATTTAATATTTCAATATTAACAAATTTACACTAAAAAATAAAAACGAAGGTTACGCCAGCCCTTAATGACATATGTATACCATGTATAACACGGGTATCAGATAATATTAAAACATGTGCACACTAGGCTTGTACATTGTAAATATATTTGTTGGGATTTTTAAGTTTCTTACAAAATATATAAACAGCATAAATGATATGTGAGAAATGATAGGCTAATATATTGAAAAGAAGGACATTAGGATGATTTGTAAATTGAACGTGATGTTTTATTCTTCATTTTATTCTTCATTTATATAATTATGCTTTATTTATAGATTTTCCATTACTCTTAGATATATTAAAATAGAATATGATATTTAAACAGGTAATTTACTTCACTATTTGTTATTAAATATGAATAAAGTTAAAATATCTTCTATAGAATTATATTATAAAATTAAATTAAAAAAAAATAAAGTTTAAAAAAGTAGTATAGAAGATAACTAAAAATATGAATTTTTATGGTGAATATTTAAAATTCTGATCCAAACTATCTACCATGGTTGACTCATTAACAATGAGTTCATCATTATTGACTTAGTAGTGGAGTTATTATATTTTATTATATTATATTTTCAATATATCCATCATTATTATTTAAAATAATATTTACATATAATTTTTTGTAAAATGTATTCACTATTTTTATATATATATCTATACAAATATACTCTATATATAGTATATTAGTAAGTTCATTCCATAAATTATTATACTTAATTATTTGATAATATAAAGTGATAATAATAATAATAGAATACATTGAATAAGTAAATATATATAATTCAAATTTTGCGTTTCAAGGAGTAAATACGATATACAAATAATTATCCAGAATATTATATTATTATTATATAATTTCATATAGAATTATACAATGAATATATTTTTATTAACCCTTTTCAATGCAGAGAGTTAAAAGGTAATATATATGTAATAATATAACACGATGATAAGTATAATACAATTTTTTATAATGATAATTTTTCTAATCAATTTTATTTTCGATCGAATATATAAATTATATACAAGTAATATATAGTTCATAGGTAACCTTAATATAACAGTTTACTTATCATTGCGTTCTATTATTATACTAATATTAATGGGATTTTCTAAACTATATCGATGTCCAATATACCTATAATATATATATATATATATATATAAATGTATATATATATATATATATATGTAATAATGAGTGATCAAAATATTTGTTAGCTTAAGACACCTCTCAAAATGCTAGATTATAAATACCAAATATGTTAGTCTGCTACATATAATATATACCCAATATACTATAATCAAGGACTTATATTCTTTCTATAATTTCTAGTATGAATTAATTCATAAGTATTACTAATAAACTATATACTAATGCCTTCGATTATATATCAGATGAGTCATGGTTCTCTTGCCTGTCACTCACCCAATGACACACCCCTTTCAGCGCATGCAAAGCCATTTTTATACTTTGAAAATATTTACTGAGCCAGTAACTGTCCTTCATTATTTAAATAGTTTTTATAAATAGCTTTCATTTTTATAGCTTTCCATAAATATAACTTGTAATTATAGAATATTTATTGTTTGAAATTTATTCATCTTTATATAAACACATAAAATAGAAATTGACATATTTTCGATTTTTATATAAACACATAAAATAGAAATTGACATATTTTCCTTACGATATAAATAGCCATGTAACTAAAATTGTTATGAATCATAAAGGGTTAATAATTATTAATATTAATTAAATATCGATATTAATTGAAATTAATTATAATGAACAAAAATTGAAATTAAAATTTATTATTAATATATTATAAACATGTAATATTGATATAAACAAGTGGTACCTATACGCCAACATCTTCACAACACAATTGTATGAGTCATATATTATGACTCATAGTTTTAATAATGATCTGTAACAGGCGTAACAATATTTGATTAAATAATCTTTCACAGTACATAATATATACTATATATTACTATAGTACATTATATATATATATACTAAAACACTTTTATATATCAATTGAAGCCCTATCTACATAGCCCAATACTAATTAATTACATGGAAAGTAGATTTTTTATGATATTTTTAAAAATCATGAAAAAATAAAATAAATATAAAAACATATTTCGAATTATTACGATGTTGAGTGATTATATAATATCGTGGTTAGTGGTTAGTGGTTAGAGGTTAGTAGTACGAATAAATCATATCGATACTCACTCCGATATCAATGATTCACACAAACACACACACACTTCTATGCCTCACTCATACATTATAACTTACTAACCAACATAATACCTGTATCACTACCTATATACAATTCAAGCGCTATCCTCTCTCAGATCCTCTAGAGCTATTCGATTAAATACATCTAACTATAATAACAAGAGATATTAAGGTAGATCCTTTAAATGTGAATTCCATTCCAATCAATATAAGAAATATCCTAAACCACTCCTCCTTTAAAACTAGATTACAAATATTGTACTACGTGGCCAGCACTGAATGCTATATCACTCTAAATCATTACTATTATTGTTGTATTACAATCATTTTACATCATTTCTTGTTCTCATTCTGTTTATTATTATTATATATTTTGTCATTAAGGGGACGCGATACCATCGTTCGGTTTACATGTAAAAGATACGAAAAAATGCTATTTTTAGAAATCTATTAACTCAAAAAATATTAACTTTTTTTTTTTTTTTTTTTTAATCTATTAATAATATTCCATATTTTTATATTATATGTTGAAATTTATAGATGTTTACACATCTTTATGTTATACGTTTCTAAACAAAATAATTGAAATATCTGATAAAAAATTAAATCTTACAGGTTTTATCTAGTTATATTGACAAAATTAAGAAAAAATATTCAATTGTACAAAAGTTAATACTAGTTATGTCAGCATGATTGGTCACAAATAATTATTCTGAGTAAATCAAGTTTATAATATAATATATGAATATAAACAATATGATTATACAGGTACAAATAATATAATATAAACAAAATGAATAATGTAATGAACATAATTTAAACACCATTTTAAAGATAATATTTGAAATATTATAATTTTATATTAAAAAAAAATTTGAAATTAATTTTTTTTCTCGAAAAAATCAATGTTATCGCATCCCCTTAATAGCAATTGTGTTGCTGATTATTGATTTGTTATTATTTATCATTATCTATAAATTATTGAGAAATGTGTTATATATTTAAGTGTTTAAATAAACCATTACAGTTACAATTGCATACATACACACGCATAAGTACATAGAAACACACACCCATACACTGTATTATGTGGGTCACACACACCCATACACAGTATTATGTGGGTCACACACCAATACACAGTATTATGTGGGTCACACACCCATACACAGTATTATGTGGGTCACACACCCATACACTGTATTATGTGGGTCACACACCCATACACTGTATTATGTGGGTCACACACACCCATACACAGTATTATGTGTATTATGTGGGTCACACACCCATACACTGTATTATGTGTGTCACACACACCCATACACTGTAACTCACTATTCTCAGGCTCTGGAAAACTGAAAATAGGCAAATTAGACAACTTAATTAACCGCCTAATTAGAAATATACACCGACTACAGAAGACTGACTATAAAACTAGCATAACTGACTTATGTAACAAACTTAACTGTCTAAACACTGAAGACTCAATCAACATACAAAATACATACAATACTTTTAAGACTATTACTTGCCCTATGATTTACGAAACAAAATACAACTTAAAAAAACACTAGACTTTTACGTAATACAAATTCCATTACACCGACCAATTACCCATTGCATCAAATACGAAAGGAAAAAATGCAGTTGATCATCATCAATTAGATAGAACAAACTACCCCCCTTCCCCCTTCCCTAGCAATACAACATTCTCGATTTGTATCTTTACAAAATGTGTTATTGGCCAACATTGTTTGGCATCGAGCTCTTTGCACTGCAAATTAACTGTAATAACTGTAATGGCTATGTGTCTACATGTAATATATATTGTTCGAAAATCACATATTGTAGAATTATTATTATTAGAATTATTATAATTAGAATTATTATTATTAGAATTATTATTATTAGAATTATTATTATTAGAATTATTATTATTATTAGAATTATTATTATTATTAGAATTATTAATAAATACTTTCAACACAATTATACACACACACACACACGCACACACACACGCGCACACACACGCTGAGACATACAGACATACAGACGCAAGGACACTCGATAACCTTGAGGTTCTTATTCTCAATGTTCAATCTCCTGATGTGGTTATCGCGAAGGCTGGCGTACTCGGCTTTAGAGGTGTCACCCGTAGCGGCATCCTGGTACGTTTCTATCATCTTTGTGGCAACAACAACAACGTTACAATGGTGAGTATAGTTTAGCCAGTATACAAAATATATTGTTATTGTTATTGTTATTTTTATTTGGTGGAGTCCTTTCATCCCATCCAGGAACTTAGATGAAGTTTTCACTTATAACCATATATGGCTCTAATGTCCCTTCGAATATATATATATATATATTATAGGTCATATATGAGATGAAGTATTGTTAAGGAATAATAGTGTCAGCATCGATATAGTGAGAAAGTGGACCTGTGAAATTGACGCACGCATTGAATGTAAAAGATAGATACGCGAATGACACTTTTATCGATAAATTAACAAAATGGTATCAGTGATTTTGAGTGGACATTAGTCATATTATATATGTCAAATATTAAAACAGTAGGCTTTTCGTCGAAATAGATTAAAGTGATTTCTATCTATATCAATGGATTTAGATTATAAATATCAATAAAATAGTATGATATCTTCAATTTAAATGCACAAAATTACGAGGAATGTTGATATGATGTATTTTAAATATATAATTTTATTTTTAGTATAGATAGTACATTAAAATTGGTAGTAATTATCAATATATATATGTATAAATAAATATTATTCTAAATAAAAAGTAGTGGGCCAGATAGTGGGTTTCGACTGCAGCGCCCGTAGCGGATAGTGCCATACACTACATTCAATTGCTTATCCACTTATATCGATGAGTGTCATATGAAATTCGTATACATGTAAATAAATAGGAAAACAATATTTTCACTATAAATACATTTTCTCATTCATTATTTGGCCGATTGCCAACATTTGTACCGTCATATATTTAGATTATCTCTATATCTATAAAATAGCAATTATTTAAAAAATAATGTATGTTTCTATATATAATTCAATGTTAAAATTAGAAATAATTTTTAAAATAGTATTAATAAAAAAATACGTAGAAATATTATCATCTATTCATTTTAATATAAATAAAAAATTGTAAGTTGTGTTATGAATCATAACATGAATAATAACTTAAGTTTTTTAACATAATTATGATATATAATTATATATATTTATATTCATTATATACTAGAAAATAGTAGGTAAAATATTCAATATTGATCTGTATATTAGATTTTAACATAGAAAATTAATTATTATAAGTAAAATGGGTTCGAAAATTATTATAATTTATTTTAAAATTTATACAAATTTTATTGCTGTATTTAATAATTAAGATTATAATGTATACACTTTTATAGACATAAGCGCGTGAACTGTTCGCGTCGCAAACACAGGAGGGGTCGGGGGTGAAAGGTTAAAGATGAACCGACCTGGCGAGCCTTCTCCAGGTAGCTCTCGTAGCGGACAGCAGATTCTTTAGAGAATTCCTCGCTCTCGTGGACTGACTGCTGAAGTTTAACATTGGACTGCTGCAGCGTCGAGTTCTCAGTATCCAGCTTAGCGTACGTCTGTTTACTGAGGGGGGGGCGTGGTTAACGAGGAGAGGGGCGTGTCTTAGATAGGGGGCGGGGTATATGTATATATTTGAAAAATAATTAAATAATATATGTATCTATTATAATATATACACACACACAAGCACACACTCACAAGCACACACACACACATTCATGCACATACTCACACACACAAGCATGCACACATATACACACACTCACAAGCACACACACACACACAATCACAAGCACACAATCATGCACATTCACACACACAAACACAAGCATGCACATACTCACACACACAAGCATGCACACATACACACACACTCACAAGCACACACACACACACACACACTCACAAGCACACAATCATGCACATTCACACACCACACACACACAAGCACACACACACACACTCACAAGCACACACACACAAGCATGCACATACACACACACAAGCTAATGAAGAGTTACTATTGTTCACGTACACTTGTGTGATCTCAGTTTTAAAGTCCATCATTTCATTATGACTCACTTCGGCAGCATAACATTTGTCATTGGCTAGTTTTCGCAACTTATGTCTATAATGGTTAAGGGGAGGAGTTAAGTAGGGAGGGAGCTAAGGGGAAGGAGATAAAGGGGTAGGATTTATAATATTAATAACTTTTCAATTTTGTCATCTTCAACCAGTTGTTTCAACTCTTTGACTAGGAGATTCAATTCACTGTATTATTATTATTATTATTATTATTATTATTATTGTTATTGTTATTGTTATTGTTATTGTTATTGTTATTGTTATTGTTATTGTTATTGTTAGTAGTAGTAGTAGTAGTAGTAGTAGTAGTAGTAGTAGTAGTAGTAGTAGTAGTAGTAGTAGTAATAGTAGTAGTAGTAGTAGTAGTAGTAGTAGTAGTAGTAGTAGTGGTAGTGGTAGTGGTAGTGGTAGTGGTAGTGGTAGTGGTAGTAGTAGTAGTAGTAGTAGTAGTAGTAGTAGTAGTAGTAGTAGTAGTAGTAGTAGTAGTAGTAGTAGTAGTAGTAGTAGTAGTAATAGTAGTAGTAGTAGCAGCAGCAGCAGCAGCAGCAGTAGTAGTAGTAGTAGTAGTAGTAGTAGTAGTAGTAGTAGTAGTAGTAGTAGTAGTAGTAGTAGTAGTAGTAGTAGTAGTAGTAGTAGTAGTAGTAGTAGTAGTAGTAGTAGTAGTAGTAGTAGTAGTAGTAGTAGTAGTAGTAGTAGTAGTAGTAGTAGTAGTAGTAGTAGTAGTAGTAGTAGTAGTAGTAGTAGTAATAGTGGTAGTGGTAGTGGTAGTGGTAGTGGTAGTGGTAGTGGTAGTGGTAGTGGTAGTGGTAGTGGTAGTGGTAGTGGTAGTGGTAGTGGTAGTGGTAGTGGTAGTAGTAGTAGTAGTAGTAGTAGTAGTAGTAGTAGTAGTAGTAGTAGTAGTAGCAGCAGCAGCAGCAGCAGCAGCAGCAGCAGCAGCAGCAGCAGCAGCAGCAGCAGCAGCAGCAGCAGCAGCAGCAGCAGCAGCAGCAGCAGCAGCAGCAGCAGCAGCAGCAGCAGCAGCAGCAGCAGCAGCAGCAGCAGCAGCAGTAGTAGTAGTAGTAGTAGTAGTAGTAGTAGTAGTAGTAGTAGTAGTAGTAGTAGTAGTAGTAGTAGTAGTAGTAGTAGTAGTAGTAGTAGTAGTAGTAGTAGTAGTAGTAGTAGTAGTAGTAGTAGTAGTAGTAGTAGTAGTAGTAGTAGTAGTAGTAGTAGTAGTAGTAGTAGTAGTAGTAGTAGTAGTAGTAGTAGTAGTAGTAGTAGTAGTAGTAGTAGTAGTAGTAGTAGTAGTAGTAGTAGTAGTAGTAGTAGTAGTAGTAGTAGTAGTAGTAGTAGTAGTAGTAGTAAATATAGTAGTAATATAGAAAATCAAATTTTGTTTTTACTTTTTATTTATAAAAGAATAAAGAATGTCTTGCTTTCGGTTTCTTATTTTTGTTATTCTGTTCATTGGTCTTCAGATATAACTTCATTATTTATTCTTTTAATTTGTTCAGCAATTCTATCTCATGTAAGTATCGCTTTCGATCACTTTCTGCCTTTTTTTATATCTCATTCTATCGGCTTTATTTAGCTGTCTCCATTTTTGTCCTGCATTTTTGCAAATTCTGACACTTTAGATATCTTATTTAACTTGTTAGCTACACAGAATTCATACTTGTAGAAAAATATGTAAGCAGTACGTGGTCTCTTTGGTCCTTTTTTCATAGATTTCCTTCTACATTTATTATTGATTCTTCCAATACATTTACTATTTGATGACCTGCTTTTGAGGATAATCATAAAAATATTAATTTAATTTAATTCATCCATAATTAGTTTATTAGTTCAAGATTTACAATGTATTAATGATGTATTTGATGACCTGCTTTTGAGGATAATCATAAAAATATTAATTTAATTTAATTCATCCATAATTAGTTTATTAGTTCAAGATTTACAATGTATTAATGATTAGGATGAAGAACAGATATGCAACAGATATTAGGTAAACAATCACGTACTAGCACTAGTCAGCAAGCTTCATGCAATAAGCTTATAAGGAACTAGCTTATAAGGAACTAGCTCATATGGAACTAGCTTATAAGGAACTGGCTCATAAGGAACTAGCTTATAAGGAACTGGCTTATTTTTAAAAACAACTAAACAATTTATTTGAGTTTAAAAACTTCTGGTTTTAATTACAAAATCTTATTTATTGACATTAAGATAGTGGAGGGGTAGATGGCTGTGATGGGGTGATGGGGGCGTACCTGGTTTCTGATTGGAGGCTATGAATGCGAGACTTATTGTCTACGAGCTGTTGTCTGATATCGTCTTCCTCCTCCATCGTAAGGTTGATCTGATACTTGTTCAGCGAGGCTAGCGTATCTCTGTGTACATGTGGGGGTGTGTGGGAGGTGTGTGGGGGTGTGTGGGGGGTGTGTGTGGGGGGTGTGTGTGGGTGTGTGTGTGGGTGTGTGTGTGGGGGGTGTGTGGGTGTGTGTGGGGGTGTGGGGGGTGTGGGGGGTGTGTGTGGGGGTAACATTGTGAAGCTCTGTAGCTACTACCAGGTGTATAGTGTAGTTATTGAACTTCTAATGTATAATGATTATTGTTATTATTATTGTTACATACCCCATACTACTATACGTAATAGTTCATGAAATAAACATCTAGCGAAGGTCACGACCTTACTCGTTAATGTACGATAACGAGAGAGCTTCACTGTTACCCCACCAGGGTGTAGTAGTCGTAATGGAGTCCAGCTAGTGCGGGTATAACGAGGTCCCCCCACTACTATAACCCCCCTCCCCCCCCTCATATTAGGATTAGAGCTACATACCCATAGACCACCATTAGCCTATTGGCGGATAGAACTAAGAAGTACAATATCTGTATTTACAGCATTTTATTATAAATATTATTTTTACACAATTATTATAATTATTATTATTATTATAATTATTATTATTATTATAATTATTATAATTATTATTATTATTATAATTATTATAATTATTATTATAATTATTATAATTATTATTATAATTATTATTATAATTATTATTATAATTATTATTATAATTATTACTATAATTATAATTATAATATTGATCATGATAAGTGTACTATGAGCAGCATAAGCTATGAGCTGTGAGAGATGTAAACGGTTTAGTAGCGGAGGAGACATCTCCTGCTGAATCTACTTCATGACTCGGAGATTGTGCCATTAGTTGTCGTAGTTCATTGTTTAGAGTGGACTCTGTATAGGGGAGATTAGGGGTGTCAGCAATGATAATAGGGGTGTAGGTAATGCTAATAGTGAGGTAAGCCACGATAGTAGGGGTATATGCATAGATAGTTGGGCTACATATATATTAGGGATATGCAAAGATAATGATGTATACAAAGATAATGATGTATACAAAGATAATGGAGTATACAAAGGTGATGATGTAGGCAAAGATAGTGGTATATGCAAAGATAGTAGGCGTATTATTTATGATTATAGTGGAAGATAATGAAGTTTAGCCACGTTGAGGTCAAACATGGTGGGAGAGGGGAGGGGTGGGGCTATGCTCTAGAGGTCATGGTGTACTGACCTTGATAGTGGAACTCTGGATGCTTGGCTAGCTGAGATTCGGTCTGCGTTAAGGAAGTAGGTAGTTATCTCATCATGTGATGATACGAGGACATGAGAGAGAGACACAAGGACATGACACTTACCTCTATTTGGTCTAGCTTCTCCCGAAGTTGTTTAGTTTCACACTCGGAACGTTCCACTCTCTGTTTCTCTCCATCGAGTCTCATCTGACACTCGTGAAGGTGAATTCTGTTCTTCTCGAGTTGTTGCTTCATTACTTCCATCTTACGGATGCTCTGCGTGGATGGGGGGGGGTGCATGAGAAGGGGGGTGGGGTGCATGAGTAAGGGGGCGGGGGGGGCATGAGGACGGGGGTGGGGGAGGCGTGAGAGGGGGGCGGGGGGTGCATGAGAAAGGGGGTGGGGGGTGCATGAGAAGGGAGGCGGGGGGAGGCATGATAAGGGGCGGGGGAGGCATGAAAAGGAATGCAAGCCGAGTAGCTACTTATATAACAGGGAGTATTGTGTAACTAATGTATTATCTGCTATCTCTCCTCTCCCTCTCCCTCCCTCATTCTCTCGTGTGTTGTGTGTTGTGTTATGTGCTGTATCTGATGCGCGCTGTATAATAAACCTCTTCTAGTTGATGATTTTGTTGAAGGCTGTCCTTATTTTTGTGCTCCAAGTTTTGAATGCGTGAAGTGTAGGATTCGATATCAGCTGAAACACAAGAACGGTGATCACATGACGGTTACCATGTGATAATTGTAAACATGATTGTACAGGTCGTTATGATAAAGTTATAATAGTTCATTAAGGGCGTTTTCAATTATTAAATAAATTCAATTTTTAATTTTTTTCACATAATATTAATTTGTAGTATTAGTATTGGTATTAACTTACATCATATTACAATATTATCTAGATCATTGTAAATACTATTTATATTTTCTACTATTTAGTAAATAGTAGAATCATAAACTTTAAGTGAGTACATATTTTATTTAAATATTATATTGTAAATCGTTACAATTTATAAAAACTATATGATTTTTCGTTAGTTATACTTTGTTTATATACTCAAAACAATTATATAGGTGGCGATAATTTCGGAATATGTGACCTGTAGAGAAGTATTTATTTATTTGGAGTTATAGCATTAGCCTATTTCATTTATAACTCCTGCTTCATGCGAATCCGTGGTATCCAATCAAACCGCAGCCTACTGAAATAAGCGATGAAAACAACACATGTCTAATACCGGAAATGCCGGTGATAAGGTGACCAGTAACACTGTACACATAACTATAGAACATTGAATGACGTAACACAATCATCGGAAACGATTTGTATACTTACAGAGTACAGATGCTTTTAGGAAATATTTTTAATTAATTTTATTTTTATATATAACATAATTATAATACCGTATTAATTTTGTATGATATATATATATATATATATATATATATATTATCAATTATGTATTATTTACAATATATTATGTAATATAATTATCTATAATATACAATATATAATATAATATATTTATATATAATTTCAGTAATAAAATAATATATATATAATATTTACGACATATTATATTATAATATAATAAAATATAATATTTCATAATAATCTTAATTATTTAGAATACAAATGCTAATAATTCTTTAAAAGTTCCTAAAAAGTTGCAAAGTTTATGATACTACAACTCAGAACTAAAATAAAATTAATTACAATATTTAATACACTTTACTTGTATCACAATATTTTATATTACCATATTTATATGCAATAGAATAAATTAAATATAACAAATGTGTAATAAATTTAATATAAACTATATTCGTTTTATCAATGACTTTATTTTTACTATAGATACTTTTTTTTAAATGTATAAAATATTACTAATATTAATCAAAATAATTTTAAGTTATATAGTAATATTACAGATGGTTCTCAATATATATATATATATATATATATATATATATATATATATATATATATATATATATATATATATTGTTATTTTATTTGGTGGAGTCCTTTCATCCCATCCAGGAACTTAGATGAAGTTTTCACTTATAACCATATATGGCTCTAATGTCCCTTCGAAGCCGGTCTCATGTTAAGGCATCCATTGTTTTAATGAGAGCAGATCATTTGTTTATACACAATTTTAATATACACAATATAAGATCACTTCTAAATAATATTTTAAGACCCATTTTATAAAACTAATTAATGGTCCGGGTGAGGCTCGTACTCGTGTCCTACTGCTTGTGTGTCTGACGCCTTAGCCACTGAGCCACACGGGTATATGTATAACACAATATAGCTATACATTTATATTTAATTAATTAAATGATTTAGATTAATTTAAATCTAAATTAGATTATCTAATACAATATATGTAAGTTATTATAAATTATAAATGTTATTTATATTTTTGGAAATAATTTTAAACTAGTTAAATTAAATTATATTATTGTGAAATGTTTTTAAATATACGGGCATTGGTTAATAACTGAAATAATTAATATCTTTAAAATAAGATAAAAATGATGTTATCTTCAATAGAAAAAGTAGATACACTTTTAAAAGTACATATTTATCTATCTATTTACATCTAGATATCAAAACGACCTTAATAATAACGTTAGCATCAGGGTTGTTGGTTTTTTTTTTGTTTTTTTGTGAAGAATATTTGTTTTTTTATTTATTATTTAAATAAGTGTTATTAATAAATTGTTATATTGAATGTTATTTGTAATAAATACTTCTATAGATATTTGATTATTGTTAGATATTTCGTATATATTATATTAAAAAGTATTATAGTATAATTTATACAAGGGTCATTCCAAGTGAAATCAGCAAATTTTTCACATATTTCCCAGACTCAAACTCAGATTTTGTTGAAACTTTCACAGAATGTTTACTTTATATAGTTATCGTAATACTTAAAAAACAAATTAAACAAAATTAATATTGTGCCCTCACGATGAATTTAAAATTTTTTGAAATTTTTTGAGTAAAACGCACATTTTTAAAACTCTATAACTTTTTATTTATCTAATAGATTTCATTAATTTTTTTTCTATAAGATTATATCATATATTCTCTATATAGATATATAGTAATACACTAAAAAATATTAAATAATAATATATTTATATTGATTTACATGTATGACAAAATTCACAATAATTATTTTGTATCCAATTTTGTTTCCCCAATAACTTTTTCTATATTGTATATTATTTAATTTTGTTGTTGTATATTGTATATATGTTTTAAATAAACATAAATTATCTTAAAAATCTAACCTAGTGAACATATTTTTTATTAATTCATCAATAAAAAATAATTTTTTTTTAATTTTCCAAATTCGATACTTTTTAAATGAAAATAAATCAAAATGCCTATCTTCGAAATTTATAAATTTTGTTTAATTCTATAATTTGGTTTAATAATCTATTTAAAACTATTTTCATAACATTGCTTTATGATCTATTAGTTGCTGATTTTAATTTTTTTTAAAGATACAATTCTAATTTTTAAGACAAAATATATGATTTATATTTATATTAAATAATGTTTTTTAATTAACTTTAATGTACTTCTTACTAATTATAAATATATATATTATATCTAAATGATATAAAAATATATATAAGCTCATATGAAAAATTCAAAATTATAATATAAATGATGATATTGTGTTTTTATTGTTGCCAATAGCTTTTTTCATGAAATAATGAATTCACACTAACAGTGCATATATAAAGGCTATGCATATCAACATTTCTATAGCTATATTATTATTTTTTTTTGCATTATACTGAAATAATCTGATTATATATTACAATAGAGATTTCATGAATATTATTTTATAATAATAATAAAAATACAATTTCTATAGAATAAATGACATAAATGACAAAAATAACAATTAATGTAAAATTGTAATTTATACAAAAGAGGCTATATATAATAAATATGATAAATATATCTCTATTATAGTATACATGGAAAATTATAAATATAATTTTAAACAAAATATATAGATTCAATAAATATAATTCTGGGAAATAGGCTATTAATTGACCATATAGTGCCTATATATTTACATGGTAAACTGTGAAATGGCACTGTGACATTTTATTTTATTTTTTCACCAATTTTATAAAATCCAATATATCATAATTATATTTTTTAATATTGTCCCTCTGAATTGTTTATACATATGTTATTTATATAAAGCAAAATAAATGATGTGGATTGCTTTTGTACTTTTAATAAACACTCATTTATATATGCAAACATAGCAACACAATTTATTCCGAGTAAATCGCATTTGAAAAGTTAACAATAAATAAATTCAATAAAATTCAAATAAATTATAAAGTAATAAAATTATACATTTAGCTAATATAAAATCAATATTATAAAGTAATAATTTTATATTTTCTTTTCAATATATAAATGTTATTTTTATAAAATGTATATATTAGATCATTGTTTAGATGAACACACACCTCCCCCCTTAAATGAATATATTTATATAATACACATAATCTATACAATTATTAATAATATTGATAGGGTTGTTGATTTTTGTTGTTTTTGTTTTGGTTTTTTTGGTTTTTTTTAAAAACGATAAAAACCAATAACACTGCCTTATATAATTTACAAGTTATATAATATACATAATATATACTATTATTGTTAATATTTATACTAATTTTAAATGATATAATATTGAAATTAATATATTTATCAATAATTTTATATACAATAATCAAAAAAACCAAAAAAACCAAATAAACCATGGTTTTTTTGATCAAAAAAACCGTCAAAAAAATGAATAAAAAAAACGATTCAAAAAAACCGCACAACCCTTGTTAGCACATACATAGATTGCATACACATCGTGAGATTTACTTAAAATACTATACATCTGATCGGGTAGAGGCAGTTCGTCCGCTGGTCATTTCGTCCGAAATAAATGCGGCTACTTTTCCGACCAAATGACTAGATTTCCGACGAAGAAGAAACTAAATTCTGAGGACGAAATTACCAGCGAACAAAGTGACTCTAATTCCGTCTATATAAAGTAGGGGGGCATACTAACAGAGTTTCTCCTTGTAGGACTCTAGCACGGACTCCAGTTTCTCCTGCGGAACGGTAATAGAGGTCGTTAAGGTGAAGGCAAGGTCGTATCGCACACACACACACACACATTCGGGCTGTAAGGGAGTCACACTAAGACATAACGCCATCGCTGCTTTATTGAGAGTGATCATTCGTAGTGTTACATCGGGATTACGATGATGAAGGATTATTGAAATGACTTAATGATGACATCAATGATTTCTCAAAAGTGTTTATAGATAATATATTTATAAAAATATTTATAAAAATATAGATAATAAAAGTAGGTAAAATATTCACGTATGAGGAAGTACACCGCAAAGAAAAAAGCAATAAAGTAATAATGATAAGTATTACTGGGTACCACCCGGTTTGTAAATAAGTAAGTAGGTAAGCTATTGGCTCAAGTGTGTATGAAAGATAGATATACGAATTGCACTTTTCTCGATAAATTAACAAAATGGCATCGGAGATTTTGATTGGTCATATTTGATTGGTCATATTATATAGGTTGATTAAAAATGGGATTTTCATCGATATGGAATGAAGTGACTTCTATCCATATCTATGTATTTAGATTATATATGTCAACAAAATAGTGTGATATCTTCAATTCAAATATATTTAAATACCAAAAACCGAAAAAGTATGAATAATGTTGATATGTTGTATTTTATATATAGAGTGCACCCTTAATGCACCGCCAACCTTGATATAATGCCAATTAGAGGTGAAACGGATTTCGAGCCTATCTATTACATGTTATATTCGCTATATTTAATGCGATACGTACATTAAACTTAATACTAAGTTAGTATTACTAACTATCAATATAAATATAAATAATAATTTTAAATTTAGTAGTATGATTCAATTGCAGAGCCTCTATCACAAAGTACCATACACTACATTCAATTGCTTATATACTTTATTTATATCGATGGTTGCCACCTGTATATATATATATATATATATCTTAGCAAGAGATATTATGCATGGAGAGAGAACACATTTATAGTTATCCGACTATTGCGCAACATATGTATTGCATAACATATGTATTGCGTAACATATGTATTGTAGTTCAATTTATAAACAATGAATTTAAATTAATATATAATAATACAGATAAAAAAATCTATAATACAATAACAAAATATTATAAATATAAATGAATCTTTTAAATATAGATGAATATAATTAAATACATTATAAAGATACAAGCCTATCAATGATATTATTAAATATACAAAGTTTTAATAAAAATATAAATAAATTATTAATATTTATCGATAACTTGACCCATAAACCTGATATAATTATATTAACGGAAACATGGCTTACTAATAAAGATTACCCAGATATATATTTCCCTAATTATAATATTTTTATAAAAAATAGAATATTATCCAATAAAAAGAGAGGCGGAGGTGTACTTATATTAGTTAGTAAACTGATAGAATGTTGCATAATTGAAGACCTTTCTTGTTCTATAATGGATTATATTGATATTATATCAATTAAAATAATTATTAATTCTAATGATTTTAAAATTATATCATCTGTTTACAGATCACCTGATTATAATGGAAATGATTTTATTAATTTATTGTTTAACTTATTTCATAAATATATAAGTAGAGAAATGTATATTTGTGGTGATTATAATATTAATTTATTAAATAATACTGTATTATCTAACTCGTTTAAAAATATATTGATCCAATTAGGTATATCTAATATAATTGATATGCCCACAAGAATCACCCAAAATTCAATATCAAGTTTAGACAATATTTTTACAAATTGTTCTGATGTAATACAAGGTGTAATACATACAGATATTAGCGATCATTCATTAATATTTTGTATTTTTAATTATAATCTATTTGTTAAAAGAAAGGATCAATATACATATTCAAGAAATATTAATGAATTAAATTTACATAATCTAAAATTAGAACTAGGTACAATACATTGGAATACCATTTTAAATAATCAGAATTGTTGTGAACTATACAATACATTTATTGATATATTAACTAAGAGTATTAATAAGCACTGTCCTTTTATTAAAAAAAGAATTAAATTGAATCACAATTTTAATCCATGGCTAAATAATAAATTAAAAAATGCAATAAAAAAGAAAAATAAATTATATACAAAATACAAAATTAACAATTGTCCTTGTATATTTGGTAAATATAAAAAATTAAAAAATTAAATTAATAAAAATATTAAAATTTAAAAAAATAATTACTATAAAAATCTTTTTACTGCAAATACACAAGAAGAAAATTGGAAAGTCATTAATAAAATAATAAAACCTATAGACTCGGATTATCCAAATACTTTCATAGATAATAATATTAAAATGAATGAAAGGTACGAACAATGTAATGCATTTAATGAGTATTTTTCGAGCATTGGAAGTAAAATAAATAATTCAATTAATAATATGAATAAAAATGATTTTAAAGAATTGTTATCTAATAATTTGAATAGTTTTTACTTTTTACCAATTGACAATGATGAAATAATTAAAGTGACTAAGGATATTAAATCAAAAAGATCATTAGATATAAATAATCATGACATGACCTTAATAAAAGATATTATTTAATATATTTTAGAACCATTAAAAAAGATATTTAATTTAAGTATCCAAACAAATACATTTCCTAACAATATGAAAATTGCAATTATTAAACCTTTATATAAAACTAATGATAAACAACAAATATCCAATTACAGGCCAATTTCATTACTACCACAAATATCTAAAATTTTTGAAAAAATTATTTTTAATAGATTATCAAAATATATATTTAAGCATAATATTATTAACAAAAATCAATATGGTTTTGTTCCCAGATCAAATACAACCTTATCATTATTAAATATTCAGCATTTCATTTTACATAAACTCTCTCAAAAAAAAAAAAGTAGCTACTATATTTTTAGATCTCAAGAAAGCATTTGATGTGGTTGATCATGATATTTTACTTGCTAAATTGGAATGTATAGGGTTTAGAGGTGATACAAATTTATTTATTAAAAGTTATCTTACAAATAGAAATATTATAACACGAATTGATAATACTCTATCATCTAGAAAGATTATTAGATATGGAGTGCCGCAAGGATCTGTTCTGGGACCTCTACTATTTATTATCTTTATAAATGATATATCAAATATTTTTAATAATGAACAAGTCAATAATATTAATATCAATTTATATGCAGATGATACATCTATAACTATATTTGCTGAAAATGATACATTATTAACATATTATTTACAATATTACATGGATAAGTTAAAAAAATGGTTTGATATAAATAAGCTTAAGCTAAATATCGAAAAAACAAAAATATTGCCATATATAAATTCTGGTATATTAAAAGATATAACAATAGATAACATTAAAATCGATATAGTTAATAATTATAAATTTCTTGGGATCTACTTAAATTCCCAAATGACCTACAAAAAACATATAAATTATTTATCGAATAAATTGTCAAAAATTATATATACTATAAGAAAAATATTTTTTTAGATACAAAAAATTTAATTTTGTTATATAATTCGTTCTATTTATCTAATTTATCATATGGGATTGAAGTATGGTCAAATACTTATAAATCAAATATTACAAAATTAATTATGTTACAGAAAAAAGTTATAAGAATTATTAATAAACAAATAATAGATAAATCAAAATTACCATTAATACGTCTTTTATACGTTTTATACATTAATACGTTTTTTTCCATTAACACATACTGGTCCTTTTTTAAAAAAAAATAATATTTTAAAATTTGAAGATCTAATTATATATAGAAACACATTATTAATTTATAATTTCTTAAATAATAAATATAAATTAGATTATAACTCATATTTCAAGTTAAATAAACTAAAAAATAAATTTATTCTACCACTTATGAAATCAAATAAATTAAAAAATACAATATTTTTTAAAGGACCAAAGTTATATAATGAATTAATGTTTAATAATCTTTTACGAAAAAAGAATATTAATAATGTATTTATTCTAAAAAAAAAATTAAAATATTCATTTATAAGTAAATATTAGTTTTTTTTTTATATATTTTAATATTTATTTTTTTTTAATATTTATATTTGTTTTACATCTTGTTTCGTTTATTGTTTTAAATATTTTTTTAAATTATTATTGGTATTATTAGTCATCTGTAATTTGACAGGAATGTGGCGCCATTGCACGTCTTATTGAAAGATGATTAATTTTTGTTTAGTAGTTTTAATTTTATAACATACTTTTAGATATTTTTATTTTACACATATTTATAATAATTTACTATTTTTATTAACAAGTTCTCAATATTGTAAATTTACATATTTTACTAATATATATTTTAATACATTTTAATATTATACAATTATTTTATTATCTTATTTTATTATTTACTTTAATGTAATGGATTGAAATATGATGATAACTTATGTTCATGAACAGTGTTTTATTATTTTTATTAATTTATATATATATATATATATATATATATATATATATATATATATATATATATCTTCTATTTTATTACAAAGAATGCTAACACATGAATCATTATTATTATATTATTACTTTTACTAATATTGTAATCTGTACATGAACATATTGGAGGTATCGACCAAATAAAGCCTAGGCTTTCACTGATCCTCCATAGACGTATGATATACATAGTATGTCGTATGTCTATAAACTGATTTCATTCATTCATTCATTCATAACATATGTGTATTACATAACATTGATGGCGGCGGCGGCGGCCATTGTTACTGACCACTTTAGTTTCGTTGTGTTTGAGAATCTCTATCTTGTCCTTTAGAGATCGACTGCTCTCTTTGTCGTGCTCGAGATCTTGTACCTAAGAGTGGTGAGGGTCAAGGTCAAGTTGTGTCAAGGTCAAGGAAGGACAACATCGCGAATAACAATACTGAAACCCTGCGCATCACGTCGAATAAAAGGACTGTGCTATCCTCCCCTATAAGGTATGTCCGTTAGACCTACGTAATGCTTCACTAGTGTTACACAATAGAGGTGAGCTGAATGTCTATTAATAGAATAGCTCTGTACATTACACACACACACACACACACACACACACACACACACGTACGTACAGTTTTATTATTAAGATTAATCATATGCTTCCATTAATTATTGATATGAAGCAAACACAAACTGCATGTAGTAGGTACACATGTATACTACCTAACTAGAAGTGGGAGGGGCTACCTAGCTAGAAGTGGGAGGGGCTACCTAACTAGAAGTGGGAGGGGCTACCTAACTAGAAGTGGGAGGAGATACCTAACTAGAAGTGGGAGGAGCTACCTAACTAGATTAGCGTAATGGTCTAAACATACACATACATGTTGTACATGTGTACTGACATACGTATGCATTATATCATTATATGTATATATATATATATATATATATAAATGTGTATATATATATATATATATATATATATATTCACATATATAATATATATATATAATATGTGTAAATATTCATAAATATGAGTAATCAGAATATAAATAGATTATAGTATATATATATATAGATATATATATCATATTTCCAAAAATATGTAAACAACATTGAGCGTATGTAAATTTAATGATATTACGCTAGATTTAAAAGTACACATTTTCTAGCTAGACATTGAGGAGGTGGGGTGCGATACCTACAGAGTACCTAGTAGGTAACCCTGATATATCAGGGGTGTGGTATTAGGTACAAGGTACAATGTATCAGGTACGAGATATCAGGTATAAGGTATAAGGTACGTGGTAGCCGTTACAAGGAAAGTAGTATCAGGTATTAGATACGAGCAATACACTAGGTACAAACCTTGCTCTGAAGTCTGAGCACTTCATCGGAGAGAACGTTAGCCTTGAGTTTGTAGTCTTCGCGCGCTGTGTGTGATGGCGGGCGAGGAGTTAAAGGAGGAGGAGCAGAGAACGCGAGGCCGTGGGTTCGATGCTCGGTCTGGTCACTACATCATCATCATCGACTTAAGCATTGTTTGACGTGGGGGAAACAGTGGGACCGCATGTAGTAGAGTAAAGTAAACTGATAGAAAAAAATAAACATATATAACACAATGAAATAATATATAAATATATGTAATAAATTGTTAACATTTGTTATCAACCAATTGTAATATTTAAGATTTTTTTTTTGATATATTCAAATATATCGTCATATAATGTATACATATATATACTATATGAAATATATGAATAGACTATATTTTAAATCACCTTTAAACTGTATTTTTTTAATAAAAATTCATAAGAGCTTATATTTGAATATAGACATTAAGAGAATTGAAAACTATTATAATTTATAAAAAAACTAATTTTTCATTCACAGAATAATTTGTAAACCTATAGTTACAATAACTATATAATCAATAAATATTAATGAAGTTAAACTAGGTATTAGTTATTATTTGGTGAATTGCAGACAAATAAATTAAAATATAAATTGAAAGTAAATATTAAATTTGACGAAATTACTTAAATAATATCAACATAAATACATTGATTATAATTACAAATACATTGATATAATCGATTTAGTTGAAATGAATAGTCGTGGAAATAAAAAAGTATAAATATATCTACTAGAAACTACAAATGTCAATACACCTATTACTTTGATAGTGTCAGCATGAGTACGCCGCCATTGTTTGAGGCATCAGGATTAGCGTTTACGATTATCATATTATGAATATGTATTAATATAATGATTGATTTGAAATAAATAAACTAATTATATAGACAACTACATTCATAATAAGGCATTAGGAGTGGGTGTAAGCTAAGTTATTTAATCAATGACTTCAATAAGTTAAATGTAGAAGAACAAACTACATGATATATATATATATATTATATCTATTATTTTATATAAATATATTTATATTATTTATATTATAAATATATTTATAATTCGATGCTTTAAAAACTGAGAATATTGTTTATAAAGACCAGTAATATATACCTGCAGGCAGTGTTATATCATAGATAGAGGTCATAAAGCACTTGTCATAGTGTGTTAACCCCAGTGGCAGTGTAAATGTATACTAGACCTCATGATATGCTAACATGATAGCTAGCATGATCATCTGTTGATTTAATAAAACTAGGGGGCGGGATTAGGGGTGTGGCTACCAGCTGTCGGCGTATTGGTCACTAGGGGTGTGGCTAACAGCTATCGGCGTATTCCAGTTGAAACTGAAGCTTATTAATGGTTTGCTGAGAGGAATACTTCTGTATGAGGAGGGCTGATGAGTCATGATCGTCGTAGCTCTCCAGCCGTTCCTTGAGGTCGTGGTTCTCCGCTAGTATAGAGGTGGACTCTTCCTGTGCGGTGACCAGCTGAAGGTCGACGGGTAGAGGTTAGATAGGGTTCACGAGTCGTTAAGATAGAGAGTGGTCTATAGATAGTTAAAATAGAGGTCGCTAAGGCTAAGGGTAAGCGTAGGTTAAGTTAAGAATGTAAAGTATGTGTCAATCATTGATATCTAACAGAAGAGATACTATATGTGATTGTATGATAGATTATCAGTGATAAGTATAAACTATTGTAAATTGAACTTAATAATTGGTATAAAATAAATATAAAATATAACATATTTTGCGCACTATTTACAACATAATATTTTTACATTTCATTTATATTTTAAAATAGAGGTATATATCATCACCTATAGCATATATAAATATAGGCATATATAAATATAGGCATTTACTCTGACAATGTTATAAAGATCATCGAGTTAGAGGTCGTCTAAGAGAATAAGGCTAGAAGTAGATAAAGATAGAGGTCGTTATAGTTACGACAGAGGTCGCAGCAGACCTGTTGATCGAGCTGTTGGCAGCGGTTCAGTGTTTCGTCCCTTTGTTCGGCGGCCTGGAAGTACTGTTGGGTGATCTGACGAAGCTGTTGCTCGAGCTCGCGAGAACCCGAGTCTTCTGATACCACCTGTTCGCTCTCCTGGTTCTCCTTGTCCATCATCTGCGGTAGAGGTCGCGACGCATGCGTCAAGGTCATAGTTATAGAGGTCGCGACGCATGCGTCAAGGTCATAGAGCGGGCTCTTGTATGTGTTTCATCGAGATAACATGATTATATCGACGACGACGATATAAATAAATATTTGATTTGTAAATCGTTATGTTATATAGGTAAAACATAATATCTACCGATTATGCATCTATATTTCAAATGAGACATTATAATATAAACTTATTTATTATAAATGATGCGTTAAAAGATGGGTCTGGAAAGACCAAGGTCTTATTTTTAAGCAATTTGGATAACGAAGAAATAAAACTAGAAAATGAATACTAATTAAAAAAAGAATTAAATTAAACTATTCCAATAAACTATATCTATCTATATATCTATCTATAATTAGTATTTTTTGTTTATTATTTTTTAATTTTTAAATATTGTAGACTATTTAAATTATTCTATTACAATTTAATAATAGAAATAATGTAATTAATAATTTAAAATATCATTTTTAGAAATGTAAAAACTAACATCACAGATTTGTATTCACATATTTATATTATCTACATTAAATAGGTGCCGTTTATTTATATCATCATCATGCGATATAGCATCTGTTTATTAATTAAGATATACGTACTGATTACTGATATATATCATGCCTCTTATATCAGCGCAGTGTGAGACAACATTCTCAGGTGTGCAAAATAAATTATGTAACACCCAAAATCATAACATTTATATTAAATAAGAACAAATATTACACACTATTATGTATGTTAAATAAATGTGTACATGAATGTAAGTTGTGTGATATAATATAATTTAAAAAAAAATTTAAATAAAAAGGGAGAAATTAATTCCATGTAAATATTTTGGGTCCCCATTTTATTGATTTAAATAATTTCTGATATTTATTTAAATATATCATAAATTTATATAAACACCCAACGTTTACCCTGCGTTTACACCACTTGCACCCCCTTATATATATGTATATTTTTCTTATCTATATTTACTTATATCCGTTTAATTAATTTAATTATTTATATCAAATTTGTATAAAATATGTATTCATTTATAAATATATTTTTTTTTGTGAATAATACATTTCTTTTATATACAATAAAAGCCGCTTGTATCGACAGCCACATGTATCGATATATCGGTTCTAACGACAATTTCAAATATATTTGTTGGAATTTCCATATAATACATGTTACAGAATATCGAGTGTATCGACAATCGGCTGTATCGACAAAATTTTACTATACATTTTAGAATTTTCATCACGTGTATCGACATTATGAAAATATTACACATTTTTACCATATATACTATAGTATGTATGATATAGAGTTGAGAATATTAATAAACTATGGACTATAGTATATATATATATATGTATATTATCAAATAAGTTATGATGATATGAAGAATTAATCTTTGTATTATTGTAGATTCACTACACTATGCACATTGTTATATATATATTACCCATATACACGCATACCCATTTAAATATATATATATGCATATACCCCTATATACATATATATTAATATCATGTTTGATACTACGCAGTATTGTATACTCGTACGTAGATATTCGTATGCCAGCATTTGTGCCCATATATAGACTGATACGAATGTCCCTACCACGCTGGGTTAATTCCATGACTTGTTATTGCCAACGCACGCTTCTCTGGAATTTGAGCGCGATATTACGTAATATACACAATTAACGATATCATAGAAATTAAGGATAGCATATATTTGATATTTGATAATACAAGTACATATTCTATTAAGTGGGTGTAATTTAAAATTAGCCACGCCTTCATCATATGTAAAGACAATCGGATGTATCAACATATTTTTGGATCCCCTGGGAAGTCGATACAAGCGGCTTTTACTGTATATATATATATATATATATATATATATATATATATTTACATATACATTTTTTAAATATTATATGAATACAATAGTATTAATGTAAAATAATAAATTACTTGTCATAATTATATTATAAATGTTTAGAATCAATTTATTTTGAATAATTATAATGGTAAAATTCTCTAAAATGATTAAATATTTATACTTTATTCAAAAATAATCTAAACTAATTAAAATCAGTAAAGATAACTATGGACATTTGTCTTTTATTTAATACTCAGTATAATTATATAATTTATGATCATTTATATTTTAATTAATTATAATATATTATTAGCAAAATTCTCTATAATGATTAAATAATTATGGACATTTGTCTTTTATATTTTAATTAATTATAATATATTATTAGCAAAATTCTCTAAAATGATTAAATATTTATACTTTATTCAAAAATAATCTAAACTAATTAAAATCAGTAAAGATAACTATTGACATTTGTCTTTTATTTAATACTCAGTATAATTATATAATTGATGATCTTTTATAGTTTAATTAATTATAATATATTATTAGCAAAATTCTTTAAAATGATTAAATATTTATACTTTATTCAAAAATACTCCAAACTAATTAAAATCAGTAAAGATAAATATGGAAATTTGTCTTTTATATTTTAATTAATTATAATATATTATTAGCAACATTCTCTAAAATGATTAAATATTTATACTTTATTCAAAAATAATCTAAACTAATTAAAATCAGTAAAGATAAATATGGACATTTGTCTTTTATATTTTAATTAATTATAATATATTATTAGCAAAATTCTTTAAAATGATTAAATATTTATACTTTATTCAAAAATACTCCAAACTAATTAAAATCAGTAAAGATAAATATTGACATTTGTCTTTTATATTTTAATTAATTATAATTTATATTATTAGCAAAATTCTCTAAAATGATTAAATATTTATACTTTATTCAAAAATAATCTAAACTAATTAAAATCAGTAAAGATAAATATGGACATTTGTCTTCTATTTAATACTCAGTATAATTATATAATTTATGATCTTTTATATTTTAATTAATTATAATATATTATTAGCACTAACTTATATTGATTAAATGTGTATGAAGAAGACAACTACTATAATAGTATACTACATATACACTTCATGTTGTTCAATGTTGTGAAGATTTCATAAATAATAAATAAGTAGAATAGCATTTAGTAGACCACCATTTTCCATAAAAACATGTAAAAATCTATTTATAGCTCTATTGTTGTGCCTGCCCTCAACACACAATAGTATTATCACTATTATTGTATAGATACTAGGAAAGTATGTTATTTTACATGAAATTAAAATATTTTTTTTTTACAAAATGTCTTGTAAAAACTAATAAATTGAACAATAGATTTATGTTGTATTGATGGCCACATGTTACTGGACACATGTTCTGTATTTACCTCATTGTGTTAAAGCTGATGAAAGCAGTAGGAGTTGAAGAAGATGATTGAATGGCATTTTAGTTGTTTAATTCAGTATATTTATTTATTATTTATATATGTATATTTTATTTATATATATTATCATATAATATATATATATATATATATATAATTACTAATGATATATTTTAATGTATCTATACATGTATAAATATACAATGATCAGAGAGTGAGAAGAATGTAATTGTGAGAGCTCGTCTGTAGAAGTACATATAGGTCTGTAAGATAGAACAGATAGGTCTGTAAGATAGAGCAGTTAGGTCTGTAAGATAGAGCAGTTAGGTCTGTAAGACAGAGCAGTTAGGTCTGTAAGATAGAACAGGTAGGTCTGTAATATAGAGCAGTTAGGTCTGTAAGACAGAGCAGTTAGGTCTGTAAGATAGAACAGATAGGTCTGTAAGATAGAACAGAGAGGTATGTAAGATAGAACAGATAGGTCTGTAAGATAGAACAGATAGGTCTGTAAGATAGACCAGATAGGTCTGTAAGATAGAACAGATAGGTCTGTAAGATAGAACAGAGAGGTCTGTAAGATAGAGCAGTTAGGTCTGTAAGATAGAGCAGTTAGGTCTGTAAGATATAGCAGTTAGGTCTGTAAGATAGAACAGAGAGGTCTGTAAGATAGAACAGATAGGTCTGTAAGATAGAGCAGTTAGGTCTGTAAGATAGAACAGGTAGGTCTGTAAGATAGAGCAGATAGGTCTGTAAGATAGAACAGGTAGGTCTGTAAGATAGAGCAGTTAGGTCTGTAAGATAGAACAGGTAGGTCTGTAAGATAGAACAGAGAGGTCTGTAAGATAGAACAGATAGGTCTGTAAGATAGAACAGATAGGTCTGTAAGACAGAGCAGTTAGGTCTGTAAGATAGAACAGATAGGTCTGTAAGATAGAACAGAGAGGTCTGTAAGATAGAACAGATAGGTCTGTAAGATAGAACAGGTAGGTCTGTAAGATAGAGCAGTTAGGTCTGTAAGATAGAACAGGTAGGTCTGTAAGATAGAACAGAGAGGTCTGTAAGATAGAACAGATAGGTCTGTAAGATAGAACAGATAGGTCTGTAAGACAGAGCAGTTAGGTCTGTAAGATAGAACAGATAGGTCTGTAAGATAGAACAGGTAGGTCTGTAAGATAGAGCAGTTAGGTCTGTAAGATAGAGCAGTTAGGTCTGTAAGATAGAGCAGTTAGGTCTGTAAGATAGAACAGGTAGGTCTGTAAGATAGAACAGATAGGTCTGTAAGATAGAGCAGTTAGGTCTGTAAGATAGAACAGGTAGGTCTGTAAGATAGAGCAGTTAGGTCTGTAAGATAGAACAGGTAGGTCTGTAAGATAGAACAGGTAGGTCTGTAAGATAGAACAGATAGGTCTGTAAGATAGAGCAGTTAGGTCTGTAAGATAGAACAGGTAGGTCTGTAAGATAGAGCAGATAGGTCTGTAAGACAGAGCAGTTAGGTCTGTAAGATAGAACAGGTAGGTCTGTAAGATAGAGCAGTTAAGTCTGTAAGACAGAGCAGTTAGGTCTGTAAGATAGAACAGATAGGTCTGTAAGATAGAGCAGTTAGGTCTGTAAGATAGACCAGATAGGTCTGTAAGATAGAACAGATAGGTCTGTAAGATAGAGCAGTTAGGTCTGTAAGATAGAACAGATAGGTCTGTAAGATAGAGCAGTTAGGTCTGTAAGATAGAACAGATAGGTCTGTAAGATAGAGCAGTTAGGTCTGTAAGATAGAGCAGTTAGGTCTGTAAGATAGAACAGGTAGGTCTGTAAGATAGAACAGATAGGTCTGTAAGATAGAGCAGTTAGGTCTGTAAGATAGAACAGGTAGGTCTGTAAGATAGAGCAGTTAGGTCTGTAAGATAGAACAGGTAGGTCTGTAAGATAGAACAGGTAGGTCTGTAAGATAGAACAGATAGGTCTGTAAGATAGACCAGATAGGTCTGTAAGATAGAACAGATAGGTCTGTAAGATAGAACAGATAGGTCTGTAAGATAGAGCAGTTAGGTCTGTAAGATAGAGCAGTTAGGTCTGTAAGATAGAACAGGTAGGTCTGTAAGATAGAACAGATAGGTCTGTAAGACAGAGCAGTTAGGTCTGTAAGATAGAACAGATAGGTCTGTAAGATAGAACAGATAGGTCTGTAAGATAGAACAGATAGGTCTGTAAGATAGAGCAGTTAGGTCTGTAAGATAGAGCAGATAGGTCTGTAAGATAGAACAGATAGGTCTGTAAGATAGAACAGATAGGTCTGTAAGATAGAGCAGTTAGGTCTGTAAGATAGAGCAGTTAGGTCTGTAAGATAGAGCAGTTAGGTCTGTAAGATAGACCAGATAGGTCTGTAAGATAGAACAGATAGGTCTGTAAGATAGAGCAGTTAGGTCTGTAAGATAGAACAGATAGGTCTGTAAGATAGAGCAGTTAGGTCTGTAAGATAGAGCAGTTAGGTCTGTAAGATAGACCAGATAGGTCTGTAAGATAGAACAGATAGGTCTGTAAGATAGAGCAGTTAGGTCTGTAAGATAGAACAGGTAGGTCTGTAAGATAGAACAGATAGGTCTGTAAGATAGAGCAGTTAGGTCTGTAAGATAGAACAGGTAGGTCTGTAAGATAGAGCAGTTAGGTCTGTAAGATAGAACAGGTAGGTCTGTAAGATAGAACAGGTAGGTCTGTAAGATAGAACAGATAGGTCTGTAAGATAGAGCAGTTAGGTCTGTAAGATAGAACAGGTAGGTCTGTAAGATAGAGCAGATAGGTCTGTAAGACAGAGCAGTTAGGTCTGTAAGATAGAACAGGTAGGTCTGTAAGATAGAGCAGTTAAGTCTGTAAGACAGAGCAGTTAGGTCTGTAAGATAGAACAGATAGGTCTGTAAGATAGAGCAGTTAGGTCTGTAAGATAGACCAGATAGGTCTGTAAGATAGAACAGATAGGTCTGTAAGATAGAGCAGTTAGGTCTGTAAGATAGAACAGATAGGTCTGTAAGATAGAGCAGTTAGGTCTGTAAGATAGAACAGATAGGTCTGTAAGATAGAGCAGTTAGGTCTGTAAGATAGAGCAGTTAGGTCTGTAAGATAGAACAGGTAGGTCTGTAAGATAGAACAGATAGGTCTGTAAGATAGAGCAGTTAGGTCTGTAAGATAGAACAGGTAGGTCTGTAAGATAGAGCAGTTAGGTCTGTAAGATAGAACAGGTAGGTCTGTAAGATAGAACAGGTAGGTCTGTAAGATAGAACAGATAGGTCTGTAAGATAGACCAGATAGGTCTGTAAGATAGAACAGATAGGTCTGTAAGATAGAACAGATAGGTCTGTAAGATAGAGCAGTTAGGTCTGTAAGATAGAGCAGTTAGGTCTGTAAGATAGAACAGGTAGGTCTGTAAGATAGAACAGATAGGTCTGTAAGACAGAGCAGTTAGGTCTGTAAGATAGAACAGATAGGTCTGTAAGATAGAACAGATAGGTCTGTAAGATAGAACAGATAGGTCTGTAAGATAGAGCAGTTAGGTCTGTAAGATAGAGCAGATAGGTCTGTAAGATAGAACAGATAGGTCTGTAAGATAGAACAGATAGGTCTGTAAGATAGAGCAGTTAGGTCTGTAAGATAGAGCAGTTAGGTCTGTAAGATAGAGCAGTTAGGTCTGTAAGATAGACCAGATAGGTCTGTAAGATAGAACAGATAGGTCTGTAAGATAGAGCAGTTAGGTCTGTAAGATAGAACAGATAGGTCTGTAAGATAGAGCAGTTAGGTCTGTAAGATAGAGCAGTTAGGTCTGTAAGATAGACCAGATAGGTCTGTAAGATAGAACAGATAGGTCTGTAAGATAGAGCAGTTAGGTCTGTAAGATAGAACAGATAGGTCTGTAAGATAGAGCAGTTAGGTCTGTAAGATAGAGCAGTTAGGTCTGTAAGATAGAGCAGATAGGTCAGATAGGTCTGTAAGATAGGTCAGAGAGGTCACAGAGAGAAAGATCACAGTAAGATAGGTAAGATAGGTAGCTACTAACCGCCTGAATAGCCTTCATGATAACGTGCTGCTTAGCCTCATCCAGCGCCATGATACACTCGACGTAGAACTGTTTAGATGGACAGTTAACGGCGCAACCCAACACCAACTGCAGCAGGAGACCTAGCTCTTCCTCATCGGAGTGGTCGGCTGAGACGGGGTTAGAGGTAGGGCTTTAGGGCAGGGGGGGTTAGAGGTAGGGCTTTAGGGCAGCGGGGGTTAGAGGTAGGGCTTTAGGGCAGCGGGGTTAGAGGTAGGGCTTTAGGGCGGGGGGGATGGGGCTAATGGCAACTGGGGGGGAATGCTATATATATACTATAATCAAGGATTGTTCGCTACTATCGTTTCCTGTATGAATTAATCACATAAGAGTGAATTCATAATTCATTATTATGTATTAAGGGGATCCCGTACATAATATGCCATTTGCCAATTTCGTGTATAAATAGATAGACAAAACATAGGTCCACTAATAAAATAGAACTGATATTCTATTCATTCAATTGATCTACTTTTTTTTATTGTATTCATTAAGGTGCGTTCACACCAAAAATTTCCGCTGGAAATTTCCGGTGGAAATGGGTATAGAGGAAATTTCTGATGGAAATAGGTGTGAACGACTCAATTTCCGACGGAATTTCCGTCGGAAATGAAATTCAACATGTTGAATTTATTTGTGAATTTCCGATGGAAATGATAATCATCCGGGTATTTTATATCTGAATAAACTTTGACATCATTTATTATTTAAAAATTTGTATTTGTTATTTTTAAATTATTATATACATTTTATTTTATTTACATTATGCATACATTATTTCATAACATAATAAGTAAATATAGAGATAATATATGTTTATGGGATACATATAGTAGACTATCGTAAAAAAACAAAAAAACTGCAGTTATGGATACGATAGCAGGAGAATTGAATTTAAATGGTTTGTTATTTTAAAATATTTACAATATAAAATTGAATATTATATTGAATATATATTATATTATAACATATATTTCAAATAAGATATATTTATAATAATTATATATTTTAAAATAATTATTCATTACTAATATATTTAGTTTGGGGTATATATACTATGTAAAATCGTAAATATTATAAATATATTTAAAATAATATACAATAACGAAACCTATTATGATAGTACTATTAACTAGTGGTATATACTAGTATACGAAGTAAAGACCGTATACATAATTTATGTACCTAGTTACTACTATGATATTTATATTAAATACAGGTATATATATAATTATTATATTATATATAGGTACGTAAAAATGGCGTACGCCGATCGAGTCGAGTTTTGTAAGACCGTTATCAATAATTTATTCAATCGTACTATTATTATAATATGAAAAGAATATTTCATAAATTGATATATAAATTATATATTATATAATATGTATAGATTCAATACTTGAAAATGAAATACACTAGATAAATAATAGAGTTGGGAACGGTTTTCAAAATGTTACCAGCAAATTAGGCGGGCGGCGACAATTATAAATAGTTTTATAAGTTATAAATAGAGTAGATGTTTATATTCAGTGAATATTATTCACATATCAATGCATACACTGTATGAATCATACAATGTACAATACTATTGATAACATGATAATGATTATTACCCATGATGATATATAATATATATATGTACTTTTGTATATGATTATATTATGTATTATTATACTTGTGATGTATACATATAATATATATATATACATATAATATATTATATATATATATATATATATATATATATATATGTGTGTGTATGTGTATATGTATGTTTATATATGTAAGGTGTGTGTGTGTTTTTATACCTATGTGATTGCCTATATATATATAAATTTTAGATTACTATTTAATTCATCAATTCAGATTTAATAATATATATATATATATATATATATATATATAAATAATTGTCATCGTCTATTTATATCATTTATTTAAAATTAATAGGATTAGAAAATAGAATACGAATCATGAAATGTCATCAAGAATTACAAGAAGTTGTAATAAAATACAGAGAGAAACAAGAAAATGAAAATAAATATATTTAATAAATAAAATTGTATATATTTTACATGTAATAAATATATATATTATTGTAATGTATACAAATATAATGAGGTAATACAAATATATATGTTAATAAAAGTGTTATAAAATTAAAAACAATTATACTTTTTCTAACTACCAAACAACCGCGCCTTCATTTGAATACAATTCATTAACTTCATCGCGAATCTCTCTTGCGTTACCCGTACTTTCATTACAACTGAAAGAAGATAATTCGTTCATTTCTAGTCTACATTATATTCTAGGGCATATCCCTATATCATTATTTCTTTCATTCGGTTTTGTTAATTTATTGTGTAAAAAATGATCCTGTCATCTTAAATGTTCTTCTCTGAATCCATCCCATTACTCCATATCGATCTTTCAGAAAACTATACTCCAAATGCCTATACAGACAATCCTAGGATTGGCCAGGCCCTTCTCTGTATATATATATATATATATATATATATATATGTATTTTTAAACACCATCATGTAACCCTACAGTACCTATAACTCCATAATGAATACAAATATATGTTTACTAAAATATTGATAAAACTCTTATCATATGATTATCACATGATTATCATATTTATAACAAGTATATTAGCCCCCTAGTATTTAATCCCATGTATCATATTTCGTGTTATCACATTATTATGGTATATTGGAATTTCCATCAGAAATTTCCAGCGGAAATTTAATATCCAGTGTGAACGGACGCAAGAAATTTCCAGCGGAAATTTTTGGTGTGAACGCACCTTTATTGTATTATGAATTTCATAACATATACATGCATAGGAAAATACAAATGTATTTTTAATATTAATTAATAAAATATTATATATATCTAAATTAAAATTAACAATAATTAAATTATGGAATTTTTATAGAAATTATCATTTTATACAATGATTACTATAAATGTTAACAATTATCTCTCAATTTTATTATTCACATAATTTAATTCTATATAAAGCAAAATAAATTAATATTATAATTATAATAGTTTTTATGTTCTATATGTTTGAATGCACATACCTAGCACAAAATAATTATTCTGAGAAAATAGCAGGTTTGAAGTTTGAAGTTAGGTAAGATTAAATCGCGAATATAGCTCTAAATCGTTAGTACTCGAAGGCATAACGTAGATATAATTAATACGAAGAGTAAATGGGTAAGTAACGATATGCGTATTTCTATAATTACGGAGTTATAAACTATTTTAAAACCCACCCCTATGTATTAAAAATACCGGCTAATAAAATGTACTATATTATAGTAAAAACACAAACCCAAACTCAAACATAAATCCAAACCCAAACTCAAACTTAAACCCAACCAATATCTATATGAATTATGTAACGGAATACAGCGAAGGCGACTTGTCAATTTGGTGTGGCTAACAATAGGCGGGTCGTGTGTGTGCATCGAGGACACGACAGCTGACCTATTCTATAGGCGAGGAGAACATAACCATAACAACGTCGGGGTCTACGAACTGTATAGCTAAACCCAAACCCAATCCAAAACCCAACCCACCCCGTTAGTATAACGATAAAAACACGACTACCCCACCCCTAAAGAATTTTTGGGCCGAGCTGCATTTCGCCATTCATCGAATTATGATTAATATTACGTTATTTATTTATATCCTATATCGTAATCGTAATTGTAGCATATTTTATTAAAACACGACTTACCGTTTGAAGTTTGAAAATATAAAAATGTAATATTGAATAGAATAGCATTATCTTATCAATTATAATTATTCAGTAATTGACTAATATTATATAATGTAAGAATATATATAAAGATAATATACAATAATTCTTATCTTTGATAAATATACATAATTACCAGGGTTGGCCGAGATTGGGTTTTGGGGTTTTTGGTTTTTGGGTTTAAACCTTTTGATATTTTTTGTGTTTTTGTTTGTTTTTGTGGATTTTCGATTTTTTATATTAATAAATTATACATTTAATGATTTTAATTCTAATATATATAATATATATTACATTATGTAACTAATTCTAGATTTTAAGAAAATATAAAAATAATGTTATAAAATGTATATAATATTAAAATATGAATATAATAAATAGTATTATTTCATTTGTATTACTATTAAAAATCAAATTCTATAGAATAAATATAATATTTTTCATGACATTCAATAAAATGCAATTTCATAGAAATTGATTCAATAAAAAATATTTTATTACAATTCTATAGAATAAAATTATATAAAAAATAATACAATAAAAAATATTAAAAAATTATTCAAATAAATTATTTTTATGATTTTGATATCACTGTTTTTATATATAAAATTAATATACTTCATTCTTGTGTATTATACAATAAATTAATAATAAATTATACTTTTATCAATTTATCAATAAGCTATACTATTATTAATCCTTTTTAAAATTAAAAGGTATAAAATGATTTTATACCTTTTAATTTGTTATGAAAAACCACAAAAACCACAAAAACATCAGTAAAACACCAAAAACCATAGTAAAACCCAATAACCACAGCAACATATTTTGGATTTTTTGCCATCCCTGATAATTACACTAGAAATAAAATAAAATATGCATTATATTATTGAAAATATTTATATATAATTACAAAGTAATAATTCAAGTATCTGTTTTCTGCCTTCTAATTGGACAGTAATATCACATGACTTTGTATTTATATAAATACAATAACAGACGTAAATAATAATTCAACATAAAAAATCTATTTTTATTTTTTATAAATCGGCAAATTATAAGTTACACATAAAATAAAATATACTACTTAGGGATATTGATTTCATTATAATTAAAATTATAAGCTACTTTTTTTTGAATAGTATCGTCAAAAACACATTTTTTGCCATTTCTAGACTGAATTAATGTCTATTTTTTTACAGATACTAAAAACACTACAATAAGTATTATTATGGAATAAAAAAAATATGAAAAAAAATAAATTAATCATCACTTTAAATGTGCGGGATATCCCCGCAATGTGCAAGCATAACATTCGCCTGCATTTAAATCTCGATGGCGCACTTAATCGAGATATACCCCGCTAACATTAGTAGTTGGCATGTGAAGAGGTACAGGAGGGGGTGAAGAGGTGAAGGAGGGGGTGAAGAGATACAGGAGGGGGTGAAGAGGTGCAGGAGGGGGTGAAGAGGTGCAGGAGGGGGTGAAGAGGTACAGGAGGGGGTGAAGAGGTGCAGGAGGGGGTGAAGAGATACAGGAGGGGATGAAAAGGTGCAGGAGGGGGTGAAGAGGTACAGGAGGGGGTGAAGAGGTGCAGGAGGGGGTGAAGAGGTGCAGGAGGGGGTGAAGAGGTGCAGGAGGGGGTGAAGAGGTACAGGAGGGGGTGAAGAGGTGCAGGAGGGGGTGAAGAGGTGAAGGAGGGGGTGATGAAGTGATAACGTTGCTGTATTCCATATCTACCTGACCACTAGCGCTGTAGTGAGTGAACGTTACAGGTAGTGTTGCATAATAGTGAATGATGTCATGCGCGCGTGAATCATTGCACAATGCATAGGTTGTACTCGGGCATTGTTATATTTTATTATGGGAGTCTAAAAACTTAGATGTAGTTTTCACTTATAACCATATGGATCTAATGTCCCTTCGAAGCCGCTCTCATGTTAAGACATACATGGTTTTAATGAGGGTAGATAATTATCGTATACATAATTATATAAGTTTATTTCTAAATATTATTTTGAGACCCATTTTATGGGTCCGTACGAGGCTTGAACCCGTGTCCTACTGCTTGTGTGTCTGACGCCTTAGCCAACTGAGCTAATCCCAATTTGATAGTAATAATGTAAGACAAGCTAAACTGTAGTACACACAAGATTTCTATTGATCACAACAATAATTAAATCAAATAACAAATTAATCAAAGCTTTTATTACCCGATCAATTTTTGTTTATATTTCTGCCATACTTATCAAAGTTTGGGTTCAGTAACAACATCGCTAGTACAACTCTATATTATATCTAAATAAAGCTATTCATTATTTTTTTTAAATATTAATAATTTGAAATATTCAAATACTGAAATATCAAGTATGATCTTGAGTAGATAAACAATACTGCAACAAACATTATGCAACAGTAGTGCATGTGTTATCTTGTCAATGTCATTGATATATTTGTAAACAAAGCAATACAGTGGATATGAAAACATTATATTCGGGGAACAATAGACGTACATCATGATGATATATATAACACAATAGTGGTCAGCAGATGTAGGTTGTGTATTTATAAAGTACTCACAAATGAGCTGCTTGAAGGAATACAATAGATCAACATATGTACACCTTCTATTGTTGGCAATCTCAAGGACACATAGGGGAGATATTACATCAATGATTATAGAATAACAGTGATCAATCATATTAATCAGAGTTTATTAATAAATATTTATGTATTATTATGATTTTATTTGTTAGAAAGTTATGTTCACAACAACTACAGTCCTTGGTCTACACCTAATCACATCTGTTTGATATTGCAGCATAACACACATATATACAGTGTACAAATATCAATATATTATCACTATTATCATTGAACACTAGATGCCACTAAGTTAGTAGCACTAACGATGTGCATCTCAATGCTATAGCACGATTAAGCTTGTGGCCAAGTAGATAGATACGTGGCGATGAAGATGTGCGATACTAACAGATCTTCTGTATGTCGGGCAGGAGATTCTTCTTAAACTTACTCTTCATCACTTCCAGGTTGAAATCCTCGATACCTTTGATGACTTTAGTTAGATTTAGCACCTTTTGGATAGAATAGGGTGAATTGAGATAGGATAGGGTTAATAAGATATAGAAGGGAATACTAGGGGGTGGAATGTGGTGCGTTGGCGTAAAGCATGAAATAGAAGGGTTAAGATGTCTAAGGGTGTACCACTAACTCTGATATCATAGGGGGGCAGCACTAACTCTGATGTTATAGGGGCAGCACTAACTATGATATCATAGGGGGCAGCACTAACTCTGACACGGACATTATCGGGGGCGTTAGACTTGAGCCGTAACAGCCAGGTGTCAGTGAAGATCTGCGGAGAGATACGATGCAACGCCTTAGCCAGGAGCACCCCGTCATATAGGTCAGCAAACTTCACTTCACTTTCGTAGACATCGGAGAACGCTTTGTTCAGCTGTTCGGGGTCATAGGGTCATATAGGCACACGCGTCAATCAAACACTATTACGAGTAATGCAGTAGATATTCTATACAAATATTATTGATCGGTGTATAGTTTATCGATGAGATAAAAAATGATTATTATTTATAGGCTGATTAATAATGATTAAAAATAAATATATATATAAAAGAATGAATTATAATACAGTAACATATATATATAGTAATACTATAATAGTATACATAAAAATAAATAAATAGATATGAAACCGAATTATTATACAGTAATATAATTAGCGATTTTCGTTAAAATAAAGGTAGTGATAACGATGAAGCAGCAGAGAATTCCAGCATTAGGGCAACAACATTAACAACTCTATAAGTGTAACAGTTAATTACGCATGGTGAATAGCTATCGGTCCATGTCATGGTGAAGAGGTGTTTAGTGTTAGGTTTTAGGTTCGAGTCGCAGCTTACAGTGTTGTATTATGTTGTACTATTGGATGTAAACAATTCATATCAATGAAATAGTATACTATTCGCGATTACATTGAACTTAGATAGAATAGGAACAACAATAATAGAGGTTATAATGTACAAAATATACACAAATAATGTGTGTATATATATATATATATATATATATATATATTATATTTGTTTACATGATTAATTACTTATTTATTGTTTTCTATTTATTGTTGTCATTGTTTTTATTCACATTATTACATTACCCTTATTATTATTATTATTATTATTATTAATGACGTTCATAAATTGCTATCGTTTTTCTAAAGATAATGAAATGTTGTTTTAAATAACACTTTTTAATAAACTTTAATGTTAGAATCTGCGGAATTATAGAGGGAGATATTATCTCAGATATATAACATCACCAGGTATTAACGGTTTAATATTTCAAACAACTCTAATACAACCTAAGCGATGTATAACCAATGTAACATAATGCTTATGTAAAGCATTCAATACTATATTCAATATATCTAAGGTCATGTTTGTTGCCAATATTTAATTTATACTTATACAGATATATTTAGAAATAAATGAATTTATTTAATGCCCTTTTATTGATTTCAGAATATTATGATATATAAATAAAATATATTCTATCGGAAATATATTAATGATATAATATAGAGTATAAAATATAATTAATTATAATATATATTACAATTATAATTACTTAGTGAAACACATTATTATTTTTATATATTAAAAACACAATTAATTATTTCAATCAAATAAATAATTAGTAACAAAACTCATTTAAAATATATACAGTACAATATAAAAATTTATATAAAATATAGTTATATATATATATATATACAGTAAAAGCTGCTTGTATCGACAGCCACATGTATCGATATATCGGTTCTAACGACAATTTCAAATATATTTGTTGGAATTTCCATCTAATACATGTTACAGAATATCGCGTGTATCGACAATCGGCTGTATCGACAAATCGGTTGTATCGACAAAATTTTACTATACAATTAAGAATTTTTCATCACGTGTATCGACATTATGAAAATATTACACATTTTTACCATATATACAGTATGTATGATATAGAGTTGAGCATATTAATAAAATATGGACTATAGTACATATATGTATATTTATATATGTATATTATCAAATAAGTTATGATGATATGAAGAATTAATATTTGTATTATTGTAGATTCACTACACTATGCACATTGTTATATATATATATGGGTAATATATATATTACCCATATACACGCATAGTATGCGTCGCACGCCGTGCGTTCCACGCTCCCTATAAGAACCACTGGGTTTCTAATGATTTTGTTTCATATCAAAGTTAATAACTTTTAAACAAACAAATATTACTAATTATTTTACTTAATCAATAATAAAATCAAATATATATTTCAAGAATACTTTTATTTAATTTAATATATTTATTATATAATTATATATAATTTATATTAGAGTAATAATTAATAGTATTAACTTAATATACACAATTAACGATATAATAGAAATTAAGGATATCATATATTTGATATTTGATAATACAAGTACATATTCTATTAAGTGGGCGTAATTTAAAATTAGCCACGCCTTCATCATATGTAAGGTCAATCGGATGTATCGACATATTTTTTGATCTCCTGGGATGTCGATACAAGCGGCTTTTACTGTATATATATATATATATATATATCAGTAAAATGTAGTAGTAAACAAACTAGTGACTGTAGTAAACAAAAGGTTAGTTCGCATCGAACATTATTACAATGATGATGATAGCGATGAAACAATAGATTGAATTAATGATAGAATCAGCCTTGAACATGTGTCCGATTATATAGCGTAGTATTAGTAGTAGTATACTGCGCATGTGATGATGGAGAATGATAATTGATTAAATATGTGCATATACTTTGTATACATAATTAATCAACTATTAATATATCGTATTCCATACATATATATATTTAATATATATAAAATATGTATTCTATACACATATATATATATAAAATATATATATATATATATATATATATTTAATATATATAAAATATGTATTCTATACACATATATATATATATTAAATATATATATATATATATATATATGTGTATAGAATACATATTTTATATATATTAAATATATATATGTATGGAATACGATATATTAATAGTTGATTATTTATGTATACAAAGTATATATATATATATATTTAATATATATAAAATATGTATTCCATACACACACATATATATATATATATATATATATATATATATGTATATGTATTTATATATATATATATATATATATATATGTTAATCAACTATACACTTATAGCATACTACCTATAATAGTATCAGTAGTATTACATAAGTACAGGCCACTAGTAGGCCTAGGTAGTGTATGGCGGCCTAAGTGTTTACTGCGCTAGTTATCTATACTAGGATTAATCATTTCACGTTGAATAACGTAGAGTGCAGTTGCGTACGTTCACATTCTACGTATTTAGCGCGTAGAAATATTACACGAATGTAAAATCTACACAAATATATACATTATTTTAAGTACATCGTTTATTATAATTGATATATATATATATATATATATATATACATATATATACTATTTGTAGTGATGTAAGTTAGTATGCGCTCTACACATTACGTAGAGTACGTATATATAACAGATCAAACCATTTCAATGTTACATAGTTATGGATCAAAACTCATGCACTTTTCTCGATTTGTTAACGTTTATTGATAATTTTATGAACACGGAATTCAAATTTATATATTTATTTTCATTTTGATCTCACTTTTATTATACATTAATAACCTTCCATAATAATTACATTATAATATAGTTATTTAACTCATAGCGGGATTCAAGTAGGCCTAGGGAAAGCGAAGTTAGTACGGTAAGTAGTAAAGTAAATTCATTTAATAAACTGACTTTGATGTACTATATTAACATCATTATTAAGATATTTCTAAATTTAGTATACTCATTTATTTGATTATTACTAGGGTACAGTGATGGGCACAGATCCTTTTTTCCTTAATCGCCGATCCCGATACTCTATTTATTCTCTTATGCGATCCTTTTCCCGATCACGATCCTCACTTCGTTATCCGATCCTTTCCCTATTCCGATCCTAAGTTTCTTACCCGATCCGGATTCCGATCACGATATTATTTATATATTTAATTAATATGATTTTATTTCATAATTTGAAAAAATATATATGTAGTTATAATAGGTAATATAAATTTTAAAAAAAACCTACCTATGTAATATAAATTATTAATAATTTTAAATAATATTTATTATTAATATATTGTATTATATTTCAATAATAATTCAATTGAATTAAATGCATATATTGAATTTATATCATATATATTATATGATACAGTCACTATATAGTGAATTAAATATAATTTATTTATATAAATGCATTGAATTGGATACAAATATCTACTCATTGTACGACGTACATTGAGTCAAATTCGGTAGTTTACTTATATGATATCAATTGATTAAATTCTATTATGGTAAAAATAACATTTATTATTTAAATACTACGTAGATTTAACCTAGTCTTGCAATACCTTGGAAAACGTTACAAAATAATGAGCAATACAATATCATATCAATGTAATAATACAATACTAAAATGTTATTAATATTCTTATAAATTAATATAATAATATTAGAATATCGTACATGCAATGATCCTTTTTTTTATGGATAGGGATCGCCTTTCCGATACCGATCCTCCATTCGTTATCCGATCCCGATATTCACTTGCTTACCCGATCCTGCCCATCACTGCTAGGGTACCAGTCATTTCATAATAAGTCAATTCGTACAAACAAAAAGTCAAATCGTATCATATATATATGTCAAATGGATTTTTTTCTAGTACATAATGACTGGTATTATGATTACTATATATATTTTATACATTTAATATATATATTATTATTTATTATTTGTATATTCTTTCATCATATCCTGAAAATTAGGTAAAGTTTTTAACTATAACCAAATGGATCTAATATTTAATATTATATTATAATATTACTTTGAAACTAGTATAATTGTAAGATATACATGTTTTAACGTTATAGTTGATTTAAATTTGTATGATAATTATTATAACCATTTTAATAGTGATGTTGTTATAATAATTGTTTTAATAGTGATGTTGCATAAGAACAGTTTAATAATTAATTATTAAATCATTTATTAAATGGAAATAACATTTTGATCAATATAAATCTAATACCTTTATTATCATAATAATGATGATATATATTTTTGTATTTGCCAGTATATATAACCATTATTACAATAAAACATTATAAATTAATATAAGTTATACATATATTATATATATAACATTATTAGATAAATGCATTAAAAAATAGTAACTTTAAGTAACTAATAATGTATGAAACTAGTTGATATAAAATCGACATTATAGAAAATAATGCATATATTGAATTAATGAACAATAATATATATTAGATCGTTATTTGATATATTAAAGGTTAACTTAATTTATTTATGTCTAACTATAACATTTATTTATGATAAATAAATTAATTAATTTGAATATTTCATTAATTGTTAACTTTCGAATTATAGATAATATTCTTATATATAGTATGGTTAATTAATATGATTAATAATTAAAATATATGTATATACATAATATTATAATTAAATATAAAACTAGTATATAACATAACCAATTATTCAGTAAATATTAAATATTAATACAAAATTATTATAAAATCTAATTTCAAATTCATTATAATAATGATTATTAAACTATACAATTATAGATAAACAATACATTATTAATAAAAAATATTTACCCATTCAATTAAAGTCATAGATAAATATAAATTACTCATATCTACTTAACGATCTAAATTAAATGTATAAAACAATATCATAAATAAATATTAAATTTACAAGTTTGACATATTTTCAAGAGATTAGAAAATTTATATTAAATATTATCAAAGATTAAAGAATTAAAAATCTATTATGATTTATGTAAAATTTACATAGTTTAGATCCATGAAAATTGGTACCAATTTTGTTAACGAATATAAATAATATATAATAATAAGTTTAGAAACTTTTATATATATAATTAGTCCCTAATTAAGAAATTGTAATATATATGTATATATATATATATATATAAATATATTTATACGTATATATGATTATCATATTATAATACTATCAGGTATTTCACTATATATTCAATATATTTTGTATTTATATTAAATATAATTTATATATATTTATATATATATATATATATATATATATATATTTATTATATTATATTTATTTTATTATATTATATTTATTTATTATATTTATTATATATTTAAATATAATATTGATTAATATAATCCAATTTTCTTATCATATACTGTATTATTATACAATATACATTAAATTATATATTAATATATTTTTAATATTCATTAACAAATAGAATTGGTACAAATTTTCTTGGATATGTACAAATAGAATTTGTACCAAATATTGCTTTATTATTATTTTATTTACTTTCGGTGTGTGTAAATCACAACTTATTTATATTTCCTAACTATTATTTATATATTTCTGTCATTATTATTTATTGTTATCCATCGTTATTATTCTAATCAATAAACTATTATCTATCTATATATCTATCTATCTATGTAGACTGGATTATCTTGAACTAATCTGCAGAGGATTATTCTAATTATTTAGGAGTTCAAGATAGGCGGTACTTGTATATGTCACTCAAGTAAATCTGTTACGCACATTCATAGATATGTATTTTACATGTATAGATATTTTTTTGGTAAACTATAAATCTAGGCGCACATTTCAAAATTTAAAATATTCTAACCAAGTAATACCAAGACCTCCTATAACCTCGAGGTTATAGGAGGTATTGGTAATACATATTAGAATATAATAAAATCCATAATTATATTTATATATATATATATGTGATTAAACTCGATAGTATATGAACTAATATAATCTATATAATATATTATATATATAGGAGTATATTTAATATAATATTATATACAATTATATAACATTATATTATATATATTATATATTGTGCTTTAGGTATTTTTAATTTTAATTTGTATAACTAGGTAACCTATAGTTTTTTTTACCTATATATTATTTTTGGATAATTCTAAACGCATATAATTATATATCTGTGACATCGAATCGATTAAATCGATGATCGATATAAAGAAAGTTTCTTTACGAAAAAACTTTCTTTATATCGATGATCTGTGATTATAAATATATAAAAACATGATAATGTCGCCCCCTATACAACGATGGTTATACTAACTATATTTCGTAAATAAAATTAGGACGTTCTATGAATATATCAAGAGGCATATATTTGTTAACAATTCATGAATATATTTCCATTTTTAAAATTATTTGTTTACATATCATGTTAATATTATTATTTCAAATATAGATTTATTTATTAATTTTATTCATATATTAATCCGATATTATGTTTTTTAATATATATTCGCATAGCATATTTACCCATTCAAGTAAAATAGTTGATTTCAATAGTTTACTCATATCCAAACTATAATTAATACAGTTATAAAACGATATAAAATAAAATATTAATTTTAATATTATGACAAATAGGGAATTTAGGAATTAGACAATAGACAATGATTAAAGAATTATTAAAATAAAAAAATATCATATATTATATATTTATTCTATATTATGATATATTATAATATTCATTTATCAATATCGATAATTCAGAGATGAAAAGTTAGAAAGTTTATAAATAATTAAATTAACAATAGTGATTTAGTGAACCTAACAATTACGAGAATTATGATAATCGATAATCGCGAAAATCTGTGACCCAAATATATATAAATATATATATATATATATATATATATATATATATATATATTATAATATATAGGGTAATATACCTACATAAATAAATAACCGGTAATGATTATGACATCAGTATATATATATAAATAAATAAATATATATATATATATATATATATATATATTATATTTATGTAGATAAAATCCAGGTTAATTAGTTTAACAATATATAAATACTACATACCTTCAATAATTTAGATATAAAATATAAGATGGTTATATTTAACAGTTTTTCTTCTAAAAATCATATAATTATTTTTTTAAGTTCATTATTTATAGTTAATTTAGTAGTTAATTTAAGTTTATTATCATATTAGGCCTACCTATATTTAAAAACTATGTCGAACAATGAATACAATAGTAATATAGCAATTAAAAACAATATGTAAATCATTTAAAGAATGTACCTATTACAAAGTAAAGGACCCACAACAGAAACTTTGATGAACAAAAATATTAATATTACTAAAATCAGACTTAGGTAGACCTAATATCATAGTGGATATTGAATCTGGCCGCCGCGATAATTTTCATATTTTATGGGGCGTGGCTAACTTCTCAAAGATAATTAAATATTCAAATATAAATGACATTAAATGTAAATATTCAAATATTCTAATATTAAAACATGTAAAAGAATGTAATGAGTATACAGATATATAGAATATATACATGTATATACTAATATATTGTATATAGTTAATTTAACATATACCATATTATGATACGTATATATATTATTTAAAATGTCTAAATAATCACATTTAATAAAATAAATACGGAAATATCGTATAAGAATTATTCTTCGAATAAATAAACATCTATTCAGTACGCATATACACTTGAATAATAATTATATGATAGTATATATATATTATATATAATTATATATGATTCATTTAACTTATATTTTACGATGATGCGTATAGATATTATTTAAATAGCAAAATATTCACATTTAATCAATATAAATAGGAGGAACAGGGGAGGGAGGAATAGGACGGAGATATCGTATAAGTCTTATACGTAGTCTTATAATAAGAATAAATAAACAACTATGCAATACGTATATACACTTGAATATTCAATATATTACTATGAATTATATTTATAATACTTATATAGTAGGTTATTTATTAAACTTGCCTGACAATGTACCTATTCATTTAAATTTACTAAATATAAATTGTACAATCATAATCATATAATTATATATACACATATGGAAATATTGTTGTGAACTAGAGGCGCCATATTTATATGACTAATAGTTTATTTATGGGTGGTGAGTCACTGGTGACGCGTCATCATATTCGAATAAATAAATGTAATTCTATTAAAAACATATATTTTATAATTATATGTTTTACTTTTATGTTTATATTTGTAATAGGTTTACATATATAATTTGTATAGGCATATATTATATATGATATATTATATTAACATATTAACATATTTATATTAATTACAATAATAACTTTGACTACATTTATCTTTATTTATCACATATATATATATATATATATATATATATATAATATGTATTTATTCATAACTATATATTATACATAAGCATTAATGCTTCTTTTATAAATATTATTTATAATAAATTTATTATAAATATATTAAAATAAATGATTTAAAAGAAGTTTATTAATTATAAAGCTGAATATATATAAAAAAAATACATATTAAATACACACATATATATATTAAATTAAATAAAGTAATATATATTACATATAAAATAGGTGAATATTCAATTTTATAATTATATTATTATCACGTACATTGCACGACGTGCAATGCACGTGCAATGCACGTACAATGTACTTTATTTAATTTAATATATATATGTGTGTATTTAATATGTATTTGTTTTATATATATTCAGCTTTATAATTAATAAACTAATTTAGTACGTCGTACAATGTTCGTCGTTGATCATAGTTTACCATTTAAAGAATATATATATATAAGTTATAATTTAATAAGTTCAGATTAATAAGGCCAACAACATATACATTATCAAGACAACTATCTATAAAACAAATAAATTATATTATATCTAAATATATATATATATATTAAGTGTATGTAAATTATAATTTATAGAACAAATATAGAAATTTTATATAGTATAGAATTTAAGTTAGGGGAAAGTAACCTAATACGGACACTTTAACAATAAATGGTCTTAACTTGTTATGACTCATTATTTTCATTCAAAAATTACAACATATTAATATTATATGATTATAGATATTATTGTGATTTTAAAATTTTATTTAATATTTTAATTCCATAGATTACGGGGGTGTCCGTATTCGGTACCCATGTCCGAATACGGACACCCTGCGTTATAATACGGACACCCTACATACCTCTAGATAAATTATATAGTATTGATGAATCAATCAGACAAATTACAATTACGTTATTTAAAATTAATTTCATAAAAAATATATTGTAATTTAATTAGTTAATAATTTATTTATTTTTATTATATTTTAATTAATAATACAATTTAAGTATCTAAATAATAATTTTTTAAGAATTAGCTTTATTGGTGGTATTCATATTATAACGAATGCAATTTTTATGAATATCAGAATTGTTCATACGCTGTGCGCTGATTGGTTATAGGGTGTCCGTATTAAGACATTTAGAGTGTCCGTATTAGGAACTTATATGACCTCTAAATATATGCATATAACTTAATGAATATTTGATAACAAATATAGAAATTAAAAATACAATATTTAGAATGCTTTATTTGTTGATAATATAGTGTTATATTTTATATCGATACATTTGTATAATCTTGAGAAGGTTTTAAGTTGACATTTTTTTTCATAAATTTAAAAACGTAATAAAAAAATCAGTTTATTGGATATATTAGCAATATTTTGTATAATTCAAAAATAAAAAATATTATTTTTTAGACAATTTTTATAATTATGAATATTTTATTCATTAAACATTTTTTTGTAGGATTTATGGTTTCTGAGATACCGAGAGTGTCCGTATTCGGGCACTGTCCGTATTCGGTTACTTTCCCCTATAGAAATATATACATTGTAGAAAATGTACATAATAATGAAGCTGACAGCATATACATTATGTTTGTTTTAATATATTTATAATAAATGCTTAGGTATATTATATATATAATGTATATATAAACTATATATAGTTATGAATAAATACATATTATTTAAATGATATGCATATTATATAACATTCTTAATACACGATTACATATATTTTATTAAACATAACACTCCTTAATTATCACCAACACTCTTTTTAGTTCAGATACACGAATACATGAATATTAGCTATTATGTCTACTTACTTAAATTATAAAACTAAAGTGCGATTAATGCCTTCTGAGATTCAGAGAGTTAACACTAAAAAGTCTTAAATTTGATATACTGTTATGATTCTTTTTGAAGGTGATTCTTAATTTATAATTGGATCTTTCATTTTATTTTCACTTTAATATACACATTTTGTTCTTCATCTATATTTTTATTATCATTATGTATATTAAATCATAACCATCTGGTAAGTATAATGATTTTGTTGGAAGCTATTTTTCAATTAGTATAAATATATCTCAAATGTCATACAACCTTTACAAATAATTTAAAAAAATAGATAATTCATATATTTATGTTATATATATATATATATATATATATATATATAATAAAGTATATACTTTCTAATATGATTTGAGAGTTTGTTATTAAACTTTTAAACTATTTGTATGAATTTTAATTCAACATTTCCATAATTTGAAAAATATTCTAAAGCAAACTTGATCTCATTATAATTTGTTATGAATTATAACTGATTATTGATTATATTATATTGTAATGGTTGATCATCGTGTTTCCAATTATTTGTATATGATAGGAATTTATATGTTTATAATAGTACCGTCTGTGAAACATCTACTATAATAAAATACATTTTTATTTTGTACAATCTTCTATATAACAACTAAGTGAAATTTATGATTGTATAAATGAAAATTGTGTATTTTACGATATAGTTTATTATTTATTCTGCATTGAATTCCATTGCATGCTTTGCCATGATAGTTTTGTTATATATCTGCATATATTCTATATTTCGTTTATATCACAGTATTTATCTAAATACATGATTATAATAAATATCAGTTCAACATGTGATATATCATTAGTTTCATCATATTTTATGATAACATAATGTTATCTAGGTTATCCTATTGATTGATGTATTATCTTTAATAATATTTTCATTTAGTATGTATTGTATTATATTTATTATTTCATTTTGTATTGTCTTTGATGTGTATTTAGAATTTAAATATATCCTTTTGGCTATTTCCATAGAGCTATAGATAAATAGCTTTATCTCTAGCTCTATGGCTATTTGCGATAACTCAGTATATATTTCATTGTATGTTATATATTATCATTAAGATAATATATTAAAGATATTATTTTTAAATCCTTTATTTTTATCATCACCTAAATGGCAATAAATACCTAAACATTATTTAAAAAAATCCTATAGGGGCTTGGCAAATATTAGGGAGGGCTAGCGATCATCAGGGTGGGCCTTGCCCCGCAGTCCCCCCCCGTGGATACGGGCCTGAGGCCAAGTGATACAGTATGGATACTATTTTTTTTCTAAATTACCAGAAATATTTTCTATGCGATAATTAAAAGCCTCATTAGTTCTACTATTTTATCTATATCAAAATTGAGATTTATGAATCTTAGAAAATGTATTCATAAATTCATTCTATTTTGGAAAATTAAGATACAAATATATTTATTTGTAGGTAGCAGATATTGTTTTATTTTCTTTTTTAACAAAACAATAACTTGGCCAGAGAGAATACAGACATGTAGGTATATTATGAACCAATAGAAATAAACAAAAATTATGGACGTTTCTTTAAATATATGATCCTAAATGAAACAGAATAAAACTAATCTGGATAATAAATGTTGATATAATAGCACACATATTACACTAATTAAATCTTAATTTATCATATATTTTATCTTTGATGATAATTGTGTTATATTTAAGTTATAATATCAGCATTTATAATCTAGATTAGTTTCATTGAAGATTTTGTCTAATTTATTTCGAAGTATACTTTTTAAGAAACATCCATAATTCTTGTTTATTACTGTTGACTCCTTATACATATATTTATATAGCAAAGATGGGTAATACGGTAAGTTTTATATACTTTTTTCAATATTGATACATCTTATTATATACAAGAGGACTGCCTAATCATATTTTCATTTTAGCACATCTAATTGAAATTATTAAGGTGGCCAAATTATCCTCCACGGAAGTAAGGTGGCCACTTATGCCGTTAATGTAGCCATGCATTAATCCACTAGATGTCGTTACTTTATATCAAGTTTATTCCAGCGATATCACAACAAGTATAATCTAAAATATCACACGCAATTGTGATAAAGTAATGCTTTTTATTTTAATTTTATAAATTACTATAGTAATTAATGGTATACCATTAAACTTATTATCATGTTATTAATATGGAAAAACAAATTTCATCAGATAATTATCTGGTCGACATTTGAATAACAATTCTCTGAAGTATGGGTTCTGTTTACTGATTCTATACTAGTTTTTAACACTGATTTCAAATATGAAATTTATTTTTTTCAGATCAGATCAAGTTTATTTTTTATTTAACTTTGAAAATGTGTGAAAAAATCACAAATATAGGAAAAATAAAGAAAATTAACGGAAATGGATTGCATTTATTTCACTAGTATTTGGTATATTTTAATGTATACTGATTCAAAATAAAAATGTATATAGTTAATGTTATAATATTCATTCATTAAAAGATTATTTCAATGATTTTGTTCTATTTTAAGTATTTTATATCACTTTTTTAGACTCCACCAATAACCATCTAGGATGTTAATAGTTACGTTTCGTTGGTATCTATCTTCCATTGTCAAAATAACCTGATTAAAGAACCCTCCTCGTTTTTCACTATAGTCAACACGGTTATAAGGAAAATAGTCTAGATGTGCACTGGTAATATAAATATTTATGGACATACCAGCTCATATATCTATAAAACATAGAAGAAAGTCTTCCACAATATTTACATATTCTCTACATCTATAATTAGCGAGAAAATGTGTAGTAATTGTCTCTACTGCTAGTTAGATCTTAATTCAATTTATCTCGTAAATAAATCAAAAGTAGTGTTGCTCATTAACTTCCTATGTGTTGGTCTATTTTAAATTCCATCCTTAAATTAGTTTCAATGATATGGGGAAATATTTGTTGTAAATGAGTAAAATCATGTCCCTCCTTATGCAACGTTTTTATAAAATTCTTCATTAATCTAAGTCTAATGTGTAATGCAGGTAGGATATCATTAATGGATATATAACATGCATTGATTAATAAGTATCGTGACTTAGCCTTGTATGAACCAGGCTAAAATAAATTTAAAAAATACTTTTAATGACAAATCACATTATGTACAATTATTAGCATAGGCTCGACTATCTTATAAACAGAGAAATCATGGATTTTTTTTGTAAGTCGGTTTTCTTTAAGTCTCCACATATATTCCAAGTATAACCATTATATATTAATGCATTAAGTAGAATATACATGTTACTATATCTTACAGTCAATTGTAGAGAATATCCCAGTCGAATACATATTATAGTATTACCATTATAGACCAATAGCGTTTTTGTTATGTGATGAGTCTATGAATAGCATATATTATTATGTTTCATATGATATGCCCATTAATACAACTACTCCATTTACATTATGAAAATATATTAATAAGGGGTTGAGTATGCTGGTTGTGTAAATATTTTAAATATTTTAAAAAATGTAAAAAAATATTATTAGAAAAATATCAAATATAGTTTGTTATATATAACATATCCGAAAATTAGAGTTAAAAACCATATATAAAACATTAATATTTAATATTTAAAACTCAACATATTTTTTAAAATATAAATATAATATATGTAAATATCATAAAATATAAATTATAATTTTAGTACTATTTTTAAACTTGATTTTCTCAGAAAAATTATTTTTGCTAAATTGTATTCCTAATATATTCTATAACTCCAAAAATAATGCTCATAACTACATGACATTTTCAGTATGTATTACATATTATGTTTATATTATAAAAAATGTAGGCTTATTCATTTATTTTCATTATATCATATATACAAAATAATTTTAAATAAAAATAAAATAAAATAAATGTTTACCATTATGAGATGATTTGTATTTCTGAAAATAAATAATATTTTCTTATGATGCTACAGTTTCGTATAAACAACATTCCACACTACAATATGCCTTTTACAGGATTAATATAACTTAATTATTTGTAGACTAATAAACTTTTAAAAATAAATAAATATCCCTATATTTTTACATTGAATTGGTAAAGCATTTGTGATGGAATCATTTTCACAATGACGGTAAAAAACAGATTCTACGATATTAAATGAAATAGTTTTCATGTTTGAATATTGAAAATAGAATATCAGTAATTTATGGTACTTGTCACAATGCAGATGGAATATTCGGATATTTTAATTTATGCATTTTATATATATAAATGAATATACTTATTATTATATACATATATATAATATAGAATATATTATAGTATATAAAGTGCATAATATAGTGTATACAGTATAATAAATATAAAATATAGTATATACAATATATATATAGAGTATATAATAATGTTTATGTATCTATATTAAATAGTAATATGTATACATGTAATTCAAAATTTCAGAAAGTTTTCCAAACTTGACAATTTTTTCAAAAAATTTCAAAGTGTAAAAAAAAAACTTGATCTGATCTAAAAAAACTAATTACATATTTATAACCAGTGCAAAAAACTTGTCTAGAAAATATTTATGAAACCCAAACCTCAAAAATAATGTCAACCAGTGACTGTATACCATAATAATATGACGACAAAATACTAGATGAAATAGTAATTTAGAAAGATAACTAATTTATATATATATATTATCTGATTTCTTTATATAGAATAATTTATATATATATATATACCATCTTCTATCGAATCTCAGATTCGCCGATGATATAGACTTGATAGCTGGATCAAACGATGAACTGCAAACACTCACAATCAAGCTGCACAATAGTGCTAGTCGGCATGGAATGACACTTATTGCAGAAAAGAGCAATATAATGATCAACGGTAACAACAGATAACTTCATTCCAACATTCAATTATATGGAGAAAAGCTAGAAGAAGTAGACCAGTTTAAATATCTCGGTGGTATAATTACAAAAGATTGCTCAAGCGACTCTGAGATTAAAATAAGATTAGCTCAAGCTACATCGGCTATGGTAAGGCTAACTACAATCTGGAATAGCAAATATATACGTTTCGAGTTAACATATTGTCTTTATCTCTCTCTAGTATTGTATATTCAAACTTATGGTTGCGAATCTTGGACTATAAGTGCCCTTTCCACCAAAAAACTACAAGGTTTCGAAAACAAATCTTACAGAAAACTTCTTGGAATAACATAAAACGGAATGAAGATAAACAAGTATATTAAATATAAGTGTAAATTATAAGTTTAATTGGTACATATGAACTAATATTACAGTCCATCCGTCGAAGAAAATTAAAATGGTACAGTCATACAATTAGACATGACAACCTCAGAAAAACAATCTTCCAAGGAATGTTTGAGTGCAATCTCAAATGTGGTAGGCCCAAAAGAAAATGGATTGATGATATCAAAGAATGGAGCAAGATAACTCAGTATGATTTAATGGTGAAGCAACACGACATAAGTGTATAACAGCCAGCTCATTGATTTCCCCTACGATTCGTGAGTCAAGGAATGAATTAAAGTAAAGTATATATATATGGTTAGGATGTATTATATGTTGGTTTAATTAAAGTTTTCATATAATTACGAACGCAATTTTATCAATATATACAAATATTTATTTAAGATCATATCTTTAATATGATTGGCTTAAATCATCGTGAAGTGGTCATATTACCCGATTATAGATATCACACTATATACACTATATAATACTGAATATTACTCACTAAAATAAATATATTACACACTTTGTTAAAATTAAATAGTTCTTTAATGTTATTAATTAGTTAGTGATTTAATATGTTATACTAACATTTTATTTCAATATATCGATAACTATAGTTAATATATCGATAACTATAGCGATTACACGTTTTAATACCTACTATAGTAGGTAAGTAAGTATAACACATCGGATTAAAATAGGTTGATTTAAATTAACTAAATAATATAAATATATATTTATATTATTTGTATACTCCAGATTATAAATCATTTCGAATACAGCTCGATGTCGTTTACATCAAGCTAATCCTTCACACACTTAGATAACAATATTCAATATGTATATTATATAGGTGTATTATATACAATAGATACCCTATGATATATTATTCATTGATATCACTATCTATATTCATTTATTGAAATATATAAAATTATCTCAATGGTTTATATTGGAATATAACAATTAATTAGTTAATTAATTTATAATTATTTGTCTATAGGATTTTCTTATGTGACTGCCGTAAGTTATACATTATAATGGAAAACATACAAACTAGTTTAAATAATCGATATAAAGAAATAAACTGTCTTTATATCGATGATTTTAATATATCTATATCTAGGTATTAGTTGGTAAAGTATTAATCATTATTAGAATACTAATTCTGAATATAGTCATCATGATATTCTTATAGGTATACATACTAGATTGCGGTTATCTTTAGAAATATCTTTATGTTAATGAGATTTCTAATTTAATGTATTATATGTAATGCATTAATAATTGTCAATGTTATATCAATATAAATATAAAATAATGTAATATTGTAGTGTTAGATATTGTAATATTGATTTGTTCGGTACTATATTTTGTAAACTATGATAATTTATAATGCGATGTTAAGTAATAGTATTTATAACATACGAGTGGGGAGACTTCGATGGGGAGGCATGTCACGAACCTGATCCATATCAATAATAATACAATATCATAAATGGTAACCCAATAAGGGGAAGGTTTTATGCCATGGCATAACATTATGAAAATATTTTCTAGAACTTTATGATTAAAAATGCGTTTTAGGATTACTTAAACATACATATACTAATAACTTTATACATATCTAATATAATATTACATATTTATATATTATATATATAAAGTATTATTATATATTATATTAACAATGATATTAATATATATAAACAATAAATTATGTATGACATTTATTTTATAAGCATTTAAACAAAATACCCTACAAAGAAGACTTGAACCACCCACAATGGGGGGAGAGTTGAACTATAATGTAAACCCATAATAAAGGGGTAAGTTCGCTATCGAAGCTAGAAGGGTAATACTGTCACGCTTCGGACAACACATAAGTAACATATTTAATTATAGCTACGTCAGCACTTTAGCCACGTGACATAGTTAGCCACGTGATATAGTTAGCCACGTGACATAGTTATCCACGTGACATAGTTAACCACGTGACATAGTTAGTCACGTGACATAGTTAGACACGTGACATAGTTAGCCATGTGACATAGTTAGCCACGTGACATAGTTAGCCACGTGACATAGTTAGCCACGTGGCATAGTTAGCCACGTGACATAGTTAGCACGAATTTAAGATCAGCAACCTCGGTAACCGAATAACTGGCTAACGGTGTCCACTCTACGAGTTTACACTCGGAGAAAACTACACTCGGAGAACACACTCGGAGAACATACGGGGATGATAACCACGTGATACCAGTAGTGTATCGGCCTCGTAGATAGACTACACTAACGGGATCGCTAACATCGCTCACATCGAAGTGATCACATGTCCGACAGTCCGACAATACTAATGTGAATGTTACGCTAATACACAGACTGGCTCCATGGCGCAATACACTCGTCGTGTGAACACGTAGATGTGGTATATCTAATCATTACCACTGCATCCATACTTAATAATAGTTTCTTAATTATAACGGGAGACTTAAGGTGACCGTCTTTTACAAACACACACACACATATACACACATACACACACATATATATCAGGTACAACGATTAAAAATTGGGACAGTTAGATAGGACATACTATTCCAGTATATGCTCGAGGAGCAAATATTGTAACAAAGAATACAACTTTCAGGAAAGGTAGTGGAAAAGCGTTAATTTTAATGTCTAACTTAATCGGAAAAAGACGCAAGTGTATCATATCATGATGGGGACACGAATAGCTGGTAATCCTGCATTAGCTATAGTAGTTTTAGTATATATACAACTACCGTTATAGCGATGATGTTGGTGGTACTGATATGCATACAATACATGCACACACTGCACGCATTCGTACGGAACCACGTAATATCATGTATGTCGTAGCATTCAGTCATAGTAGTTCTACAGAGTATTTATAATTTTTATTTATTAATTATAATGAATTCGTATCACAGATCACGATATACGATTATTTATATATGTCTTATTTAAAATAAATAATATATATATATAAATATATGAACACACATACACACATACATACGTACATACGTACACACGTTGTGTATCATGTTACTCGCCGGGGTATTGCGTCAGCCTACTTAGATGTAGAGGTGTTCTTTTTTCAAGGTCATATTTCGTGATTTTCCTTTTGGCAATTATTGTATATATAATATATATATAATATATTATATATATATATATATATATATATATATGCATATATATATATTTATACAAATGATATAATTAACTGTGTGTATATATCACGTGACAACATACCACGAACCGCCGCCAAAATACTAATTCGCCTAGATACTCTAGCACGCGTACACTGTATCTTGTATGCACATGCGTGCTGACGTCATATCCGGCCATTACGTAACGTAAGAGCTTCGAGAAGGACATGAACTTCGAGGAGGAATCGACCTCGTCCTTCGCCATACTGACCTCTAACTCGACGACCACGTGGTCGCCGTTTAACGACACCACCACCACTACCGCCTCCGCAGGTCCCCCTACCGGCCGGAAACCCCTGGTGAACATACTATTAGTCATACTGTTGACCTCTATAGGAGTAGTTAACAACACCGCGGCTCTCCGTGTGCTGTGGAAATGTCGCGCTATCCGTCGAAGCAATCATTTCGTATTCATTTTCAACCAATCAGCGGCCGACTTGCTGTGTTGCGCCAGCGTAGCGATGACCAACGTCTTGGACTACGGTATTGATACGCCCCTTTTGACCGGTGGGCAGCGGTGGTGGTATTGCGTATTCTGGCGTGGGTTATACGTCACTTCCGTAGGGTTCTTCGCTAGTTCCTACAACCTGGCAACCCTGTCCGTAGACCGCACGTTCAGCGTACGACTGCCCATAGCGCATCGGACGATGTCCAGAAGAGGTCAAAAGTTCGTGGTGGCGGCTATCTGGATCGTGGCCTCACTGGTAACGCTGGCCGTGTCGTTGCTAGGCAACGGGGTCGACCCGGAGAGCGGACGGTGCGTGTACCGCAGCAAACCTAGCGATCGGGTTGCGTACCGAGCTAGGACGCTGTTCGTAACCGCGGTCTACAACGTCGTACCGTTCCTCGTGATGAGTATCAGTTACGCGACCCTGGTGAGCAAACTTAACGATATCGATAAAGACGCCGGTGGCGTCACCCCTCGGAAGAATAACGCGCTAAAAGCTATCCTGTTCGTGATAGCCGCCTACCTAGCGATGTACGCCCCCAGATTCGTAGTGATATGTTTCATATACGCCGGCTCACCTATAGACCGTCAGAGTTACGTGTACAAACTGGCGGCTATGCTGATTCTGCTGAATGTGGCCGTTAACCCGCTGATATATACGCTCAGGTACTCCGAGTTTCGCCGAGAACTTTGTCGGCAGTTCAGGCGACTCGGCTCCTCTCGGAACTCGGTAGGTAGCAGCACCGCCAGTAGTAGCAGTAACACCGCCAATCAGCGGGTCTCATCTTGACCGGAAGTCGTCACACGTGGCGTCGTTGTTGTCATTGTTTACAACTGAGATGTATAAAACCCCCCACCGGGGCCCCCATTCTATAGTATACGTATTTATTTAGTATATATTTAACTATTAGATATCGGATACACCTATTATGTATACAACATTCTCTAGAAGGGAGCCCCTGTATATCGTCCGTATGTGTATTAATACAGAAATGATATCCGATATGCTAATTGGCCGGCACTGTTATACGTTGTAACTAGTAGGTAATTAGCGTAATGTGTGTTGTACGCGCTGAGAATCGCATATTATTTCTATCTTACGATGTATACAATGTATACAATGTACACCGTGTACACAATGTACACCGTGTACACAATGTATACAATGTACACAGTGTACACGTCATTACTACCGAATAGTTAGTGAGTCACTATTACGCGTGTATACGGGGGCGTATCATAGGTATCACAGGCCCCGCCCTCATATAGGGAAACAAAGTTTAAAGTTGTGGATATTATCCTATTATAGAACACCTATTATCAATAATTTCACATTCTAAGAAGAATGACTTTATTAGATACAATATATACTATAATAACCTATATTTTGTACCATTTCATTACATTTTTATAGATTTAAAATATAAGCTGCCCCTAAATTCAATCCTGGATCCACCCCTAATATCGTGTGAATTCGTTGTTTTAATATTACTATAGTTAATATATGTTTACAGGTGGCTAATGGCTTATACTTGTTGTCACATGTCGCCATTCTATGTATATATACGTACACGAAGACAAATTCACTAATAAAATTCTACATCATTATTTCAATACATTTGTTTTAATATAAATTATTATTTTATAAATAATGATTAATTTACCCAATATATTGATTTATCATGAATTAGATCGATACTTATATCTTAGCTTTAGTGTGAAGTTGAACGTCTAAAGAGGTGCTATATAACATAAGACACGCCCATATGTGAGTGGTCCTAACACACCAGGATAACAAGTAGATCAGTTACACTTGATACATTATTAACATAGCTGGACCTACTTCGCTTGTCCGAACTAATCCTTACACCACCATGCATAATATGGTAGTATGTTTATAACTCGTATAAATGATAGTATGGCATCGATATGGGGTGGGAAATAACTATAGGTTCTATAGAATCGCGTGTTTAATTATTTCAATTATTTAATGTTTAATATAGCATATTTTTTACAAGTTTTATAAATGTATGCAAAAAATCTTGATTTCAATTCTGGAGTTTTCGTCCAATTAATATATCAAGTGATATTATTGTATTTGTAGATATTGACAAAGCAAACCTATTACAATTAAACAAAATGATGATGACATGATGATTAAATGTAGACAAATTGACTATATAAATAAATACTCATTTTATATTAGGGTTTATATTACCTGTATACACGAATGTTGCAATCATATTAAAGTGCATACGTGTATACATACTAAATACAACCTATAGGTGAATATATATATATATAAATATTAAATCACTGTGTGTGGCTCATTTGGCTAAGGTGTCAGATACACATGTGTTAGAGGTAGGACAAGCCTAGTCCGGACCAATAAAATGGGTCTTAAAATAATATTTAGAAGTGATCTTATATAATTATGTATAAATAAATGATCGAATCTCGTTAAAATCATAGATGCCTTAACACGAGAGCGGCTTGGAAGGGACATTAGAGCCGTATGGTTATAAGTGAAAACTTCACCTAAGTTCCTGGATGGGATGAAAGGACTCCACCAAAATGTCTAACAATAACAATATATATATATACTATAGTATTACAAAATTAATCATGCGGATGATATTAAACTATAGTTATTCCTACTTACCTCTGTTACTTGCCTATAAGCCTCTTCTTCCAGTAGATCTGTGATAACCTTAAGGGAACCAAGTGTCTCCAAAAATACGCCCACATTTACATTTAAATATATTTAATCTATAGATAAGAAACGCTATTTTCATTCTAAATAATCCACTACATTTATTATTTGCTGATTGCCAAAAAATGTTCTGCTATATATTAATATTATATATATCTATAGATTACTGTTTATGTTTTTAATATATATATTATAATTATAATTATATATTTCTATATATTTCTATATAAAATGATATTTTGAAAATTACCAATAATTAAAAATAATAAATTAGTAAAATAAATACGCATAAATAAAAATATATTTAACAATATACAAATAAAAAACATCGACACTGTGTCATAATATATCATTTTTATATAATAGAAATGTTAGGGGGAAATATTTAATATTGAACCGTGAGGACGAATTTTAACACAGGTATATAGCCATAATTAATTATTCTAAGTAAAATGGATTTGAAAATTACTAATTTATACTACTATTACCATTACCAGCTTTATAAAACATCGTTTTTGTATAACTTCTAATGAATATAATTATCTGAAAATTTTTTCTTCAAAATGTTGTGACACTAGGATGCCTATAACCTTTGTTAGGAAATCTCGGAAACAAAAGTAACTTATCCAAAGCCATCCATATAATATCCATAAGTTAACCATAATATATATATAAATATAGGATATAACACATAAAAATACATACATGCATACATATTAGTTATATACAATTATCATTAATAAAAAGAATGTGACGCAAACTTGCACACTTTATCAAGTTCTATGATTAGATGCTCCTCCTCCTCCTCCTCGATGTGCTTAATGGCCGCACTAACGCTGATTATGTCAATAGATGGCGTTTGTTTACAAGTATTGCACGTTGCCTGATGTATGGTAAGTGTGGCGAACACACTGTTGTCAACAATATTAACTCTCATTTACATGATTTATTGAATACAATAAGTAAGCCTATCGATACAATCAAACGTAATAGTTTTCACGAGAAAGTATGCAAAGAGATTATCGTGAGAGATTATGCCAAGATGATTATCGTGAGAGATTATGCCAAGATGATTATCGTGAGAGATTATGCCAAGATGATTATCGTGAGAGATTATGCCAAGATGATTATGAAGAATATTCACGTCTCAAGTGCGACTGGATGTCATTAGAAATAAATATATTTGTTAAAGCTATTCAAGTTCATATTAGTTAATATTAGTTACACTTAGTTAATATTAGAGATATTACATTTAAAACACATGGGTGCATTTATGTAACATATTGTTCGTATGTTCTTGGTGAGAATAACTAGAACAATAACTAAAATATAGAGAATAGTACAGAACATAAAATAGAATTGTATCTGGTATCAATAATATAGCTAAGTGTATCTTGCATAATTATGATGTATTGTTAGTTATATACAACTATCTATAGCTACAACAATAGATACTGTTGTATGTAAACAGTACAATGCCCTCTACCGCCCCCTGGCGTTTCACTACCCCGCCACCAACATGTCATAAACTAAAGGTTTATATATATTTATAATAATTCCAAATCAAAATTTGCTATTCATCATGGGAAACTTCAACGAATACTTTAGTCCATCTCACTATATGGTAGAATACATACAATATACTGTATAATACATACATATACTGAATAATACATACACTATACTGTATAATATGTATTGTATACAATATACTGTATAATATATATATACTATACTGTATAATACATACAATATACTGTATAATACATACAATATACTGTATAATACATACTTATACTGTATAATACATACACTATACTGTATAATACATACATTTTACTGTATAATACATACATTATACTGTATAATACATACAATATACTGTATAATACATACAATATACTGTATAATACATACACTATACTGTATAATACACACAATATACTGTATAATACATACAATATGCTGTATAATACATACTTTTACTGTATAATACATACACTATACTGTATAATACATACAATATACTGTATAATACATACACTCTACTGTATAATACATACAATATACTGTATAATACATACAATATACTGTATAATACATACACTATACTGTATAATACATACATTTTACTGTATAATACATACACTATACTGTATAATACATACACATTGCTAAAGTTAAAGTTGTTCATAAGAGCGGTAAGAAAGATAATATGGGTAATTAATAATTACTAATTATAGACCTATCTCATTACTTTCTCAAATGTCTAAAATTATTAAACAAATCTTCTAAATTATATTAATAAACATAATATTTTGATAGATAGAGGTCTACCGCAAATGCAATAGACTGCTTAATAGATAGTATGTCTAACAAATTAGATAATACATATGAATGTTTAACTGTATCAATAGATCTAAAAAAGCTTTTGATACATTAGAATCTAATGATTAGATAATGGTATACTATTTAAAAAGTTATCTAATTTTTGTATCAGAGGAATATCGCTTGATTTATTACATATCTATCTAACTAATAGAAAACAATATGTGTATTACCACAATGTTGAATCTAATTTACCTAGAATGAATATAGATATTCCTCAGGGATCTGTACTGGGACAATTACTGTTTCTTCTTTATATTAATGATATATCTAGCGTTATGGATGAAAATAGCTGTATTCTATTTGCTGATGACACTACGCTGCTATTTATTAATATGGACCACTGTGCATTGGAAAATAAAGCTAACAAATATATTGGTTACATCTATTCATGGTTATGCTTTAATAAACTAACATTAAATTTAGATAAAACGTTGTATACAAATGTTGGCCTTTATAAGCCTCATACATTTAATATTTCATAAATATTAAAAATTAATATTCATTAAATGGCTTACCTATTAAATGTACTAATAAATTTAAATTTCTTGGTGTCAATATTGATAATAGACTCACTTGGAAACTTCATATTACGATATTAGCTTCTCGGTTATCTAGAATACTAACAGTAATTTACAAACTTAGAAATAAAATTGATAAACAGTCATTATTATTACTGTATAATTCTTTATTTTATTCAAGATTAACATATTATGCTCTAACTTGGGGTTCACATTATAAACATACTTTAAATAAGATAATTATTCTGCAAAACAAAGTATTGAAATGTATATATTGAGATTTAATATTGATTTTATCTATAAAAGACATAATATTTTAAAATTATGTGATATATCATATATAGTTAATATAACATTATTAAAAAATGCATATATTGCTTATACTGATAATGCTAACACTAATCTTTTACGTACATTTGTCAAAAGTACTTATACATATATGCTAGACATAAATACTAGAGTGTATATATACTAGACCTAGATACGGATTTGTTATTCCTAAATATAGATTAAATATTAGTAGGAGTAGATATACATGCAGTACATTTTGCTAGTATTAAACTATGGAATAAACTCAATACAAAAATGAAATTGATAAAAAAGATCACATTATTCATTAAAAAGTTAAAAATGTACTTGTACTAACAATATTCAATGTTATTAACATCTATACTCATTTCATATTCTCCCTGGTTAATCTGGATGAAGAATACTGGCTATTTATGAAGCTCTCAGTGGATCATCAAAGCTGTAATGAGAACTTATTTGTAATATGCTATTATTATTTTATTATTTGTATTGTTATGATTATACATTCTGTTTATTTAACTTGGTTTATATGCATCGTTCAAGTGTGTACTATGGTTATATGGGATGATACATATGCATGTTTGAAACTCTAACAATAACGAGTTTGATACACTCAGGGTCTGATCAACCCATATGGGGCATGGGCAACCCTGAAGCTTCCTTCATGTGTTGATTCTCATAATTACTTATAGTGATAACTTGTTCGATGTATTGGCTAATATTATTATAAAAAAATGTTTAAATATCTTTAAAAATACCATTGTTATATAATATATTATGCATATGGCATTAGTAAGGTCAAATACCTCGAAAGTCTTACTTGACTATTTTATTTGTCCGTTTATTTTTTTTCTTTTATAATGATTACAATAATAAAATGTATCTTATCTTATCTATATTGTATGTTATCTCTAAACCACCTGACTGCTGACTCCGCCCTTCCATCCTCAATCCGCTCAAATCTACAAGTAATCTATTATACATATACATAGTAATATATTATTGCAATTATATATTTCATTTGTTACTATCGTTGTTTCTACTTTATTTTTGTTTACAAGTAATATTTACAATTAAATCTATTAATACTGGTGTCATAATATAATATAATATAAATTAAAATATTCTGATAATGAAAATAAAAATACATATATTGCATGGTACTTTATTAAAATTAATTTCTTTATATGGCTAGCGTTGCGCAGTTTCTACACGGCTAAACCTTCACCCGAACTCACGCTTCAAGTACGATTTAGCTTCTCGAGGTAGCTCTGTACCTTAGAGAAGGAATCGCCATCCGCTGGGAACTTTCGTTCCAGTCTCCGCAACGGTTCATTCTCGGGGGAGGAACTAGATTCGGTATCGTTACTTTCAGACTCGGATGCATCTGAAGAAGAACCGTCTGCGGAAGTTGAAGTGGAAGGCGTTGAACAGTGTTCTTTAGTGATGGGACTGGTTTCGTTGTTAGGCTCCTTCTTCGCGAACGTTTCAATGGTTTCCATCTGTCGTATGAATATATATTTTATTTAGTCGTTAATATAATTCTTTAATATACTTATAGTAGGATATATTCGAATATAATTAGGAATATATATATATTTATTTTAAATTGTTTACATGCGTACGCATTATTGATTCTATTAAATCATGGATATATTAATATATATTATTTATAATAGTTTAAATCGAAACGTGAAATTATTTTCTGATAGATCAAGTTTAACTTAAATTCAAATGTATACAATAGTAATGTCACATTTATATGAATATATATATATATATATCATTGTATATTTAAAACTAAAACCTGCATATCTGTCAACTTGCTGCATTCAATATTGTCAACATTTTTAATCTCGAAGTTACCTATAATATAATACAAATAATTATATAATAATTAGTAGGATTGATAAGTGATGTAAATGTGAATAATTTAATAAAATATTACATGCTGATATAATAATCTTATTTACTTTAATATTTAGTTCGATAAGTATACTTATATATAAATTAAATTGAAATAGATTAAATAGATAGCAACAGTAAATAAATGGGAAATACAAATATCGTGTATTAAATAAATGTATGAATGAATTAATAATTATGATATTATTAATGTTATTATTAATAACTATGATCTTAATATGTTTATAATTGTTATGATAATAATGATGTGTAGTTCAATTATGATAGAGGAATCATAAAAGATAAATAAAAATATATTTATAATTACATTAATCAAACAAATTATAAGTATAGTCTATGAACAAAAAAGTAATATAAATATAAGCATATATGCTTATGTATACACGCATGTTAGAGTGCTTCAATTACTAGTCTTAAATGATGAAATAACTATCATGTGACTATTACAAGTTAGATATATTGATACCGATCATGTGATCACGTGATATACAATACTGACCTCTGACCAGTATATTCTTGTGTAGAATATTTTTTAAATCATTTCCTTTCTCATTAGAGGCACACAACTTCGAAATAACAAAATCTATCCTATTATTCATTGCGTGAAACTCTATAAAACAATGATGATTATAATACATGGAGGGAGGGAGAGAAGATGATAATGATTTGAGCTGTTAGTGTGTATATAATAATTTCCTGAATTTAAAGTTAATTATTAAATATCGTAAACGAGGTTATAATATTAGCACATAAATGCATATAAATAGTAGTTATTTACGATATAACTGAGTGTCAATATGTATTAAATTATTCATACAATATTTACGAATTTAGAGCATATTATAATATCGTATTCATCATAAGAATTATGATGATAATAAAAAAATAAAATAAATAATTCATAATTAAAATTATTATACATAATTTATCAAAATATTAATATATATACATATTAGTATATATTATATTATATTATGTATATATTAACCTTTACAAAGCAGGATGTATTCTTGCAGGTACAACTCCGTGTTTTCCATAGCCACGCTGTAATTATGTTATTATTGTAATTACGTGTGATTATATGGTTTAACTATTATTATAATGGACATATCATTTAGTGAATATCAGAATATTCGATTAAACAAGTAAAGCATATAATGTTATGCTCTCGGTTTTCATATAATGTTGATGATAATATTTATGATATTCATTCTATTATATCAATGATATCTATTGATTTTAATAATTTATTTATATAGTATCCTTATCTTCTAAATGAATGTAATCATTATGATTATTTACGATATGTTGTATCTTCTTAGATTCGAACACTAATTCAGACATTTAAATATGTTTCCCAAATGATCATTTCCCTTTTTTTCTTTTTCATAATTAGCTTATACATCCGCTAATATTTTGGAAACTGTTAACTATTCATGTAGGTTTATAACACTTTAAAGTTAATATCATTAAACAGTCTATTTTTATATAGTTCTAGTTTGCGTTTATTTTCCATCTTTTAACTAATGATTCGATAATTATTATTCTATTTTAATAATGTTATAAAGAATTGTTGATTTATTGTCGATATTTAGCTAATTTCTCTAATTACTAGTGCATATAAATAGACTAATAATCAGTTATATAAATATTATCAATTCGAAATTTAGTCTTTTACACCATACTAAGATGATCAGGTATTTAGGTTTATTTAGCGATAATTGTAAATTTATTCTCAATATCATAGTCATTACTACTTTATTGATAGATTTTTACTTTTATTTGCCAGATTCTTTCACAGAATTAAACGATATAATCATGATTAACTGTCATAACATTTAAATAACTTGAAATAGCTAGGGAAAAGAAAATTCATAATATCTGCCGTTGTATTATTGAGGTATCTTCCCACATATCTAAAGATGAACATACCTCATGTATCATTTAAATATAATCCTTCTAATGTTATTAATTAAGATTATCAACTTTTAATTTTTTAAATTAACCCATGTCTAAGTAAAAGTATATTATCATCTATATTAATTCTATGTATAAATAAACTATCAAATCAATGAAAATAAAGTCATTATATATATATACATTTTAAATATTACTAACTTCTTATCCAAAGTATAGTATTTCTGTAAATGTGTTATTATTATAAATTAATATTTAAATATGTATTGTATATATATATTGCAATATATACCATGGTATACAAATAATATATATATATATATATATATATATATATATATATAATTTGTATATATATATATATAAATAAGGAAATATATTTCTCGCTCATTACGTAATATTAATATAATAATGTATTATATAATAATAACCTTATTGATATCCTGTTTCATAACACTTGTCTTATTCACATCTGAAGTAGATTCATCACCTGTATGTAGATATATTGTTTAGTATTAGGTATTAAGTATTATAACTGTAGTATAGTTAATGAATACGAATGAATTAAAAACAAATTAATCGAATCCCTTATTTAAATCCATTGGTATTATTTTATAAATTCACTTTTATTCCTATAGGTATATATTTCTTATAGTATTTATTATATTTCTTATAGTATTAAATAGTTAATGTTTACCCTTATAGAATAACATCATTTGAAAGTTATTAGTTATGACATCTATACATAAAACTGATTAATTCATTGGTATTATCAATGACATCAGACGGACGTCATTCGCTCGCTGTCTCTGAAATAGTTACGTTATGTACTCCGAGCTAGATACTTTTCAGTGGTATATTTAATTATAATTCAATGATTTAATTCGTTGTATTAAATATATCAAGGAAATGTATATATCTGGGAAATAAAAATACATTTATATTTAAATTGTATTTCTATATAAATATGTTATTAAAAAAACGAATTTATTTATAAATCGGTTCGAATTAAACGATTTTTTTATATTATTGATGTCGAAATTCCAATTAATAACTACATATCATCTTCATATGTCAATCATATTATCTATTTGTATTCGTATCACCCATGACAGGTGGTCGAATTTATCACGTTTATTCTCTTCGGGAGAATAATGATTAACAAATAATCAAAGAATACTTATTATATCTTTATATTGAATACTGTAGTTTAGTATGTTAACTAATTTTATTTTGAATCGTGGGTATGGCCCCACCTATACTTCCTGGGAATCAACCAATCAAAATGATTTTAAAAAGGATGCAGTAAAATCGTAAATGGGCGGAGCTATACGAATATATGATAATGTTATTAATACACTGTTTAAGACCGATTAAATTCGCAACATACTCAAAAAGCACCCATATTATATATGATGTATATATATATGTTTAGGTTTGATATCGTTATTATTATTTTATATTATGTATGTACCTTAATTAAGTATTTTATTTATAAAAAACATTATCATTGACGTATATATTTAAATATATATATATATTAAATTGAATTAAATTTAATTTCACGTATTGGTAAACCATCAAAATGGCAAAAATTTAAATTAGTATCTAAGAATATACTTAATTAATACAGATTATTGTAAAAAAAAATAATGATAATATTAATAATAAAATAAAAATGAGTTATAAAAGCATAGATCATCAGACAAGAGATCGATGATATAGTGAGTTATTGGGAATATATACGGATATATATATATATTACCATGTGCTGAATAGTGTATGTTCTCATGACTAATCACTTCGGATGATGATGAAATGTGGGCCGGGGAACCAATGATAACTGAGCTCTCCACATTGTTACTGATGTTCTTTGTCGAATTACAAGACTTCGCCAATGATATATAACTAGACCTATTAAATGTTATATATATACATATTATAGATATATATATATATATAACATATACATTTAATACACATATTAGTATAATATGACATACACTGTGCACTGCAGCAGTGTGCAGTCTATTAATAACTACTAAAATAACCGTGCTCTCCTCAAGTCGCTGTCGTTCTCTTCCGAGATCGTTGATAGCGGCCTACATTCTGACTGCAGACAATATGTGCAGTCTGACTCATCGCAATTCCTTCTCTACAATCAGGCGGTATTGTGTACGTGTATGTATGGTTACGTTAAAGATGTTGCGAAGCAGAGATATAACACTCCCTATCTAATAATATACATTTAGTTTTCATCATATAACTAATAGTTTAAAACATATTATTTTACATTTTAAATGTGTATAGTTTTATAATAATTTGTATTATAAATAACACATAGTTCCGAAAGTTGAACCTATATAGGTGGCGCTGTTTTTTTTTCACTAAAAAATCGAAGTATACGATTTTGACCGTGTGTTATATATTTCCTTAGAACACATGTGTGCTCAGGTAATCACGTGGTTAAGTATTCACCGAATGTCACGTGGTCACGTGATCGGTACCTCGTGATACCACGTGATCCATAGTAGGTAATACTCGTTAGCTTACAACCGTTAGTGTGTACGCATACGTACGCTAGGAATATGTCAATATATTAATTATTATATATATATATAAACAAACCGCTACAAATCTCTTACTTTTGAAGAATTTGTTGTAAATTCCTTTTGGAGTCAGTCTCATATTGTTGTCGATTGAGGGAATTTGAGGAACCGCAATAACTGATCGAATAGACTATCTTTAGTTATGCGTATAGTAGTTTTGTTAGTTATTTAATGCACGTTGTATTCTACATATATGTAATGTTATGGTATTTATATTTCACTCAATTTAAAAAATGTAGTTTTTAAATCAAATTTATTAATTATTTGTTGATAAAAGTAAATATTATATAATTATTTATGTATAGGTTATTTATAACAAATATCATAGATTATTTACTTAATAAATACTAATATATTGAAATTAGTGAAAACTCAATTTAATCTTAATTAAAATATTACTTATTCTTAAGACTAATTTATAATACTTTATGAATACCAAATCATTGTATTGCTGACATATTATTGGACAATAATCTACATATATTAACGCTACCTATAGGAACTATACACTAGATTAACAATAAAATAATGGATATCTCGAGCGAAATATATGTCATACCTACAATAAATTATATGTGTGTATCGGTACTTAAGTTATTATATTATATTTTGTATTGCACAGTTACATTTAAAATGAATATTAGAGTTTTAAATTATATTTTGGATTTATCAAAAATAAAAGTATTAGTAGTTGTTTGTATTTAATTAGTTATGTGATGTTTAATAATACATTAATATTACCGTATGTATTCTGCAGACCAAAGTAAAAGCGATATTTGATTTGTTCGAATGTTTTAAAGTTACGTATTTATTTAATATAAATATATATGTATATATATATAATAATAAATTATATTATAAACAATGTATTATAAAAGAGTATGGAAAATGCCTATAGGTATTCCTTATATACACTGAACACTGTTCAGTGAACAGTGTAAAATAAATACCTAACTAAAAAGATGAATGTGATTATGGGTTTTTTCTCATCAATAATGACTCATTGAAATCTTAAAAGGGAAAGTTATTTATACAATGTATATGGACTTCAGTAATTCTGTTCATGCAGTTACGTGTGGGTTTTAGTTAATTATTTAAATGTGGATATATTTCGATATAATCACATAGCATAAATACAGCCCCTTACTACATAAGTTGTAGAACACCCATACAGGGTATTAATCTCTTAATGATGGGGGAGGGGAACCCATAAGCACACTCATCTATGCGGTGTTAGTTGTTTTACATGTTTTACAGCCTATTATAATACACTATAGTCTATTATAGCATGTTAGTGTTCATTTTATGTACTATGTATATTATAGTATTAACATTTTCCTTACTTTCAGTTCTCGTTACTTAATGTTTTGTGTTCCCGTTTAGGTTTACCTATCGTATGTCCCCCTGTACCTGGTCCGTACAGTGTACGGCGTACACTCACAAAGATAAGCTAGTCATTATAGGCCGAAAGCTAGTCATTATTATTTGGTCTAAAACGACTCGGTTACATTTATACATTTATCAAACCTAATCATCCAATGACTCGGTTATTTATTTGATAATTTATAGCTAGTCATTCATATTAAATAGTTTTTTTTATTTAAATCTAGTAGTTACAATATATTCACTTTATTACTCGTTGAATATTAATTTATTGGCACACCTATAAACAAGTATTATTTATTGAAAATAAAATTATTTAATAAGAATGTTACTAATATAAATATAATATGAAATTTCATAAACTATATTATATTAAATTGATAAATTATAGTATTGAATATATAAATAAATAATGATTAAGAAATGATGTGGATATTTATATCATATTTTATTATAAAAAATATATCAAATCACTTAAGATGCATTAAAAGTTTAAATAAAAATATGCATAATATATATATATATATATAATGTAAATATTATATAAGTATAATACATACATATATTATTATTTAAATAGTACAATTAATATTATCATATATATTATATATAATAAATACGAATATAAATTTTAAAAGTTATAAATATATATTAAAGTACATACATATATTATAATTTAATTCTATTATATAAAGATGTGACTTTTTTAAATATTTTCACATCATCTTGTAAATCAAATAATATTTTTTGTATAAAAGATAACATTAATTTAATATTATTAGGATAATTAATATTATATATATAAAAACTACAATAAAACGATATAAATATAACACGAAAATCGTCATGTGATAATATATGTTGATTTTCAACATATAATTTAAACATACTTTCTTCTTTATTAAATAATATATATATATTATTATTGAGTTGAATGTCCATATAAAAAATATACATATATGTATACACTACTTCTATAATTATGCGTATATATAGTATGTATATATATAGTATATAATATATATATATATATATATATATATATATATATTAATAGTATTTTATCAATTGCTATACTATTGCTAAGTATATATGTTTAATGGCTTAAATAAATTTAAATATTATAAATATATATATATATATTTAATTTATAATATATTATTAATTATATTATTATATTATATTATATTATTAACATTATATTATCAATTTCTTATAATAGCCATTTTTAAATTTAAATTTAATTAAATTATGTCAATAATAAATATTAAAATATATATGGGGTATACACATTTTATACGTACTAATATGTACTTACAAATATAAGAAGAATGCACTTTTGTAACGGGTTATATTAAATATTATTATAAACTATAATTTATAATGTATTTAAAATAATGAATAACAGCTATACAATTATTGTTTACATATGTCACCAATGCAACATATAAACAGGATATGACGAAAACATATTAATATCAAAGAGTTTTCCAAAGATATAAGAATTAAATTAAGTATTATTATATTTATTATATATGAAATAATTTTAATTACATTAAATAGATATCATATATATCATATATATATATATATGTATACAATCAGAAAAACAAGCTAGTCACTATAAGCCTAAAGCTAGTCATTAACGAGGATGAATATTTTTATGAATTAAATGTCTATAAGCTATACACAAAAATGTAATTGTATATATATTTTATATATATATATATATATATATATATATATATATATTTGTACAGTATATATATAGTATACATATTTGTGACTAGCTTATAAACATGTTATATATTATATACTATATAATACATACACTATACTGTATAATACATACACTATACTGTATAATACATACACTATACTGTATAATACATAGACTATATTACGTATGTTCAATACAACTATATACGGATATTCTATTCTACCTACTTCGGAAAATCTTTGATAATAGTATAATATAAAAATTTATATAATCACATAATTTAATCATTTTTTATTTTATAATTATGATTTTCTAATTTGTTTTCTTTTATATGACTGGGCACAATATTTTCGACTCTTTACCGATAAACTCCTTTGTCTCTTCAAATTTGATATATAAATATTTTATTTTCTGAATGTCCTTATTCTTTGAGATTGTGATCTTGCTTTATCGGTTTTGCATCTATTCATTGTTACTGGTGATACATAGCATGCATTTAATGTATATATTTCTTTACACTCTCTACTGAGATAGGGTCTTGTACAGGTAATATTTTTTGCAGAAACCATATTATCAATTCACAACTATAAATAATATGTGATGTTATATATTTTTAAAATTTGAATATTATATATTTTTGTTTATATACTTGTTTATATACAATTTATGATACCATTACCACTATATGAATGATTACATGAATAATATTTATTGTACTTATATACAATAAATAAATAATTAATAAACATCTAATATGTATATATTACAATATAGTTATATAATAAGTAAAAAAGGAACCATTTAATAGCAATATGCTTTCGAGAAAGGATTCCACACAAAAACATATTAGAATAAAAGAACAAACACAAAAGAAATATGATAATAATATAATAAATAATATATAATAAAATTAAATTATACAGTGAATGAAATACTTCCAATATCATGTGCGGTAAATATCTACTCACAACATGCACACATAGCATGCCCGAATGGCTTTTATCGGCTACATGTCTTGGTATATTATTCCAAAATGATTTTATTGGTATATAATATATCTCTATCTTAGATAACTGCAATATGGTGGAATTAATGGTACATGCTATGAATAGCGTTACATACACCTAAGACAAGAGTACTCTAATAAATGAGATGTAAATAACATAAAATATATAAATAATCGAACAATAAAAAATAAATAATAAATTTGAGTAAATAATAGCATAATAAATAAAATAATATCTTCAATATCAGAATATGATATTAACTTAAAGCTTGCTCCTGGCTTCGATATATGTTTCATAAACAGAAGTAAACTAGAGTATGAATGAATACAATTAGATGAATCAATATTTACTTAAATAGAATTTAAATAGTAGTAGTAGTAGTAGTAGTAGTAGTAGTAGTAGTAGTAGTAGTAGTAGTAGTAGTAGTAGTAGTAGTAGTAGTAGTAGTAGTAGTAGTAGTAGTAGTAGTAGTAGTAGTAGTAGTAGTAGTAGTAGTAGTAGTAGTAGTAGTAGTAGTAGTAGTAGTAGACTGCTTAATAAATAGTATTTCTAACAAATTAGTTAATAAATATAAATGTTTAACTATATCAATAGATCTAAAGAAAGCTTTTGATACATTAGATAATGATATATTATTAAAAAAAGTATCTAATTTTGGTATCAGAGGAATATCGATTGATTTATTAAATAGCTATCTAACTAATATAAAACAATATATGTCATACCACAATGTTGACTCTAATTTACGTATAATGAATATAGGTGTTCCTCAGTGATCTGTACTGGGGCCGATACTGTTTCTTCTTTATATTAATGATATCCCTAGAGTTATGGATGAAAATAACTGTATTCTATTTGCTGATGACACTACGCTGCTATTTACTGATATGGAACACTGTTCATTGGAAAATAAAGCTAACAAATATATTGGTTACATCTATTCATGGTTATGCTTTAATAAATTAACATTACATTTAGATAAAACGTCGTATACGACTTTTGGCCTTTATAAGACTCATACATTTAAAATTTCATTAAATGGCTTACCTATTAAATGTACTAATGAATTTAAATTTCTTGGTGTCACTATTGATAATAGAATAACCTGGAAACTTCATATTACAATATTAGCTTCTCGGTTATCTAGAATACTATAAGTAATTTACAAACTTAGAAATAAAATTGATAAACAGTCATTATTATTACTGTATAATTCTTTATTTCATTCAAGATTAACATATTATGCTCTAACTTGGGGTTCAAATTATAAACATACTTTAAATAAGATAAATATTCTGCAAAACAAAGTATTGAAATGTATATATATATAAACTACCATTGAGATTTAATATTGATTTTATCTATAAAAGACATAAGTTTTTAAAATTATGTGATATATCATATATAGTTAATATAACATTATTAAAAAATGCATATATTGCTTATACTGATAATGCTAACACTAATCTTTTACGTACATTTGTCAAAAGTACTTATACATATATGCTAGACCTAGATACGCATTTGTTATTCCTAAATAAAGATTAAATATTAGTAGGAGTAGATATACATGCAGTACATTTTGCTAGTATTAAACTATGGAATAAACTCAATACAAAAATGAAATTGATAAAAAAGATCACATTATTCATTAAAAAGTTAAAAATGTACTTGTACTAACAATATTCAATGTTATTAACATCTATACTCATTTCATATTCTCCCTGGTTAATCTGGATGAAGAATACTGGCTATTTATGAAGCTCTCAGTGGATCATCAAAGCTGTAATGAGAACTTATTTGTAATATGCTATTATTATTTGTATTATTATGATTATACATCCTGTTTATTTAACTTGGTTTATATGCATCGTTCAAGTGTGTACTATGGTTATATGGGATGATACATATGCATGTTTGAAACGCTAACAATAAAGAGTTTGATACACTCAGTGTCTGGTCAACCCATATGGGGCATGGGCAACCCTGAAGATTCCTTCATTTGTTGATTCTCATAATTACTTATAGTGATAACTTGTTCGATGTATTGGCTAATATTATTATAAAAAAATGTTTAAATATCTTTAAAAATACCATTGTTATATAATATATTATGCATATGGCATTATTAAGGTCAAATACCTCGAAAGTATTATGACTATTTTATTTGTCCGTTTATTTTTTTTCTTTTATAATGATTACAATAATAAAATGTATCTTATCTTATCTATATTGTATGTTATCCCTAAACCACCTGACTGCTGACTCCGCCCTTCCATACTCAATCCGCTCAAATCTACAAGTTATCTATTATACATATACATAGTAATATATTATTGCAATTATATATTTCATTTGTTACTATCGTTGTTTCTACTTTTTTTTTGTTTACAAGAAATATTTTACAATTAAATCTACTAATACTGGTGTCATAATATAATATAATATAAATTAAAATATTCTGATAATGAAAATAAAAATATATATATTGCATGGTACTTTATTAAAATTAATTTCTTTATCTGACTAGTGTTGCGCAGTTTCTACACGGCTGAACCTTCACTCGAACTCACGCTTCAAGTACTATTTAGCTTCTCGAGGTAGCTCTGTACCTTAGAGAATGAATCGCCATCCGCTGGGAACTTTCGTTCCAGTCTCCGCAACGGTTCATTCTCAGGGGAGGAACTAGATTCTGTATCGTTACTTTCAGACTCGGATGCATCTGAAGAAGAACCGTCTGCGGAAGTTGAAGTGGAAGGCGTTGAACAGTGTTCTTTAGTGATGGAGCTGGTTTCGTGGTTAGGCTCCTTCTTCGCGAACGTTTCAATAGTTTCCATCTGTCGTATGAATATATATTTTATTTAGTCGTTAATATAATTCTGTAATATACTTATATTAGGATATATTCGAATATAATTAGGAATATATATATATTTATTTTAAATTGTTTACACGCGTTATTGATTCTATTAAATCATGGATCTTAATAGGCATATATATTATGCCTATATATTATTTATAATAGTTTAAATCGAAACGTGAAATTATTTTCTGATAGATCCAGTTTAACTTAAATTCAAATTTATACAATAGTAATGTCACATTTATATGAATATATATATATATATATATTTATATATATAATTGTATATTTAAAATTAAAACCTGAATATCTGTCAACTTGCTGCATTCAATATTGTCAACATTTTTAATCTCGAAGTTACCTATAATATAATAAAAATAATTATATAATAATTAGTATTGATAAGTGATGTAAATGTGAATAATTTAATAAAATATTACATGCTGATATAATAATCTATTTACTTTAATATTTAGTTCGATAAGTATAAATTAAATTGAAATAGATTAAATAGATAGCAACAGTAAATAAATGGGAAATACAAATATCGTTTATTAAATAATTGTATGAATGAATTAATAATTATGATATTATTAATGGTATTATTAATACTATGATCTTAATATGTTGATAATTATTATGATAATAATTATGATTATAATGTTAAGTGTAGTTCAATTATGATAGAGGAATCATAAAAGATAAATAAAAATATATTTATAATTACAATAATCAAACAAATTATAAGTATAGTCTATGAACAAAAAAGTAATATAAATGTAAGCATATACGCATGTTAAAGTGATTCAATTACTAGTCTTAAATGATGAAATAACTATCACGTGACTATTACTAGTTAGATATATTGATACCGATCATGTGATCACGTGATATACAATACTGACCTCTGACCAGTATATTCTTGTGTAGAATATTTTTTAAATCAATTCCTTTCTCATTAGAGGCACACAACTTCGAAATAACAAAATCTATCCTATTATTCATTGCGTGAAACTCTATAAAACAATGATGATTATAATACATGGAGTGAGGGAGAGAAAAGGATAATGATTTGAGATGTTAGTGTGTTTATAATATTTTCCTGAATTTAAAGTTATTTATTAAATATCGTAAACGAGGTTATAACATTACCACATTAATGCATATAAATAGTAGTTATTTACGATATAACTGAGTGTCAATATGTATTCAATTATTCATACAATATTTACGAATTTAGAGCATATTATAATATCGTATTCATCATAAGAATTATGATGATAATAAAAAAATAAAATAAATAATTCATAATTAAAATTATTATACATAATTTATCAAAATATTAATATATAGGAAAATATAACCTATATATATATATATATATATATTAACCTTTACAAAGCAGGATGTATTCTTGCAGGTACAACTCCGTGTTTTCCATTTCACAGCTGTAATTATGTTATTATTGTAATTGTGATTATGTGATTTAACTATTATTATAATGGACATATCATTTAGTGAATATCAGAATATTTGATTAAACAAGTAAAGCATATAATGTATGCTCTCGGTTTTCATATAATGTTGATGATAATATTTATGATATTCATTCTATTATATCAATGATATCTATTGATTTTAATAATTTATTTATATAGTATCCTTCTCTTCTAAATGAATGTAATCATTATGATTATTTACGATATGTTGTATCTTCTTAGATTCGAACACTAATTCAGACATTTAAATATGTTTTCCAAATGATCATTTCTTTTTCATAATTAGCTTATACCTCCGCTAAAATTTTGGAAACTGTTAACTATTCATGTAGGTTTATAACACTTTAAGGTTAATATCATTAAACAGTCTATTTTTATATAGTTCTAGTTTGCGTTTATTTTCCATCTTTTAACTAATGATTCGATAATTATTATTCTATTTTAATAATGTTATAAAGAATTGTTGATTTATTGTCGATATTTAGCTAATTTCTCTAATTACTAGTGCATATAAATAGACTAATAATCAGTTATATAAATATTATCAATTCGAAATTTAGTCTTTTACACCATACTAAGATGATCAGGTATTTAGGTTTATTTAGCGATAGGTTATTGTAATTGTAAATTGTAAATTTATTCTCAATATCATAGTCATTACTACTTTATTGATAGATTTTATTTGCCAGATTCTTTAACAGAATTAAACGATATAATCATGATTAACTGTCATAACATTTAAATAACTTGAAATATCTAGGGAAAAGAAAATTCAGAATATCTGCCGTTGTATTATTGAGGTATCTTCCCAAATATCTAAAGATGAACATACCTCATGTATCATTTAAATATAATCCTTCTAATGTTATTAATTAAGATTATCAACTGTTTAATTTTTTAAATTAACCTATGTCTAAGTAAAAGTATATTGTCATCTATATTAATTCTGTGTATAAATAAACTATCAAATCAATGAAAATCAAATCATTATATATATATATATATATATACATTTTAAATATTACTAACTTCTTATCCAAAGTATAGTATTTCTGTAAATGTGTTATTATTATAAATTAATATATAAATATGTATTGTATATATATATATATATATATATATATATATATATATATTGGTATACAAATAATATATATATATATAATTTGTATATATATATATATATAATTTGTTTATATATATATATATATAATTTGTATATATATATATATATATATATATAAGGAAATATATTTCTCGTTCATTACGTAATATTAATATAATAATGTATTATTTAATAATAACCTTATTGATATCCTGTTTCATAACAATTGTCTTATTCACATCTGAAGTCGATTCATCACCTGTATTTTGATATATTGTCTAGTTTTATGTATTAGGTATTATAACTGTAGTATAGTTAATGAATACGAATGAATTAAAAACAAATTATTCGAATCCCTTATTTAAATCCATTGGTATTATTTTATAAATTCACTTTTATTCCTATAGGTATATATTTCTTATAGTATTTATTATATTTCTTATAGTATTAAATAGTTAATGTTTACCCTTATAGAATAACATCATTTGAAAGTTATTAGTTATGACATCTATACATAAAACTGATTAATTCACTGGTATTATCAATGACATCAGACGGGCATCATTCGCTCGCTGTCTCTGCAATAGTTACGTTATGTACTCCGAGATAGATACTTTTCAGTGGTATATTTAATTATAATTCAATGATTTAATTCTTTGTATTAAATATATCAAGGACATTTATATATCTGGGAAATAAAAATACATTTATATTTAAATTGTATTTCTATATAAATATGTTATTAAAAAAACGAATTTATTTATAAATCGGTTCGAATTAAACGATTTTTTTATATTATTTATGTCGAAATTCCAATTAATAACTACACATCATCTTCATATGTCAATCATATTATCTATTTGTATTCGTATCACACATGACAGGTGGTCGAATTTATTACGTTTATTCTCTTCGGGAGAATAATGATTAACAAATAATCAAAGAATACTTATTATATCTTTATATTGAATACTGTAGTTTGGTATGTTAACTAATTTTTTTGAATCGTGGGTATTGCCCCACCTATACTTCCTGGGAATCAACCAATCAAAATGATTTTAAAAAGGATGCAGTATAATCGTAAATGGGCGGAGCTATACGAATATATGATAATGTAATACACTGTTTAAGACCGATTAAATTCGCAACATACTCAAAAAGCACCCATATTATATATGATGTATATATATATGTTTAGGTTTGACATCGTTATTATTATGTTATATTATGTATGTACCTTAATTAGGTATTTTATTTATAAAAAACATTATCATTGACGTATATATTTAAATATATATATATATATTAAATTGAATTAAATTGAATTTCACGTATTGGTAAACCATAAAAATGGCAAAAATTTAAATTAGTATCTAAGAATATACTTAATTAATACAGATTATTATAAAAAAAAATAATGATAATATTAATAATAAAATAAAAATGAGTTATAAAAGCATAGATTATCAGACAAGAGATCGATGATATAGTGAGTTATTGGGAATATATACGAATATATATATTACCATGTGCTGAATAGTGTATTTTCTCATCACTAATCACTTCGGATTTAGGTGATGCAATGTGGGCCGGGGAACCAATGGAAACTGAGCTCTCCACATTGTTACTGGTATTCTTCGTCATATTACAAGACTTCGTCAATGATATATAACTCGAACTATTAAATGTTATATATATACATATTATATATATATATATAAAATATACATTTAATACACATATTAATATAATATTACATACACTGTGCACTGCACACTGTGCAGTCTATTAATAAATACTAAAATAACCGTGCTCTCCTCAAGTCGCTGTCGTTCTCTTCCGAGATCGTTGATAGCGGCCTACCTTCTGACTGCAGACAATCTGTGCAGTCTGACTCATCGCACTTCCTTCTCTATAATTAGGCGGTATTGTGTACGTGTGTGTGTATGTGGTTACGTTAAAGATGTTGCGAATCAGATATATAACACTCCCTATCTATGCAACGTGAATAATAGTCATGCGTCGCGACGCTGTCGGTAGTATATAAATCACTTAAATAGATTTAGGTTTACATGACGCGATTTACATACTACAATGTTTTCGTTGTTTTATTTAATGACATGCGATATAAATTAGCTATTACTAGCCACATAGATATGTATATTATTTAAACCTAACATATCATATTGCTTTGTTATCTATTAGTAATGGACATTTAGTTTTCATCATATAACTAATAGTTTAAAACATATTATTTTACATTTTAAATGTGTATAGTTTTATAATAATTTGTATTATAAATAACACATAGTTCCGAAAGTTGAACCTATATAGGTGGCGCTGTTCGTTTTAAACTACAAAATCGGAGTATACGATTTTGCCCGTGTTATATCTTTCCTTAGAACACCTGTGTGCTCAGATAGTCACGTGGTTAAGTAATCACCGAATGTCACGTGGTCACGTGATCGGTACCTCGTGATACCACGTGATCCGTAGTAGGTAATACTCGTTAGCTTACAACCGTTAGTGTGTACGCATACGTACGCTAGGAATATGTCAATATATTAATTATTATATATATATATAAACAAACCGCTACAAATCTCTTACTTTTGAAGAATTTGTTGTAAATTCCTTTTGGAGTCAGTCTCATATTGTTGTCGATTGAGGGAATTTGAGGAACCGCTTAACTGATTCAATAACTGATCGAATAGACTATCTTTAGTTATGGTATAGTAGTTTTGTTAGTTATGTAATATGCGTTATATTCTACATATATGTAATGTTATAGTATTTATATTTCACTCAATTTAAAAAATGTAGTTTTTAAATCAAATTTATTAATTATTTGTTGATAAAAATAAATATTATATAATTATTTATGTATAAATGCGAAATATATGTCATACCTACAATAAATTATATGTGTGTATCGGTACTTAAGTTATTATATTATATTTTGTATTTCACAGTTACATTTAAAATATATATTAAAGTTTTAAATTATATTTTGGATTTATCAAAAATAAAAGTAGCAGTAGTTGTTTGTATTTAATAAGTTATATGATGTTTAATAATACATTAATATTACCGTATGTATTCTGCAGACCAAAGTAAACGCTATATGTGATTTGTTCGGTTGTTTTAAAGTTACGTATTTATGATGGCATTGTTATTACGCTTGTCGATTTCACTTTTTATTTATTTGTTTAGATAGGTTACATTATATAATGTTATTATTATTTTTTATTCGAACGAAATTAAATTGTATATAAAATATTATTTATGGTAACAAATAATTGTCATCATTTTCATCATAGCTGTTATCAATATAATTATATGAATATATTACATAATATCGCGTAGTTATATAATATATACTATTAATATACATATATAATACATTAATATAGTATATTAGAATCCTATAAAAATATAATATTATTTAATATAAATAATATATATATATATAATATATATAATATATATATATATATATATATATATATATAATAATAAATTATATTATAAACAATGTATTATAAAAGAGTATGGAAATTCCTATAGGTATTCCCTATATACACTGAACAGTAGACCGGTTCGTACTAAATTTTTTTTCGCAATATTATAAACCTTCACATCTGTGACAATTATGTATGCTATGATGAATAAGTGTTTAAAATTTTAGACCTATATCTTAAATATTGTTATGTCACGACACCTTTTTATTTTAACATTGAATACATATGTATTTACACAAGTTAACATGGGGGAGATATAGAAATAAGTTTTATTCAATTTTTATAAAATTGGATGATTTTTTTTAAGCCAACTATGGATATATCCTAGAAACATATATAACAAGTAGTATTAACAGTACAAAATATTTTTCATAACAATCTAGATGCCCAAATTTTATAAAATAATTGTAGTCAAAAAAAATATCTAAATATCGTATAATTTAATATAAATAAATTATTACAATTTAATTTAAAAAATTAAAATATATTATTTATAGATAATAATAATACAATTCAAATTAATTATTAAAAAATTAAAAATTATTTTTAGAAACAAAATTAATATCATTTGTATATTTTTTTGGATTTTTATTTGAAATATGAAATACAAAATAATTTTACATATTTTTTAATTTTTTTAATTTTGTTTGTATAAAGGACATTTATATCTAACTTATATCCACAATTCAATACAATCTGATCACTCAAATTTTTGTAAAGTATAATTATATATATTAATTTTAAAAATTAATTATTTTTTTGAATTATTTTGAAATAAATACTTTGTAAAATGGTGTATTTTCTCGAGTTTTAGGAGACATTAATATTGGTAATTTGTAGATATAAAAATGAAATATAGATATTATATTATTAACAAATATAAATAATGGTATATATTATATCAATTCATTAAATATAATACAAATACATAATTAATTTTAAATATTAATTTAAATATTTGTAAACATCAAAGATAATAAGATGGCGTCATTACTATTATACATGAAATATTATACATTTTATTTAAAAATAATAATTTATATTTCAAACTTTAAATGCTTCGTGACCAAAGGTAACTATTTTTTTATAAAAATCGTTAATACATATTATACTAAAATATAGATATGTATTATATTTTATATGAAGGATTAAAAATTGAATCGAACGAACCGGTCTACTGAACAGTGTAAAATAAATACCTAACTAAAAAGATGAATGTGATTATGGGTTTTGTCTCATCAATTATGACTCATTGAAATTTTAAAAGGGAAAGTTATTTATACATTGTATATGGACTTCAGTAATTCTGTTCATGCAGTTACGTGTGGGTTTTAGTTAATTATTTAAATGTGGATATATTTCGATATAATCACATAGCATAAATACAGCCCCTTACTACATAAGTTGTAGAACACCCATACAGGGTATTAATCTCTTAATGATGGGGGAGGGGAACCCATAAGCACACTCATCTATGCGGTGTTAGTTGTTTTACATGTTTTACAGCCTATTATAATACACTATAGTCTATTATAGCATGTTAGTGTTCATTTTATGTACTATGTATATTATAGTATTAACATTTTCCTTACTTTCAGTTCTCGTTACTTAATGTTTTGTGTTCCCGTTTAGGTTTACCTATCGTATGTCCCCCTGTACCTGGTCCGTACAGTGTACGGCGTACACTCACAAAGATAAGCTAGTCATTATAGGCCGAAAGCTAGTCATTATTATTTGGTCTAAAACGACTCGGTTACATTTATACATTTATCAAACCTAGTCATCCAATGACTCGGTTATTTATTTGATAATTTATAGCTAGTCATTCATATTAAATAGTTTTTTTTATTTAAATCTAGTAGTTACAATATATTCACTTTATTACTCGTTGAATATTAATTTATTGGCACACCTATAAACAAGTATTATTTATTGAAAATAAAATTATTTAATAAGAATGTTACTAATATAAATATAATATGAAATTTCATAAACTATATTATATTAAATTGATAAATTATAGTATTGAATATATAAATAAATAATGATTAAGAAATGATGTGGATATTTATATCATATTTTATTATAAAAAATATATCAAATCACTTAAAATGCATTAAAAAGTTTAAGATGCATTAAAAGTTTAAATAAAAATATGCATAATATATATATATATATATATATATATATATATATATATATATATATATAATGTACATATTATATAAGTATAATACATACATATATTATTATTTAAATAGTACAATTAATATTATCATATATATTATATATAATAAATACGAATATAAATTTTAAAAGTTATAAATATATATTAAAGTACATACATATATTATAATTTAATTCTATTATATAAAGATGTGAATTTTTTAAATATTTTCACATCATCTTGCAAATCAAATAATATTTGTTGTATAAAAGATAACGTTAATTTAATATTATTAGGATAACTAATATTATATATATAAAAACTACAATAAAACGATATAAATATAACACGAAAATCGTCATGTGATAATATATGTTGATTTTCAACATATAATTTAAACATACTTTCTTCTTTATTAAATAATATATATATATATATATATTATTATTGAGTTGAATGTCCATATAAAAAATATACATATATGTATACGTTACTTCTATAATTATGCGTATATATAGTATGTATATATAGTATATAATATATATATATATATATATATATATTAATAGTATTTTATCAATTGCTATACTATTGCTAAGTATATATGTTTAATGGCTTAAATAAATTTAAATATTATAAATATATATATATATATATTTAATTTATAATATATTATTAATTATATTATTATATTATATTATATTATTATATTACATTATATTATTAACATTATATTATCAATTTCTTATAATAGCCATTTTTTAAATTTAAATTTAATTAAATTATGTCAATAATAAATATTAAAATATATATGGGGTATACACATTTTATACGTAATAATATGTACTTACAAATATAAGAAGAATGCACTTTTGTAACGGGTTATATTAAATATTATTATAAACTATAATTTATAATGTATTTAAAATAATGAATAACAGCTATACAATTATTGTTTACATATGTCACCAAGGCAACATATAAACAGGATATAACGAAAACATATTAATATCAAAGAGTTTTTCAAAGATATAAGAATTAAATTAAGTATTATTATATTTATTATATATGAAATAATTTTAATTACATTAAATAGATATCATATATATCATATATATATATATATATATATATATATATATGTATACAATCAGAAAAACAAGCTAGTCACTATAAGCCTAAAGCTAGTCATTAACGAGGATGAATAGCTTTATGAATTAAAATGTCTATAAGCTATACACAAAAATGTAATTGTATATATATTTTATATATATATATATATATATTTGTACAGTATATATATATATAATATACATATTTATGACTAGCTTATAAACATGTTATATATTATATACTATATAATGCATACATTATACTGTATAATGCATACACTATACTGTATAATACATAGACTATACTGTATAATGCATACACTATACTGTATAATACATAGACTATACTGTATAATACATACACTATACTGTATAATACATACACTATACTGTATAATACATAGACTATATTACGTATGTTCAATACAACTATATACGGATATTCTATTCTACCTACTTCGGAAAATCTTTGATAATAGTATAATATAAAAATTTATATAATCACATAATTTAATCATTTTTTATTTTATAATTATGATTTTCTAATTTGTTTTCTTTTATATGACTTGGCACAATATTTTCGACTCTTTACCGATAAACTCCTTTGTCTCTTCAAATTTGATATATAAATATTTTATTTTCTGAATGTCCTTATTCTTTGAGATTGTGATCTTGCTTTATCGGTTTTGCATCTATTCATTGTTACTGGTGATACATAGCATGCATTTAATGTATATCTTTCTTTACACTCTCTACTGAGATAGGGTCTTGTACAGGTAATATTTTTTGCAGAAACCATATTTTCAATTCACAACTATAAATAATATGTGATGTTATATATTTTTAAAATTTGAATATTATATATTTTTGTTTATATACTATTATATATTTTCAATTAAAAAAAATATATTGACTTTTAGTTATAATTAAATTAATTTTAAAATATAAATTATTTATGATACCATTACCACTATATGAATGAATAAATGAATAATATTTATTGTACTTATATACAATAAATAAATAATTAATAAACATCTAATATGTATATATTACAATATAGTTATATAATAAGTAAAAAAGGAACCATTTAATAGCAATATGCTTTCGAGAAAGGATTCCACACAAAAACATATTTGAATAAAAGAACAAACACAAAAGAAATATGATAATAATATAATAAATAATATATAATAAAATTAAATTATACAGTGAATGAAATACTTCCAATATCATGTGCGGTAAATATCTACTCACAACATGCACACATAGCATGCCGGAATGGCTTTTATCGGCTACATGTCTTGGTGTATTATTCGAAAAGGATATTATTGGTATATAATATATTTACATCTTAGAAAACTGCAATATGGTGGAATTAATGGTACATGCTATGAATAGCGTTACATACACCTAAGACAAGAGTACTCTAATAAATGAGATGTAAATAACATAAAATATATAAATAATCGAACAATAAAAAATAAATAATAAATTTGAGTAAATAATAGCATAATAAATAAAATAATATCTTCAATATCAGAATATGATATTAACTTAAAGCTTGCTCCTGGCTTCGATATATGTTTCATAAACTGAAGTAAACTAGAGTATGAATGAATACAATTAGATGAATCAATATTTACTTATATAGAATTTTAAAACTTATTTAAAAAATTACTATAAGTAATTTAATTTTTGATAATGTAATCAAATTCATTCTAAAGAATACAACAAGAAATATATAAACATTTAATATTTGTATTGAGTTTACTTATTTTAATATAGAATAAGTTATCATCTCTAAAACTGTAACAGATGACGAAGACTGTAAATGAATAAAGATTTAAATATAATTAATAAGGCAGAAGAATTTAACTTATTTTCAATTTATGAAAAACAGAGATTATTTTCGATAATTTACAGTAATAGTATTAGTAGTAGTAGTAGTAGTAGTAGTAGCAGTAGTAGTAGTAGTAGTAGTAGTAGTAGTAGTAGTAGTAGTAGTAGTAGTAGTAGTAGTAGTAGTAGTAGTAGTAGTAGTAGTAGTAGTAGTAGTAGTAGTAGTAGAAGAAGTAGTAGTAGTAGTAGTAGTAGTAGTAGTAGTAGTAGTAGTAGTAGTAGTAGTAGTAGTAGTAGTAGTAGTAGTAGTAGTAGTAGTAGTAGTAGTAGTAGTAGTAGTAGTAGTAGTAGTAGTAGTAGTAGTAGTAGTAGTAGTAGTAGTAGTAGTAGTAGTAGTAGTAGTATTAGTAGTAGTAGTAGTAGTAGTAGTAGTAGTAATAGTAGTAGTAGTAGTAGTAGTAGTAGTAGTAGTAGTAGTAGTAGTAGTAGTAGTAGTAGTAGTAGTAGTAGTAGTAGTAGTAGTAGTAGTAGTAGTAGTAGTAGTAGTAGTAGTAGTAGTAGTAGTAGTAGTAGTAGTAGTAGTAGTAGTAGTAGTAGTAGTAGTAGTAGTAGTAGTAGTAGTAGTAGTAGTAGTAGTAGTTAATATAATAGTAATATATAAAATCAAATTTTGTTTTTACTTTTATTTTTAAAAGAATAAAGAATGTCTTGCTTTCGGTTTCTTATTTTCGTTATTCTGGTTCATTGGTCTTCAGATATAACTTCATTCTTTATTCTTTTAATTTATTCAGCAATTCTTTCCTCTTGTAAGGCGGAAGTATCGCTTTCGGTCACTTTCTGCCATTTTGTTATATCTCATTTTATCTACTTTATTTAGCTGTCTCCATTTTTGTCCTGCATTTTTTGCAAATTCTGAAATTTTCTTTATCTTATTTAACTTGTTAGCTACACAGAATTCATACTTGTAGAAAAATATGTAAGCAGTACGTGGTCTCTTTGGTCCTTTTTTCATAGATTTCCTTTTACATGTATTATTAATTTTTCCATTACCTTTTCTATTTGATGACCTGCTTCTTGATGATTTTCTTGTTGATGTATTATATTTACATACATTAGATCTAGATTTACCACTTCGCTTTGTTCCTTTAGAAGACCTTACAGAAATGGTATTTTTCCTAGAAGAAGATCTATTCTTATTTGTTCGATTGACACATGCCTTAGAGGATTTCCTACTCATATTCATCTTTGTAGGCCCTCTTTTAGTAGTACTGCGTTTACGATTACTAATATTATTACGTTTTATCGACTTGCATCTTTTCACAAACCTTGATGCTACTCTTTTAGATGCTCCTCTTTTGGACTTGTTCGTTTTTCTTCGATTGATACATGCCTTGGTGGATTTCCTAATCATATTCATTTTTGTAGACCCTCTTTTAGTAGTACTGCGTTTACACTTACTAATATTGTTACGTTTTATCGACTTGCATCTTTTCACAATCCTTGACGCTCCTCTTTTAGATGCTCCTCTTTTGGACTTGTTCGTTTTTCTTACGCTTTTCATTTTGATTGCTGAATTTATTTTCACCATATTGAATTAATTTATAGGTGTTGTTACTTATAATGTTAGTTAATAATAAAATGTTTAAACGTGATTTTTGGTTGTAGAAATTATTTAATTTATAAGTTGTTAATTAAATATTTAACTAATCAAAATGAAAATATTTAATAAAATAGCAATTTAGAAAAATATTTTATTTTTAATAGTAGTAATAGTAATAGTAATAGTAGTCGTAATAGTAATAGTAATAGTAATAGTAGTAGTAGTAGTAGTAGTAGTAGTAGTAGTAGTAGTAGTAGTAGTAGTAGTAGTAGTAGTAGTAGTAGTAGTAATAGTAATAGTAGTAGTAGTAGTAGTAGTAGTAGTAGTAGTAGTAGTAGTAGTAGTAGTAGTAGTAGAAGTAGTAGTAGTAGTAGTAGTAGTAGTAGTAGTAGTAGTAGTAGTAGTAGTAGTAGTAGTAGTATTAGTAGTAGTAGTAGTAGTAGTAGTAGTAGTAGTAGTAGTAGTAGTAGTAGTAGTAGTAGTAGTAGTAGTAGTAGTAGTAGTAGTAGTAGTAGTAGTAGTAGTAGTAGTAGTAGTAGTAGTAGTAGTAGTAGTAGTAGAAGTAGTAGTAGTAGTAGTAGTAGTAGTAGTAGTAGTAGTAGTAGTAGTAGTAGTAGTAGTAGTAGTAGTAGTAGTAGTAGTAGTAGTAGTAGTAGTAGTAGTAGCAGAACGTGCTGAGAAAAGAGTACTGTGTATCGCTCACAAGGCCCTAACTACTCATCAGCCCGAATATATACGATCTTCACTCCAATTGATACAACCTCTTAGAACTACAAGATCAACCGAGGATATCTTACGATTTGAAGTAGGCGTCCCCAATCTAACACGTACGACAAAGCGTGCTTTCTCGTACGCTCTTCCTCGATTATGGAATCCTATTCCTCGTTCTATACGAGAAATTGTAAATTTGTCAACGTTTAAACGTAACCTGGTAGAATATTTATTAAATCGTTAATTAATAATTCAACCTACTTTTATATTTAAATTAGTGTTATACCTATATCTCCTTATTTAATTTGTCTTTTTTTATTAACACAACACTTAACAGAGCAAACCTATTGCTATACAATTGAGTGTCTAAATAAACCATTTTGATTTGATTTGATTTGATTTAGTAGTAGTAGTAGTAGTAGTAGTAGTAGTAGTAGTAGTAGTAGTAGTAGTAGTAGTAGTAGTAGTAGTAGTAGTAGTAGCGGTAGCGGTAGCGGTAGCGGTAGCGGTAGCGGTAGCGGTAGTAGCGGTAGCGGTAGTAGTAGTAGTAGTAGTAGTAGTAGTAGTAGTAGTAGTAGTAGTATTAGTAGTAGTAGTAGTAGTAGTAGTAGTAGTAGTAGTAGTAGTAGTAGTAGTAGTAGTAGTAGTAGTATTAGTAGTAGTAGTAGTAGTAGTAGTAGTAGTAGTAGTAGTAGTAGTAGTAGTAGTAGTAGAAGTAGTAGTAGTAGTAGTAGTAGTAGTAGTAGTAGTAGTAGTAGTAGTAGT
>OZ025239.1:40418929-40448929 GCA_964019155.1 Osedax fenrisi
TATCTTTTGATATGAATTTTCTAGCTCTACGAATATTGTAGAGGTCATAGTTAGACTTACGACATACTTTAACGATATGTGACTTAAAAGTTAAATTTCTATTAAATATGACACCTAAATATGTTATTTTATCACTAGGAATAATAATGGTATCATCAATAGATACAGTCGGGAATTGGTAGCCAGTAGGTATATTCAGTAGCTCAGATTTAGAAGTATTTAATAATAAATTATTAGTTGTAAGCCAATGATGAATTGCTTTACTACAGCGCGTAAGTACATTTGAGTTTTTAGAAGAAAAACGTGAGAGTGGAACATACAGCAGTATATCATCTGCATATAGATGGTATTTTATTTCTGGGAATGTACATATAATATTAGATAAAGGTTTAATATAAATTAAAAATAGGATTTTCCCAAGAACAGAACCTTGGGGTACACCAGTTGTTAACATACGTGTTGATGATATAGAGTTATTTGTTTTAACTGAAAAAGTTCTATCTTTAAGGTAAGACATGAACCAATCTAATGCTGAGTTACATACTCCTATATTAATGAGCCTATTTTTCATGATAGTGTGATCTAAGGTATCAAATGCAGCAGAGAGATCTAACATTAACATTTGTACCGGATAGTTATCATCGAGCATTAACATTACGTTATCTAATACATTTATTATAGCTGTTTCTGTACTATGAAATGGTCTATAAGCACTTTGATAGATGTCTAGTAAATCATTGGTTTCTATATAATTAATGAGTTGTTGATAAACAACTTTCTCTAGTAATTTTGCTATAATAGTTAGTTGCGATATAGGTCTGTAGTTGCTTAATATATTATAATCAATATTGTGTTTTTTTATAATAGGAGAAATTATAGCATGCTTTAGGTCAGGGTGAACAAAACTATTATTAAGAGATGAACTAATAATATCACATATATAACTAGACAAAGTAGTAGCTAATACCTTCATAAGTATGAGAGGAATAGGGTCATTAGGAGAAGAGGTTTTCAGACATTGTAATAATCTTGCAATCTTACTAGTAGAAGGAGAAATAAATATAGACAAGGAGCATGAAATTGGGTTTATATTATCATTTAAATTAGTGGGGTGTGTTGATATATGATTATAATAAATTGTAGAATTAGTAATAGAATTACGAATTTTCTTGATTTTTTAATGAAAAAATCAGCAAACATATTAGAAAGTTTATCTGATTGCAAATCTGGTAGTGTTGCTTTCGGTTTTCTACCAAGTATATTATTTGCAGTTTTATAAATTAAATGGGTGTTATTCTTGATTTCTATGAATTTATTATGGCAATATTCTTTCTTTGCAATAAGAATTGACTTTTTAAAATATTTTCTAGAAATAATATAACTATCATATGAACTATCAGATTTAGAAATTTTATATAATCTTTCATATTTTCTCATTTCCTTTTTAGCTTTTAGATTTGTTTCATTGAACCAGTGTATTTTATTATCATTAATATATTTAACTTTACTAGGGGCATGTTTATCTAATAGATAAAGTAAAACATTAAAATTAGTAATGCTAACAAATTGGTTGTTCATCGATGATTTTAGATCAAATTTGAATCTACATAAGTCAATTTTAGAAATATTTCTATAATTAATATGTCGTTTGAGTTGTTTTATAACAGGGATATTTATTGTAAGTGATATAGTAAAGTGGTCAGTAAGTAAGTGCGTAATCGGTTTGATTTGTATCATTAAGTTTGATTTTGATGACGATATAACAAGGTCTAATGTATTTCCAGATGAGTGAGTTGGGGTAGTAATATGTTGTATGAAATTAGAGGAAGCTAACATATCAGTTAAAGAAATGGAAGATGAGATGTGTTGATTAACTTTAAAATTAAAGTCACCCATTATAATAGTATTATTAGATGGTAGCGATGATAAGAGTTCATATAGATTATTAATAAATGAAACATAATTATTTGAAGGAGGACGATAGATTACTATTAAATTTAAGTCCGTATTATTATTTATTTTTATATTAGATACTAAACAGTCACTGTAAGCTAATGTATGTTTCTCAAATTTATTTAGTTTATATGTATCTTTAAAAATAATACCTACACCCCCAAATCTGCTATCTGGTCGGGTTATATATTTAAAATTATAATTTAATGTTAGAAATTCATAAATACAATTAGAATCATTTTCAGTGAGCCAAGTTTCAGTAAGTGCCAGTATATCAGGTTTATATTCTATTATATAATCAGTTAGTAGTGGTAAGTTAGCATGTAAAGATCTTATATTAATCAATGATATATCAATGATATGTCATGTCAAATTATCATTTTCAGTATTTTTATTTTTAAACGAATTAATATAATTATTATAGCTTTCAGTCCATGTATTCAGTTGTTGTTCAGTTATTTGTATTGGATCAATATACTTAGTTTGTTTATCTGTAATTGTGTATAATTCATATTTATTATTTCTACGATTTAGCCTACATTTGCAATTATCAATTTTATTAGATTTAATTGCATGATATAGTATTTTACCATGTTTAATAACATCTTTGTCTAAGTAAGGTCTAATAAATAATTTCTTGTAATCAGAATCTAGTAATACTGATCTAGACTCAATAAATGATAAATACGAGAATTCACAACTAAAATAAATAATTATATAGTTTTTTGAGAATGAAACTTTAAGTATTTTTTCTATGGTTAAATGTAAAGTTCTAAATAATGTATGAACGAAATTATTATTTTTATCAGAATCGTGCACATGCTCAATGACTGCTGCTATTGAAGTCGGTAGTTTACCAGACAACTTAGGGGAGCTAGATGGTGTAGACTTAGCGATAGGTTTAATAATATCACTAAATTTAGATGCCAGATTGTTAATGGTATTGGTAGAGTCTTTAACAATATCAGAATAAGAAAGTATCGAAGCATTTGATTTGTCAAGATTTTTAATTAAATTCTTAATCTCAGTAATATCGTCACTATGGTTTCTAAGTATGGCAATATAGTAGTAGTAGTAGTAGTAGTAGTAGTAGTAGTAGTAGTAGTAGTAGTAGTAGTAGTAGTAGTAGTAGTAGTAGTAGTAGTAGTAGTAGTAGTAGTAGTAGTAGTAGTAGTAGTAGTAGTAGTAGTAGTAGTAGTAGTAGTAGTAGTAGTAGTAGTAGTAGTAGTAGTAGTAGTAGTAGTAGTAGTAGTAGTAGTAGTAGTAGTAGTAGTAGTAGTAGTAGTAGTAGTAGTAGTAGTAGTAGTAGTAGTAGTAGTAGTAGTAGTAGTAGTAGTAGTAGTAGTAGTAGTAGTAGTAGTAGTAGTAGTAGTAGTAGTAGTAGTAATAGTAGTAGTTAATATAATAGTAATATATAAAATCAAATTTTGTTTTTACTTTTTATTTTTAAAAGAATAAAGAATGTCTTGCTTTCGGTTTCTTATTTTCGTTATTCTGGTTCATTGGTCTTCAGATATAACTTCATTCTTTATTCTTTTAATTTATTCAGCAATTCTTTCCTCTTGTAAGGCGGAAGTATCGCTTTCGGTCACATTCTGCCATTTTGTTATATCTCATTTTATCGACTTTATTTAGCTGTCTCCATTTTTGTCCTGCATTTTTTGCAAATTCTGAAATTTTCTTTATCTTATTTAACTTGTTAGCTACACAGAATTCATACTTGTAGAAAAATATGTAAGCAGTACGTGGTCTCTTTGGTCCTTTTTTCATAGATTTCCTTTTACATTTATTATTAATTTTTCCATTACCTTTTCTATTTGATGACCTGCTTTTGAGGATAATCATAAAAATATTAATTTAATTTAATTCATCCATAATTAGTTTATTAGTTCAAGATTTACAATGTATTAATGATGTATTTGATGACCTGCTTTTGAGGATAATCATAAAAATATTAATTTAATTTAATTCATCCATAATTAGTTTATTAGTTCAAGATTTACAATGTATTAATGATTAGGATGAAGAACAGATATTAGGTAAACAATCACGTACTAGCACTAGTCAGCAAGCTTCATGCAATAAGCTTATAAGGAACTAGCTTATAAGGAACTAGCTCATATGGAACTAGCTTATAAGGAACTGGCTCATAAGGAACTAGCTTATAAGGAACTGGCTTATTTTTAAAAACAACTAAACAATTTATTTGAGTTTAAAAACTTCTGGTTTTAATTACAAAATCTTATTTATTGACATTAAGATAGTGGAGGGGTAGATGGCTGTGATGGGGTGATGGGGGCGTACCTGGTTTCTGATTGGAGGCTATGAATGCGAGACTTATTGTCTACGAGCTGTTGTCTGATATCGTCTTCCTCCTCCATCGTAAGGTTGATCTGATACTTGTTCAGCGAGGCTAGCGTATCTCTGTGTACATGTGGGGGTGTGTGGGAGGTGTGTGGGGGTGTGTGTGGGGGTGTGTGGGGGGTGTGTGTGGGTGTGTGTGTGGGTGTGTGTGTGGGGGGTGTGGGGGGTGTGTGGGTGTGTGTGGGGGTGTGGGGGGTGTGGGGGGTGTGTGTGGGGGTAACATTGTGAAGCTCTGTAGCTACTACCAGGTGTATAGTGTAGTTATTGAACTTCTAATGTATAATGATTATTGTTATTATTATTGTTACATACCCCATACTACTATACGTAATAGTTCATGAAATAAACATCTAGCGAAGGTCACGACCTTACTCGTTAATGTACGATAACGAGAGAGCTTCACTGTTACCCCACCAGGGTGTAGTAGTCGTAATGGAGTCCAGCTAGTGCGGGTATAACGAGGTCCCCCCACTACTATAACCCCCCTCCCCCCCCTCATATTAGGATTAGAGCTACATACCCATAGACCACCATTAGCCTATTGGCGGATAGAACTAAGAAGTACAATATCTGTATTTACAGCATTTTATTATAAATATTATTTTTACACAATTATTATAATTATTATTATTATTATAATTATTATTATTATTATAATTATTATAATTATTATTATTATTATAATTATTATAATTATTATTATAATTATTATAATTATTATTATAATTATTATTATAATTATTATTATAATTATTATTATAATTATTACTATAATTATAATTATAATATTGATCATGATAAGTGTACTATGAGCAGCATAAGCTATGAGCTGTGAGAGATGTAAACGGTTTAGTAGCGGAGGAGACATCTCCTGCTGAATCTACTTCATGACTCGGAGATTGTGCCATTAGTTGTCGTAGTTCATTGTTTAGAGTGGACTCTGTATAGGGGAGATTAGGGGTGTAAGCAATGATAATAGGGGTGTAGGTAATGCTAATAGTGAGGTAAGCCACGATAGTAGGGGTATATGCATAGATAGTTGGGCTACATATATATTAGGGATATGCAAAGATAATGATGTATACAAAGATAATGATGTATACAAAGATAATGGAGTATACAAAGGTGATGATGTAGGCAAAGATAGTGGTATATGCAAAGATAGTAGGCGTATTATTTATGATTATAGTGGAAGATAATGAAGTTTAGCCACGTTGAGGTCAAACATGGTGGGAGAGGGGAGGGGTGGGGCTATGCTCTAGAGGTCATGGTGTACTGACCTTGATAGTGGAACTCTGGATGCTTGGCTAGCTGAGATTCGGTCTGCGTTAAGGAAGTAGGTAGTTATCTCATCATGTGATGATACGAGGACATGAGAGAGAGACACAAGGACATGACACTTACCTCTATTTGGTCTAGCTTCTCCCGAAGTTGTTTAGTTTCACACTCGGAACGTTCCACTCTCTGTTTCTCTCCATCGAGTCTCATCTGACACTCGTGAAGGTGAATTCTGTTCTTCTCGAGTTGTTGCTTCATTACTTCCATTTTACGGATGCTCTGCGTGGATGGGGGGGGTGCATGAGAAGGGGGGTGGGGTGCATGAGTAAGGGGGCGGGGGGGGCATGAGGACGGGGGTGGGGGAGGCGTGAGAGGGGGGCGGGGGGTGCATGAGAAAGGGGGTGGGGGGTGCATGAGAAGGGAGGCGGGGGGAGGCATGATAAGGGGCGGGGGAGGCATGAAAAGGAATGCAAGCCGAGTAGCTACTTATATAACAGGGAGTATTGTGTAACTAATGTATTATCTGCTATCTCTCCTCTCCCTCTCCCTCCCTCATTCTCTCGTGTGTTGTGTGTTGTGTTATGTGCTGTATCTGATGCGCGCTGTATAATAAACCTCTTCTAGTTGATGATTTTGTTGAAGGCTGTCCTTATTTTTGTGCTCCAAGTTTTGAATGCGTGAAGTGTAGGATTCGATATCAGCTGAAACACAAGAACGGTGATCACATGACGGTTACCATGTGATAATTGTAAACATGATTGTACAGGTCGTTATGATAAAGTTATAATAGTTCATTAAGGGCGTTTTCAATTATTAAATAAATTCAATTTTTAATTTTTTTCACATAATATTAATTTGTAGTATTAGTATTGGTATTAACTTACATCATATTACAATATTATCTAGATCATTGTAAATACTATTTATATTTTCTACTATTTAGTAAATAGTAGAATCATAAACTTTAAGTGAGTACATATTTTATTTAAATATTATATTGTAAATCGTTACAATTTATAAAAACTATATGATTTTTCGTTAGTTATACTTTGTTTATATACTCAAAACAATTATATAGGTGGCGATAATTTCGGAATATGTGACCTGTAGAGAAGTATTTATTTATTTGGAGTTATAGCATTAGCCTATTTCATTTATAACTCCTACTTCATGCGAATCCGTGGTATCCAATCAAACCGCAGCCTACTGAAATAAGCGATGAAAACAACACATGTCTAATACCGGAAATGCCGGTGATAAGGTGACCAGTAACACTGTACACATAACTATAGAACATTGAATGACGTAACACAATCATCGGAAACGATTTGTATACTTACAGAGTACAGATGCTTTTAGGAAATATTTTTAATTAATTTTATTTTATATATAACATAATTATAATACCGTATTAATTTTGTATGATATATATATATATATATATATATATATATATATTATCAATTATGTATTATTTACAATATATTATGTAATATAATTATCTATAATATACAATATATAATATATTATATTTATATATAATTTCAGTAATAAAATAATATATATATAATATTTACGACATATTATATTATAATATAATAAAATATAATATTTCATAATAATCTTAATTATTTAGAATACAAATGCTAATAATTCTTTAAAAGTTCCTAAAAAGTTGCAAAGTTTATGATACTACAACTCAGAACTAAAATAAAATTAATTACGATATTTAATACACTTTACTTGTATCACAATATTTTATATTACCATATTTATATGCAATAGAATAAATTAAATATAACAAATGTGTAATAAATTTAATATAAACTATATTCGTTTTATCAATGACTTTATTTTTACTATAGATACTTTTTTTTAAATGTATAAAATATTACTAATATTAATCAAAATAATTTTAAGCTATATAATAATATTACAGATGGTTCTCAATATATATATATATATATATTGTTATTTTATTTGGTGGAGTCCTTTCATCCCATCCAGGAACTTAGATGAAGATTTCACTTATAACCATATATGGCTCTAATGACCCTTCGAAGCCGGTCTCATGTTAAGGCATCCATTGTTTTAACGAGAGCAGATCATTTGTTTATACACAATTTTAATATACACAATATACCCAATATAAGATCACTTCTAAATAATATTTTAAGACCCATTTTATAAAATTAATTAATGGTCCGGGCGGGACTCGTACTCGCGTCCTACTGCTTGTGTGTCTGACGCCTTAGCCAACTGAGCCACACGGGTATATGTATAACACAATATAGCTATACATTTATAATAACTTTTTATATATTGTATATTATTTAATTTTGTTGTTGTATATTGTATATATGTTTTAAATAAACATAAATTATCTTAAAAATCTAACCTAGTGAACATATTTTTTATTAATTCATCAATAACAAATAATTTTTTTTTTAATTTTCCAAATTCTATACTTTTTAAATGAAAATAAATCAAAATGCCTATCCTCGAAATTTATAAATTTTGTTTAATTCTATAATTTGGTTTAATAATCTATTTAAAACTATTTTCATAACATTGCTTTATGATCTATTGGTTGCTGATTTTAATTTTTAAAAAAGATACAATTCTAATTTTTAAGACAAAATATATGATTTATATTTATATTAAATAATGTTTTTTAATTAACTTTAATGTACTTCTTACTAATTATAAATATATATATATTATATCTAAATGATATAAAAATATATATAAGCTCATATGAAAAATTCAAAATTATAATATAAATGATGATATTGTGTTTTTATTGTTGCCAATAGCTGTTTTCATGAAATAATGAATTCACACTAACAGTGCATATATAAAGGCTATGCATATCAACATTTTTATAGCTATATTATTATTATTTTTTGCATTATACTGAAATAATCTGATTATACATTACAATAGAGATTTCATGAATATTATTTTATAATAATAGTAAAAATACAATTTCTATAGAATAAATGACAAAAATGACAAATAATATAAAATTATAATTTATACAAAAGAGGCTATATATAATAAATATGATAAATATATCTCTATTATAGTAATACATGGAAAATTATAAATATAATTTTAAACAAAATAGATAGATTCAATAAATATAATTCTGGGCAATAGGCTATTAATTGACCATATAGTGCCTATCTATTTACATGGTATACCACAGTTTATAAACTGTGAAATGGCACTGTGACATTTTATTTTATTTTTTCACCAATTTTATAAAATCCAATATATCATAATTATATTTTTTAATATTGTCCCTCTGAATTGTTTATACATATGTTATTTATATAAAGCAAAATAAATTATGTGGATTGCTTCTGTACTTTTAATAAACACTCATTTATATATGCAAACATAGCAACACAATTTATTCGGAGTAAATCGCATTTGAAAAGTTAACAATAAATAAATTCAATACAATTCAAATAAATTATAAAGTAATAAAATTATACATTTAGCTAATATAAAATCAATATTATAAAGTAATAGTTTTATATTTTCTTATCAATATATAAATGTTATTTTTATAAAATTTATATATTAGATCATTGTTTAGATGAACACACGCCTCCCCCCTTAAATGAATATATTTATATAATACACATAATCTATACAATTATTAATAATATTGATAGGGTTGTTGATTTTTGTTTTGGTTTTTTTGGATTTTTTTAAAAACGATAAAAACCAATAACACTGCCTTATATAATATACATAATATATACTATTATTGTTAATATTTATACTAATTTTAAATGATATAATATTGAAATTAATATATTTATCAATAATTTTATATACAATAATCAAAAAAACCAAAAAAACCATGGTTTTTTTGATCAAAAAAACCGTCAAAAAAATGAATAAAAAAAAACGATTCAAAAAAACCGCACAACCTTGTTAGCATATACATAGATAGCATACACATCGTGAGATTTACTTAAAACACTATACATTTGAACGGGTAGAGGCAGTTCGTCCACTGGTCATTTCGTCCGAAATAAATGCGACTACTTTTCCGACCAAATGATTATATTTCCGACGAAGAAGAAACTAAATTCTGAGGACGAAATGACCAGCGAACAAAGTGACTCTAATTCCGTCTATATAAAGTAGGGGTCATACTAACAGAGTTTTTCCTTGTAGGACTCTAGCACGGACTCCAGTTTCTCCTGCGGAACGGTAATAGAGGTCGTTAAGGTGAAGGCAAGGTCGTATCGCACACACACACACATTCGGGCTGTAAGGAAGAGTCACACTAAGACATAAGGCCATCGCTGCTACACTGAGAGTGATCATTCGTAGTGTTACATCGGGATTACGATGATGAAGGATTATTGAAATGACTTAATGATGACGTAAATGATTTCTCAAAAGTGTTTATAAACATAAATATAAATATAAATTTAAAGTTATATAAAGTTAAATAAAGTTAAATAAAGTTATATAAATATAAAAATATAGATAATAAAAGTAGGTAAAATATGCACGTATGAGGAAGTACACCGCAAAGAAAAAAGCAATAAAGTAATAATGATAAGTATTACTGGTTGCCACCCGACTTGTAAATAAGCAAGTGGGTAAGCTATTGGATCAAGCGTGTTTGTGAAACATAGATATACGAATTGCACTTTTCTCGATAAATTAACAAAATGGCATCGGAGATTTTGATTGGTCATATATATTATATAGGTTGATTAAAAATGGGATTTTCATCAATATGGAATGAAGTGACTTCTATCCATATCTATGTATTTAGATTATATATGTCAATAAAATAGTGTGATATCTTCAATTCAAAAACATTTAAATACCAAAAACAGAAAAATTATGAATAATGTTGATATGTTGTATTTTATATATAGAGTGCTCCCTAGATATACCGCCAACCTTGATATAATGCCAATTAGAGGTGAAACGGATTTCGAGCCTATCTATTACATTATATTCGCTATATTTAATGCGATACGTACATTAAACTTAATAATAACTATCAATATAAATATAAATAATAATTTTAAATTTAGTAGTATGATTCAATTGCAGGGCCCGGTTGCTCCGATAAAATAAAATTGGCCTACGCTTATTTTACGATATTGAGTTGTTCCGATGAAAAATAAATCGCGTAGCTGCGCGTTATTAAGGCGAGAATAGTCGCCGTAGCCCTCCCTAGGGACATATAGCGACCGGTTGTTCCGATGTTCTAGCGCGTAAAAATGATCAAAATGCTAAGCTAAAGTCATCGAGTTGTTCCGACATATAAATTAAACACGCAGCGTTTATTTTACCCATTTCTTAAGGACAACTAATAGCTGGCGTTAGCTAAATATTAAATAAAATGTTTTGCTTATTAAACATTTTATTCCTAATTTAATTGTAGTATGTATTAGATATACATTTATAACTATTATATAAATATATAATTATTATAATAATATAATTACAAATATTATCGAGTATAACCCAAGATAATATACAATAAACTATTGAATGATTCTAAGAATATATTCAGAATATTATATTCAATATAAACTATGACAAATTAATTAATATACTATATACTGTACTTATATTAAAGTTTAAATATAAATTTATATTTAAGACATATATTAATCGAAATAAATGAGGCTGTGTTAAAATAAATTGTTGTATCATACAATGTATGTATTAAATATACAATTATAACTATTATATAAATATATAATTATTTTAATAATATAATTACAAATATTATCGAGTATAACCCAAGATAATATACAATAAACTATAGATTATCTATTAGATAGATTCTAAGAATCTATCTTTAAAATAATTACAATATATTCAGAATATTATATTCAATATAAACTACGAAAAATTAATTAATATACTATATATACTGTACTTATATTAAAGTATAAATAAAAATGTATATTTAAGACATATATTAATCGAAATAAATGAGGCTGTGTTAAAATAAATTGTTCATTTTAATATTATAAATTTAATGTGAATCCACGTATATAAATATTTTTTCTATATTATATAATGTACATATATATTCACTTAACATAATATTAATAATAACATAATATATGTATCTAATGTTATTAATTAATCAAACTAATATACATGATAAAACTTGAAAATATCATAATTTGTATGACCTAATTATATAGGTGTATATGCATGATATGCGCATATTGTGGTTATATATTTCAATTATAATTAGTAACTATATTCTATTTATAGATTTGAGTGACACATTAAAATAATTGATAGGTGGCGCTACTTTATATTAACTAAAAATAGTGAGTGCACATATGTTGTATATTTAAATAGTTAATATTTATTACTTGAATTACAATAATATAATTATTAATAATTAATTATTTTAATATATATAATTGTATTAAGTTATTTCACACTGTTTTGAATATAAAATAAGCATATTTTATTTATTTTGGATTTAAAGTTTCATAAAAATTCTTTTTTATTCTATACGATACGCATAGTCGGACAGTCGTTGAGATAATACGCATAATAACATATGTATTGCATAACAGTGATGGCGGCGGCGGCCATTATTACTGACCACTTTAGTTTCGTTGTGTTTGAGAATTTCTATCTTGTCCTTTAGAGATCGGCTGCTCTCTTTGTCATGCTCGAGGTCTTGTACCTAAGAGTGGTGAGGGTCAAGGTCAAGTGGTGTCAAGGTCAAGGAAGGACAACATCGCCAATAACAATACTGAAACCCTGCGTATCACATCGAATAAAAAGACTGTACAATAGACAGGTTCGTTCGAATCAATTTTTAATCCTTCATATTAAATATAATACATATCTATATTTTAGTATAATATGTATTAACAATTTTTATAAAAAAATAGTTACCTTTGGTCACGAAGCATTTAAAGTCTGAAATATAAATTATTATTTTAAAATAAAATGTATAATATTCCATGTATAATAGTAATGACGCCATCTTATTATCTTTGATGTTTACAAATATTTAAATTAATATTTAAAATTAATTATGTATTTTTATTATATTTAATGAATTAATATAATATATACCATTATTTATATTTATTATTAATATAATATCTATATTTATTTTTATATCTACAAATTACCAATATTAATGTCTCCTAAAATTCGAGAAAATACACCATTTTACAAAGTTTTTATTTCAAAATAATTCAAAAAAAATAATTAATTTTTTAAAATTAATATATATAATTATACTTTACATAAATTTGAGTGACCAGATTGTATTGAATTGTGGATATAAGTTAGATATAAATGTCCTTTATACAAATAAAATTAAAAAAATTAAAAAATATGTAAACTTATTTTGTATTTCATATTTCAAATAAAAATCCAAAAAAATTTACAAATGATGTTAATTTTTTTTCTAAAAATAATTTTTAATTTTTTAATAATTAATTTGAATTGTATTATTATTATCTATAAATTATATATTTTAATTTTTTAAATTAAATTGTAATAATTTATTTACATTAAATTTTTTTTTTACTAACATTATATTATAAAATTTGGGCATCTAGATTGTTATGAAAAATATTTTGTATTGTTAATACTACTTGTAATATATGTTTCTAGGATATATCCATAGTTGGCTTAAAAAAAATCATTAAATTTTATAAAAATTGAATAAAACTTATTTCTATATCTCCCCCATGTTAAATTTTATATGTATTCAATGTTAAAATAAAAAGGTCTCATGACATAAAACTATTTAAGATATAGGTCTAAAATTTTAAACACTTATTTATCATAGCATACATAATTGTCATAGATGTGAAGGTTTATAAAATGACGAAAAAAAAATTAGTACGAACCGGTCTACTGTACAACGTACAATCCCATATAAGGTATGTCCGTTAGACCTACGTAATGCCTCACTAGTGTTACACAATAGAGGTGAGCTGAATGTCTATTAATAGAATAGCCCTGTACATTACACACACACATACACACACACGTACGTACAGTTTTATTATTAAGATTAATCATATGCTTCCATTAATTATTGATATGAAGCAAACACAAACTGCATGTAGTAGGTACACATGTATACTACATAACTAGAAGTGGGAGGGGCTACCTAACTAGAAGTGGGAGGGGCTACCTAACTAGAAGTGGGAGGGGCTACCTAACTAGAAGTGGGAGGGGCTACCTAACTAGAAGCGGGAGGGGCTACCTAACTAGAAGTGGGAGGGGCTACCTAACTAGAAGTGGGAGGAGATACCTAACTAGAAGTGGGAGGAGCTACCTAACTAGATTAGCGTAATGGTCTAAACATACACATACATGTTGTACATGTGTACTGACATACGTATGCATTATATCATTATATGTATATATATATATATATATATATATATATAAATGTGTATATATATATATATATATTCACATATATAAATATATATATATATATATATAATATGTGTAAATATTCATAAATATGAGTAAACAGAATATAAATAGATTATAGTATATATATATATAGATATATATATCATATTTCCAAAAATATGTAAACAACATTGAGCGTATGTAAATTTAATGATATTACGCTAGATTTAAAAGTACACATTTTCTAGTTAGACATTGAGGAGGTAGGTGGGGTGCGATACCTACAGAGTACCTAGTAGGTAACCCTGAGATATCAGGGGTGTGGTATTAGGTACAAGGTACAATGTATCAGGTACGAGATATCAGGTATAAGGTACGTGGTAGCCGTTACAAGGAAAGTAGTATCAGGTATCAGATACAAGGCAACACACTAGATAGCATGCACGCAAGGTACACTAGGTACAAACCTTGCTCTGAAGTCTGAGCACTTCATCGGAGAGAACGTTAGCCTTGAGTTTGTAGTCTTCGCGTGCTGTGTGTGATGGCGGGCGAGGAGTTAAAGGAGGAGGAGCAGAGAACGCGAGGCCGTGGGTTCGATGCTCGGTCTGGTCACTACATCATCATCATCGACTTAAGCATTGTTTGACGTGGGGGAAACAGTGGGACCGCATGTAACAGGGAACGAGTAAAGTTAACTGATAGAAAAAAATAAAGTTATAACACAATAAAATAATATAAAAATATATGTAATACATTTTTAATATTTGTTATCAATAATTGTAATATTTAAGATTTTTTTTTTGATATATTCAAATTTATCTTCATATAATGTATACATATATATATATACTATATGAAATATATGAATAGACTATATTTTAAATCACTTTTAAACTGTATTATTTTAATAAAAATTCATAAAAGCTTATATTTTTAATATAGACACTAAGAGAATTGAAAACTATTATAATTTATAAAAAAATTAATTTTTCATTCACAGAATAATTTATAAACCTATAGTTACAATAATTATATAATCAATAATTATAATTATTAATGAATTTAAACTAGGTATTAGTTATTATTTGGTGAATTGTAGACAAATAAATAAAATATAAATCGAAAGTAAATATTAAATTTGACGAAATTACTTAAATAATATCAACATAAACACATTGATTATAATTACAAATACATTGATATAATCGATTTAATTGAAATGAATGGTCATGGGAATAAAAAAGTATAAATATATCCACTAGAAACTACAAATTTCAATACACCTATTACTTTGATAGTGTCAGCATGAGTACGCCGCCATTGTTTGAGGCATCAGTGTTAGGGATAGCGTTTATCATATTATGAATATGTATTAAGGCATTAGGATTAATTTGAAATAAATAAATAAATTATATAGACAACTACATTGATAATAAGGGATTATGATTAAGGTATTAGGAGTGGGTGTAAGCTAAGTTATTTAATCAATGATTTCAATAAGTTAAATGTAGAAGAACAAACTACATGATATATATATATATATATATATATTATATCTATTATTCTATATTTATATTATAAATATATTTATAATTCGCTTTAAAATGCTTTAAAAACTGAGAATATTGTTTATAAAGACCAGTAATATATACCTGCAGGCAGTGTTATATAATAGAAAGAGGTCATAAAGCACTCGTCATAGTGTGTTAATCCCAGTCGCAGTGTAAATGTATACTAGACCTCATGATATGCTAGCATGATCATCTGTTGATTTAATAGAACTAGGGGGCGGGATTAGGGGTGTGGCTAACAGCTGTCAGCGTATTGGTCACCAGAGGGTGGGATTAGGGGGCGGGGCTAACAGCTGTCAGCGTATTGGTCACCAGGGGGCGGGAGTAAGGGTGTGGCTAACAGCTATCGGCGTATTCCAGTTGAAACTGAAGCTTATTAATGGTTTGCTGAGAGGAATACTTCTGTATGAGGAGGGCTGATGAGTCATGATCGTCGTAGCTCTCCAGCCGTTCCTTGAGGTCGTGGTTCTCCGCTAGTATAGAGGTCGACTCTTCCTGTGCGGTGACCAGCTGAAGGTCGACGGGTAGAGGTTAGATAGGGGTCACGAGTCGTTAACATAGAGAGCTGTCTTTAGAGGTAAAATAGAGGTCGCTAAGACAAAGCGTAGGTTAAGTTAAGAATGTAAAGTATGTGTCAATCATTGATATCTAACAGAAGAGCTACTATATGTGATTGTATGATAGCTTATCAGTGATAAAATAGTGTAAAATAGTGTAAAGTGAACTTAATAATTGTAATAAAAATAAATATAAAATATAAATTTTTTTGCGCGCTATTTACAACATAATATTTTTACATTTCATTTATATTTTAAAATAAAGGTATATATCATCACCTATATAAGCATTTACTCTGACAATGTTATAAAGATCATCGAGTTAGAGGTCGTCTAAGAGAATAAGGCTAGAAGTAGATAAAGATAGAGGTCGTTATCGTTACGACAGAGGTCGCAGCGGCAGACCTGTTGATCGAGCTGTTGGCAGCGGTTCAGCGTTTCGTCCCTTTGTTCGGCGGCCTGGAAGTACTGTTGGGTGATCTGACGAAGCTGTTGCTCGAGCTCGCGAGAACCCGAGTCTTCTGATACCACCTGTTCGCTCTCCTGGTTCTCCTTGTCCATCATCTGAGGTAGAGGTCGCAACGCATGCGTCAAGGTCATAGTTATATAGCGGCTGGGGAGCGTGCGGGCTCTTGTATGTGTTTCATCGACATAACGTGATTATATCGACGACGACGATATAAATAAAAATTTGATTCGTAAATCGTTATGATATATAAGTAAAACATAATATTTACCGATTATGCATCTAGATTTCAAATGAGACATTATAAGATAAACTTATTTATTTTAAATGATGCGTTAAAAGATGGGCCTTGAAAGACCAAGGTCTTATTTTTAAGCAATTTGGATAATGAAGAAATAAAACTAGAAAATGAAAACTATTTAAAAAAAGAATTAAATTAAACTATTCCAATAAACTATATCCATCTATATATCTATAATTAGTATTTTTTAATTTGATACATAAATCATGGTTTATCATCAAGTATAACTCCGAAAATATGCATTTTTAAAAGGTACATAAATAAATAATAATAATTTAAATATTGTAGACTATTAAAATTATTCTATTACAATTTAATAATAGAAATAATTTAATTAATAAAATATCGTTTTTAGAAATGTAAAAACTAACATCACAGATTTGTATTCACATATTTATATTATCTACATTAAATAGGTGCCGTTTATTTATATCATCATCATGCGATATAGCATCTGTTTATTAATTAAGATATACGTACTGATTACTGATTACTGATATATATCATGCCTCTTGTATCAGCGCAGTGTAAGACAACATTCTCAGGTGTGCAAAATAAAATATGTAACACCCAAAATCATAACATTTATATTAAATAAGAACAAATATTACACACTATTATGTATGTTAAATAAATGTGTACATGAATGTAAGTTGTGTGATATAATATAATTTAAAAAAAAATTTAAATAAAAAGAAGAAATTAATTCCATGTAAATATTTTGGGGCCCCATTTTATTGATTTAAATAATTTCTGATATTTATTTAAATGTATCGTAAATGTATATAAACACCCTACGTTTACACCACTTGCACCCCCTTATATATATGTATATTTTTCTTATCTATATTTACTTATATCCGTTTAAGTAATTTAATTATTTATATAAAATATGTATTCATTTATAAATATATATTTTTTTGTGAATAATACATTTCTTTTATATACATATATATATATATATATATATACATATACATTTTTAAAATATTATATGAATACAATAGTATTAATGTAAAATAATAAATTACTTGTCATAATTATATTATAAATGTTTAGAATCAATTTATTCTGAATAATTATAATGGTAAAATTCTCTAAAATGATTAAATATTTTTTAATATTTTTAATATTTTTATACTTTATTCAAAAATACTCCAAACTAATTAAAATCAGTAAAGATAAATATGGAAATTTTTCTTTTATTTAATACTCAGTATAATTATATAATTTATGATCATTTATATTTTAATTAATTATAATATATTATTAGCAAAATTCTCTAAAATGATTAAATATTTATACTTTATTCAAAAATAATCTAAACTAATTAAAATCAGTAAAGATAACTATGGACATTTGTCTTTTATTTAATACTCAGTATAATTATATAATTTATGATCTTTTATATTTTAATTAATTATAATATATTATTAGCAAAATTCTTTAAAATGATTAAATATTTATACTTTATTCAAAAATACTCCAAACTAATTAAAATCAGTAAAGATAAATATGGACATTTGTATTCTATTTAATACTCAGTATAATTATATAATTTATGATCTTTTATATTTTAATTAATTATAATATATTATTAGCACTAGTGATGTAAATTTAGGAGATTTTTTACTGTCTCGAGATAATCAAATACTAAAATATACTGTCTCGAGATAATCAAATACTAAAATATACTGTCTCGAGATAATCAAATACCTCGATGAAAATGTATACCGATAGCAATCACAAAGTATTAAAAAAATAAGAAACAAATGATTAAATTATAATACTATTTATTAATATAAAGATTTATTAATATGTAAAAATATTAATTTGTCAACTAATTGTGGCAATATACGGTTTAACCGATTCGTCAATATGCAGCTTGCAGAACTGAATACTCGCTCGGATGCAACTGAATTCCTCGGATACATAGGTATCGTTTTGCTAAGTTAGCCAAAGAAGGGATACGGGCATCATTTTCTCTATACCAACTCAATGGATTAGTATTGGGTCAAGTCACTGGCATTTTCATATATTTGTCAAACTCATCCTCCTCCTATGATAGAGTATACATCTTATATATCTTAGCTAACTATATAAATTATATAAACTATATAAAATAGATAATTTGATGCCGATACAAGTAATTATGAGGCTGAGATAAGTAATTATGAGGCCAAGATAGATAATTTGATGACGAGATAAGTAATTATGAGGCTGAGATAAGTAATTATGATGACGAGATAGATAATTTGATGACGAGATAAGTAATTATGAGGCCGAGATAAGTAATTATGATGACGAGATAGATAATTATGAGGCCGAGATAGATAATTTGATGACGAGATAAGTAATTATGAGGCTGAGATAAGTAATTATTATGACGAGATAGATAATTTGATGACGAGATGAGTAATTATGATGACGAGATAAGTAATTATGATGAGGAGATAAGTAATTATGAGGCCAAGATAGATAATTATGATGACGAGATAAGTAATTATGAGGCTGAGATAAGTAATTATGATGACGAGATAGATAATTTGATGACGAGATAAGTAATTATGAGGCTGAGATAAGTAATTATGATGACGAGATAGATAATCTGATGACTAGATAAGTAATTATGAGGCTGAGATGAGTAATTATGATGACGAGATAAGTAATTATGATGAGGAGATAGATAATTTGATGACGAGATAAGTAATTATGATGACGAGATAAGTAATTATGAGGCTGAGATAGATAATTTGATGACAAGATAATTATAAAATATTTATATGATATGTATTTATAATTTAAGTTAACGTATTAAGTTGCCTTAATCAAGTACTAATTATAATAGTATAAGTTAAATTAAATTATAAATACGCAATTATTATAATATTATTCTGATATTGTTCTGTATAATAAATATACCGTGATTTAATTATATTTTATTATAAAATATTTTACTATATAATAATTTTACCGTAAGTTAACTATATTTTATTATTACATATTATAATACCGCATATAATAATATATAATTATAATTTATGTAGTAATGTATATTTTCAAAATTAATGATATATAACAATATAATTGTAAAATAAAAATATTTATTTTTTAAATAAATATTTGTTAGAAATTGTATTATTGGATATTTAAAAATAATTATTATGCTTTATTATAACTAATAAATTATATCACTAATAAGTGTAATGTTACACCATCAGGAATATAATTCTGTTTTACCGAACAGTTAATGGAATTACATATAGCAGGCATTTTTGTATGACATATTATAAAATTGTATAGTTTGATATATCATATGATGAATTTTTAAAATCGCCATTTGCTGTGACCCTGTACGACAAGCGCGAAACGTACAGTGTACGTTTCGCGTTTGTCGTACTTTTCTCTATGGCGATATTAGTTGAATCACGGTCTATTCGTTTCTATGTCTAATATAGACATTTTCTATGATATTAATCTGTGAGTATATTAAATTATAAAATTATCGTTCATTTGTTACAAATGAACTATAATAATTATGGTATATTCGAATTATCATAATAATTATATTAATTATGATAATTCGAATATACAAAAATGGGGGGTCGGTCTGAAACGGCGCCAATATTTAAAATAATACGAATTTGATTGACATGTGGGGGGCGTCGCGCGCGCGAAACGAATTGAATATAGGTCAAGACTAATTTGTGATAGCCGCTATGTGGCAAATATTCCTTTGATGTAAATCAATTACTAAATGTATTATATACACAACTTGTTTACATTTATATACACTGTAGTTTATACAAGTTGCTTATATACTCTATGCTATATATATATATATATATATATATATATATATATAATATATATATATATATATATAATATATAAAATGTGACAACATACTTATTATTTTAAACTTATTTTAAAACTAGTTTATATATTATATATATATATATATATATATATATATATAATGTGACACCATACTTATTATTGTAAACTTATTTTATAACTAGTTTATATATTATATATATATATATATATATATATATATATATATATAAAGTGACAACATACTTATTATATATATATATATATATATATATATATATATATATATATATAGCATAGAGTATATAAGCAACTTGTATAAAATACAGTGTATATAAATGTAAACAAGTTGTGTATATAATACATTTAATTAATGATTTACATCAAAGGAATATTTGCCACATAGCGGCTATCACAAATTAGTCATGACCTATATTCAATTCGTTTCGCACGCGCGACGCCCCCCACATGTCAATCAAATTCGTATTATTTTAAATATTGGCGCCGTTTCAGACTGTACTCCACAAAAATATGATATTATTTTATTTTGAATGTATTTAAATTAATGTTCATATTAAAGAGTTAAGTTTTCTTTAATTAATATCTAATAAATATAATTTATAACAATAGCTTATAAAATATCTGAAATAATTAACTGTGTGTGATAATAAATATGAACTTACCGGTGATTCCAAGATTAATTTGAAAGTTTAATTTTTAAATAAATTGTAAATAAACACCAATAATTATTAAAAATCCAGAAAAGTTAATGTTATTGTAGCAGAATTTGGTAACTATGTCAATGCTTTTGCGAAGCATTCCTTCGGAAAATCTTTGTTATTAAGTAAATTATCAAGATTTATTGCTTTTTAAAAGTATATTTTATATTACCGGGTACCCGAAAAAAAACGGGTACCCGGTATTTTATGGAAAATTGCAACCCTGTCTCATCAAATACTAGATTCCGGGTCGGGTACCCGGTATTTGAACCCGTTTTTACATCACTAATTAGCACTAACTTATATTGATTAAATGTGTATGAAGAAGACAACTACTATAATAGTATACTACATATACACTTCATGTTGTTCAATGTTGTGAAGATTTCATAAATAATAAATAAGTAGAATAGCATTTAGTAGACCACCATTTTCCATAAAAACATGAAAAAATCTATTTATAGCTCTATTGTTGTGCCTGCCCTCAACACACAATAGTATTATCACTATTATTGTATAGATACTAGGAAAGTATGTTATTTTACATGAAATTAAAATATTTTTTTTTACAAAATGTCTTGTAAAAACTAATAAATTGAACAATAGATTTATGTTGTATTGATGGCCACATGTTACTGGACACATGTTCTGTATTTACCTCATTGTGTTAAAGCTGATGAAAGCATAGGAGTTGAAGAAGATGATTGAATGGCATTTTAGTTGTTTAATTCAGTATATTTATTTATTATTTATATATGTATATTTTATTTATATATATTATCATATAATATATATATATATATATATATATATATATATATATATATATATATATATATATATATATATATATATAATTACTAATGATATACATGTATAAATATACAATGATCAGAGAGTGAGAAGAATGTAATTGTGAGAGCTCGTCTGTAGAAGTACATATAGGTCTGTAAGATAGACCAGGTAGGTAGCACAGAAAGATAGCCTGCTACTAACCGCCTGAATAGCCTTCATGATAACGTGCTGCTTAGCCTCATCCAGCGCCATGATACACTCGACGTAGAACTGTTTAGATGGACAGTTAACGGCGCAACCCAACACCAACTGCAGCAGGAGACCTAGTTCTTCCTCATCTGAGTGGTCGGCTGGGGGGGGGGTTAGAGGTAGGGTTAGAGGTAGGGCTTTAGGGTAGTGGGGTTAGAGGTAGGGCTTTAGGGCAGCGGGGGTTAGAGGTAGGGCTTTAGGGCGGGGGGGGTTAGAGGTAGGGCTTTAGGGCGGGGGGCAGCGGGGTTAGAGGTAGGGATTTAGGGTAGGGGGGGTTAGAGGTAGGGCTTTAGGGCGGAGGCAGCGGGGTTAGAGGTAGGGCTTTAGGGCAGCGGGGGTTAGAGGTAGGTCTTTAGGATAGGGGGATGGGGCTAATGGCAATTGGTGGGGAATGCTATATATATACTATAATCAAGGATTGTTCGCTACTATCGTTTCCTGTATGAATTAATCACATAAGAGTGAATTCATAATTCATTATTATGTATTAAGGGGATCCCGTACATAATATGCCATTTGCCAATTTCGTGTATAAATATATAGGCAAAACATAGGTCCACTAAAAAAATAGAACTGATATTCTTTTCATTCAATTGATCTACTTTTTTTTATTGTATTCATAACATATACATGCATAGGAAAATACAAATGTATTTTTAATATTAATTAATAAAATATTATATATATCTAAATTAAAATTAACAATAATTTAATTATGGTATTTTTATAGAAATTATCATTTTATACAATGACTACTATAAATCTTAACAATTATCTCTCTATTTTATTATTCACATAATTTAATTCTATATAAAGCAAAATAAATTAATATTATAATTATAATAGTTTTTATGTTCTATATGTTTGAATGCACATACCTAGCACAAAATAATTATTCTGAGAAAACAGCAGGTTTGAAGTTTGAAGTTAGGTAAGATTAAATCGCGAATATAGCTCTAAATCGTTAGTACTCGAATAACGTAGATATAATTAATACGAAGAGTAAATGGGTAAGTAACGATATGCGTATTTCTATAATTACGGAGTTATAAACCTATTTTTAAACCCACCCCTATGTATTAAAAATACCGGCTAATAAAATGTACTATATTATAGTAAAACACAAACCCAAACTCAAACATAAACCCAAACTCAAACCAAAACCCAACCAATATCTATATGAATTAGGTAACGGAATACAGCGAAGGCGACTTGTCAATTTGATGTGGCTAACAATAGGCGAGTCGTGTGTGTGCATCGAGGAAACGACAGCTGACCTATTCTATAGGCGAGGAGAACATAACCATAACAACGTCGAGGTCTACGAACTGTATAGCTTAACCCAAACCCAACCCCACCCACCCCGTTAGTATAACGATAAAAACACGACTACCCCGCCTGCCCCCCTCCCACCCCTAAAGAATTTTTGGGCCGAGCTGCATTTCGCCATTCATCGAATTATGATTAATATTACGTTATTTATTTATATCCTATATCGTAATTGTAGCGTATTTTATTAAAACACGACTTACCGTTTGAAGTTTGAAAATATAAAAATGTAATATTGAATAGAATAGCATTATCTTATCAATTATAATTATTCAGTAATTGACTCATATTATATAATATAAGAATATATATAAAGATAATATACAATAATTCTTATCTTTGATAAATATACATAATTATCAGGGTTGGCCGAGATTGGGTTTTTGGTTTTTGGGTTTTTTTTAAACCTTTTGATATTTTTGTGTTTTTGTTTGTTTTTGTGGATTTTCGATTTATTATATTAATAAATTATACATTTAATGATTTTAATTCTAATAGATATATATATATAATATATATTACATTATGTAACTAATTCTAGATTTTAAGAAAATATAAAAATAATGTCATAAATTGTATATAATATTAAAATATGAATATAATAAATAGTATTATTTCATTTGTATTACTATTAAAAATCAAATTATATAGAATAAATATAATATTTTTCATGACATTCAATAAAATACAATTTCATAGAAATTGATTCAATAAAAAATATTTTATTACAATTCTATAGAATAAAATTATATAAAAAATAATACAATAGAAAATAATAAAAAAATTTACAAATAAGGTATTTTTATGATTTTGATACCACTGTTTTTATATATTAAATTAATATACTTCATTCTTGTGTATTATACAATAAATTAATAATAAATTATACTTTTATCAATTTATATAATAAGCTATACTTTTATTAATCATTTTTTAAATTAAAAGGTATAAAATGATTTTATACCTTTTAATTTGTTATGAAAAACCACAAAAACCACAAAAACCATAGTAAAACACCAAAAACCATAGTAAAGCCGTGTACACATCGGTGCTTGATGCTCGCTATGTGAACAGCTATTTGCGAGGTACCAAGCGCAGTAACAAGTCGCCGAGCTCTGGTAACAAGTCGCCATCAAATTCAACACGTTCCATTTTGATAAATATACCCAGTAACAAGTCGCCGGCCTCTAGTAACAAGTCGCCACACATGCGGTACTTGATGCTCGCTATCCGGACACTCATAATAATTTATACCTAGCATCAAGTGCAGTAACAAGCACAGTAACAAATCGCCGTGCTTCATGCTAGCGGTGTGTACAGGGCTTAAAACCCAATAACCACAGCAACATATTTTGGATTTTTGGGGTTTTTGCCATCCCTGATAATTACACTAGAAATAAAATAAAATGTGCATTATATTATTGAAAATATTTATATATAATTACAAAGTAATAATTCAAGTATCTGTTTTCTACCTTCTAATTGGACAGTAATATCACATGACTTTGTATTTATATAAATACAATAACGGACGTAAATAATAATTCAACGTAAACAATCTACTTTTTATTTTTTATAAATCGGCAAATTATAAGTTATAAAACTACATAAAATAAAATATACTAGTTAGGGATATTGATTTCATTATAATTAAAATTATAAGCTACTTTTTTTTGAATAGTATCATCAAAAACACATTTTTATGCCATTTCTAGAATGAATTAATGTCTATTTTTTTACAGATACTAAAAACACTACAATAAGTATTATTATGGAATAAAAAAAATATGAAAAAAAATAAATTAATCATCACTTTAAATGTGCGGGATCCCCTTAATGTGCAAGCATAACATTCGTCTGCATTTAAATCTCGGTGGCGCACTTAATCGAGATATACCCCGCTAACATTAGTGTTTGGCATGTGAAGAGGTACAGGAGGGGGTGAAGATGTGCAGGAGGGGGTGAAGAGGTGCAGGAGGGGGTGAAGAGGTACAGGAGGGGGTGAAGAGGTGCAGGAGGGGGTGAAGAGGTACAGGAGGAGGTGAAGAGGTGAAGTAGGGGGTGAAGAGGTGCAGGAGGGGGGTGAAAAGGTTCAGGAGGGGAGTGAAGAGGTACAGGAGGGGGTGATGAAGTGATAACGTTGCTGTATTCCATATCTACCCGACCACTAGCGCTGGACTGTAGTAGGTGAACGTTACAGGTAGTGTTGCATAATAGTGAATGATGTCATGCGAGTGTGAATCATTGCACAATGCATAGGAATGCATAGGTTGTACTCGGGCATTGTTATATTTTATTATGGGAGTCTAAAAACTTAGATGTAGTTTTCACTTATAACCATATGGATCTAATGTCCCTTCGAAGCCGCTCTCATGTTAAGACATACATGGTTTTAATGAGGGTAGATAATTATCGTATACATAATTATATAAGTTTATTTCTAAATATTATTTTGAGACCCATTTTATGGGTCCGTACGAGGCTTGAACCCGTGTCCTACTGCTTGTGTGTCTGACGCCTTAGCCAACTGAGCTAATCCCAATTTGATAGTAATAATGTAAGACAAGCTAAACTGTAGTACACACAAGATTTCTATTGATCACAACAATAATTAAATCAAATAACAAATTAATCAAAGCTTTTATTACCCGATCAATTTTTGTTTATATTTCTGCCATACTTCTCAAAGTTTGGGTTCAGTAACAACATCGCTAGTACAACTCTATATTATATCTAAATAAAGCTATTCATTATTTTTTTTAAATATTAATAATTTGAAATATTCAAATACTGAAATATCAAGTATGATCTTGAGTAGATAAACAATACTGCAACAAACATTATGCAACAGTAGTGCATGTGTTATCTTGTCAATGTCATTGATATATTTGTAAACAAAGCAATACAGTGGATATGAAAACATTATATTCGGGGAACAATAGACGTACATCATGATGATATATATAACACAATAGTGGTCAGCAGATGTAGGTTGTGTATTTATAAAGTACTCACAAATGAGCTGCTTGAAGGAATACAATAGATCAACATATGTACACCTTCTATTGTTGGCAATCTCAAGGACACATAGGGGAGATATTACATCAATGATTATAGAATAACAGTGATCAATCATATTAATCAGAGTTTATTAATAAATATTTATGTATTATTATGATTTTATTTGTTAGAAAGTTATGTTCACAACAACTACAGTCCTTGGTCTACACCTAATCACATCTGTTTGATATTGCAGCATAACACACATATATACAGTGTACAAATATCAATATATTATCACTATTATCATTGAACACTAGATGCCACTAAGTTAGTAGCACTAACGATGTGCATCTCAATGCTATAGCACGATTAAGCTTGTGGCCAAGTAGATAGATACGTGGCGATGAAGATGTGCGATACTAACAGATCTTCTGTATGTCGGGCAGGAGATTCTTCTTAAACTTACTCTTCATCACTTCCAGGTTGAAATTCTCGATACCTTTGATGACTTTAGTTAGATTTAGCACCTTTTGGATAGAATAGGGTGAATTGAGATAGGATAGGGTTAATAAGATATAGAAGGGAATACTAGGGGGTGGAATGTGGTGCGTTGGCGTAAAGCATGAAATAGAAGGGTTAAGATGTCTAAGGGTGTACCACTAACTCTGATATCATAGGGGGGCAGCACTAACTCTGATGTTATAGGGGCAGCACTAACTATGATATCATAGGGGGCAGCACTAACTCTGACACGGACATTATCGGGGGCGTTAGACTTGAGCCGTAACAGCCAGGTGTCAGTGAAGATCTGCGGAGAGATACGATGCAACGCCTTAGCCAGGAGCACCCCGTCATATAGGTCAGCAAACTTCACTTCACTTTCGTAGACATCGGAGAACGCTTTGTTCAGCTGTTCGGGGTCATAGGGTCATATAGGCACACGCGTCAATCAAACACTGTTACGAGTAATGCAGTAGATATTCTATACAAATATTATTGATCGGTGTATAGTTTATCGATGAGATAAAAAATGATTATTATTTATAGGCTGATTAATAATGATTAAAAATAAATATATATATAAAAGAATGAATTATAATACAGTAACATATATATATAGTAATACTATAATAGTATACATAAAAATAAATAAATAGATATGAAACCGAATTATTATACAGTAATATAATTAGCGATTTTCGTTAAAATAAAGGTAGTGATAACGATGAAGCAGCAGAGAATTCCAGCATTAGAGCAACAACATTAACAACTCTATAAGTGTAACAGTTAATTACGCATGGTGAATAGCTATCGGTCCATGTCATGGTGAAGAGGTGTTTAGTGTTAGGTTTTAGGTTCGAGTCGCAGCTTACAGTGTTGTATTATGTTGTACTATTGGATGTAAACAATTCATATCAATGAAATAGTATACTATTCGCGATTACATTGAACTTAGATAGAATAGGAACAACAATAATAGAGGTTATAATGTACAAAATATACACAAATAAATGTGTGTATATATATATATATATATATATATATATATATATATATATATATTATATTTGTTTACATGATTAATTACTTATTTATTGTTTTCTATTTATTGTTGTCATTGTTTTTATTCACATTATTACATTACCCTTATTATTATTATTATTATTATTATTATAGAAAAAGTTTTTAAATGTTTTAAAACAAAAAATTATTGGTCACTATTAAAGTCTTATTTATTTATTTATTTATTTTTATTCAAATGATGAAATTCAGTAATTGGAATAGTTTTTAATTAAATTATTTGTTTACAATATTTATATATTTTAACAATTGTATTATCATTTGTTTTTAAATGTATTGTTTATTATTATTCTTATTATTATTTGATTAAATTTGTATTACGAGTTACCTATTATTATTAATATTATTATTATTATTATTATTATTGTTATTATTGTTATTATTATTATTATTATTATTATTATTATTATTATTATTATGTCTTGTATATATTTTATTGTAATTTTATTTATAAGATTTATTTTTCATTACTATTTATTATTTTTATTAACTGTTTATTATTATTTTATTATTTATATTATATTTTTTTATTTTTTATTTTATAAAGAGGAGGAATTTCGTGTTTTTTGTATATTGATTGTAGCGTGCGGTGGTGTATTATATGCCGAGTACTAAGTTTACCGGTGTGATTGTGGTGGGATCATCTCAAGGTATTAAGGATTTGGCACATCCTTACTGAAAGTTGGTAGCCTTATACTATTCGTTCGTTGTGGTCGTTTTATGAACTATGTGTTGTTTTTCCCTCTTTATTTGTACACGTCTTGTTTTATTGTTATTTGTATCTATTATTATTATTTTTATTATTATTTATATATAATATTTATTTGTATTTTAACTATTTTAATATTTAAAATTTTACTTTATATTTATATTTTACTTTTAATTTCCAATTTTTTTTATCTTTGTAAATTTTATTACTGTTTGTTTTTTTTCCATTCCTTTTGCTGACAGGTAGATATCTCGATAAGTTCAATGAACTTCTATATCTACCTGGGTTCATTCTCGTTTATTACGACGAACCAATCTGATTATTATTATTATTATTATTATTATTAATGACGTTCATAAATTGCTATCGTTTTTCTAAAGATAATGAAATGTTGTTTTAAATAACACTTTTTAATAAACTTTAATGTTAGTATCTGCGGAATTATAGAGGGAGATATTATCTCAGATATATAACATCACCAGGTATTAACGGTTTAATATTTCAAACAACTCTAATACAACCTAAGCGATGTATAACCAATGTAACATAATGCTTATGTAAAGCATTCAATACTATATTCAATATATCTAAGGTCATGTTTGTTGCCAATATTTAATTTATACTTATACAGATATATTTAGAAATAAATGAATTTATTTAATGCCCTTTTATTGATTTCAGAATATTATGATATATAAATAAAATATATTCTATCGGAAATATATTAATGATATAATATAGAGTATAAAATATAATTAATTATAATATATATTACAATTATAATTACTTAGTGAAACACATTATTATTTTTATATATTAAAAACACAATTAATTATTTCAATCAAATAAATAATTAGTAACAAAACTCATTTA
>OZ025239.1:40453929-40498929 GCA_964019155.1 Osedax fenrisi
CGCACATTTCAAAATTTAAAATATTCTAACCAAGTAATACCAAGACCTCCTATAACCTCGAGGTTATAGGAGGTATTGGTAATACATATTAGAATATAATAAAATCCATAATTATATTTATATATATATATATGTGATTAAACTCGATAGTATATGAACTAATATAATCTATATAATATATTATATATATAGGAGTATATTTAATATAATATTATATACAATTATATAACATTATATTATATATATTATATATTGTGCTTTAGGTATTTTTAATTTTAATTTGTATAACTAGGTAACCTATAGTTTTTTTTACCTATATATTATTTTTGGATAATTCTAAACGCATATAATTATATATCTGTGACATCGAATCGATTAAATCGATGATCGATATAAAGAAAGTTTCTTTACGAAAAAACTTTCTTTATATCGATGATCTGTGATTATAAATATATAAAAACATGATAATGTCGCCCCCTATACAACGATGGTTATACTAACTATATTTCGTAAATAAAATTAGGACGTTCTATGAATATATCAAGAGGCATATATTTGTTAACAATTCATGAATATATTTCCATTTTTAAAATTATTTGTTTACATATCATGTTAATATTATTATTTCAAATATAGATTTATTTATTAATTTTATTCATATATTAATCCGATATTATGTTTTTTAATATATATTCGCATAGCATATTTACCCATTCAAGTAAAATAGTTGATTTCAATAGTTTACTCATATCCAAACTATAATTAATACAGTTATAAAACGATATAAAATAAAATATTAATTTTAATATTATGACAAATAGGGAATTTAGGAATTAGACAATAGACAATGATTAAAGAATTATTAAAATAAAAAAATATCATATATTATATATTTATTCTATATTATGATATATTATAATATTCATTTATCAATATCGATAATTCAGAGATGAAAAGTTAGAAAGTTTATAAATAATTAAATTAACAATAGTGATTTAGTGAACCTAACAATTACGAGAATTATGATAATCGATAATCGCGAAAATCTGTGACCCAAATATATATAAATATATATATATATATATATATATATATATATATATATATATATATTATAATATATAGGGTAATATACCTACATAAATAAATAACCGGTAATGATTATGACATCAGTATATATATATAAATAAATAAATATATATATATATATATATATATATATATATATTATATTTATGTAGATAAAATCCAGGTTAATTAGTTTAACAATATATAAATACTACATACCTTCAATAATTTAGATATAAAATATAAGATGGTTATATTTAACAGTTTTTCTTCTAAAAATCATATAATTATTTTTTTAAGTTCATTATTTATAGTTAATTTAGTAGTTAATTTAAGTTTATTATCATATTAGGCCTACCTATATTTAAAAACTATGTCGAACAATGAATACAATAGTAATATAGCAATTAAAAACAATATGTAAATCATTTAAAGAATGTACCTATTACAAAGTAAAGGACCCACAACAGAAACTTTGATGAACAAAAATATTAATATTACTAAAATCAGACTTAGGTAGACCTAATATCATAGTGGATATTGAATCTGGCCGCCGCGATAATTTTCATATTTTATGGGGCGTGGCTAACTTCTCAAAGATAATTAAATATTCAAATATAAATGACATTAAATGTAAATATTCAAATATTCTAATATTAAAACATGTAAAAGAATGTAATGAGTATACAGATATATAGAATATATACATGTATATACTAATATATTGTATATAGTTAATTTAACATATACCATATTATGATACGTATATATATTATTTAAAATGTCTAAATAATCACATTTAATAAAATAAATACGGAAATATCGTATAAGAATTATTCTTCGAATAAATAAACATCTATTCAGTACGCATATACACTTGAATAATAATTATATGATAGTATATATATATTATATATAATTATATATGATTCATTTAACTTATATTTTACGATGATGCGTATAGATATTATTTAAATAGCAAAATATTCACATTTAATCAATATAAATAGGAGGAACAGGGGAGGGAGGAATAGGACGGAGATATCGTATAAGTCTTATACGTAGTCTTATAATAAGAATAAATAAACAACTATGCAATACGTATATACACTTGAATATTCAATATATTACTATGAATTATATTTATAATACTTATATAGTAGGTTATTTATTAAACTTGCCTGACAATGTACCTATTCATTTAAATTTACTAAATATAAATTGTACAATCATAATCATATAATTATATATACACATATGGAAATATTGTTGTGAACTAGAGGCGCCATATTTATATGACTAATAGTTTATTTATGGGTGGTGAGTCACTGGTGACGCGTCATCATATTCGAATAAATAAATGTAATTCTATTAAAAACATATATTTTATAATTATATGTTTTACTTTTATGTTTATATTTGTAATAGGTTTACATATATAATTTGTATAGGCATATATTATATATGATATATTATATTAACATATTAACATATTTATATTAATTACAATAATAACTTTGACTACATTTATCTTTATTTATCACATATATATATATATATATATATATATATATATAATATGTATTTATTCATAACTATATATTATACATAAGCATTAATGCTTCTTTTATAAATATTATTTATAATAAATTTATTATAAATATATTAAAATAAATGATTTAAAAGAAGTTTATTAATTATAAAGCTGAATATATATAAAAAAAATACATATTAAATACACACATATATATATTAAATTAAATAAAGTAATATATATTACATATAAAATAGGTGAATATTCAATTTTATAATTATATTATTATCACGTACATTGCACGACGTGCAATGCACGTGCAATGCACGTACAATGTACTTTATTTAATTTAATATATATATGTGTGTATTTAATATGTATTTGTTTTATATATATTCAGCTTTATAATTAATAAACTAATTTAGTACGTCGTACAATGTTCGTCGTTGATCATAGTTTACCATTTAAAGAATATATATATATAAGTTATAATTTAATAAGTTCAGATTAATAAGGCCAACAACATATACATTATCAAGACAACTATCTATAAAACAAATAAATTATATTATATCTAAATATATATATATATTAAGTGTATGTAAATTATAATTTATAGAACAAATATAGAAATTTTATATAGTATAGAATTTAAGTTAGGGGAAAGTAACCTAATACGGACACTTTAACAATAAATGGTCTTAACTTGTTATGACTCATTATTTTTATTCAAAAATTACAACATATTAATATTATATGATTATAGATATTATTGTGATTTTAAAATTTTATTTAATATTTTAATTCCATAGATTACGGGGGTGTCCGTATTCGGTACCCATGTCCGAATACGGACACCCTGCGTTATAATACGGACACCCTACATACCTCTAGATAAATTATATAGTATTGATGAATCAATCAGACAAATTACAATTACGTTATTTAAAATTAATTTCATAAAAAATATATTGTAATTTAATTAGTTAATAATTTATTTATTTTTATTATATTTTAATTAATAATACAATTTAAGTATCTAAATAATAATTTTTTAAGAATTAGCTTTATTGGTGGTATTCATATTATAACGAATGCAATTTTTATGAATATCAGAATTGTTCATACGCTGTGCGCTGATTGGTTATAGGGTGTCCGTATTAAGACATTTAGAGTGTCCGTATTAGGAACTTATATGACCTCTAAATATATGCATATAACTTAATGAATATTTGATAACAAATATAGAAATTAAAAATACAATATTTAGAATGCTTTATTTGTTGATAATATAGTGTTATATTTTATATCGATACATTTGTATAATCTTGAGAAGGTTTTAAGTTGACATTTTTTTTCATAAATTTAAAAACGTAATAAAAAAATCAGTTTATTGGATATATTAGCAATATTTTGTATAATTCAAAAATAAAAAATATTATTTTTTAGACAATTTTTATAATTATGAATATTTTATTCATTAAACATTTTTTTGTAGGATTTATGGTTTCTGAGATACCGAGAGTGTCCGTATTCGGGCACTGTCCGTATTCGGTTACTTTCCCCTATAGAAATATATACATTGTAGAAAATGTACATAATAATGAAGCTGACAGCATATACATTATGTTTGTTTTAATATATTTATAATAAATGCTTAGGTATATTATATATATAATGTATATATAAACTATATATAGTTATGAATAAATACATATTATTTAAATGATATGCATATTATATAACATTCTTAATACACGATTACATATATTTTATTAAACATAACACTCCTTAATTATCACCAACACTCTTTTTAGTTCAGATACACGAATACATGAATATTAGCTATTATGTCTACTTACTTAAATTATAAAACTAAAGTGCGATTAATGCCTTCTGAGATTCAGAGAGTTAACACTAAAAAGTCTTAAATTTGATATACTGTTATGATTCTTTTTGAAGGTGATTCTTAATTTATAATTGGATCTTTCATTTTATTTTCACTTTAATATACACATTTTGTTCTTCATCTATATTTTTATTATCATTATGTATATTAAATCATAACCATCTGGTAAGTATAATGATTTTGTTGGAAGCTATTTTTCAATTAGTATAAATATATCTCAAATGTCATACAACCTTTACAAATAATTTAAAAAAATAGATAATTCATATATTTATGTTATATATATATATATATATATATATAATAAAGTATATACTTTCTAATATGATTTGAGAGTTTGTTATTAAACTTTTAAACTATTTGTATGAATTTTAATTCAACATTTCCATAATTTGAAAAATATTCTAAAGCAAACTTGATCTCATTATAATTTGTTATGAATTATAACTGATTATTGATTATATTATATTGTAATGGTTGATCATCGTGTTTCCAATTATTTGTATATAATAGGAATTTATATGTTTATAATAGTACCGTCTGTGAAACATCTACTATAATAAAATACATTTTTATTTTGTACAATCTTCTATATAACAACTAAGTGAAATTTATGATTGTATAAATGAAAATTGTGTATTTTACGATATAGTTTATTATTTATTCTGCATTGAATTCCATTGCATGCTTTGCCATGATAGTTTTGTTATATATCTGCATATATTCTATATTTCGTTTATATCACAGTATTTATCTAAATACATGATTATAATAAATATCAGTTCAACATGTGATATATCATTAGTTTCATCATATTTTATGATAACATAATGTTATCTAGGTTATCCTATTGATTGATGTATTATCTTTAATAATATTTTCATTTAGTATGTATTGTATTATATTTATTATTTCATTTTGTATTGTCTTTGATGTGTATTTAGAATTTAAATATATCCTTTTGGCTATTTCCATAGAGCTATAGATAAATAGCTTTATCTCTAGCTCTATGGCTATTTGCGATAACTCAGTATATATTTCATTGTATGTTATATATTATCATTAAGATAATATATTAAAGATATTATTTTTAAATCCTTTATTTTTATCATCACCTAAATGGCAATAAATACCTAAACATTATTTAAAAAAATCCTATAGGGGCTTGGCAAATATTAGGGAGGGCTAGCGATCATCAGGGTGGGCCTTGCCCCGCAGTCCCCCCCCCCGTGGATACGGGCCTGAGGCCAAGTGATACAGTATGGATACTATTTTTTTTCTAAATTACCAGAAATATTTTCTATGCGATAATTAAAAGCCTCATTAGTTCTACTATTTTATCTATATCAAAATTGAGATTTATGAATCTTAGAAAATGTATTCATAAATTCATTCTATTTTGGAAAATTAAGATACAAATATATTTATTTGTAGGTAGCAGATATTGTTTTATTTTCTTTTTTAACAAAACAATAACTTGGCCAGAGAGAATACAGACATGTAGGTATATTATGAACCAATAGAAATAAACAAAAATTATGGACGTTTCTTTAAATATATGATCCTAAATGAAACAGAATAAAACTAATCTGGATAATAAATGTTGATATAATAGCACACATATTACACTAATTAAATCTTAATTTATCATATATTTTATCTTTGATGATAATTGTGTTATATTTAAGTTATAATATCAGCATTTATAATCTAGATTAGTTTCATTGAAGATTTTGTCTAATTTATTTCGAAGTATACTTTTTAAGAAACATCCATAATTCTTGTTTATTACTGTTGACTCCTTATACATATATTTATATAGCAAAGATGGGTAATACGGTAAGTTTTATATACTTTTTTCAATATTGATACATCTTATTATATACAAGAGGACTGCCTAATCATATTTTCATTTTAGCACATCTAATTGAAATTATTAAGGTGGCCAAATTATCCTCCACGGAAGTAAGGTGGCCACTTATGCCGTTAATGTAGCCATGCATTAATCCACTAGATGGCGTTACTTTATATCAAGTTTATTCCAGCGATATCACAACAAGTATAATCTAAAATATCACACGCAATTGTGATAAAGTAATGCTTTTTATTTTAATTTTATAAATTACTATAGTAATTAATGGTATACCATTAAACTTATTATCATGTTATTAATATGGAAAAACAAATTTCATCAGATAATTATCTGGTCGACATTTGAATAACAATTCTCTGAAGTATGGGTTCTGTTTACTGATTCTATACTAGTTTTTAACACTGATTTCAAATATGAAATTTATTTTTTTCAGATCAGATCAAGTTTATTTTTTATTTAACTTTGAAAATGTGTGAAAAAATCACAAATATAGGAAAAATAAAGAAAATTAACGGAAATGGATTGCATTTATTTCACTAGTATTTGGTATATTTTAATGTATACTGATTCAAAATAAAAATGTATATAGTTAATGTTATAATATTCATTCATTAAAAGATTATTTCAATGATTTTGTTCTATTTTAAGTATTTTATATCACTTTTTTAGACTCCACCAATAACCATCTAGGATGTTAATAGTTACGTTTCGTTGGTATCTATCTTCCATTGTCAAAATAACCTGATTAAAGAACCCTCCTCGTTTTTCACTATAGTCAACACGGTTATAAGGAAAATAGTCTAGATGTGCACTGGTAATATAAATATTTATGGACATACCAGCTCATATATCTATAAAACATAGAAGAAAGTCTTCCACAATATTTACATATTCTCTACATCTATAATTAGCGAGAAAATGTGTAGTAATTGTCTCTACTGCTAGTTAGATCTTAATTCAATTTATCTCGTAAATAAATCAAAAGTAGTGTTGCTCATTAACTTCCTATGTGTTGGTCTATTTTAAATTCCATCCTTAAATTAGTTTCAATGATATGGGGAAATATTTGTTGTAAATGAGTAAAATCATGTCCCTCCTTATGCAACGTTTTTATAAAATTCTTCATTAATCTAAGTCTAATGTGTAATGCAGGTAGGATATCATTAATGGATATATAACATGCATTGATTAATAAGTATCGTGACTTAGCCTTGTATGAACCAGGCTAAAATAAATTTAAAAAATACTTTTAATGACAAATCACATTATGTACAATTATTAGCATAGGCTCGACTATCTTATAAACAGAGAAATCATGGCTTTTTTTTGTAAGTCGGTTTTCTTTAAGTCTCCACATATATTCCAAGTATAACCATTATATATTAATGCATTAAGTAGAATATACATGTTACTATATCTTACAGTCAATTGTAGAGAATATCCCAGTCGAATACATATTATAGTATTACCATTATAGACCAATAGCGTTTTTGTTATGTGATGAGTCTATGAATAGCATATATTATTATGTTTCATATGATATGCCCATTAATACAACTACTCCATTTACATTATGAAAATATATTAATAAGGGGTTGAGTATGCTGGTTGTGTAAATATTTGAAATATTTTAAAAAATGTAAAAAAATATTATTAGAAAAATATCAAATATAGTTTGTTATATATAACATATCCGAAAATTAGAGTTAAAAACCATACATAAAACATTAATATTTAATATTTAAAACTCAACATATTTTTTAAAATATAAATATAATATATGTAAATATCATAAAATATAAATTATAATTTTAGTACTATTTTTAAACTTGATTTTCTCAGAAAAATTATTTTTGCTAAATTGTATTCCTAATATATTCTATAACTCCAAAAATAATGCTCATAACTACATGACATTTTCAGTATGTATTACATATTATGTTTATATTATAAAAAATGTAGGCTTATTCATTTATTTTCATTATATCATATATACAAAATAATTTTAAATAAAAATAAAATAAAATAAATGTTTACTATTATGAGATGATTTGTATTTCTGAAAATAAATAATATTTTCTTATGATGCTACAGTTTCGTATAAACAACATTCCACACTACAATATGCCTTTTACAGGATTAATATAACTTAATTATTTGTAGACTAATAAACTTTTAAAAATAAATAAATATCCCTATATTTTTACATTGAATTGGTAAAGCATTTGTGATGGAATCATTTTCACAATGACGGTAAAAAACAGATTCTACGATATTAAATGAAATAGTTTTCATGTTTGAATATTGAAAATAGAATATCAGTAATTTATGGTACTTGTCACAATGCAGATGGAATATTCGGATATTTTAATTTATGCATTTTATATATATAAATGAATATACTTATTATTATATACATATATATAATATAGAATATATTATAGTATATAAAGTGCATAATATAGTGTATACAGTATAATAAATATAAAATATAGTATATACAATATATATATAGAGTATATAATAATGTTATGTATCTATATTAAATAGTAATATGTATACATGTAATTCAAAATTTCAGAAAGTTTTCCAAACTTGACAATTTTTTCAAAAAATTTCAAAGTGTAAAAAAAAAACTTGATCTGATCTAAAAAAACTAATTACATATTTATAACCAGTGCAAAAAACTTGTCTAGAAAATATTTATGAAACCCAAACCTCAAAAATAATGTCAACCAGTGACTGTATACCATAATAATATGACGACAAAATACTAGATGAAATAGTAATTTAGAAAGATAACTAATTTATATATATATATTATCTGATTTCTTTATATAGAATAATTTATATATATATATACCATCTTCTATCGAATCTCAGATTCGCCGATGATATAGACTTGATAGCTGGATCAAACGATGAACTGCAAACACTCACAATCAAGCTGCACAATAGTGCTAGTCGGCATGGAATGACACTTATTGCAGAAAAGAGCAATATAATGATCAACGGTAACAACAGATAACTTCATTCCAACATTCAATTATATGGAGAAAAGCTAGAAGAAGTAGACCAGTTTAAATATCTCGGTGGTATAATTACAAAAGATTGCTCAAGCGACTCTGAGATTAAAATAAGATTAGCTCAAGCTACATCGGCTATGGTAAGGCTAACTACAATCTGGAATAGCAAATATATACGTTTCGAGTTAACATATTGTCTTTATCTCTCTCTAGTATTGTATATTCAAACTTATGGTTGCGAATCTTGGACTATAAGTGCCCTTTCCACCAAAAAACTACAAGGTTTCGAAAACAAATCTTACAGAAAACTTCTTGGAATAACATAAAACGGAATGAAGATAAACAAGTATATTAAATATAAGTGTAAATTATAAGTTTAATTGGTACATATGAACTAATATTACAGTCCATCCGTCGAAGAAAATTAAAATGGTACAGTCATACAATTAGACATGACAACCTCAGAAAAACAATCTTCCAAGGAATGTTTGAGTGCAATCTCAAATGTGGTAGGCCCAAAAGAAAATGGATTGATGATATCAAAGAATGGAGCAAGATAACTCAGTATGATTTAATGGTGAAGCAACACGACATAAGTGTATAACAGCCAGCTCATTGATTTCCCCTACGATTCGTGAGTCAAGGAATGAATTAAAGTAAAGTATATATATATGGTTAGGATGTATTATATGTTGGTTTAATTAAAGTTTTCATATAATTACGAACGCAATTTTATCAATATATACAAATATTTATTTAAGATCATATCTTTAATATGATTGGCTTAAATCATCGTGAAGTGGTCATATTACCCGATTATAGATATCACACTATATACACTATATAATACTGAATATTACTCACTAAAATAAATATATTACACACTTTGTTAAAATTAAATAGTTCTTTAATGTTATTAATTAGTTAGTGATTTAATATGTTATACTAACATTTTATTTCAATATATCGATAACTATAGTTAATATATCGATAACTATAGCGATTACACGTTTTAATACCTACTATAGTAGGTAAGTAAGTATAACACATCGGATTAAAATAGGTTGATTTAAATTAACTAAATAATATAAATATATATTTATATTATTTGTATACTCCAGATTATAAATCATTTCGAATACAGCTCGATGTCGTTTACATCAAGCTAATCCTTCACACACTTAGATAACAATATTCAATATGTATATTATATAGGTGTATTATATACAATAGATACCCTATGATATATTATTCATTGATATCACTATCTATATTCATTTATTGAAATATATAAAATTATCTCAATGGTTTATATTGGAATATAACAATTAATTAGTTAATTAATTTATAATTATTTGTCTATAGGATTTTCTTATGTGACTGCCGTAAGTTATACATTATAATGGAAAACATACAAACTAGTTTAAATAATCGATATAAAGAAATAAACTGTCTTTATATCGATGATTTTAATATATCTATATCTAGGTATTAGTTGGTAAAGTATTAATCATTATTAGAATACTAATTCTGAATATAGTCATCATGATATTCTTATAGGTATACATACTAGATTGCGGTTATCTTTAGAAATATCTTTATGTTAATGAGATTTCTAATTTAATGTATTATATGTAATGCATTAATAATTGTCAATGTTATATCAATATAAATATAAAATAATGTAATATTGTAGTGTTAGATATTGTAATATTGATTTGTTCGGTACTATATTTTGTAAACTATGATAATTTATAATGCGATGTTAAGTAATAGTATTTATAACATACGAGTGGGGAGACTTCGATGGGGAGGCATGTCACGAACCTGATCCATATCAATAATAATACAATATCATAAATGGTAACCCAATAAGGGGAAGGTTTTATGCCATGGCATAACATTATGAAAATATTTTCTAGAACTTTATGATTAAAAATGCGTTTTAGGATTACTTAAACATACATATACTAATAACTTTATACATATCTAATATAATATTACATATTTATATATTATATATATAAAGTATTATTATATATTATATTAACAATGATATTAATATATATAAACAATAAATTATGTATGACATTTATTTTATAAGCATTTAAACAAAATACCCTACAAAGAAGACTTGAACCACCCACAATGGGGGGAGAGTTGAACTATAATGTAAACCCATAATAAAGGGGTAAGTTCGCTATCGAAGCTAGAAGGGTAATACTGTCACGCTTCGGACAACACATAAGTAACATATTTAATTATAGCTACGTCAGCACTTTAGCCACGTGACATAGTTAGCCACGTGATATAGTTAGCCACGTGACATAGTTAGCCACGTGACATGGTTAGCCACGTGACATAGTTATCCACGTGACATAGTTAACCACGTGACATAGTTAGTCACGTGACATAGTTAGACACGTTATATAGTTAGCCACGTGACATAGTTAGCCACGTGACATAGTTAGCCACGTGACATAGTTAGCCACGTGGCATAGTTAGCCACGTGACATAGTTAGCACGAATTTAAGATCAGCAACCTCGGTAACCGAATAACTGGCTAACGGTGTCCACTCTACGAGTTTACACTCGGAGAAAACTACACTCGGAGAACATACGGGGATGATAACCACGTGATACCAGTAGTGTATCGGCCTCGTAGATAGACTACACTAACGGGATCGCTAACATCGCTCACATCGAAGTGATCACATGTCCGACAGTCCGACAATACTAATGTGAATGTTACGCTAATACACAGACTGGCTCCATGGCGCAATACACTCGTCGTGTGAACACGTAGATGTGGTATATCTAATCATTACCACTGCATCCATACTTAATAATAGTTTCTTAATTATAACGGGAGACTTAAGGTGACCGTCTTTTACAAACACACACACACATATACACACATACACACACATATATATCAGGTACAACGATTAAAAATTGGGACAGTTAGATAGGACATACTATTCCAGTATATGCTCGAGGAGCAAATATTGTAACAAAGAATACAACTTTCAGGAAAGGTAGTGGAAAAGCGTTAATTTTAATGTCTAACTTAATCGGAAAAAGACGCAAGTGTATCATATCATGATGGGGACACGAATAGCTGGTAATCCTGCATTAGCTATAGTAGTTTTAGTATATATACAACTACCGTTATAGCGATGATGTTGGTGGTACTGATATGCATACAATACATGCACACACTGCACGCATTCGTACGGAACCACGTAATATCATGTATGTCGTAGCATTCAGTCATAGTAGTTCTACAGAGTATTTATAATTTTTATTTATTAATTATAATGAATTCGTATCACAGATCACGATATACGATTATTTATATATGTCTTATTTAAAATAAATAATATATATATAAGAGCATATTTAATAGCAGCAAACACATTTGGTTCACACAAAAACTCTAGAATTCAAACATGGCATAGTCCTGGAGGTTTATATCACAACCAAATTGATTACATATTTGTGAGTAAACGTTTCTCCACGAGTGTAAATGTAAACAAAACAAGATCATTCCCAGGAGCAGATATCGGTAGCGATCATGACATGTTATTAATGACGTTCACTCTTCGACTAAAAAGTCCAAAGAAAAATAAATTTTCTAGAAATAAATTCAATCTTGACAAACTAAAAGATGCAGGAATAAAAGAAATATTTAAGCAGCAGATTGAAAATAAAGTAACTGAACAAAAATTAAATGTTAACGATAATATTGAAGAGAGTATACAGAAACTAAACAAACTTATTATTGATACAACAGATGAAGTTCTAGGAAAGTACAGAGAGAAAAAGAAAAGTTGGATAACAAATGAATTGCTAGACATGTGTGATCTGAGAAGACAATTAAAAAAGACGAAACATGAATCAGGAAGTAAATACAAGACTATCAATACTCAAATAAAAAGAGACATGAAAAAGGCAAAAGAAAACTGGATAAAACAAAAATGCGCAGACTTAGGAAACTGTCTAAACAGGAACAATTCAAAGAAAGCATACCAAATCGTTAAAGACCTAACAAAAAGGAAGAATAAAATCGCTGTAAACATACAAGACAAAGACGGAAAATGTATCACTGATAAGGAACATGTTTTGAAAAGATGGACAGAGTATTGTTCAGAATTATATAAACATCAAGCCAATGGAGACAAGTCACTACTTAATGTAAAAGAGCCAACAAATCAAGAAAACTTTTCAATTCTGGAATCTGAAGTTGAAGCGGCTATACAATCCTTAAAAATTGGAAAATCACCGGGTGTTGATAACATCCCAGCTGAACTATTGAAAGCTGGAGGACATATACTAACAAAAATATTTACAAATATATGTAATTACATATGGGAAACAGGAATATGGCCTTCTTGCTGGACAAAATCTTTGATAATAAGTCTGCATAAGAAAGGAAGTTTCCAGAAATGCGAAAACTATAGAACAATTAGTCTTATTTCACACTCAAGTAAAATTATGTTGAAAATAATCCTACGCAGACTACAGCACTTCACAGAAGAATTTTTATCAGAAGAGCAGGCTGGTTTTCGCAAAGGAAGAAGCACAAGTGAACAGATTTTTAATCTCAGAGTAATTTCAGAGAAGTACTCGCAACATAATAAGCCACTATACCACGTTTTTATCGACTTTAAAAAAGCTTTCGATCGTGTTTGGCATAGTGCATTATGGTCTACAATGAAAAGATTCAATATCAACTTAAAATTAATTGAAACTATAGAAAACCTATATAGTAAGGCAGAAAGTGCTGTATATATTGATGGAAAAGTTGGAGAATGGTTCCGGACAACAACAGGAGTGAGACAAGGATGTTTACTTTCGCCGACGCTATTCAATATAATGCTTGAACAAATTATGAATGACGCTCTAGATAAACATGATGGAACAGTAAATATTGGTGGAAAGATTATAACTAACCTAAGATTCGCGGATGATATTGATGCCTTAGCCGGATCGGAAAAAGAATTACATAATTTGATAACATTAATCGATAATACTTCACGTTCTTATGGTATGGAAATAAATGGTACAAAAACGCAATTAATGACGAATTCTGAAGGTAGATTTACATCTAATATTAGTATAAATAACACACCATTAAAAGTAGTTGATTCATTTAAATATCTAGGAGCGATTATTGATGACAAAGGTTCTAAAGCTGAAATTCTATCTAGAATTGGTCAAACAATCGCAGCCTTATCAAATTTAAATGTAATATGGTATGACACTTCGCTACATCTTAAAGCCAAAATTCAATTAATGCAATCTCTTGTGAATTCAATATTCTTATATGTATGCGAAACTTGGACACTAAGTAAAGATCTGCAAAAACGAATACGTGCTCTAGAGATGAGATGCCTTCGGAGATTACTAAATATTAACTATAAAGATAGAGTCACGAACGTGGAAGTTAGAAGACGGGTAACATGTCAAATCGGCCCACACTCAGAACTATTAGCAAAGGTTATTGAAAAGAAACTCAAATGGTTCGGTCACGTTATTAGGTCTGACACAATATCAAAAACAATTCTGCAAGGAACTGTTGACGGTATAAGAAGAAGAGGACGACCGAAGTTACAATGGCAAGACAATGTTGTCGAGTGGACTGGCATGGATATTGTAAAAGCAATGAGAGCGACGATGAGCAGAGAAGGATGGAGAAAAGTTACATGGAATTCAACGGCGCCCCTACGGCATCCAAATGCTATGGGATAGGTTAAAGGTTAAAGGTTTAAATATATATATATATATAAATATATGAACACACATACACACATACATACGTACATACGTACACACGTTGTGTATCATGTTACTCGCCGGGGTATTGCGTCAGCCTACTTAGATGTAGAGGTGTTCTTTTTTCAAGGTCATATTTCGTGATTTTCCTTTTGGCAATTATTGTATATATAATATATATATAATATATTATATATATATATATATATATATATATATATATATGCATATATATATATTTATACAAATGATATAATTAACTGTGTGTATATATCACGTGACAACATACCACGAACCGCCGCCACAATACTAATTCGCCTAGATACTCTAGCACGCGTACACTGTATCTTGTATGCACATGCGTGCTGACGTCATATCCGGCCATTACGTAACGTAAGAGCTTCGAGAAGGACATGAACTTCGAGGAGGAATCGACCTCGTCCTTCGCCATACTGACCTCTAACTCGACGACCACGTGGTCGCCGTTTAACGACACCACCACCACTACCGCCTCCGCAGGTCCCCCTACCGGCCGGAAACCCCTGGTGAACATACTATTAGTCATACTGTTGACCTCTATAGGAGTAGTTAACAACACCGCGGCTCTCCGTGTGCTGTGGAAATGTCGCGCTATCCGTCGAAGCAATCATTTCGTATTCATTTTCAACCAATCAGCGGCCGACTTGCTGTGTTGCGCCAGCGTAGCGATGACCAACGTCTTGGACTACGGTATTGATACGCCCCTTTTGACCGGTGGGCAGCGGTGGTGGTATTGCGTATTCTGGCGTGGGTTATACGTCACTTCCGTAGGGTTCTTCGCTAGTTCCTACAACCTGGCAACCCTGTCCGTAGACCGCACGTTCAGCGTACGACTGCCCATAGCGCATCGGACGATGTCCAGAAGAGGTCAAAAGTTCGTGGTGGCGGCTATCTGGATCGTGGCCTCACTGGTAACGCTGGCCGTGTCGTTGCTAGGCAACGGGGTCGACCCGGAGAGCGGACGGTGCGTGTACCGCAGCAAACCTAGCGATCGGGTTGCGTACCGAGCTAGGACGCTGTTCGTAACCGCGGTCTACAACGTCGTACCGTTCCTCGTGATGAGTATCAGTTACGCGACCCTGGTGAGCAAACTTAACGATATCGATAAAGACGCCGGTGGCGTCACCCCTCGGAAGAATAACGCGCTAAAAGCTATCCTGTTCGTGATAGCCGCCTACCTAGCGATGTACGCCCCCAGATTCGTAGTGATATGTTTCATATACGCCGGCTCACCTATAGACCGTCAGAGTTACGTGTACAAACTGGCGGCTATGCTGATTCTGCTGAATGTGGCCGTTAACCCGCTGATATATACGCTCAGGTACTCCGAGTTTCGCCGAGAACTTTGTCGGCAGTTCAGGCGACTCGGCTCCTCTCGGAACTCGGTAGGTAGCAGCACCGCCAGTAGTAGCAGTAACACCGCCAATCAGCGGGTCTCATCTTGACCGGAAGTCGTCACACGTGGCGTCGTTGTTGTCATTGTTTACAACTGAGATGTATAAAACCCCCCACCGGGGCCCCCATTCTATAGTATACGTATTTATTTAGTATATATTTAACTATTAGATATCGGATACACCTATTAGGTATACAACATTATCTAGAAGGGAGCCCCTGTATATCGTCCGTATGTGTATTAATACAGAAATGATATCCGATATGCTAATTGGCCGGCACTGTTATACGTTGTAACTAGTAGGTAATTAGCGTAATGTGTGTTGTACGCGCTGAAAATCGCATATTATTTCTATCTTACGATGTATACAATGTATACAATGTACACCGTGTACACAATGTACACCGTGTACACAATGTATACAATGTACACAGTGTACACGTCATTACTACCGAATAGTTAGTGAGTCACTATTACGCGTGTATACGGGGGCGTATCATAGGTATCACAGGCCCCGCCCTCATATAGGGAAACAAAGTTTAAAGTTGTGGATATTATCCTATTATAGAACACCTATTATCAATAATTTCACATTCTAAGAAGAATGACTTTATTAGATACAATATATACTATAATAACCTATATTTTGTACCATTTCATTACATTTTTATAGATTTAAAATATAAGCTGCCCCTAAATTCAATCCTGGATCCACCCCTAATATCGTGTGAATTCGTTGTTTTAATATTACTATAGTTAATATATGTTTACAGGTGGCTAATGGCTTATACTTGTTGTCACATGTCGCCATTCTATGTATATATACGTACACGAAGACAAATTCACTAATAAAATTCTACATCATTATTTCAATACATTTGTTTTAATATAAATTATTATTTTATAAATAATGATTAATTTACCCAATATATTGATTTATCATGAATTAGATCGATACTTATATCTTAGCTTTAGTGTGAAGTTGAACGTCTAAAGAGGTGCTATATAACATAAGACACGCCCATATGTGAGTGGTCCTAACACACCAGGATAACAAGTAGGTCAGTTACACTTGATACATTATTAACATAGCTGGACCTACTTCGCTTGTCCGAACTGAATCCTTACACCACCATGCATAATATGGTAGTATGTTTATAACTCGTATAAATGATAGTATGGCATCGATATGGGGTGGGAAATAACTATAGGTTCTATAGAATCGCGTGTTTAATTATTTCAATTATTTAATGTTTAATATAGCATATTTTTTACAAGTTTTATAAATGTATGCAAAAAATCTTGATTTCAATTCTGAAGTTTTCGTCCAATTAATATATCAAGTGATATTATTGTATTTGTAGATATTGACAAAGCAAACCTATTACAATTAAACAAAATGATGATGACATGATGATGAAATGTAGACAAATTGACTATATAAATAAATACTCATTTTATATTAGGGTTTATATTACCTGTATACACGAATGTTGCAATCATAATAAAGTGCATACGTGTATACATACTAAATACAACCTATAGGTGAATATATATATATATAAATATTAAATCACTGTGTGTGGCTCATTTGGCTAAGGTGTCAGATACACATGTGTTAGAGGTAGGACAAGCCTAGTCCGGACCAATAAAATGGGTCTTAAAATAATATTTAGAAGTGATCTTATATAATTATGTATAAATAAATGATCGAATCTCGTTAAAATCATAGATGCCTTAACACGAGAGCGGCTTGGAAGGGACATTAGAGCCGTATGGTTATAAGTGAAAACTTCACCTAAGTTCCTGGATGGGATGAAAGGACTCCACCAAAATGTCTAACAATAAAAATATATATATACTATAGTATTACAAAATTAATCATGCGGATGATATTAAACTATAGTTATTCCTACTTACCTCTGTTACTTGCCTATAAGCCTCTTCTTCCAGTAGATCTGTGATAACCTTAAGGGAACCAAGTGTCTCCAAAAATACGCCCACATTTACATTTAAATATATTTAATCTATAGATAAGAAACGCTATTTTCATTCTAAATAATCCACTACATTTATTATTTGCTGATTGCCAAAAAATGTTCTGCTATATATTAATATTATATATATCTATAGATTACTGTTTATGTTTTTAATATATATATTATAATTATAATTATATATTTCTATATATTTCTATATAAAATGATATTTTGAAAATTACCAATAATTAAAAATAATAAATTAGTAAAATAAATACGCATAAATAAAAATATATTTAACAATATACAAATAAAAAACATCGACACTGTGTCATAATATATCATTTTTATATAATAGAAATGTTAGGGGGAAATATTTAATATTGAACCGTGAGGACGAATTTTAACACAGGTATATAGCCATAATTAATTATTCTAAGTAAAATGGATTTGAAAATTACTAATTTATACTACTATTACCATTACCAGCTTTATAAAACATCGTTTTTGTATAACTTCTAATGAATATAATTATCTGAAAATTTTTTCTTCAAAATGTTGTGACACTAGGATGCCTATAACCTTTGTTAGGAAATCTCGGAAACAAAAGTAACTTATCCAAAGCCATCCATATAATATCCATAAGTTAACCATAATATATATATAAATATAGGATATAACACATAAAAATACATACATGCATACATATTAGTTATATACAATTATCATTAATAAAAAGAATGTGACGCAAACTTGCACACTTTATCAAGTTCTATGATTAGATGCTCCTCCTCCTCCTCCTCGATGTGCTTAATGGCCGCACTAACGCTGATTATGTCAATAGATGGCGTTTGTTTACAAGTATTGCACGTTGCCTGATGTATGGTAAGTGTGGCGAACACACTGTTGTCAACAATATTAACTCTCATTTACATGATTTATTGAATACAATAAGTAAGCCTATCGATACAATCAAACGTAATAGTTTTCACGAGAAAGTATGCAAAGAGATTATCGTGAGAGATTATGCCAAGATGATTATCGTGAGAGATTATGCCAAGATGATTATCGTGAGAGATTATGCCAAGATGATTATCGTGAGAGATTATGCCAAGATGATTATGAAGAATATTCACGTCTCAAGTGCGACTGGATGTCATTAGAAATAAATATATTTGTTAAAGCTATTCAAGTTCATATTAGTTAATATTAGTTACACTTAGTTAATATTAGAGATATTACATTTAAAACACATGGGTGCATTTATGTAACATATTGTTCGTATGTTCTTGGTGAGAATAACTAGAACAATAACTAAAATATAGAGAATAGTACAGAACATAAAATAGAATTGTATCTGGTATCAATAATATAGCTAAGTGTATCTTGCATAATTATGATGTATTGTTAGTTATATACAACTATCTATAGCTACAACAATAGATACTGTTGTATGTAAACAGTACAATGCCCTCTACCGCCCCCTGGCGTTTCACTACCCACCAACATGTCATAAACTAAAGGTTTATATATATTTATAATAATTCCAAATCAAAATTTGCTATTCATCATGGGAAACTTCAACGAATACTTTAGTCCACCTCACTATATGGTAGAATACATACAATATACTGTATAATACATACATATACTGAATAATACATACACTATACTATATAATATGTATTGTATACAATATACTGTATAATATATATATACTATACTGTATAATACATACAATATACTGAATAATACATACACTATACTATATAATATGTATTGTATACAATATACTGTATAATATATATATACTATACTGTATAATACATACAATATACTGTATAATACATACAATATACTGTATAATACATACTTATACTGTATAATACATACACTATACTGTATAATACATACATTTTACTGTATAATACATACATTATACTGTATAATACATACAATATACTGTATAATACATACAATATACTGTATAATACATACACTATACTGTATAATACACACAATATACTGTATAATACATACAATATGCTGTATAATACATACTTATACTGTAGAATACATACACTATACTGTATAATGCATACAATATACTGTATAATACATACAATATACTGTATAATACATACAATATACTGTATAATACATACTTATACTGTATAATACATACACTATACTGTATAATACATACACTATACTATATAATACATACACTATACTGTATAATGCATACACTGTACTGTATAATACATACACTATACTATATAATATATACACTATACTGTATAATACATACACTATACTGTATAATGCATACACTATACTGTATAATACATACACTATACTGTATAATACATACACTATACTGTATAATACATACATTTTACTGTATAATACATACATTTTACTGTATAATACATACACTATACTGTATAATACATACACATTGCTAAAGTTAAAGTTGTTCATAAGAGCGGTAAGAAAGATAATATGGGTAATTAATAATTACTAATTATAGACCTATCTCATTACTTTCTCAAATGTCTAAAATTATTAAACAAATCTTCTAAATTATATTAATAAACATAATATTTTGATAGATAGAGGTCTACCGCAAATGCAATAGACTGCTTAATAGATAGTATGTCTAACAAATTAGATAATACATATGAATGTTTAACTGTATCAATAGATCTAAAAAAGCTTTTGATACATTAGAATCTAATGATTAGATAATGGTATACTATTTAAAAAGTTATCTAATTTTTGTATCAGAGGAATATCGCTTGATTTATTACATATCTATCTAACTAATAGAAAACAATATGTGTATTACCACAATGTTGAATCTAATTTACCTAGAATGAATATAGATATTCCTCAGGGATCTGTACTGGGACAATTACTGTTTCTTCTTTATATTAATGATATATCTAGCGTTATGGATGAAAATAGCTGTATTCTATTTGCTGATGACACTACGCTGCTATTTATTAATATGGACCACTGTGCATTGGAAAATAAAGCTAACAAATATATTGGTTACATCTATTCATGGTTATGCTTTAATAAACTAACATTAAATTTAGATAAAACGTTGTATACAAATGTTGGCCTTTATAAGCCTCATACATTTAATATTTCATAAATATTAAAAATTAATATTCATTAAATGGCGTACCTATTAAATGTACTAATAAATTTAAATTTCTTGGTGTCAATATTAATAATAGACTCACTTGGAAACTTCATATTACGATATTAGCTTCTCGGTTATCTAGAATACTAACAGTAATTTACAAACTTAGAAATAAAATTGATAAACAGTCATTATTATTACTGTATAATTCTTTATTTTATTCAAGATTAACATATTATGCTCTAACTTGGGGTTCACATTATAAACATACTTTAAATAAGATAATTATTCTGCAAAACAAAGTATTGAAATGTATATATTGAGATTTAATATTGATTTTATCTATAAAAGACATAAGTTTTTAAAATTATGTGATATATCATATATAGTTAATATATCATTATTAAAAAATGCATATATTGCTTATACTGATAATGCTAACACTAATCTCTTACATAAATTTGTCAAAAGTACTTATACATATACTAGACCTAGATACGCATTTGTTATTCCTAAATATAGATTAAATATTAGTAGGAGTAGATATACATGCAGTACATTTTGCTAGTATTAAACTATGGAATAAACTCAATACAAAAATTAAATTGATAAAAAAGATCACATTATTCATTAAAAAGTTAAAAATGTACTTGTACTAACAATATTCAATTTTATTAACATCTATACTCATTTCATATTCTCCCTGGTTAATCTGGATGAAGAATACTGGCTATTTATGAAGCTCTCAGTGGATCATCAAAGCTGTAATGAGAACTTATTTGTAATATGCTATTATTATTTTATTATTTGTATTGTTATGATTATACATTCTGTTTATTTAACTTGGTTTATATGCATCGTTCAAGTGTGTACTATGGTTATATGGGATGATACATATGCATGTTTGAAACTCTAACAATAACGAGTTTGATACACTCAGGGTCTGATCAACCCATATGGGGCATGGGCAACCCTGAAGCTTCCTTCATGTGTTGATTCTCATAATTACTTATAGTGATAACTTGTTCGATGTATTGGCTAATATTATTATAAAAAAATGTTTAAATATCTTTAAAAATACCATTGTTATATAATATATTATGCATATGGCATTAGTAAGGTCAAATACCTCGAAAGTCTTACTTGACTATTTTATTTGTCCGTTTATTTTTTTTCTTTTATAATGATTACAATAATAAAATGTATCTTATCTTATCTATATTGTATGTTATCTCTAAACCACCTGACTGCTGACTCCGCCCTTCCATCCTCAATCCGCTCAAATCTACAAGTAATCTATTATACATATACATAGTAATATATTATTGCAATTATATATTTCATTTGTTACTATCGTTGTTTCTACTTTATTTTTGTTTACAAGTAATATTTACAATTAAATCTATTAATACTGGTGTCATAATATAATATAATATAAATTAAAATATTCTGATAATGAAAATAAAAATACATATATTGCATGGTACTTTATTAAAATTAATTTCTTTATATGGCTAGCGTTGCGCAGTTTCTACACGGCTAAACCTTCACCCGAACTCACGCTTCAAGTACGATTTAGCTTCTCGAGGTAGCTCTGTACCTTAGAGAAGGAATCGCCATCCGCTGGGAACTTTCGTTCCAGTCTCCGCAACGGTTCATTCTCGGGGGAGGAACTAGATTCGGTATCGTTACTTTCAGACTCGGATGCATCTGAAGAAGAACCGTCTGCGGAAGTTGAAGTGGAAGGCGTTGAACAGTGTTCTTTAGTGATGGGACTGGTTTCGTTGTTAGGCTCCTTCTTCGCGAACGTTTCAATGGTTTCCATCTGTCGTATGAATATATATTTTATTTAGTCGTTAATATAATTCTTTAATATACTTATATTAGGATATATTCGAATATAATTAGGAATATATATATATTTATTTTAAATTGTTTACATGCGTACGCATTATTGATTCTATTAAATCATGGATATATTAATATATATTATTTATAATAGTTTAAATCGAAACGTGAAATTATTTTCTGATAGATCAAGTTTAACTTAAATTCAAATGTATACAATAGTAATGTCACATTTATATGAATATATATATATATATCATTGTATATTTAAAACTAAAACCTGCATATCTGTCAACTTGCTGCATTCAATATTGTCAACATTTTTAATCTCGAAGTTACCTATAATATAATACAAATAATTATATAATAATTAGTAGGATTGATAAGTGATGTAAATGTGAATAATTTAATAAAATATTACATGCTGATATAATAATCTTATTTACTTTAATATTTAGTTCGATAAGTATACTTATATATAAATTAAATTGAAATAGATTAAATAGATAGCAACAGTAAATAAATGGGAAATACAAATATCGTGTATTAAATAAATGTATGAATGAATTAATAATTATGATATTATTAATGTTATTATTAATAACTATGATCTTAATATGTTTATAATTGTTATGATAATAATGATGTGTAGTTCAATTATGATAGAGGAATCATAAAAGATAAATAAAAATATATTTATAATTACAATAATCAAACAAATTATAAGTATAGTCTATGAACAAAAAAGTAATATAAATATAAGCATATATGCTTATATATACACGCATGTTAGAGTGCTTCAATTACTAGTCTTAAATGATGAAATAACTATCATGTGACTATTACTAGTTAGATATATTGATACCGATCATGTGATCACGTGATATACAATACTGACCTCTGACCAGTATATTCTTGTGTAGAATATTTTTTAAATCATTTCCTTTCTCATTAGAGGCACACAACTTCGAAATAACAAAATCTATCCTATTATTCATTGCGTGAAACTCTATAAAACAATGATGATTATAATACATGGAGGGAGGGAGAGAAGATGATAATGATTTGAGCTGTTAGTGTGTATATAATAATTTCCTGAATTTAAAGTTAATTATTAAATATCGTAAACGAGGTTATAATATTAGCACATAAATGCATATAAATAGTAGTTATTTACGATATAACTGAGTGTCAATATGTATTAAATTATTCATACAATATTTACGAATTTAGAGCATATTATAATATCGTATTCATCATAAGAATTATGATGATAATAAAAAAATAAAATAAATAATTCATAATTAAAATTATTATACATAATTTATCAAAATATTAATATATATACATATTAGTATATATTATATTATATTATGTATATATTAACCTTTACAAAGCAGGATGTATTCTTGCAGGTACAACTCCGTGTTTTCCATAGCCACGCTGTAATTATGTTATTATTGTAATTACGTGTGATTATATGGTTTAACTATTATTATAATGGACATATCATTTAGTGAATATCAGAATATTCGATTAAACAAGTAAAGCATATAATGTTATGCTCTCGGTTTTCATATAATGTTGATGATAATATTTATGATATTCATTCTATTATATCAATGATATCTATTGATTTTAATAATTTATTTATATAGTATCCTTATCTTCTAAATGAATGTAATCATTATGATTATTTACGATATGTTGTATCTTCTTAGATTCGAACACTAATTCAGACATTTAAATATGTTTCCCAAATGATCATTTCCCTTTTTTTCTTTTTCATAATTAGCTTATACATCCGCTAATATTTTGGAAACTGTTAACTATTCATGTAGGTTTATAACACTTTAAAGTTAATATCATTAAACAGTCTATTTTTATATAGTTCTAGTTTGCGTTTATTTTCCATCTTTTAACTAATGATTCGATAATTATTATTCTATTTTAATAATGTTATAAAGAATTGTTGATTTATTGTCGATATTTAGCTAATTTCTCTAATTACTAGTGCATATAAATAGACTAATAATCAGTTATATAAATATTATCAATTCGAAATTTAGTCTTTTACACCATACTAAGATGATCATAAACTATCAAAAATAAACTATCAAATCAATGAAAATAAAGTCATTATATATATATACATTTTAAATATTACTAACTTCTTATCCAAAGTATAGTATTTCTGTAAATGTGTTATTATTATAAATTAATATTTAAATATGTATTGTATATATATATTGCAATATATACCATGGTATACAAATAATATATATATATATATATATATATAATTTGTATATATATATATATAAATAAGGAAATATATTTCTCGCTCATTACGTAATATTAATATAATAATGTATTATATAATAATAACCTTATTGATATCCTGTTTCATAACACTTGTCTTATTCACATCTGAAGTCGATTCATCACCTGTATGTAGATATATTGTTTAGTATTAGGTATTAAGTATTATAACTGTAGTATAGTTAATGAATACGAATGAATTAAAAACAAATTAATCGAATCCCTTATTTAAATCCATTGGTATTATTTTATAAATTCACTTTTATTCCTATAGGTATATATTTCTTATAGTATTTATTATATTTCTTATAGTATTAAATAGTTAATGTTTACCCTTATAGAATAACATCATTTGAAAGTTATTAGTTATGACATCTATACATAAAACTGATTAATTCATTGGTATTATCAATGACATCAGACGGACGTCATTCGCTCGCTGTCTCTGAAATAGTTACGTTATGTACTCCGAGCTAGATACTTTTCAGTGGTATATTTAATTATAATTCAATGATTTAATTCGTTGTATTAAATATATCAAGGAAATGTATATATCTGGGAAATAAAAATACATTTATATTTAAATTGTATTTCTATATAAATATGTTATTAAAAAAACGAATTTATTTATAAATCGGTTCGAATTAAACGATTTTTTTATATTATTGATGTCGAAATTCCAATTAATAACTACATATCATCTTCATATGTCAATCATATTATCTATTTGTATTCGTATCACCCATGACAGGTGGTCGAATTTATCACGTTTATTCTCTTCGGGAGAATAATGATTAACAAATAATCAAAGAATACTTATTATATCTTTATATTGAATACTGTAGTTTAGTATGTTAACTAATTTTATTTTGAATCGTGGGTATGGCCCCACCTATACTTCCTGGGAATCAACCAATCAAAATGATTTTAAAAAGGATGCAGTAAAATCGTAAATGGGCGGAGCTATACGAATATATGATAATGTTATTAATACACTGTTTAAGACCGATTAAATTCGCAACATACTCAAAAAGCACCCATATTATATATGTTTAGGTTTGATATCGTTATTATTATTTTATATTATGTATGTACCTTAATTAAGTATTTATTTATAAAAAACATTATCATTGACGTATATATTTAAATATATATATATATATTAAATTGAATTAAATTGAATTTCACGTATTGGTAAACCATCAAAATGGCAAAAATTTAAATTAGTATCTAAGAATATACTTAATTAATACAGATTATTGTAAAAAAAAATAATGATAATATTAATAATAAAATAAAAATGAGTTATAAAAGCATAGATCATCAGACAAGAGATCGATGATATAGTGAGTTATTGGGAATATATACGGATATATATATATATATTACCATGTGCTGAATAGTGTATGTTCTCATGACTAATCACTTCGGATGATGATGAAATGTGGGCCGGGGAACCAATGATAACTGAGCTCTCCACATTGTTACTGATGTTCTTTGTCGAATTACAAGACTTCGCCAATGATATATAACTAGACCTATTAAATGTTATATATATACATATTATAGATATATATATAACATATACATTTAATACACATATTAGTATAATATGACATATACTGTGCACTGCAGCAGTGTGCAGTCTATTAATAACTACTAAAATAACCGTGCTCTCCTCAAGTCGCTGTCGTTCTCTTCCGATATCGTTGAAAGCGGCCTACCTTCTGACTGCAGACAATATGTGCAGTCTGACTCATCGCAATTCCTTCTCTACAATCAGGCGGTATTGTGTACGTGTGTGTATGGTTACGTTAAAGATGTTGCGAAGCAGAGATATAACACTCCCTATCTAATAATGTACATTTAGTTTTCATCATATAACTAATAGTTTAAAACAAATTATTTTACATTTTAAATGTGTATAGTTTTATAATAATTTGTATTATAAATAACACATAGTTCCGAAAGTTGAACCTATATAGGTGGCGCTGTTCGTTTTTTCACTACAAAATCGGAGTATACGATTTTGCCCGTGTTATATCTTTCCTTAGAACACATGTGTGCTCAGGTAATCACGTGGTTAAGTATTCACCGAATGTCACGTGGTCACGTGATCGGTACCTCGTGATACCACGTGATCCATAGTAGGTAATACTCGTTAGCTTACAACCGTTAGTGTGTACGCATACGTACGCTAGGAATATGTCAATATATTAATTATTATATATATATATAAACAAACCGCTAGAAATCTCTTCCTTTTGAAGAATTTGTTGTAAATTCCTTTTGGAGTCAGTCTCATATTGTTATCGATTGAGGGAATTTGAGGAACCGCTTCGAGTCAATAACTGATCGAATAGACTATCTTTAGTTATGCGTATAGTAGTTTTGTTAGTTATTTAATGCACGTTGTATTCTACATATATGTAATGTTATGGTATTTATATTTCACTCAATTTAAAAAATGTAGTTTTTAAATCAAATTTATTAATTATTTGTTGATAAAAGTAAATATTATATAATTATTTATGTATAGGTTATTTATAACAAATATCATAGATTATTTACTTAATAAATACTAATATATTGAAATTAGTGAAAACTCAATTTAATCTTAATTAAAATATTACTTATTCTTAAGACTAATTTATAATACTTTATGAATACCAAATCATTGTATTGCTGACATATTATTGGACAATAATCTACATATATTAACGCTACCTATAGGAACTATACACTAGATTAACAATAAAATAATGGATATCTCGAGCGAAATATATGTCATACCTACAATAAATTATATGTGTGTATCGGTACTTAAGTTATTATATTATATTTTGTATTGCACAGTTACATTTAAAATGAATATTAGAGTTTTAAATTATATTTTGGATTTATCAAAAATAAAAGTATTAGTAGTTGTTTGTATTTAATTAGTTATATGATGTTTAATACATTAATATTACCGTATGTATTCTGCAGACCAAAGTAAAAGCGATATTTGATTTGTTCGAATGTTTTAAAGTTACGTATTTATTTAATATAAATATATATGTATATATATATAATAATAAATTATATTATAAACAATGTATTATAAAAGAGTATGGAAAATGCCTATAGGTATTCCTTATATACACTGAACACTGTTCAGTGAACAGTGTAAAATAAATACCTAACTAAAAAGATGAATGTGATTATGGGTTTTTTCTCATCAATAATGACTCATTGAAATCTTAAAAGGGAAAGTTATTTATACAATGTATATGGACTTCAGTAATTCTGTTCATGCAGTTACGTGTGGGTTTTAGTTAATTATTTAAATGTGGATATATTTCGATATAATCACATAGCATAAATACAGCCCCTTACTACATAAGTTGTAGAACACCCATACAGGGTATTAATCTCTTAATGATGGGGGAGGGGAACCCATAAGCACACTCATCTATGCGGTGTTAGTTGTTTTACATGTTTTACAGCCTATTATAATACACTATAGTCTATTATAGCATGTTAGTGTTCATTTTATGTACTATGTATATTATAGTATTAACATTTTCCTTACTTTCAGTTCTCGTTACTTAATGTTTTGTGTTCCCGTTTAGGTTTACCTATCGTATGTCCCCCTGTACCTGGTCCGTACAGTGTACGGCGTACACTCACAAAGATAAGCTAGTCATTATAGGCCGAAAGCTAGTCATTATTATTTGGTCTAAAACGACTCGGTTACATTTATACATTTATCAAACCTAGTCATCCAATGACTCGGTTATTTATTTGATAATTTATAGCTAGTCATTCATATTAAATAGTTTTTTTTATTTAAATCTAGTAGTTACAATATATTCACTTTATTACTCGTTGAATATTAATTTATTGGCACACCTATAAACAAGTATTATTTATTGAAAATAAAATTATTTAATAAGAATGTTACTAATATAAATATAATATGAAATTTCATAAACTATATTATATTAAATTGATAAATTATAGTATTGAATATATAAATAAATAATGATTAAGAAATGATGTGGATATTTATATCATATTTTATTATAAAAAATATATCAAATCACTTAAGATGCATTAAAAGTTTAAATAAAAATATGCATAATATATATATATATATATAATGTAAATATTATATAAGTATAATACATACATATATTATTATTTAAATAGTACAATTAATATTATCATATATATTATATATAATAAATACGAATATAAATTTTAAAAGTTATAAATATATATTAAAGTACATACATATATTATAATTTAATTCTATTATATAAAGATGTGACTTTTTTAAATATTTTCACATCATCTTGCAAATCAAATAATATTTTTTGTATAAAAGATAACATTAATTTAATATTATTAGGATAATTAATATTATATATATAAAAACTACAATAAAACGATATAAATATAACACGAAAATCGTCATGTGATAATATATGTTGATTTTCAACATATAATTTAAACATACTTTCTTCTTTATTAAATAATATATATATATTATTATTGAGTTGAATGTCCATATAAAAAATATACATATATGTATACGTTACTTCTATAATTATGCGTATATATAGTATGTATATATATAGTATATAATATATATATATATATATATATATTAATAGTATTTTATCAATTGCTATACTATTGCTAAGTATATATGTTTAATGGCTTAAATAAATTTAAATATTATAAATATATATATATATATTTAATTTATAATATATTATTAATTATATTATTATATTATATTATATTATTAACATTATATTATCAATTTCTTATAATAGCCATTTTTAAATTTAAATTTAATTAAATTATGTCAATAATAAATATTAAAATATATATGGGGTATACACATTTTATACGTACTAATATGTACTTACAAATATAAGAAGAATGCACTTTTGTAACGGGTTATATTAAATATTATTATAAACTATAATTTATAATGTATTTAAAATAATGAATAACAGCTATACAATTATTGTTTACATATGTCACCAATGCAACATATAAACAGGATATGACGAAAACATATTAATATCAAAGAGTTTTCCAAAGATATAAGAATTAAATTAAGTATTATTATATTTATTATATATGAAATAATTTTAATTACATTAAATAGATATCATATATATCATATATATATATATATATATGTATACAATCAGAAAAACAAGCTAGTCACTATAAGCCTAAAGCTAGTCATTAACGAGGATGAATATTTGTATGAATTAAAATGTCTATAAGCTATACACAAAAATGTAATTGTATATATATTTTATATATATATATATATATATATATTTGTACAGTATATATATAGTATACATATTTGTGACTAGCTTATAAACATGTTATATATTATATACTATATAATACATACACTATACTGTATAATACATACACTATACTGTATAATACATACACTATACTGTATAATACATACACTATACTGTATAATACATAGACTATACTGTATAATACATAGACTATACTGTATAATACATACATTATACTGTATAATACATAGACTATATTACGTATGTTCAATACAACTATATACGGATATTCTATTCTACCTACTTCGGAAAATCTTTGATAATAGTATAATATAAAAATTTATATAATCACATAATTTAATCATTTTTTATTTTATAATTATGATTTTCTAATTTGTTTTCTTTTATATGACTGGGCACAATATTTTCGACTCTTTACCGATAAACTCCTTTGTCTCTTCAAATTTGATATATAAATATTTTATTTTCTGAATGTCCTTATTCTTTGAGATTGTGATCTTGCTTTATCGGTTTTGCATCTATTCATTGTTACTGGTGATACATAGCATGCATTTAATGTATATATTTCTTTACACTCTCTACTGAGATAGGGTCTTGTACAGGTAATATTTTTTGCAGAAACCATATTATCAATTCACAACTATAAATAATATGTGATGTTATATATTTTTAAAATTTGAATATTATATATTTTTGTTTATATACTTGTTTATATACAATTTATGATACCATTACCACTATATGAATGATTACATGAATAATATTTATTGTACTTATATACAATAAATAAATAATTAATAAACATCTAATATGTATATATTACAATATAGTTATATAATAAGTAAAAAAGGAACCATTTAATAGCAATATGCTTTCGAGAAAGGATTCCACACAAAAACATATTAGAATAAAAGAACAAACACAAAAGAAATATGATAATAATATAATAAATAATATATAATAAAATTAAATTATACAGTGAATGAAATACTTCCAATATCATGTGCGGTAAATATCTACTCACAACATGCACACATAGCATGCCGGAATGGCTTTTATCGGCTACATGTCTTGGTGTATTATTCGAAAAGGATATTATTGGTATATAATATATTTACATCTTAGATAACTGCAATATGGTGGAATTAATGGTACATGCTATGAATAGCGTTACATACACCTAAGACAAGAGTACTCTAATAAATGAGATGTAAATAACATAAAATATATAAATAATCGAACAATAAAAAATAAATAATAAATTTGAGTAAATAATAGCATAATAAATAAAATAATATCTTCAATATCAGAATATGATATTAACTTAAATCTTGCTCCTGGCTTCGATATATGTTTCATAAACTGAAGTAAACTAGAGTATGAATGAATACAATTAGATGAATCAATATTTACTTATATAGAATTTTAAAACTTATTTAAAAAATTACTATAAGTAATTTAATTTTTGATAATGTAATCAAATTCATTCTAAAGAATACAACAAGAAATATATAAACATTTAATATTTGTATTGAGTTTACTCATTTTAATATAGAATAAGTTATCATCTCTAAAACTGTAACAGATGACGAAGACTGTAAATGAATAAAGATTTAAATATAATTAATAAGGCAGAAGAATTTAACTTATTTACAATTTATGAAAAACAGAGATTATTTTCGATAATTTACAGTAATAGTATTAGTAGTAGTAGTAGTAGTAGTAGTAGTAGTAGTAGTAGTAGTAGTAGTAGTAGTAGTAGTAGTAGTAGTAGTAGTAGTAGTAGTAGTAGTAGTAGTAGTAGTAGTAGTAGTAGTAGTAGTAGTAGTAGTAGTAGTAGTAGTAGTAGTAGTAGTAGTAGTAGTAGTAGTAGTAGTAGTAGTAGTAGTAGTAGTAGTAGTAGTAGTAGTAGTAGTAGTAGTAGTAGTAGTAGTAGTAGTAGTAGTAGTAGTAGTAGTAGTAGTAGTAGTAGTAGTAGTAGTAGTAGTAGTAGTAGTAGTAGTAGTAGTAGTAGTAGTAGTAGTAGTAGTAGTAGTAGTAGTAGTAGTAGTAGTAGTAGTAGTAGTAGTAGTAGTAGTAGTAGTAGTAGTAGTAGTAGTAGTAGTAGTAGTAGTAGTAGTAGTAGTAGTAGTAGTAGTAGTAGTAGTAGGTGTAGTAGGTAGTAGTAGTAGTAGTAGTAGTAGTAGTAGTAGTAGTAGTAGTAGTAGTAGTAGTAGTAGTAGTAGTAGTAGTAGTAGTAGTAGTAGTAGTAGTAGTAGTAGTAGTAGTAGTAGTAGTAGTAGTAGTAGTAGTAGTAGTAGTAGTAGTAGTAGTAGTAGTAGTAGTAGTAGTAGTAGTAGTAGTAGTAGTAGTAGTATCCGATGGACCGTATCGCCGAAATTGCTAGCATTCACTGAATTGAATACACTGATCTGAACTTCACTGAAACGAACGTATCTCGTGATACGACGAACGTCGCACGCATCAATACGCCCGCCACCAAACTACGCTATGCCGAGTCGCTGTGAAGAGTGCAGCATTGATGACGAATACCTAACAGTAGGATGCATGATGTGTGACTTTACTATACATTATACATGTCTGAACACTGCTGGTTACTTACCCGAGAAGTGGTCAAATAAAAATACCCCATCCACAGCGGTTAGGCAAATATTCAGTAGCTCGTATTTTAAATTTTTATGTAAAACTTGTTCTGATAGTCAAGCCAATGATGAATTGAATTTAACTAGTGCTAACAATAATATTAATACCGATAACTTTAATAAGGATATAAATAATATGGCTGCCATACTTAGAAACCATAGTGACGATATTACTGAGATTAAGAATTTAATTAAAAATCTTGACAAATCAAATGCTTCGATACTTTCTTATTCTGATATTGTTAAAGACTCTACCAACACCATTAACAATCTGGCATCTAAATTTAGTGATATTATTAAACCTATCGCTAAGTCTACATCATCTAACTCCCCTAAGTTGTCTGGTAAACTACCGACTTCAATAGCAGAAGTCATTGAGCATGTGCCCGATTCTGATAAAAATAATAATTTCGTTCATACATTATTTAGAACTTTACATTTAACCACAGAAAAAATACTTAAAGTTTCATTCTCAAAAAACTATATAATTATTTATTTTAGCTGTGAATTCTCGTATTTATCATTTATTGAGTCTAGATCAGCATTACTAGATTCTGATTACAAGAAATTATTTATTAGACCTTACTTAGATAAAGATGTGATTAAACATGGTAAAATACTATATCATGCAATTAAATCTAATAAAATTGATAATTGCAAATGTAGGCTAAATCGTAGGCATAATAAATATGAATTATACACAATTACTGATAAACAAACTAAGTATATTGATCCAATACAAATAACTGAACAACAACTGAATAAATGGACTGAAAGCTATACTAATTATATTAATTCGTTTAAAAATAACAATACTGAAAATGATAATTCGACATGACATATCATTGATATATCATTGATTAATATAAGATCTTTACATGCTAACTTACCACTACTAACTGATTATATAATAGAATATAAACCTGATATACTGGCACTTACTGAAACTTGGCTCACTGAAAATGATTCTAATTGTATTTATGAATTTTTAACATTAAATTATAATTTTAAATATATAACCCGACCAGATAGCAGATTTGGGGGTGTAGGTATTATTTTTAAAGATACATATAAACTAAATAAATTTGAGAAACATACATTAGCTTACAGTGACTGTTTAGTATCTAATATAAAAATAAATAATAATACGGACTTAAATTTAATAGTAATATATCGTCCTCCTTCAAATAATTATGTTTCATTTATTAATAATCTATATGAACTATTATCATCGCTACCATCTAATAATACTATTATAATGGGTGACTTTAATTTTAAAGTTAATCAACACATCTCATCTTCCATTTCTTTAACTGATATGTTATCTTCCTCTAATTTCATACAACATATTACTACCCCAACTCACTCATCTGGCAATACATTAGACCTTGTTATATCGTCATCAAAATCAAACTTAATTATACAAATCAAACCGATTACGCACTTACTTACTGACCACTTTACTATATCACTTACAATAAATATCCCTGTTATAAAACAACTCAAACGACATATTAATTATAGAAATATTTCTAAAATTGACTTATGTAGATTCAAATTTGATCTAAAATCATCGATGAACAACCAATTTGTTAGCATTACTAATTTCAATAATGTTTTACTTTATCTATTAGATAAACATGCCCCTAGTAAAGTTAAATATATTAATGATAATAAAATACACTGGTTCAATGAAACAAATCTAAAAGCTAAAAAGGAAATGAGAAAATATGAAAGATTATATAAAATTTCTAAATCTGATAGTTCATTTGATAGTTATATTATTTCTAGAAAATATTTTAAAAAGTCAATTCTTATTGCAAAGAAAGAATATTACCATAATAAATTCATAGAAATCAAGAATAACACCCATTTAATTTATAAAACTGCAAATAATATACTTGGTAGAAAACCGAAAGCAACACTACCAGATTTGCAATCAGATAAATTTTCTAATATGTTTGCTGATTTTTTCATTCAAAAAATCAAGAAAATTCGTAATTCTATTACTAATTCTACAATTTATTATAATCATATATCAACACACACCACTAATTTAAATGATAATATAAACCCAATTTCATGCTCCTTGTCTATATTTATTTCTCCTTCTACTAGTAAGATTGCAAGATTATTACAATGTCTGAAAACCTCTTCTCCTAATGACCCTATTCCTCTCATACTTATGAAGGTATTAGCTACTACTTTGTCTAGTTATATATGTGATATTATTAGTTCATCTCTTAATAATAGTTTTGTTCACCCTGACCTAAAGCATGCTATAATTTCTCCTATTATAAAAAAACACAATATTGATTATAATATATTAAGCAACTACAGACCTATATCGCAACTTACTATTATAGCAAAATTACTAGAGAAAGTTGTTTATCAACAACTCATTAATTATATAGAAACCAATGATTTACTAGACATCTATCAAAGTGCTTATAGACCATTTCATAGTACAGAAACAGCTATAATAAATGTATTAGATAACGTAATGTTAATGCTCGATGATAACTATCCGGTACAAATGTTAATGTTAGATCTCTCTGCTGCATTTGATACATTAGATCACACTATCATGAAAAATAGGCTAATTAATATAGGAGTATGTAACTCAGCATTAGATTGGTTCATGTCATACCTTAAAGATAGAACTTTTTCAGTTAAAACAAATAACTCTATATCATCAACACGTATGTTAACAACTGGTGTACCCCAAGGTTCTGTTCTTGGGCCAATTCTATTTTTAATTTATATTAAACCTTTATCTGATATTATATGTACATTCCCAGAAATAAAATACCATCTATATGCAGATGATATACTGCTGTATGTTCCACTCTCACGTTTTTCTTCTAAAAACTCAAATGTACTTACGCGCTGTAGTAACGCAATTCATCATTGGCTTACAACTAATAATTTATTATTAAATACTTCTAAATCTGAGCTACTGAATATTCCTACTGGCTACCAATTCCCGACTGTATCTATTGATGATACCATTATTATTCCTAGTGATAAAATTACATATTTAGGTGTCATATTTGATAGGAATTTAACTTTTAAGTCACATATAGTTGAAGTATGTCGTAAGTCAAACTATGACCTCTACAATATTCGTAGAGCTAGAAAATTCATATCAAAAGATATAACGTTAATGTTGATAACATCATTAGTAATGTCTCGTTTTGATTATTGCTCATCTATTTATCACGGTTTACCCAATAATCTGATGATGAATATATCGAGAATAATCAGAATGAGCACAAGGATAATATACAGACAACGATTATCTGATTATACTAGTGTATCAAAGAGAATGGTTGATTGTAGAATATTTAATATTCAACAGAAATCTATATATAGAATACTGTGTATTATCCATAAAACATTGGTCAATAAAATGCCACGTTATTTGCATGCTACACTAAAATATAATACTCCATCTACTCGACTTAGGTCATCGAATGATAAACTTGTACTCGTCTATCATAAATCCAAGTTGATTCGAACAAGCAATCGTGCTTTCTCGTGTAGTTCACCAACGTTATGGAATTCTATTCCTCTCCATATCAGATCAATACATTCTACACATAAGTTTAAGAATGTATTGAAATCATATATATTATCAACGAATTGATACTTGATTGTTTAATATATAATTATAATATTTTTTATAACTTATATTACATTATTGTTTATGTTTTTTTATTTACTATATTTTTTTACTATATGTTTATGTTTATAATCATCTTCTTTTCTCACACTTATCAGAACAATCTTTGTTGTTATTTAATGAGTGTTTAAATAAATCGTCTTATTATTATTATTATTATTATTATTAGTAGTAGTAGTAGTAGTAGTAGTAGTAGTAGTAGTAGTAGTAGTAGTAGTAGTAGTAGTAGTAGTAGTAGTAGTAGTAGTAGTAGTAGTAGTAGTAGTAGTAGTAGTAGTAGTAGTAGTAGTAGTAGTAGTAGTAGTAGTAGTAGTAGTAGTAGTAGTAGTAGTAGTAGTAGTAGTAGTAGTAGTAGTAGTAGTAGTAGTAGTAGTAGTAGTAGTAGTAGTAGTAGTAGTAGTAGTAGTAGTAGTAGTAGTAGTAGTAGTAGTAGTAGTAGTAGTAGTAGTAGTAGTAGTAGTAGTAGTAGTAGTAGTAGTAGTAGTAGTAGTAGTAGTAGTAGTAGTAGTAGTAGTAGTAGTAGTAGTAGTAGTAGTAGTAGTAGTAGTAGTAGTAGTAGTAGTAGTAGTAGTAGTAGTAGTAGTAGTAGTAGTAGTAGTAGTAGTAGTAGTAGTAGTAGTAGTAGTAGTAGTAGTAGTAGTAGTAGTAGTAGTAGTAGTAGTAGTAGTAGTAGTAGTAGTAGTAGTAGTAGTAGTAGTAGTAGTAGTAGTAGTAGTAGTAGTAGTAGTAGTAGTAGTAGTAGTAGTAGTAGTAGTAGTAGTAGTAGTAGTAGTAGTAGTAGTAGTAGTAGTAGTAGTAGTAGTAGTAGTAGTAGTAGTAGTAGTAGTAGTAGTAGTAGTAGTAGTAGTAGTAGTAGTAGTAGTAGTAGTAGTAGTAGTAGTAGTAGTAGTAGTAGTAGTAGTAGTAGTAGTAGTAGTAGTAGTAGTAGTAGTAGTAGTAGTAGTAGTAGTAGTAGTAGTAGTAGTAGTAGTAGTAGTAGTAGTAGTAGTAGTAGTAGTAGTAGTAGTAGTAGTAGTAGTAGTAGTAGTAGTAGTAGTAGTAGTAGTAGTAGTAGTAGTAGTAGTAGTAGTAGTAGTAGTAGTAGTAGTAGTAGTAGTAGTAGTAGTAGTAGTAGTAGTAGTAGTAGTAGTAGTAGTAGTAGTAGTAGTAGTAGTAGTAGTAGTAGTAGTAGTAGTAGTAGTAGTAGTAGTAGTAGTAGTAGTAGTAGTAGTAGTAGTAGTAGTAGTAGTAGTAGTAGTAGTAGTAGTAGTAGTAGTAGTAGTAGTAGTAGTAGTAGTAGTAGTAGTAGTAGTAGTAGTAGTAGTAGTAGTAGTAGTAGTAGTAGTAGTAGTAGTAGTAGTAGTAGTAGTAGTAGTAGTAGTAGTAGTAGTAGTAGTAGTAGTAGTAGTAGTAGTAGTAGTAGTAGTAGTAGTAGTAGTAGTAGTAGTAGTAGTAGTAGTAGTAGTAGTAGTAGTAGTAGTAGTAGTAGTAGTAGTAGTAGTAGTAGTAGTAGTAGTAGTAGTAGTAGTAGTAGTAGTAGTAGTAGTAGTAGTAGTAGTAGTAGTAGTAGTAGTAGTAGTAGTAGTAGTAGTAGTAGTAGTAGTAGTAGTAGTAGTAGTAGTAGTAGTAGTAGTAGTAGTAGTAGTAGTAGTAGTAGTAGTAGTAGTAGTAGTAGTAGTAGTAGTAGTAGTAGTAGTAGTAGTAGTAGTAGTAGTAGTAGTAGTAGTAGTAGTAGTAGTAGTAGTAGTAGTAGTAGTAGTAGTAGTAGTAGTAGTAGTAGTAGTAGTAGTAGTAGTAGTAGTAGTAGTAGTAGTAGTAGTAGTAGTAGTAGTAGTAGTAGTAGTAGTAGTAGTAGTAGTAGTAGTAGTAGTAGTAGTAGTAGTAGTAGTAGTAGTAGTAGTAGTAGTAGTAGTAGTAGTAGTAGTAGTAGTAGTAGTAGTAGTAGTAGTAGTAGTAGTAGTAGTAGTAGTAGTAGTAGTAGTAGTAGTAGTAGTAGTAGTAGTAGTAGTAGTAGTAGTAGTAGTAGTAGTAGTAGTAGTAGTAGTAGTAGTAGTAGTAGTAGTAGTAGTAGTAGTAGTAGTAGTAGTAGTAGTAGTAGTAGTAGTAGTAGTAGTAGTAGTAGTAGTAGTAGTAGTAGTAGTAGTAGTAGTAGTAGTAGTAGTAGTAGTAGTAGTAGTAGTAGTAGTAGTAGTAGTAGTAGTAGTAAATAGTAAATAAATAGTAAATAGTTTATTATACACTGCATTAATGTTTTATAACCATTCTTAGAGTGTGAACGAATAAATTAAACAGAACAAATATTACTAATTGTTTTTAGCATTTAAAAACATAACATGATAAATATATACATACATATATGTGTATATAAATATATAAACGTATATAAATAAATATACACAAATATACAGATACATACAATACTTTCGTATATGTTATAAACTTTAGAATATTATTATACAATTATTACAATCAATAGTTATTTAATATATAACGATGTAAATGTTTCTTGAACGTATAATGGTTAATCATATTCTTAATGTTGGATGGAAGTTTGTTCCAAAGGTAAGGGGCATACCACCGAAAAGATAGCTCGCCATATATTGAAGAATTAATTTTAGGTAGTTCAAGGTTAATTGTAGAATTAGATCTCAATTGCGAGTTATTAATAGATAACTGTAGCATATTATATATATATACATAGGTTTCTTAAATACTATAGCTTTATGCGTTATAGTGAGTATTTTATATATAATAGATTGCTTAGTATTATGCCAATTGATTTTAGAACGAAGTTCAGAAATACTTGTAGAATAATCAGTATAAGGAATTTTAAATATAATTCGAATGCACCTATTTATAATGGAATCACATTTTTTTAGTAATGTAGTATTAATTTTATAAAGAAAAGAGTTGCAGTAATTTAGTTTAGAAATAATTAGTGAAGTAGATAATATTTTAGCTGTATTTAGTGAAATGAAAGGGCGAATTTTTTTTAAATTGTAAACATTATATGATGCAGACTTAAGTATATCTTTTACATGTATTTCAGTCGATAGATCTTGTGAAATAGTTATTCCAAGATACTTTGTACTAGTAATAGGAGTAATATTATCTGTACCGATATAGATATTTGGAAATGCAGTGCGAGTTCTAGAAATATTAATTAGTTTAGTTTTATTTGAATTTATTAGTAAGTTATTATTAGTAAGCCAGTTAGTAGTAGAATTAATACAGTCTTGAAAATAATTATTTTGTGTAGAGTTAGTTGCAAATGTGTGTAATACAATATCATCTGCATATATATTATATTTTAGTAAAGTATATGATTGGAGTAATTTTGATAAAGGTCGTAGATATATAGAAAATAGAATTGGAGAAAGGACAGAACCTTGTGGGACACCGAAATTTAGTGGATAGGGTTCAGAAAATGAAGAATTAATTTTAACAGAGTATGTTCTAGTAGTAATGAAAGATTTAAACCAATTGAAAGCAGTTCCAGTAATACCAATATTGGAAAGTCTAGATAGTAATATAGTAAAGTCAATGGTATCAAATGCAGCAGTCATATCAATAAATAATAATTGCAAAGATTTGTGGTTGTCAAGTGAATGGTGAAGGCTATCAGTAAGTGCAATAATGGAAGTTTCAGTACTATGATGTTTACGGTATGCACTCTGGTAATTATCAAATAAATCATTATAGTCAAGATAAGATATGAGCTGTTTATAGATAACTTTTTCTAGAATCTTTGAGAGTAATGGTAATTGAGATAGAGGTCGATAATTAGATAAAATAGAATCATCTAAAGATGCATTTTTTAAAATGGGAGTTATTATAGCATGTGTTAATTCAGGTGGTATAATGCCAGTAGTTAGTGAAATATTAATAATTTTATGATATAGAGGTGTTAAAGTGTTAATAATTTTTTTAGTAATAGAGAGAGGTAATGGATCATTTGGTGAAGTACATTTGGCGGTAATTATCAAATTATATATTTCAGTATGTGTTGGAGTTATGAAATTATTAAAATTATTATTGGGAAATGAACATATATCAAAACAATTTATATTGATAGATTTATTTACAGATTTACTTTTCGAGATATTATCACATATGTTGGAAATTTTATTATCAAAGAAATTTGAGAATTTATTAACTAGTAGATTATTTTTTTGAGGAGGAAAAGTTTTTCTTTTGTTCCTTCCCATTAATTGATTAGTAAGTTTAAAAAGTTTTTTAGAATCATTTTTATATAAATTAATTTTATTATTATAGTACATTGTTTTTTGAGATTTCATTTGTTTACGGTATTGAGATCTAGCAAATAAGAAATTATCATGATTAATTGTATTTTTATTTTTATTATATATTTTGTTTAATATGTTAGTATTTTTTTTATAAGTATGACATATATGATTAAACCATGGTGTTATAGAGTATATTTTAATTGTTCGGTTATTAAGTGGTGCATATGTGTCTAGAAGATTAGAAAGTGTATTATTAAGTGCAGTTATAGTAAAATTATTTATGTCAAGATTAGATAGAATATCAAGAGAAAATTTAGTTAAGTCTATATTACGTAAATGTCGATAGGATAATAATTTAGAACTTATATATTTTTTTATATTTAATGTACATTTAATAGCATAATGATCAGTTAATAGTGTAGAATTAGTTGGTTGTTTAGCTAATAGAATAGAATTATTATGAGTAAAAATAAGATCGAGTACATTTCCAGAAATATGTGTAGTTTCAGTAACATGTTGAGATAAACATAATTCATTACAGATATCTTTGAATTTATTATGGGGATATGATGTAGAATTAAAATGAAAATTAAAGTCACCAAGAATTATAAGGAAAGGGCTAATGTGTTGATGTATTAGATCCGAAAATTCTTTAAAAAATATTATATGGTTATTATTTGGAGGTCTATATATAGTGAGAACAGTTATTATTTGAGATTGGGATGTTTTAAATTTTACAAGAAGTACATCACATAGAGTCATATTAATTCGAATTTGAGAAAGTATAGTATAGTTATTATTTAAAAGTAAAGCAACACCACCACCATTTCTACCATCACATCTAGGACTATGTATAAAATTAAAATATAATGGTTCAAAATAAGAAGGAGTAACATCATCTAATATATGGAGCCAAGTTTCTGTGAGTGCGATTATTGATGATTTAGATTCTATTATATATTGTGTGATGATATCAATATTAGCAACTAGTGACCGACAATTAATGAGGGAAGTAATGTTTTCATTGCTACATACCGATAGTCAATTAGATTTATTATTTGATTTATTTTTGATTGATGTGATATATGTATCGTATGATTTACTCCATGTGTTCAATTCATTTATGGACGGTAAATATGGAGAACAGTTCCAAAAAGTAGTAGTAGTAGTAGTAGTAGTAGTAGTAGTAGTAGTAGTAGTAGTAGTAATAGTAGTAGTAGTAGTAGTATTAGTAGTATTAGTAGTAGTAGTAGTAGTAGTATTAGTATTAGTAGTAGTAGTAGTAGTAGTAGTAGTAGTAGTAGTAGTAGTAGTAGTAGTAGTAGTAGTAGTAGTAGTAGTAGTAGTAGTAGTAGTAGTAGTAGTAGTAGTAGTAGTAGTAGTAGTAGTAGTAGTAGTAGTAGTAGTAGTAGTAGTAGTAGTAGTAGTAGTAGTAGTAGTAGTAGTAGTAGTAGTAGTAGTAGTAGTAGTAGTAGTAGTAGTAGTAGTAGTAGTAGTAGTAGTAGTAGTAGTAGTAGTAGTAGTAGTAGTAGTAGTAGTAGTAGTAGTAGTAGTAGTAGTAGTAGTAGTAGTAGTAGTAGTAGTAGTAGTAGTAGTAGTAGTAGTAGTAGTAGTAGTAGTAGTAGTATTAGTAGTAGTAGTAACCTGTAACCTGTAACCTAATGTTTTAGGCACTGCCATCAACTTCATCAGAAATTTTCGGCCGTGCATTAAATGTTGACTAGTTGTTATTAGGATAAGCCAAAGAGAAAAGATATGTCTTAAGCTTATTTTTGAATAACATGGTTGATTGAATAGAACGAATGTTATAAGGAAGTCTATTCCAGGCTATAGGTGCAGATATTGAGAAGGCTCTCTTTTGTTTTATGGATACATTACGCAAATCTGGTATGACTAGAGTATACTTGAGGCAAAGTCGTATTGGGCGTGATGATGTATAGGGAGTAAGTAGAGTATGTAAGTAGTCAGGTTGGCTGTGATGAGTGGCATGATGGGTTAGCATACATATTTTATATATTATTCTGTATTTAATTGGGAGCCAGTGTAATATTTTCATGTAAGGTGATATGTGTGTTCTAGAGAATTTATTTATATTGTATATGAGTCTGACTGCTGAATTTTGCAAAAGTTGTAGTTTATGTAGTAAATAATCCGGTATACCATTAATAATCGAATTACAGTAATATAATTTAGGTAGAATAAGAGATGTTATAAGTAGTTTAGCAATTTCAGTGGATATTGAAGGTCTAATAATTTTTATAGTGTATAATATAAAATTTACTGATTTAATTATATTGGAGATCTGATGTGTAAATGATAATGTGGTGTCTAATATAATTCCTAGATTACGGGCTGATCTGGAGTAAGGTATACAATCATTACCAATATATATATTTGGAATAGTGGACTTATTTGATAAAGAAATATGGAGTGCAATGGTTTTTGTACTCCATTTTTTAGTAGTAGTAGTAGTAGTAGTAGTAGTAGTAGTAGTAGTAGTAGTAGTAGTAGTAGTAGTAGTAGTAGTAGTAGTAGTAGTAGTAGTAGTAGTAGTAGTAGTAGTAGTAGTAGTAGTAGTAGTAGTAGTAGTAGTAGTAGTAGTAGTAGTAGTAGTAGTAGTAGTAGTAGTAGTAGTAGTAGTAGTAGTAGTAGTAGTAGTAGTAGTAGTAGTAGTAGTAGTAGTAGTAGTAGTAGTAGTAGTAGTAGTAGTAGTAGTAGTAGTAGTAGTAGTAGTAGTAGTAGTAGTAGTAGTAGTAGTAGTAGTAGTAGTAGTAGTAGTAGTAGTAGTAGTAGTAGTAGTAGTAGTAGTAGTAGTAGTAGTAGTAGTAGTAGTAGTAGTAGTAGTAGTAGTAGTAGTAGTAGTAGTAGTAGTAGTAGTAGTAGTAGTAGTAGTAGTAGTAGTAGTAGTAGTAGTAGTAGTAGTAGTAGTAGTAGTAGTAGTAGTAGTAGTAGTAGTTAATATAATAGTAATATATAAAATCAAATTTTGTTTTTACTTTTTATTTTTAAAAGAATAAGAATGTCTTGCTTTCGGTTTCTTATTTTCGTTATTCTGGTTCATTGGTCTTCAGATATAATTTCATTCTTTATTCTTTTAATTTATTCAGCAATTCTTTCCTCTTGTAAGGCGGAAGTATCGCTTTCGGTCACTTTCTGCCATTTTGTTATATCTCATT
>OZ025239.1:40503929-40516429 GCA_964019155.1 Osedax fenrisi
AAATTAGTTAATAAATATAAATGTTTAACTATATCAATAGATCTAAAGAAAGCTTTTGATACATTAGATAATGATATATTATTAAAAAATTTATCTAATTTTGTTATCAGAGGAATATCGATTGATTTATTAAATAGCTATCTAACTAATAGAAAACAATATATGTCATACCACAATGTTGACTCTAATTTACGTATAATGAATATATGTGTTCCTTAGTGATCTGTACTGGGGCCGTTACTGTTTCTTCTTTATATTAATTATATCCCTAGAGTTATGGATGAAAATAACTGTATTCTATTTGCTGATGACACTACGCTGCTATTTACTGATATGGACCACTGTTCATTGGAAAATAAAGCTAACAAATATATTGGTTACATCTATTCATGGTTATGCTTTAATAAACTAACATTAAATTTAGATAAAACGTCGTATACGACTTTTGGCCTTTATAAGACTCATACATTTAAAATTTCATTAAATGGCTTACCTATTAAATGTACTAATGAATTTAAATTTCTTGGTGTCACTATTGATAATAGAATAACCTGGAAACTTCATATTACAATATTAGCTTCTCGGTTATCTAGAATACTATCAGTAATTTACAAACTTAGAAATAAAATTGATAAACAGTCATTATTATTACTGTATAATTCTTTATTTCATTCAAGATTAACATATTATGCTCTAACTTGGGGTTCAAATTATAAACATACTTTAAATAAGATAAGTATTCTGCAAAACAAAGTATTGAAATGTATATATAAACTACCATTGAGATTTAATATTGATTTTATCTATAAAAGACATAAGTTTTTAAAATTATGTGATATATCATATATAGTTAATATATCATTATTAAAAAATGCATATATTGCTTATACTGATAATGCTAACACTAATCTTTTACGTACATTTGTCAAAAGTACTTATACATATATGCTAGACATAAATACTAGAGTGTATATATACTAGACCTAGATACGCATTTGTTATTCCTAAATATAGATTAAATATTAGTAGGAGTAGATATACATGCAGTACATTTTGCTAGTATTAAACTATGGAATAAACTCAATACAAAAATGAAATTGATAAAAAATATCACATTATTCATTAAAAAGCTAAAAATTTCTTTATAATTATTAATTTTACTTTTACTAACAATATTCAATTTTATTAACATCTATACACATTTTTATTCTCCCTGGTTAATCTGGATGAAGAATACTGGCTACTTATGAAGCTCTCAATGGATCATCAAAGCTGTAATGAGAACTTATTTGTAATATGCTATTATTATTTGTATTATTATGATTATACATTCTGTTTATTTAACTTGGTTTATATGCATCGTTCAAGTGTGTACTATGGTTATATGGGATGATACATATGCATGTTTGAAACGCTAACAATAAAGAGTTTGCTATACTCAGGGTCTGGTCAACCCATATGAGGCATGGGCAACCCTGAAGCTTCCTTCATATGTTGATTCTCATAATTACTTATAGTGATAACTTGTTCGATGTATTGGCTAATATTATTATAAAAAAATGTTTAAATATCTTTAAAAATACCATTGTTATATAATATATTATGCATATGGCATTAGTAAGGTCAAATACTTCGAAAGTCTTACTTGACTATTTTATTTGTCCGTTTATTTTTTTTCTTTATAATGATTACACTAATAAAATGTATCTTATCTTATCTATATTGTATGTTATCTCTAAACCACCTGACTGCTGACTCCGCCCTTCCATCCTCAATCCGCTAAAATCTACAAGTAATCTATTATACATATACATAGTAATATATTATTGCAATTATATATTTCATTTGTTACTATCGTTGTTTCTACTTTATTTTTTTTTACAAGTAATATTTACAATTAAATCTATTAATACTGGTGTCATAATATAATATAATATAAATTAAAATATTCTGATAATGAAAATAAAAATACATATATTGCATGGTACTTTATTAAAATTAATTTCTTATCTGACTAGCGTTGCGCAATTTCTACACGGCTAAACCTTCACTCGAACTCACGCTTCAAGTACGATTTAGCTTCTCGAGGTAGCTCTGTACCTTAGAGATTGAATCGCCATCCGCTGGGAACTTACGTTCCAGTCTCCGCAACGGTTCATTCTCGGGGGAGGAACTAGATTTGCTATCGTTACTTTCAGACTCGGATGCATCTGAAGAAGAACCGTCATCGAAAGATACTGAGGATGCAATGGAAGGTATTGAACAGTGTTCTTTAGTGATGGGACTGGTTTCTTTGTTAGGCTCCTTCTTCGCGAACGTTTCAATGGTGTCCATCTGTCGTATGAATATATATTTTATTTAGTGTTAATATAATTCTTTAATATACTTATATTAGGATATATTCGAATATAATTAGGAATATATATATATTGATTTTAAATTGTTTACATGCGTACGCATTATTGATTCTATTAAATCATGGATATATTAATATATATTATTTATAATAGTTTAAATCGAAACGTGAAATTATTTTCTGATAGATCAAGTTTAACTTAAATTCAAATGTATACAATAGTAATGTCACATTTATATGAATATATATATATATATAATTGTATATTTAAAACTAAAACCTGCATATCTGTCAACTTGCTGCATTCAATATTGTCAACATTTTTAATCTCGAAGTTACCTATAATATAATACAAATAATTATATAATAATTAGTAGGATTGATAAGTGATGTAAATGTGAATAATTTAATAAAATATTACATGCTGATATAATAATCTTATTTACTTTAATATTTAGTTCGATAAGTATACTTATATATAAATTAAATTGAAATAGATCAAATAGATAGCAACAGTAAATAAATGGGAAATACAAATATCGTGTATTAAATAAATGTATGAATGAATTAATAATTATGATATTATTAATGTTATTATTAATAACTATGATCTTAATATGTTTATAATTGTTATGATAATAATGATGTGTAGTTCAATTATGATAGAGGAATCATAAAAGATAAATAAAAATATATTTATAATTACATTAATCAAACAAATTATAAGTATAGTCTATGAACAAAAAAGTAATATAAATATAAGCATATATGCTTATGTATACACGCATGTTAGAGTGCTTCAATTACTAGTCTTAAATGATGAAATAACTATCATGTGACTATTACTAGTTAGATATATTGATACCGATCATGTGATCACGTGATATACAATACTGACCTCTGACCAGTATATTCTTGTGTAGAATATTTTTTAAATCATTTCCTTTCTCATTAGAGGCACACAACTTCGAAATAACAAAATCTATCCTATTATTCATTGCGTGAAACTCTATAAAACAATGATGATTATAATACATGGAGGGAGGGAGAGAAGATGATAATTATTTGAGCTGTTAGTGTGTATATAATAATTTCCTGAATTTAAAGTTAATTATTAAATATCGTAAATGAGGTTATAATATTAGCACATTAATGCATATAAATAGTAGTTGTTTACGATATAACTGAGTGTCAATATGTATTAAATTATTCATACAATATATACGAATTTAGAGCATATTATAATATCGTATTCATCATAAGAATTATGATGATAATAAAAAAATAAAATAAATAATTCATAATTAAAATTATTATACATAATTTATCAAAATATTAATATATATACATATTAGTATATATTATATTATATTATGTATATATTAACCTTTACAAATAAGGATGTATTCTTGCAGGTACAACTCCGTGTTTTCCATAGCCACGCTGTAATTATGTTATTATTGTAATTACGTGTGATTATATGGTTTAACTATTATTATAATGGACATATCATTTAGTGAATATCAGAATATTCGATTAAACAAGTAAAGCATATAATGTTATGCTCTCGGTTTTCATATCGGTTTTCATATAATTCCTAATGTTGATGATAATATTTATGATATTCATTCTATTATATCAATGATATCTATTGATTTTAATAATTTATGTATATAGTATCCTTATCTTCTAAATGAATGTAATCATTATGATTATTTACGATATGTTGTATCTTCTTAGATTCGAACACTAATTCAGACATTTAAATATGTTTCCCAAATGATCATTTCCCTTTTTTTCTTTTTCATAATTAGCTTATACATCCGCTAATATTTTGGAAACTGTTAACTATTCATGTAGGTTTATAACACTTTAAAGTTAATATCATAAAACAGTTTATTTTTATATAGTTCTAGTTTGCGTTTATTTTCCATCTTTTAACTAATGATTCGATAATTATTATTCTATTTTAATAATGTTATAAAGAATTGTTGATTTATTGTCGATATTTAGCTAATTTCTCTAATTACTAGTGCATATAAATAGACTAATAATCAGTTATATAAATATTATCAATTCGAAATTTAGTCTTTTACACCATACTAAGATGATCAGGTATTTAGGTTTATTTAGCCATAATTGTAAATTTATTCTCAATATCATAGTCATTACTACTTTATTGATAGATTTTTACTTTTATTTGCCAGATTCTTTCACAGAATTAAACGATATAATCATGATTAACTGTCATAACATTTAAATAACTTGAAATAGCTATACCTATAGGGAAAAGAAAATTCATAATATCTGCCGTTGTATTATTGAGGTATCTTCCAAAATATCTAAAGATGAACATACCTCATGTATCATTTAAATATAATCCTTCTTATGTTATTAATTAAGATTATCAACTGTTTAATTTTTTAAATTAACCTATGTCTAAGTAAAAGTATATTGTCATCTATATTAATTCTGTGTATAAATAAACTATCAAATCAATGAAAATCAAATCATTATATATATATATATATATACATTTTAAATATTACTAACTTCTTATCCAAAGTATAGTATTTCTGTAAATGTGTTATTATTATAAATTAATATATAAATATGTATTGTATATATATATATATATATATATATATATATATATATTGGTATACAAATAATATATATATATATATATATATAATTTGTATATATATATAATTTGTATATATATATATATAATTTGTATATATATATATATATAATTTGTACATATATATATATATATATATATATATAAATAAGGAAATATATTTCTCGCTCATTACGTAATATTAATATAATAATGTATTATTTAATAATAACCTTATTGATATCCTGTTTCATAACAATTGTCTTATTCACATCTGAAGTCGATTCATCACCTGTATGTAGATATATTGTTTAGTATTAGGTATTAGGTATTATAACTGTAGTATAGTTAATGAATACGAATGAATTAAAAACAAATTATTCGAATCCCTTATTTAAATCCATTGGTATTATTTTATAAATTCACTTTTATTCCTATAGGTATATATTTCTTATAGTATTTATTATATTTCTTATAGTATTAAATAGTTAATGTTTACCCTTATAGAATAACATAATTTGAAAGTTATTAGTTATGACATATATAAATAAAACTGATTAATTCATTGGTATTATCAATGACATCAGACGGACATCATTCGCTCGCTGTCTCTGCAATAGTTACGTTATGTACTCCGAGATAGATACTTTTCAGTGGTGTATTTAATTATAATTCAATGATTTAAATCTTAAGATCTACAAATATCAAGGACATTTATATATCTGGGAAATAAAAATACATTTATATTTAAATTGTATTTCTATATAAATATGTTATTAAAAATACGAATTTATTTATAAATAGGTTCGAATTAAACGATTTTTTTATATTATTTATGTCGAAATTCCAATTAATAACTACACATCATCTTCATATGTCAATCATATTATCTATTTGTATTCGTATCACCCATGACAGGTGGTCGAATTTATTACGTTTATTCTCTTCGGGAGAATAATGATTAACAAATAATCAAAGAATACTTATTATATCTTTATATTGAATACTGTAGTTTGGTATGTTAACTAATTTTATTTTGAATCGTGGGTATTGCCCCACCTATACTTCCTGGGAATCAACCAATCAAAATGATTTTTAAAAGGATATCCTTTCATATGCAGTATAATCGTAAATGGGCGGAGCTATATGAATATATGATAATGTAATACACTGTTTAAGACCGATTAAATTCGCAACATACTCAAAAAGCACCCATATTATATATGATGTATATATATATGTTTAGGTTTGACATCGTTATTATTATGTTATATTATGTATGTACCTTCATTAGGTATTTTATTTATAAAAAAAATTATTATTGACGTATATATTTAAATATATATATATATTAAATTGAATTAAATTGAATTTCACGTATTGGTAAACCATCAAAATGGCAAAAATTTAAATTAGTATCTAAGAATATACTTAATTAATACAGATTATTGTAAAAAAAAATAATGATAATATTAATAATAAAATAAAAATGAGTTATAAAAGCATAGATCATCAGACAAGAGATCGATGATATAGTGAGTTATTGGGAATATATACGGATATATATATATATATATATCAGTGTTCATTCTAGAGGTATTAGGTATTATGTAATTAGGTATTTTATTTATAAAAAACATTATCATTGACGTATATATTTAAATATATATATATATATATATTAAATTGAATTAAATTGAATTTCACGTATTGGTAAACCATCAAAATGGCAAAAATTTAAATTAGTATCTAAGAATATACTTAATTAATACAGATTATTGTAAAAAAAAATAATGATAATATTAATAATAAAATAAAAATGAGTTATAAAAGCATAGATCATCAGACAAGAGATCGATGATATAGTGAGTTATTGGGAATATATACGGATATATATATATATATATATATATTACCATGTGCTGAATAGTGTATTTTCTCATGACTAATCACTTCGGATGATGATGCAATGTGGGCCGGGGAACCAATGATAACTGAGCTCTCCACATTGTTACTGATGTTCTTTGTCGAATTACAAGACTTCGCCAATGATATATAACTAGACCTATTAAATGTTATATATATACATATTATAGATATATATATAACATATACATTTAATACACATATTAGTATAATATGACATATACTGTGCACTGCAGCAGTGTGCAGTCTATTAATAACTACTAAAATAACCGTGCTCTCCTCAAGTCGCTGTCGTTCTCTTCCGATATCGTTGAAAGCGGCCTACCTTCTGACTGCAGACAATATGTGCAGTCTGACTCATCGCAATTCCTTCTCTACAATCAGGCGGTATTGTGTACGTGTATGTATGGTTACGTTAAAGATGTTGCGAAGCAGAGATATAACACTCCCTATCTAATAATATACATTTAGTTTTCATCATATAACTAATAGTTTAAAACATATTATTTTACATTTTAAATGTGTATAGTTTTATAATAATTTGTATTATAAATAACACATAGTTCCGAAAGTTGAACCTATATAGGTGGCGCTGTTTTTTTTTCACTAAAAAATCGGAGTATACGATTTTGACCGTGTGTTATATATTTCCTTAGAACACATGTGTGCTCAGGTAATCACGTGGTTAAGTAATCACCGAATTTCACGTGGTCACGTGATCGGTACCTCGTGATACCACGTGATCCATAGTAGGTAATACTCGTTAGCTTACAACCGTTAGTGTGTACGCATACGTACGCTAGGAATATGTCAATATATTAATTATTATATATATATATAAACAAACCGCTAGAAATCTCTTCCTTTTGAAGAATTTGTTGTAAATTCCTTTTGGAGTCAGTCTCATATTGTTGTCGATTGAGGGAATTTGAGGAACCGCTTAACTGATTCAATAACTGATCGAATAGACTATCTTTAGTTATGGTATAGTAGTTTTGTTAGTTATGTAATATGCGTTATATTCTACATATATGTAATGTTATAGTATTTATATTTCACTCAATTTAAAAAATGTAGTTTTTAAATCAAATTTATTAATTATTTGTTGATAAAAATAAATATTATATAATTATTTATGTATAAATGCGAAATATATGTCATACCTACAATAAATTATATGTGTGTATCGGTACTTAAGTTATTATATTATATTTTGTATTTCACAGTTACATTTAAAATATATATTAAAGTTTTAAATTATATTTTGGATTTATCAAAAATAAAAGTAGCAGTAGTTGTTTGTATTTAATAAGTTATATGATGTTTAATAATACATTAATATTACCGTATGTATTCTGCAGACCAAAGTAAACGCTATATGTGATTTGTTCGGTTGTTTTAAAGTTACGTATTTATGATGGCATTGTTATTACGCTTGTCGATTTCACTTTTTATTTATTTGTTTAGATAGGTTACATTATATAATGTTATTATTATTTTTTATTCGAACGAAATTAAATTGTATATAAAATATTATTTATGGTAACAAATAATTGTCATCATTTTCATCATAGCTGTTATCAATATAATTATATGAATATATTACATAATATCGCGTAGTTATATAATATATACTATTAATATACATATATAATACATTAATATAGTATATTAGAATCCTATAAAAATATAATATTATTTAATATAAATAATATATATATATATAATATATATAATATATATATATATATATATATATATATATAATAATAAATTATATTATAAACAATGTATTATAAAAGAGTATGGAAATTCCTATAGGTATTCCCTATATACACTGAACAGTAGACCGGTTCGTACTAAATTTTTTTTCGCAATATTATAAACCTTCACATCTGTGACAATTATGTATGCTATGATGAATAAGTGTTTAAAATTTTAGACCTATATCTTAAATATTGTTATGTCACGACACCTTTTTATTTTAACATTGAATACATATGTATTTACACAAGTTAACATGGGGGAGATATAGAAATAAGTTTTATTCAATTTTTATAAAATTGGATGATTTTTTTTAAGCCAACTATGGATATATCCTAGAAACATATATAACAAGTAGTATTAACAGTACAAAATATTTTTCATAACAATCTAGATGCCCAAATTTTATAAAATAATTGTAGTCAAAAAAAATATCTAAATATCGTATAATTTAATATAAATAAATTATTACAATTTAATTTAAAAAATTAAAATATATAATTTATAGATAATAATAATACAATTCAAATTAATTATTAAAAAATTAAAAATTATTTTTAGAAACAAAATTAATATCATTTGTATATTTTTTTGGATTTTTATTTGAAATATGAAATACAAAATAATTTTACATATTTTTTAATTTTTTTAATTTTGTTTGTATAAAGGACATTTATATCTAACTTATATCCACAATTCAATACAATCTGATCACTCAAATTTTTGTAAAGTATAATTATATATATTAATTTTAAAAATTAATTATTTTTTTGAATTATTTTGAAATAAATACTTTCAAATTAATACTGCAAAATGGTTTATTTTCTCGAGTTTTAGGAGACATTAATATTGGTAATTTGTAGATATAAAAATGAAATATAGATATTATATTATTAATAAATATAAATAATGGTATATATTATATCAATTCATTAAATATAATACAAATACATAATTAATTTTAAATATTAATTTAAATATTTGTAAACATCAAAGATAATAAGATGGCGTCATTACTATTATACATGAAATATTATACATTTTATTTAAAAATAATAATTTATATTTCAAACTTTAAATGCTTCGTGACCAAAGGTAACTATTTTTTTATAAAAATCGTTAATACATATTATACTAAAATATAGATATGTATTATATTTTATATGAAGGATTAAAAATTGAATCGAACGAACCGGTCTACTGAACAGTGTAAAATAAATACCTAACTAAAAAGATGAATGTGATTATGGGTTTTGTCTCATCAATAATGACTCATTGAAATCTTAAAAGGGAAAGTTATTTATACATTGTATATGGACTTCAGTAATTCTGTTCATGCAGTTACGTGTGGGTTTTAGTTAATTATTTAAATGTGGATATATTTCGATATAATCACATAGCATAAATACAGCCCCTTACTACATAAGTTGTAGAACACCCATACAGGGTATTAATCTCTTAATGATGGGGGAGGGGAACCCATAAGCACACTCATCTATGCGGTGTTAGTTGTTTTACATGTTTTACAGCCTATTATAATACACTATAGTCTATTATAGCATGTTAGTGTTCATTTTATGTACTATGTATATTATAGTATTAACATTTTCCTTACTTTCAGTTCTCGTTACTTAATGTTTTGTGTTCCCGTTTAGGTTTACCTATCGTATGTCCCCCTGTACCTGGTCCGTACAGTGTACGGCGTACACTCACAAAGATAAGCTAGTCATTATAGGCCGAAAGCTAGTCATTATTATTTGGTCTAAAACGACTCGGTTACATTTATACATTTATCAAACCTAGTCATCCAATGACTCGGTTATTTATTTGATAATTTATAGCTAGTCATTCATATTAAATAGTTTTTTTTATTTAAATCTAGTAGTTACAATATATTCACTTTATTACTCGTTGAATATTAATTTATTGGCACACCTATAAACAAGTATTATTTATTGAAAATAAAATTATTTAATAAGAATGTTACTAATATAAATATAATATGAAATTTCATAAACTATATTATATTAAATTGATAAATTATAGTATTGAATATATAAATAAATAATGATTAAGAAATGATGTGGATATTTATATCATATTTTATTATAAAAAATATATCAAATCACTTAAAATGCATTAAAAAGTTTAAGATGCATTAAAAGTTTAAATAAAAATATGCATAATATATATATATATATATATATATATAATGTAAATATTATATAAGTATAATACATACATATATTATTATTTAAATAGTACAATTAATATTATCATATATATTATATATAATAAATACGAATATAAATTTTAAAAGTTATAAATATATATTAAAGTACATACATATATTATAATTTAATTCTATTATATAAAGATGTGAATTTTTTAAATATTTTCACATCATCTTGCAAATCAAATAATATTTGTTGTATAAAAGATAACGTTAATTTAATATTATTAGGATAACTAATATTATATATATAAAAACTACAATAAAACGATATAAATATAACACGAAAATCGTCATGTGATAATATATGTTGATTTTCAACATATAATTTAAACATACTTTCTTCTTTATTAAATAATATATATATATATATATATTATTATTGAGTTGAATGTCCATATAAAAAATATACATATATGTATACGTTACTTCTATAATTATGCGTATATATAGTATGTATATATAGTATATAATATATATATATATATATATATTAATAGTATTTTATCAATTGCTATACTATTGCTAAGTATATATGTTTAATGGCTTAAATAAATTTAAATATTATAAATATATATATATATATATATTTAATTTATAATATATTATTAATTATATTATTATATTATATTATATTATTATATTACATTATATTATTAACATTATATTATCAATATCTTATAATAGCCATTTTTTAAATTTAAATTTAATTAAATTATGTCAATAATAAATATTAAAATATATATGGGGTATACACATTTTATACGTAATAATATGTACTTACAAATATAAGAAGAATGCACTTTTGTAACGGGTTATATTAAATATTATTATAAACTATAATTTATAATGTATTTAAAATAATGAATAACAGCTATACAATTATTGTTTACATATGTCACCAAGGCAACATATAAACAGGATATAACGAAAACATATTAATATCAAAGAGTTTTTCAAAGATATAAGAATTAAATTAAGTATTATTATATTTATTATATATGAAATAATTTTAATTACATTAAATAGATATCATATATATCATATATATATATATATATATATGTATACAATCAGAAAAACAAGCTAGTCACTATAAGCCTAAAGCTAGTCATTAACGAGGATGAATAGCTTTATGAATTAAAATGTCTATAAGCTATACACAAAAATGTAATTGTATATATATTTTATATATATATATATATATATATATTTGTACAGTATATATATAGTATACATATTTGTGACTAGCTTATAAACATGTTATATATTATATACTATATAATACATACACTATACTGTATAATACATACACTATACTGTATAATACATACACTATACTGTATAATACATACACTATACTGTATAATACATACACTATACTGTATAATACATACACTATACTGTATAATTCATAGACTATACTGTATAATACATACACTATACTGTATAATACATAGACTATACTGTATAATTCATAGACTATACTGTATAATACATACACTATACTGTATAATACATACACTATACTGTATAATACATACACTATACTGTATAATTCATACACTCTACTGTATAATACATACACTATACTGTAT
>OZ025239.1:40521429-40526429 GCA_964019155.1 Osedax fenrisi
AGTAGTAGTAGTAGTAGTAGTAGTAGTAGTAGTAGTAGTAGTAGTAGTAGTAGTAGTAGTAGTAGTAGTAGTAGTAGTAGTAGTAGTAGTAGTAGTAGTAGTAGTAGTAGTAGTAGTAATAATAATAAGACGATTTATTTAAACACTCATTAAATAACAACAAAGATTGTTCTGATAAGTGTGAGAAAAGAAGATGATTATAAACATAAACATATAGTAAAAAACATATAGTAAACAAAAAAACATAAACAATAATGTAATATAAGTTATAAAAAATATTATAATTATATATTAAACAATCAAGTATCAATTCGTTGATAATATATATGATTTTAATACATTCTCAAACTTATGTGTAGAATGTATTGATCTGATATGGAGAGGAATAGAATTCCATAACGTTGGTGAACTACACGATAAAGCACGATTGCTTGTTCGAATCAACTTGGATTTATGATAGACGAGTACAAGTTTATCATTCGGTGACCTAAATCGAGTAGATGGAGTATTATATTTTAGTGTAGCATGCAAATAACGTGGCATTTTATTGACCAATGTTTTATGGATAATACACAGTATTCTATATATAGATTTCTGTTGAATATTAAATATTCTACAATCAACCATTCTCTTTGATCCATATTATAATCAGATAATCGTTGTCTGTATATTATCCTTGTGCTCGTTCTGATTATTTTCGATATATTTATCATCAGATTATTGGGTAAACCGTGATAAATAGATGAGCAATAATCAAAACGAAACATTACTAATGATGTTATCAACATTAACGTTATATCTTTTGATATGAATTTTCTAGCTCTACGAATATTGTAGAGATCATAGTTAGACTTACGACATACTTTAACTATATGTGACTTAAAAGTTAAATTTCTATCAAATATGACACCTAAATATGTTATTTTATCACTAGGAATAATAATGGTATCATCAATAGATACAGTCGGGAATTGGTAGCCAGTAGGTATATTCAGTAGCTCAGATTTAGAAGTATTTAATAATAAATTATTAGTTGTAAGCCAATGATGAATTGCTTTACTACAGTGCGTAAGTACATTTGAGTTTTTAGAAGAAAAACGTGAGAGTGGAACATACAGCAGTATATCATCTGCATATAGATGGTATTTTATTTCTGGGAATGTACATATAATATTAGATAAAGGTTTAATATAAATTAAAAATAGGATTTTCCCAAGAACAGAACCTTGGGGTACACCAGTTGTTAACATACGTGTTGATGATATAGAGTTATTTGTTTTAACTGAAAAAGTTCTATCTTTAAGGTAAGACATGAACCAATCTAATGCTGAGTTACATACTCCTATATTAATGAGCCTATTTTTCATGATAGTGTGATCTAAGGTATCAAATGCAGCAGAGAGATCTAACATTAACATTTGTACCGGATAGTTATCATCGAGCATTAACATTACGTTATCTAATACATTTATTATAGCTGTTTCTGTACTATGAAATGGTCTATAAGCACTTTGATAGATGTCTAGTAAATCATTGGTTTCTATATAATTAATGAGTTGTTGATAAACAACTTTCTCTAGTAATTTTGCTATAATAGTTAGTTGCGATATAGGTCTGTAGTTGCTTAATATATTATAATCAATATTGTGTTTTTTTATAATAGGAGAAATTATAGCATGCTTTAGGTCAGGGTGAACAAAACTATTATTAAGAGATGAACTAATAATATCACATATATAACTAGACAAAGTAGTAGCTAATACCTTCATAAGTATGAGAGGAATAGGGTCATTAGGAGAAGAGGTTTTCAGACATTGTAATAATCTTGCAATCTTACTAGTAGAAGGAGAAATAAATATAGACAAGGAGCATGAAATTGGGTTTATATTATCATTTAAATTAGTGGGGTGTGTTGATATATGATTATAATAAATTGTAGAATTAGTAATAGAATTACGAATTTTCTTGATTTTTTAATGAAAAAATCAGCAAACATATTAGAAAGTTTATCTGATTGCAAATCTGGTAGTGTTGCTTTCGGTTTTCTACCAAGTATATTATTTGCAGTTTTATAAATTAAATGGGTGTTATTCTTGATTTCTATGAATTTATTATGGTAATATTCTTTCTTTGCAATAAGAATTGACTTTTTAAAATATTTTCTAGAAATAATATAACTATCATATGAACTATCAGATTTAGAAATTTTATATAATCTTTCATATTTTCTCATTTCCTTTTTAGCTTTTAGATTTGTTTCATTGAACCAGTGTATTTTATTATCATTAATATATTTAACTTTACTAGGGGCATGTTTATCTAATAGATAAAGTAAAACATTAAAATTAGTAATGCTAACAAATTGGTTGTTCATCGATGATTTTAGATCAAATTTGAATCTACATAAGTCAATTTTAGAAATATTTCTATAATTAATATGTCGTTTGAGTTGTTTTATAACAGGGATATTTATTGTAAGTGATATAGTAAAGTGGTCAGTAAGTAAGTGCGTAATCGGTTTGATTTGTATCATTAAGTTTGATTTTGATGACGATATAACAAGGTCTAATGTATTTCCAGATGAGTGAGTTGGGGTAGTAATATGTTGTATGAAATTAGAGGAAGCTAACATATCAGTTAAAGAAATGGAAGATGAGATGTGTTGATTAACTTTAAAATTAAAGTCACCCATTATAATAGTATTATTAGATGGTAGCGATGATAAGAGTTCATATAGATTATTAATAAATGAAACATAATTATTTGAAGGAGGACGATAGATTACTATTAAATTTAAGTCCGTATTATTATTTATTTTTATATTAGATACTAAACAGTCACTGTAAGCTAATGTATGTTTCTCAAATTTATTTAGTTTATATGTATCTTTAAAAATAATACCTACACCCCCAAATCTGCTATCTGGTCGGGTTATATATTTAAAATTATAATTTAATGTTAGAAATTCATAAATACAATTAGAATCATTTTCAGTGAGCCAAGTTTCAGTAAGTGCCAGTATATCAGGTTTATATTCTATTATATAATCAGTTAGTAGTGGTAAGTTAGCATGTAAAGATCTTATATTAATCAATGATATATCAATGATATGTCATGTCAAATTATCATTTTCAGTATTTTTATTTTTAAACGAATTAATATAATTATTATAGCTTTCAGTCCATGTATTCAGTTGTTGTTCAGTTATTTGTATTGGATCAATATACTTAGTTTGTTTATCTGTAATTGTGTATAATTCATATTTATTATTTCTACGATTTAGCCTACATTTGCAATTATCAATTTTATTAGATTTAATTGCATGATATAGTATTTTACCATGTTTAATAACATCTTTGTCTAAGTAAGGTCTAATAAATAATGTCTTGTAATCAGAATCTAGTAATACTGATCTAGACTCAATAAATGATAAATACGAGAATTCACAACTAAAATAAATAATTATATAGTTTTTTGAGAATGAAACTTTAAGTATTTTTTCTGTGGTTAAATGTAAAGTTCTAAATAATGTATGAACGAAATTATTATTTTTATCAGAATCGTGCACATGCTCAATGACTGCTGCTATTGAAGTCGGTAGTTTACCAGACAACTTAGGGGAGCTAGATGGTGTAGACTTAGCGATAGGTTTAATAATATCACTAAATTTAGATGCCAGATTGTTAATGGTATTGGTAGAGTCTTTAACAATATCAGAATAAGAAAGTATCGAAGCATTTGATTTGTCAAGATTTTTAATTAAATTCTTAATTTCAGTAATATCGTCACTATGGTTTCTAAGTATGGCAATATAGTAGTAGTAGTAGTAGTAGTAGTAGTAGTAGTAGTAGTAGTAGTAGTAGTAGTAGTAGTAGTAGTAGTAGTAGTAGTAGTAGTAGTAGTAGTAGTAGTAGTAGTAGTAGTAGTAGTAGTAGTAGTAGTAGTAGTAGTAGTAGTAGTAGTAGTAGTAGTAGTAGTAGTAGTAGTAGTAGTAGTAGTAGTAGTAGTAGTAGTAGTAGTAGTAGTAGTAGTAGTAGTAGTAGTAGTAGTAGTAGTAGTAGTAGTAGTAGTAGTAGTAGTAGTAGTAGTAGTAGTAGTAGTAGTAGTAGTAGTAGTAGTAGTAGTAGTAGTAGTAGTAGTAGTAGTAGTAGTAGTAGTAGTAGTAGTAGTAGTAGTAGTAGTAGTATTAGTAGTAGTATTAGTAGTAGTAGTAATAGTAGTAGTTAATATAATAGTAATATATAAAATCAAATTTTGTTTTTACTTTTTATTTTTAAAAGAATAAAGAATGTCTTGCTTTCGGTTTCTTATTTTCGTTATTCTGGTTCATTGGTCTTCAGATATAACTTCATTCTTTATTCTTTTAATTTATTCAGCAATTCTTTCCTCTTGTAAGGCGGAAGTATCGCTTTCGGTCACTTTCTGCCATTTTGTTATATCTCATTTTATCGACTTTATTTAGCTGTCTCCATTTTTGTCCTGCATTTTTTGCAAATTCTGAAATTTTCTTTATCTTATTTAACTTGTTAGCTACACAGAATTCATACTTGTAGAAAAATATGTAAGCAGTACGTGGTCTCTTTGGTCCTTTTTTCATAGATTTCCTTTTACATTTATTATTAATTTTTCCATTACCTTTTCTATTTGATGACCTGCTTCTTGATGATTTTCTTGTTGATGTATTATATTTACATACATTAGATCTAGATTTACCACTTCGCTTTGTTCCTTTAGAAGACCTTACAGAAATGGTATTTTTTCTAGAAGAAGATCTATTCTTATTTGTTCGATTGACACATGCCTTAGAGGATTTCCTACTCATATTCATCTTTTTAGGCCCTCTTTTAGTAGTACTGCGTTTACGTTTACTAATATTATTACGTTTTATCGACTTGCATCTTTTCACAAACCTTGATGCTACTCTTTTAGATGCTCCTCTTTTGGACTTGTTCGTTTTTCTTCGATTGACACATGCCTTGGTGGATTTCCTAATCATATTC
>OZ025239.1:40528929-40541429 GCA_964019155.1 Osedax fenrisi
AGTAGTAGTAGTAGTAGTAGTAGTAGTAGTAGTAGTAGTAGTAGTAGTAGTAGTAGTAGTAGTAGTAGTAGTAGTAGTAGTAGTAGTAGTAGTAGTAGTAGTAGTAGTAGCAGTAGTAATAGTAGACTGCTTAATAGATAGTATTTCTAACAAATTAGTTAATAAATATAAATGTTTAACTATATCAATAGATCTAAAGAAAGCTTTTGATACATTAGATAATGATATATTATTAAAAAATTTATCTAATTTTGTTATCAGAGGAATATCGATTGATTTATTAAATAGCTATCTAACTAATAGAAAACAATATATGTCATACCACAATGTTGACTCTAATTTACGTATAATGAATATATGTGTTCCTTAGTGATCTGTACTGGGGCCGTTACTGTTTCTTCTTTATATTAATTATATCCCTAGAGTTATGGATGAAAATAACTGTATTCTATTTGCTGATATCACTACGCTGCTATTTACTGATATGGACCACTGTTCATTGGAAAATAAAGCTAACAAATATATTGGTTACATCTATTCATGGTTATGCTTTAATAAACTAACATTAAATTTAGATAAAACGTCGTATACGACTTTTGGCCTTTATAAGACTCATACATTTAAAATTTCATTAAATGGCTTACCTATTAAATGTACTAATGAATTTAAATTTCTTGGTGTCACTATTGATAATAGAATAACCTGGAAACTTCATATTACAATATTAGCTTCTCGGTTATCTAGAATACTATCAGTAATTTACAAACTTAGAAATAAAATTGATAAACAGTCATTATTATTACTGTATAATTCTTTATTTCATTCAAGATTAACATATTATGCTCTAACTTGGGGTTCAAATTATAAACATACTTTAAATAAGATAAGTATTCTGCAAAACAAAGTATTGAAATGTATATATAAACTACCATTGAGATTTAATATTGATTTTATCTATAAAAGACATAAGTTTTTAAAATTATGTGATATATCATATATAGTTAATATATCATTATTAAAAAATGCATATATTGCTTATACTGATAATGCTAACACTAATCTTTTACGTACATTTGTCAAAATTACTTATACATATATGCTAGACATAAATACTAGAGTGTATATATACTAGACCTAGATACGCATTTGTTATTCCTAAATATAGATTAAATATTAGTAGGAGTAGATATACATGCAGTACATTTTGCTAGTATTAAACTATGGAATAAACTCAATACAAAAATGAAATTGATAAAAAATATCACATTATTCATTAAAAAGCTAAAAATTTCTTTATAATTATTAATTTTACTTTTACTAACAATATTCAATTTTATTAACATCTATACACATTTTTATTCTCCCTGGTTAATCTGGATGAAGAATACTGGCTACTTATGAATCTCTCATTGATCATCAAAGCTGTAATGAGAACTTATTTGTAATATGCTATTATTATTTGTATTATTATGATTATACATTCTGTTTATTTAACTTGGTTTATATGCATCGTTCAAGTGTGTACTATGGTTATATGGGATGATACATATGCATGTTTGAAACGCTAACAATAAAGAGTTTGCTATACTCAGGGTCTGGTCAACCCATATGAGGCATGGGCAACCCTGAAGCTTCCTTCATATGTTGATTCTCATAATTACTTATAGTGATAACTTGTTCGATGTATTGGCTAATATTATTATAAAAAAATGTTTAAATATCTTTAAAAATACCATTGTTATATAATATATTATGCATATGGCATTAGTAAGGTCAAATACCTCGAAAGTCTTACTTGACTATTTTATTTGTCCGTTTATTTTTTTTCTTTATAATGATTACACTAATAAAATGTATCTTATCTTATCTATATTGTATGTTATCTCTAAACCACCTGACTGCTGACTCCGCCCTTCCATCCTCAATCCGCTAAAATCTACAAGTAATCTATTATACATATACATAGTAATATATTATTGCAATTATATATTTCATTTGTTACTATCGTTGTTTCTACTTTATTTTTTTTTACAAGTAATATTTACAATTAAATCTATTAATACTGGTGTCATAATATAATATAATATAAATTAAAATATTCTGATAATGAAAATAAAAATACATATATTGCATGGTACTTTATTAAAATTAATTTCTTATCTGACTAGCGTTGCGCAATTTCTACACGGCTAAACCTTCACTCGAACTCACGCTTCAAGTACGATTTAGCTTCTCGAGGTAGCTCTGTACCTTAGAGATTGAATCGCCATCCGCTGGGAACTTACGTTCCAGTCTCCGCAACGGTTCATTCTCGGGGGAGGAACTAGATTTGCTATCGTTACTTTCAGACTCGGATGCATCTGAAGAAGAACCGTCATCGAAAGATACTGAGGATGCAATGGAAGGTATTGAACAGTGTTCTTTAGTGATGGGACTGGTTTCTTTGTTAGGCTCCTTCTTCGCGAACGTTTCAATGGTGTCCATCTGTCGTATGAATATATATTTTATTTAGTGTTAATATAATTCTTTAATATACTTATATTAGGATATATTCGAATATAATTAGGAATATATATATATTGATTTTAAATTGTTTACATGCGTACGCATTATTGATTCTATTAAATCATGGATATATTAATATATATTATTTATAATAGTTTAAATCGAAACGTGAAATTATTTTCTGATAGATCAAGTTTAACTTAAATTCAAATGTATACAATAGTAATGTCACATTTATATGAATATATATATATATATAATTGTATATTTAAAACTAAAACCTGCATATCTGTCAACTTGCTGCATTCAATATTGTCAACATTTTTAATCTCGAAGTTACCTATAATATAATACAAATAATTATATAATAATTAGTAGGATTGATAAGTGATGTAAATGTGAATAATTTAATAAAATATTACATGCTGATATAATAATCTTATTTACTTTAATATTTAGTTCGATAAGTATACTTATATATAAATTAAATTGAAATAGATCAAATAGATAGCAACAGTAAATAAATGAGAAATACAAATATCGTGTATTAAATAAATGTATGAATGAATTAATAATTATGATATTATTAATGTTATTATTAATAACTATGATCTTAATATGTTTATAATTGTTATGATAATAATGATGTGTAGTTCAATTATGATAGAGGAATCATAAAAGATAAATAAAAATATATTTATAATTACATTAATCAAACAAATTATAAGTATAGTCTATGAACAAAAAAGTAATATAAATATAAGCATATATGCTTATGTATACACGCATGTTAGAGTGCTTCAATTACTAGTCTTAAATGATGAAATAACTATCATGTGACTATTACTAGTTAGATATATTGATACCGATCATGTGATCACGTGATATACAATACTGACCTCTGACCAGTATATTCTTGTGTAGAATATTTTTTAAATCATTTCCTTTCTCATTAGAGGCACACAACTTCGAAATAACAAAATCTATCCTATTATTCATTGCGTGAAACTCTATAAAACAATGATGATTATAATACATGGAGGGAGGGAGAGAAGATGATAATTATTTGAGCTGTTAGTGTGTATATAATAATTTCCTGAATTTAAAGTTAATTATTAAATATCGTAAATGAGGTTATAATATTAGCACATTAATGCATATAAATAGTAGTTGTTTACGATATAACTGAGTGTCAATATGTATTAAATTATTCATACAATATATACGAATTTAGAGCATATTATAATATCGTATTCATCATAAGAATTATGATGATAATAAAAAAATAAAATAAATAATTCATAATTAAAATTATTATACATAATTTATCAAAATATTAATATATATACATATTAGTATATATTATATTATATTATGTATATATTAACCTTTACAAATAAGGATGTATTCTTGCAGGTACAACTCCGTGTTTTCCATAGCCACGCTGTAATTATGTTATTATTGTAATTACGTGTGATTATATGGTTTAACTATTATTATAATGGACATATCATTTAGTGAATATCAGAATATTCGATTAAACAAGTAAAGCATATAATGTTATGCTCTCGGTTTTCATATCGGTTTTCATATAATTCCTAATGTTGATGATAATATTTATGATATTCATTCTATTATATCAATGATATCTATTGATTTTAATAATTTATGTATATAGTATCCTTATCTTCTAAATGAATGTAATCATTATGATTATTTACGATATGTTGTATCTTCTTAGATTCGAACACTAATTCAGACATTTAAATATGTTTCCCAAATGATCATTTCCCTTTTTTTCTTTTTCATAATTAGCTTATACATCCGCTAATATTTTGGAAACTGTTAACTATTCATGTAGGTTTATAACACTTTAAAGTTAATATCATAAAACAGTTTATTTTTATATAGTTCTAGTTTGCGTTTATTTTCCATCTTTTAACTAATGATTCGATAATTATTATTCTATTTTAATAATGTTATAAAGAATTGTTGATTTATTGTCGATATTTAGCTAATTTCTCTAATTACTAGTGCATATAAATAGACTAATAATCAGTTATATAAATATTATCAATTCGAAATTTAGTCTTTTACACCATACTAAGATGATCAGGTATTTAGGTTTATTTAGCCATAATTGTAAATTTATTCTCAATATCATAGTCATTACTACTTTATTGATAGATTTTTACTTTTATTTGCCAGATTCTTTCACAGAATTAAACGATATAATCATGATTAACTGTCATAACATTTAAATAACTTGAAATAGCTATACCTATAGGGAAAAGAAAATTCATAATATCTGCCGTTGTATTATTGAGGTATCTTCCAAAATATCTAAAGATGAACATACCTCATGTATCATTTAAATATAATCCTTCTTATGTTATTAATTAAGATTATCAACTGTTTAATTTTTTAAATTAACCTATGTCTAAGTAAAAGTATATTGTCATCTATTTTAATTCTGTGTATAAATAAACTATCAAATCAATGAAAATCAAATCATTATATATATATATATATACATTTTAAATATTACTAACTTCTTATCCAAAGTATAGTATTTCTGTAAATGTGTTATTATTATAAATTAATATATAAATATGTATTGTATATATATATATATATATATATATATATTGGTATACAAATAATATATATATATATATATATAATTTGTATATATATATAATTTGTATATATATATATAATTTGTATATATATATATATATAATTTGTACATATATATATATATATATATATATATAAATAAGGAAATATATTTCTCGCTCATTACGTAATATTAATATAATAATGTATTATTTAATAATAACCTTATTGATATCCTGTTTCATAACAATTGTCTTATTCACATCTGAAGTCGATTCATCACCTGTATGTAGATATATTGTTTAGTATTAGGTATTAGGTATTATAACTGTAGTATAGTTAATGAATACGAATGAATTAAAAACAAATTATTCGAATCCCTTATTTAAATCCATTGGTATTATTTTATAAATTCACTTTTATTCCTATAGGTATATATTTCTTATAGTATTTATTATATTTCTTATAGTATTAAATAGTTAATGTTTACCCTTATAGAATAACATAATTTGAAAGTTATTAGTTATGACATATATAAATAAAACTGATTAATTCATTGGTATTATCAATGACATCAGACGGACATCATTCGCTCGCTGTCTCTGCAATAGTTACGTTATGTACTCCGAGATAGATACTTTTCAGTGGTGTATTTAATTATAATTCAATGATTTAAATCTTAAGATCTACAAATATCAAGGACATTTATATATCTGGGAAATAAAAATACATTTATATTTAAATTGTATTTCTATATAAATATGTTATTAAAAATACGAATTTATTTATAAATAGGTTCGAATTAAACGATTTTTTTATATTATTTATGTCGAAATTCCAATTAATAACTACACATCATCTTCATATGTCAATCATATTATCTATTTGTATTCGTATCACCCATGACAGGTGGTCGAATTTATTACGTTTATTCTCTTCGGGAGAATAATGATTAACAAATAATCAAAGAATACTTATTATATCTTTATATTGAATACTGTAGTTTGGTATGTTAACTAATTTTATTTTGAATCGTGGGTATTGCCCCACCTATACTTCCTGGGAATCAACCAATCAAAATGATTTTTAAAAGGATATCCTTTCATATGCAGTATAATCGTAAATGGGCGGAGCTATACGAATATATGATAATGTAATACACTGTTTAAGACCGATTAAATTCGCAACATACTCAAAAAGCACCCATATTATATATGATGTATATATATATGTTTAGGTTTGACATCGTTATTATTATGTTATATTATGTATGTACCTTCATTAGGTATTTTATTTATAAAAAAAATTATTATTGACGTATATATTTAAATATATATATATATTAAATTGAATTAAATTGAATTTCACGTATTGGTAAACCATCAAAATGGCAAAAATTTAAATTAGTATCTAAGAATATACTTAATTAATACAGATTATTGTAAAAAAAAATAATGATAATATTAATAATAAAATAAAAATGAGTTATAAAAGCATAGATCATCAGACAAGAGATCGATGATATAGTGAGTTATTGGGAATATATACGGATATATATATATATATATATCAGTGTTCATTCTAGAGGTATTAGGTATTATGTAATTAGGTATTTTATTTATAAAAAACATTATCATTGACGTATATATTTAAATATATATATATATATATATTAAATTGAATTAAATTGAATTTCACGTATTGGTAAACCATCAAAATGGCAAAAATTTAAATTAGTATCTAAGAATATACTTAATTAATACAGATTATTGTAAAAAAAAATAATGATAATATTAATAATAAAATAAAAATGAGTTATAAAAGCATAGATCATCAGACAAGAGATCGATGATATAGTGAGTTATTGGGAATATATACGGATATATATATATATATATATATTACCATGTGCTGAATAGTGTATTTTCTCATGACTAATCACTTCGGATGATGATGCAATGTGGGCCGGGGAACCAATGATAACTGAGCTCTCCACATTGTTACTGATGTTCTTTGTCGAATTACAAGACTTCGCCAATGATATATAACTAGACCTATTAAATGTTATATATATACATATTATAGATATATATATAACATATACATTTAATACACATATTAGTATAATATGACATACACTGTGCACTGCAGCAGTGTGCAGTCTATTAATAACTACTAAAATAACCGTGCTCTCCTCAAGTCGCTGTCGTTCTCTTCCGAGATCGTTGATAGCGGCCTACATTCTGACTGCAGACAATATGTGCAGTCTGACTCATCGCAATTCCTTCTCTACAATCAGGCGGTATTGTGTACGTGTGTGTATGGTTACGTTAAAGATGTTGCGAAGCAGAGATATAACACTCCCTATCTAATAATATACATTTAGTTTTCATCATATAACTAATAGTTTAAAACATATTATTTTACATTTTAAATGTGTATAGTTTTATAATAATTTGTATTATAAATAACACATAGTTCCGAAAGTTGAACCTATATAGGTGGCGCTGTTTTTTTTTCACTAAAAAATCGGAGTATACGATTTCGCTCGTGTGTTATATCTTTCCTTAGAACACATGTGTGCTCAGATAGTCACGTGGTTAAGTATTCACCGAATTTCACGTGGTCACGTGATCGGTACCTCGTGATACCACGTGATCCATAGTAGGTAATACTCGTTAGCTTACAACCGTTAGTGTGTACGCATACGTACGCTAGGAATATGTCAATATATTAAGTATTATATATATATATAAACAAACCGCTACAAATCTCTTCCTTTTGAAGAATTTGTTGTAAATTCCTTTTGGAGTCAGTCTCATATTGTTGTCGATTGAGGGAATTTGAGGAACCGCTTAACTGATTCAATAACTGATCGAATAGACTATCTTTAGTTATGGTATAGTAGTTTTGTTAGTTATGTAATATGCGTTATATTCTACATATATGTAATGTTATAGTATTTATATTTCACTCAATTTAAAAAATGTAGTTTTTAAATCAAATTTATTAATTATTTGTTGATAAAAATAAATATTATATAATTATTTATGTATAAATGCGAAATATATGTCATACCTACAATAAATTATATGTGTGTATCGGTACTTAAGTTATTATATTATATTTTGTATTTCACAGTTACATTTAAAATATATATTAAAGTTTTAAATTATATTTTGGATTTATCAAAAATAAAAGTAGCAGTAGTTGTTTGTATTTAATAAGTTATATGATGTTTAATAATACATTAATATTACCGTATGTATTCTGCAGACCAAAGTAAACGCTATATGTGATTTGTTCGGTTGTTTTAAAGTTACGTATTTATGATGGCATTGTTATTACGCTTGTCGATTTCACTTTTTATTTATTTGTTTAGATAGGTTACATTATATAATGTTATTATTATTTTTTATTCGAACGAAATTAAATTGTATATAAAATATTATTTATGGTAACAAATAATTGTCATCATTTTCATCATAGCTGTTATCAATATAATTATATGAATATATTACATAATATCGCGTAGTTATATAATATATACTATTAATATACATATATAATACATTAATATAGTATATTAGAATCCTATAAAAATATAATATTATTTAATATAAATAATATATATATATATAATATATATAATATATATATATATATATATATATATATATATATAATAATAAATTATATTATAAACAATGTATTATAAAAGAGTATGGAAATTCCTATAGGTATTCCCTATATACACTGAACAGTAGACCGGTTCGTACTAAATTTTTTTTCGCAATATTATAAACCTTCACATCTGTGACAATTATGTATGCTATGATGAATAAGTGTTTAAAATTTTAGACCTATATCTTAAATATTGTTATGTCACGACACCTTTTTATTTTAACATTGAATACATATGTATTTACACAAGTTAACATGGGGGAGATATAGAAATAAGTTTTATTCAATTTTTATAAAATTGGATGATTTTTTTTAAGCCAACTATGGATATATCCTAGAAACATATATAACAAGTAGTATTAACAGTACAAAATATTTTTCATAACAATCTAGATATCCAAATTTTATAAAATAATTGTAGTCAAAAAAAATATCTAAATATCGTATAATTTAATATAAATAAATTATTACAATTTAATTTAAAAAATTAAAATATATAATTTATAGATAATAATAATACAATTCAAATTAATTATTAAAAAATTAAAAATTATTTTTAGAAACAAAATTAATATCATTTGTATATTTTTTTGGATTTTTATTTGAAATATGAAATACAAAATAATTTTACATATTTTTTAATTTTTTTAATTTTGTTTGTATAAAGGACATTTATATCTAACTTATATCCACAATTCAATACAATCTGATCACTCAAATTTTTGTAAAGTATAATTATATATATTAATTTTAAAAATTAATTATTTTTTTGAATTATTTTGAAATAAATACTTTCAAATTAATACTGCAAAATGGTTTATTTTCTCGAGTTTTAGGAGACATTAATATTGGTAATTTGTAGATATAAAAATGAAATATAGATATTATATTATTAATAAATATAAATAATGGTATATATTATATCAATTCATTAAATATAATACAAATACATAATTAATTTTAAATATTAATTTAAATATTTGTAAACATCAAAGATAATAAGATGGCGTCATTACTATTATACATGAAATATTATACATTTTATTTAAAAATAATAATTTATATTTCAAACTTTAAATGCTTCGTGACCAAAGGTAACTATTTTTTTATAAAAATCGTTAATACATATTATACTAAAATATAGATATGTATTATATTTTATATGAAGGATTAAAAATTGAATCGAACGAACCGGTCTACTGAACAGTGTAAAATAAATACCTAACTAAAAAGATGAATGTGATTATGGGTTTTGTCTCATCAATAATGACTCATTGAAATCTTAAAAGGGAAAGTTATTTATACATTGTATATGGACTTCAGTAATTCTGTTCATGCAGTTACGTGTGGGTTTTAGTTAATTATTTAAATGTGGATATATTTCGATATAATCACATAGCATAAATACAGCCCCTTACTACATAAGTTGTAGAACACCCATACAGGGTATTAATCTCTTAATGATGGGGGAGGGGAACCCATAAGCACACTCATCTATGCGGTGTTAGTTGTTTTACATGTTTTACAGCCTATTATAATACACTATAGTCTATTATAGCATGTTAGTGTTCATTTTATGTACTATGTATATTATAGTATTAACATTTTCCTTACTTTCAGTTCTCGTTACTTAATGTTTTGTGTTCCCGTTTAGGTTTACCTATCGTATGTCCCCCTGTACCTGGTCCGTACAGTGTACGGCGTACACTCACAAAGATAAGCTAGTCATTATAGGCCGAAAGCTAGTCATTATTATTTGGTCTAAAACGACTCGGTTACATTTATACATTTATCAAACCTAGTCATCCAATGACTCGGTTATTTATTTGATAATTTATAGCTAGTCATTTATATTAAATAGTTTTTTTTATTTAAATCTAGTAGTTACAATATATTCACTTTATTACTCGTTGAATATTAATTTATTGGCACACCTATAAACAAGTATTATTTATTGAAAATAAAATTATTTAATAAGAATGTTACTAATATAAATATAATATGAAATTTCATAAACTATATTATATTAAATTGATAAATTATAGTATTGAATATATAAATAAATAATGATTAAGAAATGATGTGGATATTTATATCATATTTTATTATAAAAAATATATCAAATCACTTAAAATGCATTAAAAAGTTTAAGATGCATTAAAAGTTTAAATAAAAATATGCATAATATATATATATATATATATATATATAATGTAAATATTATATAAGTATAATACATACATTTATTATTATTTAAATAGTACAATTAATATTATCATATATATTATATATAATAAATACGAATATAAATTTTAAAAGTTATAAATATATATTAAAGTACATACATATATTATAATTTAATTCTATTATATAAAGATGTGAATTTTTTAAATATTTTCACATCATCTTGCAAATCAAATAATATTTGTTGTATAAAAGATAACGTTAATTTAATATTATTAGGATAACTAATATTATATATATAAAAACTACAATAAAACGATATAAATATAACACGAAAATCGTCATGTGATAATATATGTTGATTTTCAACATATAATTTAAACATACTTTCTTCTTTATTAAATAATATATATATATATATATATATTATTATTGAGTTGAATGTCCATATAAAAAATATACATATATGTATACGTTACTTCTATAATTATGCGTATATATAGTATGTATATATAGTATATAATATATATATATATATATATTAATAGTATTTTATCAATTGCTATACTATTGCTAAGTATATATGTTTAATGGCTTAAATAAATTTAAATATTATAAATATATATATATATATATATTTAATTTATAATATATTATTAATTATATTATTATATTATATTATATTATTATATTACATTATATTATTAACATTATATTATCAATTTCTTATAATAGCCATTTTTTAAATTTAAATTTAATTAAATTATGTCAATAATAAATATTAAAATATATATGGGGTATACACATTTTATACGTAATAATATGTACTTACAAATATAAGAAGAATGCACTTTTGTAACGGGTTATATTAAATATTATTATAAACTATAATTTATAATGTATTTAAAATAATGAATAACAGCTATACAATTATTGTTTACATATGTCACCAAGGCAACATATAAACAGGATATAACGAAAACATATTAATATCAAAGAGTTTTTCAAAGATATAAGAATTAAATTAAGTATTATTATATTTATTATATATGAAATAATTTTAATTACATTAAATAGATATCATATATATCATATATATATATATATATATATATATGTATACAATCAGAAAAACAAGCTAGTCACTATAAGCCTAAAGCTAGTCATTAACGAGGATGAATATTTGTATGAATTAAAATGTCTATAAGCTATACACAAAAATGTAATTGTATATATATTTTATATATATATATATATATATATATATATATATATATTTGTACAGTATATATATATAATATACATATTTATGACTAGCTTATAAACATGTTATATATTATATACTATATAATGCATACATTATACTGTATAATGCATACACTATACTGTATAACACATACACTATACTGTATAATGCATAGACTATACTGTATAATACATACACTATACTGTATAACACATACACTATACTGTATAATACATACACTATACTGTATAATACATACACT
>OZ025239.1:40546429-40553929 GCA_964019155.1 Osedax fenrisi
ATATGGGGCATGGGCAACCCTGAAGATTCCTTCATTTGTTGATTCTCATAATTACTTATAGTGATAACTTGTTCGATGTATTGGCTAATATTATTATAAAAAAATGTTTAAATATCTTTAAAAATACCATTGTTATATAATATATTATGCATATGGCATTATTAAGGTCAAATACCTCGAAAGTATTATGACTATTTTATTTGTCCGTTTATTTTTTTTCTTTTATAATGATTACAATAATAAAATGTATCTTATCTTATCTATATTGTATGTTATCCCTAAACCACCTGACTGCTGACTCCGCCCTTCCATACTCAATCCGCTCAAATCTACAAGTTATCTATTATACATATACATAGTAATATATTATTGCAATTATATATTTCATTTGTTACTATCGTTGTTTCTACTTTTTTTTTGTTTACAAGAAATATTTTACAATTAAATCTACTAATACTGGTGTCATAATATAATATAATATAAATTAAAATATTCTGATAATGAAAATAAAAATATATATATTGCATGGTACTTTATTAAAATTAATTTCTTTATCTGACTAGTGTTGCGCAGTTTCTACACGGCTGAACCTTCACTCGAACTCACGCTTCAAGTACTATTTAGCTTCTCGAGGTAGCTCTGTACCTTAGAGAATGAATCGCCATCCGCTGGGAACTTTCGTTCCAGTCTCCGCAACGGTTCATTCTCAGGGGAGGAACTAGATTCTGTATCGTTACTTTCAGACTCGGATGCATCTGAAGAAGAACCGTCTGCGGAAGTTGAAGTGGAAGGCGTTGAACAGTGTTCTTCAGTGATGGAGCTGGTTTCGTGGTTAGGCTCCTTCTTCGCGAACGTTTCAATAGTTTCCATCTGTCGTATGAATATATATTTTATTTAGTCGTTAATATAATTCTGTAATATACTTATATTAGGATATATTCGAATATAATTAGGAATATATATATATTTATTTTAAATTGTTTACACGCGTTATTGATTCTATTAAATCATGGATCTTAATAGGCATATATATTATGCCTATATATTATTTATAATAGTTTAAATCGAAACGTGAAATTATTTTCTGATAGATCCAGTTTAACTTAAATTCAAATTTATACAATAGTAATGTCACATTTATATGAATATATATATATATATATTTATATATATAATTGTATATTTAAAATTAAAACCTGAATATCTGTCAACTTGCTGCATTCAATATTGTCAACATTTTTAATCTCGAAGTTACCTATAATATAATAAAAATAATTATATAATAATTAGTATTGATAAGTGATGTAAATGTGAATAATTTAATAAAATATTACATGCTGATATAATAATCTATTTACTTTAATATTTAGTTCGATAAGTATAAATTAAATTGAAATAGATTAAATAGATAGCAACAGTAAATAAATGGGAAATACAAATATCGTTTATTAAATAATTGTATGAATGAATTAATAATTATGATATTATTAATGGTATTATTAATACTATGATCTTAATATGTTGATAATTATTATGATAATAATTATGATTATAATGTTAAGTGTAGTTCAATTATGATAGAGGAATCATAAAAGATAAATAAAAATATATTTATAATTACAATAATCAAACAAATTATAAGTATAGTCTATGAACAAAAAAGTAATATAAATGTAAGCATATACGCATGTTAAAGTGATTCAATTACTAGTCTTAAATGATGAAATAACTATCACGTGACTATTACTAGTTAGATATATTGATACCGATCATGTGATCACGTGATATACAATACTGACCTCTGACCAGTATATTCTTGTGTAGAATATTTTTTAAATCAATTCCTTTCTCATTAGAGGCACACAACTTCGAAATAACAAAATCTATCCTATTATTCATTGCGTTAAACTCTATAAAACAATGATGATTATAATACATGGAGTGAGGGAGAGAAAAGGATAATGATTTGAGATGTTAGTGTGTTTATAATATTTTCCTGAATTTAAAGTTATTTATTAAATATCGTAAACGAGGTTATAACATTACCACATTAATGCATATAAATAGTAGTTATTTACGATATAACTGAGTGTCAATATGTATTCAATTATTCATACAATATTTACGAATTTAGAGCATATTATAATATCGTATTCATCATAAGAATTATGATGATAATAAAAAAATAAAATAAATAATTCATAATTAAAATTATTATACATAATTTATCAAAATATTAATATATAGGAAAATATAACCTATATATATATATATATATATATATATTAACCTTTACAAAGCAGGATGTATTCTTGCAGGTACAACTCCGTGTTTTCCATTTCACAGCTGTAATTATGTTATTATTGTAATTGTGATTATGTGATTTAACTATTATTATAATGGACATATCATTTAGTGAATATCAGAATATTTGATTAAACAAGTAAAGCATATAATGTATGCTCTCGGTTTTCATATAATGTTGATGATAATATTTATGATATTCATTCTATTATATCAATGATATCTATTGATTTTAATAATTTATTTATATAGTATCCTTCTCTTCTAAATGAATGTAATCATTATGATTATTTACGATATGTTGTATCTTCTTAGATTCGAACACTAATTCAGACATTTAAATATGTTTTCCAAATGATCATTTCTTTTTCATAATTAGCTTATACCTCCGCTAATATTTTGGAAACTGTTAACTATTCATGTAGGTTTATAACACTTTAAGGTTAATATCATTAAACAGTCTATTTTTATATAGTTCTAGTTTGCGTTTATTTTCCATCTTTTAACTAATGATTCGATAATTATTATTCTATTTTAATAATGTTATAAAGAATTGTTGATTTATTGTCGATATTTAGCTAATTTCTCTAATTACTAGTGCATATAAATAGACTAATAATCAGTTATATAAATATTATCAATTCGAAATTTAGTCTTTTACACCATACTAAGATGATCAGGTATTTAGGTTTATTTAGCGATAGGTTATTGTAATTGTAAATTGTAAATTTATTCTCAATATCATAGTCATTACTACTTTATTGATAGATTTTATTTGCCAGATTCTTTAACAGAATTAAACGATATAATCATGATTAACTGTCATAACATTTAAATAACTTGAAATATCTAGGGAAAAGAAAATTCAGAATATCTGCCGTTGTATTATTGAGGTATCTTCCAAAATATCTAAAGATGAACATACCTCATGTATCATTTAAATATAATCCTTCTTATGTTATTAATTAAGATTATCAACTGTTTAATTTTTTAAATTAACCTATGTCTAAGTAAAAGTATATTGTCATCTATATTAATTCTGTGTATAAATAAACTATCAAATCAATGAAAATCAAATCATTATATATATATATATATACATTTTAAATATTACTAACTTCTTATCCAAAGTATAGTATTTCTGTAAATGTGTTATTATTATAAATTAATATATAAATATGTATTGTATATATATATATATATATATATATATATATATATATTGGTATACAAATAATATATATATATATATATATATAATTTGTATATATATATAATTTGTATATATATATATATAATTTGTATATATATATATATAATTTGTACATATATATATATATATATATATATATAAATAAGGAAATATATTTCTCGCTCATTACGTAATATTAATATAATAATGTATTATTTAATAATAACCTTATTGATATCCTGTTTCATAACAATTGTCTTATTCACATCTGAAGTCGATTCATCACCTGTATGTAGATATATTGTTTAGTATTAGGTATTAGGTATTATAACTGTAGTATAGTTAATGAATACGAATGAATTAAAAACAAATTATTCGAATCCCTTATTTAAATCCATTGGTATTATTTTATAAATTCACTTTTATTCCTATAGGTATATATTTCTTATAGTATTTATTATATTTCTTATAGTATTAAATAGTTAATGTTTATAGAATAACATCATTTGAAAGTTATTAGTTATGACATCTATACATAAAACTGATTAATTCACTGGTATTATCAATGACATCAGACGGGCATCATTCGCTCGCTGTCTCTGCAATAGTTACGTTATGTACTCCGAGATAGATACTTTTCAGTGGTATATTTAATTATAATTCAATGATTTAATTCTTTGTATTAAATATATCAAGGACATTTATATATCTGGGAAATAAAAATACATTTATATTTAAATTGTATTTCTATATAAATATGTTATTAAAAAAACGAATTTATTTATAAATCGGTTCGAATTAAACGATTTTTTTATATTATTTATGTCGAAATTCCAATTAATAACTACACATCATCTTCATATGTCAATCATATTATCTATTTGTATTCGTATCACACATGACAGGTGGTCGAATTTATTACGTTTATTCTCTTCGGGAGAATAATGATTAACAAATAATCAAAGAATACTTATTATATCTTTATATTGAATACTGTAGTTTGGTATGTTAACTAATTTTTTTGAATCGTGGGTATTGCCCCACCTATACTTCCTGGGAATCAACCAATCAAAATGATTTTAAAAAGGATGCAGTATAATCGTAAATGGGCGGAGCTATACGAATATATGATAATGTAATACACTGTTTAAGACCGATTAAATTCGCAACATACTCAAAAAGCACCCATATTATATATGATGTATATATATATGTTTAGGTTTGACATCGTTATTATTATGTTATATTATGTATGTACCTTAATTAGGTATTTTATTTATAAAAAACATTATCATTGACGTATATATTTAAATATATATATATATATTAAATTGAATTAAATTGAATTTCACGTATTGGTAAACCATAAAAATGGCAAAAATTTAAATTAGTATCTAAGAATATACTTAATTAATACAGATTATTATAAAAAAAAATAATGATAATATTAATAATAAAATAAAAATGAGTTATAAAAGCATAGATTATCAGACAAGAGATCGATGATATAGTGAGTTATTGGGAATATATACGAATATATATATTACCATGTGCTGAATAGTGTATTTTCTCATCACTAATCACTTCGGATTTAGGTGATGCAATGTGGGCCGGGGAACCAATGGAAACTGAGCTCTCCACATTGTTACTGGTATTCTTCGTCATATTACAAGACTTCGTCAATGATATATAACTCGAACTATTAAATGTTATATATATACATATTATATATATATATATATAATATATACATTTAATACACATATTAATATAATATTACATACACTGTGCACTGCACACTGTGCAGTCTATTAATAAATACTAAAATAACCGTGCTCTCCTCAAGTCGCTGTCGTTCTCTTCCGAGATCGTTGATAGCGGCCTACCTTCTGACTGCAGACAATCTGTGCAGTCTGACTCATCGCACTTCCTTCTCTATAATTAGGCGGTATTGTGTACGTGTGTGTGTATGTGGTTACGTTAAAGATGTTGCGAATCAGATATATAACACTCCCTATCTATGCAACGTGAATAATAGTCATGCGTCGCGACGCTAGCGGTAGTATATAAATCACTTAAATAGATTTAGGTTTACATGACGCGATTTACATACTACAATGTTTTCGTTGTTTTATTTAATGACATGCGATATAAATTAGCTATTACTAGCCACATAGATATGTATATTATTTAAACCTAACATATCATATTGCTTTGTTATCTATTAGTAATGGACATTTAGTTTTCATCATATAACTAATAGTTTAAAACATATTATTTTACATTTTAAATGTGTATAGTTTTATAATAATTTGTATTATAAATAACACATAGTTCCGAAAGTTGAACCTATATAGGTGGCGCTGTTCGTTTTTTCACTAAAAAATCGGAGTATACGATTTCGCTCGTGTGTTATATCTTTCCTTAGAACACATGTGTGCTCAGATAGTCACGTGGTTAAGTATTCACCGAATTTCACGTGGTCACGTGATCGGTACCTCGTGATACCACGTGATCCATAGTAGGTAATACTCGTTAGCTTACAACCGTTAGTGTGTACGCATACGTACGCTAGGAATATGTCAATATATTAATTATTATATATATATAAACAAACCGCTACAAATCTATTCCTTTTGAAGAATTTGTTGTAAATTCCTTTTGGAGTCAGTCTCATATTGTTATCGATTGAGGGAATTTGAGGAACCGCTTCGAGTCAAAAACTGATCGAATAGACTATCTTTAGTTATGCGTATAGTAGTTTTGTTAGAAAAATTTAGTTTTTACATCAAATTTATTAATTATTTGTTGATAAAAATAAATATTATATAATTATTTATGTATAGGTTATTTATAACAAATATCATAGATTATTTACTTAATAAATACTAATATATTGAAATTAGTGAAACCTAAATTTAATCTTAATTAAAATATTACTTATTCTTAAGACTAATTTATAATACTTTATGAATACCAAATGAGTGTATTCCTGACATATTATTGGACAATAATCTACATATATTAACGCTACCTATAGGAACTATACACTAGATTAACACTAAAATAATGGATATCTCGAGCGAAATATATGTCATACCTACAATAAATTATATGTGTGTATCGGTACTTAAGTTATTATATTATATTTTGTATTTCACAGTTACATTTAAAATATATATTAAAGTTTTAAATTATATTTTGGATTTATCAAAAATAAAAGTAGCAATAGTTGTTTGTATTTAATTAGTTATATGATGTTTAATAATACATTAATATTACCGTATGTATTCTGCAGACCAAAGTAAACACTATATGTGATTTGTTCGGATGTTTTAAAGTTACGTATTTATGATGGCATTGTTATTACGCTTGTCGATTTCACTTTTTATTTATTTGTTTACATAGGTTACATTATATAATGTAATTATTATTTTGTATTCGAACGAAATTAAATTGTATATAAAATATTATTTATGGTAACAAATAATTGTCCTCATTTTCATCATTGCTGTTATCAATATAATTATATGAATATATTACATAATATCGCGTAGTTATTTATTTATTTATTTATTTAAATCAGACATGAAATACAGAGGTTCATAGTATATAAACGAAAATTATAAAAGAATAAACTAAAAAAAAAACAATTAATCTAAGAAACGAAATTTAAAATACTATACAAACAATGAGTTATACCACATGGTAAACAGTGGCGATGGGAACACAATATTATATTCATATAATTGAATATTCATATTATATTCATATAATTAGTGAATTACACGATAATTGTATTCGTTTGTATAGCGAATAATATGACTTGCGTAATTTAACAGTTAAATTATTAACATAATCGTTAAAAAAACATTAAAGAGGCACTATTTCAACGTCTGTAGTTCATCTATATAATATATAATATTAATATACATATATAATACATTAATATAGTATATTAGAATCCTATAAAAATATAATATTATTTAATATAAATATATATA
>OZ025239.1:40563929-40566429 GCA_964019155.1 Osedax fenrisi
TAGTAGTAGTAGTAGTAGTAGTAGTAGTAGTAGTAGTAGTAGTAGTAGTATTAGTAGTAGTAGTAATAGTAGTAGTTAATATAATAGTAATATATAAAATCAAATTTTGTTTTTACTTTTTATTTTTAAAAGAATAAAGAATGTCTTGCTTTCGGTTTCTTATTTTCGTTATTCTGGTTCATTGGTCTTCAGATATAACTTCATTCTTTATTCTTTTAATTTATTCAGTAATTCTTTCCTCTTGTAAGGCGGAAGTATCGCTTTCGGTCACTTTCTGCCATTTTGTTATATCTCATTTTATCTACTTTATTTAGCTGTCTCCATTTTTGTCCTGCATTTTTTGCAAATTCTGAAATTTTCTTTATCTTATTTAACTTGTTAGCTACGCAGAATTCATACTTGTAGAAAAATATGTAAGCAGTACGTGGTCTCTTTGGTCCTTTTTTCATAGATTTCCTTTTACATTTATTATTAATTTTTCCATTACCTTTTCTATTTGATGACCTGCTTCTTGATGATTTTCTTGTTGATGTATTATATTTACATACATTAGATCTAGATTTACCACTTCGCTTTGTTCCTTTAGAAGACCTTACAGAAATGGTATTTTTCCTAGAAGAAGATCTATTCTTATTTGTTCGATTGACACATGCCTTAGAGGATTTCCTACTCATATTCATCTTTTTAGGCCCTCTTTTAGTAGTACTGCGTTTACACTTACTAATATTGTTACGTTTTATCGACTTGCATCTTTTCACAATCCTTGACGCTCCTCTTTTAGATGCTCCTCTTTTGGACTTGTTCGTTTTTCTTACGCTTTTCATTTTGATTGCTGAATTTATTTTCACCATATTGAATTAATTTATAGGTGTTGTTACTTATAATGTTAGTTAATAATAAAATGTTTAAACGTGATTTTTGGTTGTAGAAATTATTTAATTTATAAGTTGTTAATTAAATATTTAACTAATCAAAATGAAAATATTTAATAAAATAGCAATTTAGAAAAATATTTTATTTTTAATAGTAGTAATAGTAATAGTAATAGTAGTAGTACTAGTAATAGTAATAGTAATAGTAGTAGTAGTAGTAGTAGTAGTAGTAGTAGTAGTAGTAGTAGTAGTAGTAGTAGTAGTAGTAGTAGTAGTAGTAGTAGTAGTAGTAGTAGTAGTGTAGTAGTAGTAGTAGTAGTAGTAGTAGTAGTAGTAGTAGTAGTAGTAGTAGTAGTAGTAGTAGTAGTAGTAGTAGTAGTAGTAGTAGTAGTAGTAGTAGTAGTAGTAGTAGTAGTAGTAGTAGTAGTAGTAGTAGTAGTAGTAGTAGTAGTAGTAGTAGTAGTAGTAGTAGTAGTAGTAGTAGTAGTAGAAGTAGTAGTAGTAGTAGTAGTAGTAGTAGTAGTAGTAGTAGTAGTAGTAGTAGTAGTAGTAGTAGTAGTATTAGTAGTAGTAGTAATAGTAGTAGTTAATATAATAGTTATATATAAAATCAAATTTTGTTTTTACTTTTTATTTTTAAAAGAATAAAGAATGTCTTGCTTTCGGTTTCTTATTTTCGTTATTCTGGTTCATTGTTCTTCAGATATAACTTCATTCTTTATTCTTTAATTTATTCAGCAATTATTTCCTCTTGTAAGGCGGAAGTATCGCTTTCGGTCACTTTCTGCCATTTTGTTATATCTCATTTTATCGACTTTATTTAGCTGTCTCCATTTTTGTCCCGCATTTTTTGCAAATTCTGAAATTTTCTTTATCTTATTTAACTTGTTAGCTACACAGAATTCATACTTGTAGAAAAATATGTAAGCAGTACGTGGTCTCTTTGGTCCTTTTTTCATAGATTTCCTTTTACATTTATTATTAATTTTTCCATTACCTTTTCTATTTGATGACCTGCTTCTTGATGATTTTCTTGTTGATGTATTATATTTACATACATTAGATCTAGATTTACCACTTCGCTTTGTTCCTTTAGAAGACCTTACAGAAATGGTATTTTTTCTAGAAGAAGATCTATTCTTATTTGTTCGATTGACACATGCCTTAGAGGATTTCCTACTCATATTCATCTTTTTAGGCCCTCTTTTAGTAGTACTGCGTTTACGATTACTAATATTGTTACGTTTTATCGACTTGCATCTTTTCAATATCCTTGACGCTACTCTTTTAGATGCTCCTCTTTTGGACTTGTTCGTTTTTCTTACGCTTTTCATTTTGATTGCTGAATTTATTTTCACCATATTGAATTAATTTATAGGTGTTGTTACTTATAATGTTAGTTAATAATAAAATGTTTAAACGTGATTTTTGGTTGTAGAAATTATTTAATTTATAAGTTGTTAATTAAATATTTAACTAATCAAAATGAAAATATTTAATAAAATAGCAATTTAGAAAAATATTTTATTTTTAATAGTAGTAATAGTAATAGTAGTAGTAGTAGTAATAGTAATAGTAATAGTAATAGTAATAGTAATAGTAATAGTAATAGTAGTAGTAGTAGTAGT
>OZ025239.1:40571429-40586429 GCA_964019155.1 Osedax fenrisi
TGGAATCCTATTCCTCGTTCTATACGAGAAATTGTAAATTTGTCAACGTTTAAACGTAACCTTGTAGAATATTTATTAAATCGTTAATTAATAATTCAACCTACTTTTATATTTAAATTAGTGTTATACCTATATCTCCTTATTGTTAGTTTATATTATTTAATTTGTCTTATTTTTATTAACACAACACTTAACAGAGCAAACCTATTGCTATACAATTGAGTGTCTAAATAAACCATTTTGATTTGATTTGATTAGTAGTAGTAGTAGTAGTAGTAGTAGTAGTAGTAGTAGTAGTAGTAGTAGTAGTAGTAGTAGTAGTAGTAGTAGTAGTAGTAGTAGTAGTAGTAGTAGTAGTAGTAGTAGTAGTAGCAGTAGTAATAGTAGACTGCTTAATAGATAGTATTTCTAACAAATTAGTTAATAAATATAAATGTTTAACTATATCAATAGATCTAAAGAAAGCTTTTGATACATTAGATAATGATATATTATTAAAAAATTTATCTAATTTTGTTATCAGAGGAATATCGATTGATTTATTAAATAGCTATCTAACTAATAGAAAACAATATATGTCATACCACAATGTTGACTCTAATTTACGTATAATGAATATATGTGTTCCTTAGTGATCTGTACTGGGGCCGTTACTGTTTCTTCTTTATATTAATTATATCCCTAGAGTTATGGATGAAAATAACTGTATTCTATTTGCTGATGACACTACGCTGCTATTTACTGATATGGACCACTGTTCATTGGAAAATAAAGCTAACAAATATATTGGTTACATCTATTCATGGTTATGCTTTAATAAATTAACATTACATTTAGATAAAACGTCGTATACGACTTTTGGCCTTTATAAGACTCATACATTTAAAATTTCATTAAATGGCTTACCTATTAAATGTACTAATGAATTTAAATTTCTTGGTGTCACTATTGATAATAGAATAACCTGGAAACTTCATATTACAATATTAGCTTCTCGGTTATCTAGAATACTATAAGTAATTTACAAACTTAGAAATAAAATTGATAAACAGTCATTATTATTACTGTATAATTCTTTATTTCATTCAAGATTAACATATTATGCTCTAACTTGGGGTTCAAATTATAAACATACTTTAAATAAGATAAATATTCTGCAAAACAAAGTATTGAAATGTATATATATATAAACTACCATTGAGATTTAATATTTATTTTATCTATAAAAGACATAAGTTTTTAAAATTATGTGATATATCATATATAGTTAATATAACATTATTAAAAAATGCATATATTGCTTATACTGATAATGCTAACACTAATCTTTTACGTACATTTGTCAAAAGTACTTATACATATACTAGACCTAGATACGCATTTGTTATTCCTAAATAAAGATTAAATATTAGTAGGAGTAGATATACATGCAGTACATTTTGCTAGTATTAAACTATGGAATAAACTCAATACAAAAATGAAATTGATAAAAAATATCACATTATTCATTAAAAAGCTAAAAATTTCTTTATAATTATTAATTTTACTTTTACTAACAATATTCAATTTTATTAACATCTATACACATTTTTATTCTCCCTGGTTAATCTGGATGAAGAATACTGGCTACTTATGAATCTCTCATTGATCATCAAAGCTGTAATGAGAACTTATTTGTAATATGCTATTATTATTTGTATTATTATGATTATACATTCTGTTTATTTAACTTGGTTTATATGCATCGTTCAAGTGTGTACTATGGTTATATGGGATGATACATATGCATGTTTGAAACGCTAACAATAAAGAGTTTGCTATACTCAGGGTCTGGTCAACCCATATGAGGCATGGGCAACCCTGAAGCTTCCTTCATATGTTGATTCTCATAATTACTTATAGTGATAACTTGTTCGATGTATTGGCTAATATTATTATAAAAAAATGTTTAAATATCTTTAAAAATACCATTGTTATATAATATATTATGCATATGGCATTAGTAAGGTCAAATACCTCGAAAGTCTTACTTGACTATTTTATTTGTCCGTTTATTTTTTTTCTTTATAATGATTACACTAATAAAATGTATCTTATCTTATCTATATTGTATGTTATCTCTAAACCACCTGACTGCTGACTCCGCCCTTCCATCCTCAATCCGCTAAAATCTACAAGTAATCTATTATACATATACATAGTAATATATTATTGCAATTATATATTTCATTTGTTACTATCGTTGTTTCTACTTTATTTTTTTTTACAAGTAATATTTACAATTAAATCTATTAATACTGGTGTCATAATATAATATAATATAAATTAAAATATTCTGATAATGAAAATAAAAATACATATATTGCATGGTACTTTATTAAAATTAATTTCTTATCTGACTAGCGTTGCGCAATTTCTACACGGCTAAACCTTCACTCGAACTCACGCTTCAAGTACGATTTAGCTTCTCGAGGTAGCTCTGTACCTTAGAGATTGAATCGCCATCCGCTGGGAACTTACGTTCCAGTCTCCGCAACGGTTCATTCTCGGGGGAGGAACTAGATTTGCTATCGTTACTTTCAGACTCGGATGCATCTGAAGAAGAACCGTCATCGAAAGATACTGAGGATGCAATGGAAGGTATTGAACAGTGTTCTTTAGTGATGGGACTGGTTTCTTTGTTAGGCTCCTTCTTCGCGAACGTTTCAATGGTGTCCATCTGTCGTATGAATATATATTTTATTTAGTGTTAATATAATTCTTTAATATACTTATATTAGGATATATTCGAATATAATTAGGAATATATATATATTGATTTTAAATTGTTTACATGCGTACGCATTATTGATTCTATTAAATCATGGATATATTAATATATATTATTTATAATAGTTTAAATCGAAACGTGAAATTATTTTCTGATAGATCAAGTTTAACTTAAATTCAAATGTATACAATAGTAATGTCACATTTATATGAATATATATATATATATAATTGTATATTTAAAACTAAAACCTGCATATCTGTCAACTTGCTGCATTCAATATTGTCAACATTTTTAATCTCGAAGTTACCTATAATATAATACAAATAATTATATAATAATTAGTAGGATTGATAAGTGATGTAAATGTGAATAATTTAATAAAATATTACATGCTGATATAATAATCTTATTTACTTTAATATTTAGTTCGATAAGTATACTTATATATAAATTAAATTGAAATAGATCAAATAGATAGCAACAGTAAATAAATGGGAAATACAAATATCGTGTATTAAATAAATGTATGAATGAATTAATAATTATGATATTATTAATGTTATTATTAATAACTATGATCTTAATATGTTTATAATTGTTATGATAATAATGATGTGTAGTTCAATTATGATAGAGGAATCATAAAAGATAAATAAAAATATATTTATAATTACATTAATCAAACAAATTATAAGTATAGTCTATGAACAAAAAAGTAATATAAATATAAGCATATATGCTTATGTATACACGCATGTTAGAGTGCTTCAATTACTAGTCTTAAATGATGAAATAACTATCATGTGACTATTACTAGTTAGATATATTGATACCGATCATGTGATCACGTGATATACAATACTGACCTCTGACCAGTATATTCTTGTGTAGAATATTTTTTAAATCATTTCCTTTCTCATTAGAGGCACACAACTTCGAAATAACAAAATCTATCCTATTATTCATTGCGTGAAACTCTATAAAACAATGATGATTATAATACATGGAGGGAGGGAGAGAAGATGATAATTATTTGAGCTGTTAGTGTGTATATAATAATTTCCTGAATTTAAAGTTAATTATTAAATATCGTAAATGAGGTTATAATATTAGCACATTAATGCATATAAATAGTAGTTGTTTACGATATAACTGAGTGTCAATATGTATTAAATTATTCATACAATATATACGAATTTAGAGCATATTATAATATCGTATTCATCATAAGAATTATGATGATAATAAAAAAATAAAATAAATAATTCATAATTAAAATTATTATACATAATTTATCAAAATATTAATATATATACATATTAGTATATATTATATTATATTATGTATATATTAACCTTTACAAATAAGGATGTATTCTTGCAGGTACAACTCCGTGTTTTCCATAGCCACGCTGTAATTATGTTATTATTGTAATTACGTGTGATTATATGGTTTAACTATTATTATAATGGACATATCATTTAGTGAATATCAGAATATTCGATTAAACAAGTAAAGCATATAATGTTATGCTCTCGGTTTTCATATCGGTTTTCATATAATTCCTAATGTTGATGATAATATTTATGATATTCATTCTATTATATCAATGATATCTATTGATTTTAATAATTTATGTATATAGTATCCTTATCTTCTAAATGAATGTAATCATTATGATTATTTACGATATGTTGTATCTTCTTAGATTCGAACACTAATTCAGACATTTAAATATGTTTCCCAAATGATCATTTCCCTTTTTTTCTTTTTCATAATTAGCTTATACATCCGCTAATATTTTGGAAACTGTTAACTATTCATGTAGGTTTATAACACTTTAAAGTTAATATCATAAAACAGTTTATTTTTATATAGTTCTAGTTTGCGTTTATTTTCCATCTTTTAACTAATGATTCGATAATTATTATTCTATTTTAATAATGTTATAAAGAATTGTTGATTTATTGTCGATATTTAGCTAATTTCTCTAATTACTAGTGCATATAAATAGACTAATAATCAGTTATATAAATATTATCAATTCGAAATTTAGTCTTTTACACCATACTAAGATGATCAGGTATTTAGGTTTATTTAGCCATAATTGTAAATTTATTCTCAATATCATAGTCATTACTACTTTATTGATAGATTTTTACTTTTATTTGCCAGATTCTTTCACAGAATTAAACGATATAATCATGATTAACTGTCATAACATTTAAATAACTTGAAATAGCTATACCTATAGGGAAAAGAAAATTCATAATATCTGCCGTTGTATTATTGAGGTATCTTCCAAAATATCTAAAGATGAACATACCTCATGTATCATTTAAATATAATCCTTCTTATGTTATTAATTAAGATTATCAACTGTTTAATTTTTTAAATTAACCTATGTCTAAGTAAAAGTATATTGTCATCTATTTTAATTCTGTGTATAAATAAACTATCAAATCAATGAAAATCAAATCATTATATATATATATATATATACATTTTAAATATTACTAACTTCTTATCCAAAGTATAGTATTTCTGTAAATGTGTTATTATTATAAATTAATATATAAATATGTATTGTATATATATATATATATATATATATATTGGTATACAAATAATATATATATATATATATATATAATTTGTATATATATATAATTTGTATATATATATATAATTTGTATATATATATATATATAATTTGTACATATATATATATATATATATAAATAAGGAAATATATTTCTCGCTCATTACGTAATATTAATATAATAATGTATTATTTAATAATAACCTTATTGATATCCTGTTTCATAACAATTGTCTTATTCACATCTGAAGTCGATTCATCACCTGTATGTAGATATATTGTTTAGTATTAGGTATTAGGTATTATAACTGTAGTATAGTTAATGAATACGAATGAATTAAAAACAAATTATTCGAATCCCTTATTTAAATCCATTGGTATTATTTTATAAATTCACTTTTATTCCTATAGGTATATATTTCTTATAGTATTTATTATATTTCTTATAGTATTAAATAGTTAATGTTTACCCTTATAGAATAACATAATTTGAAAGTTATTAGTTATGACATATATAAATAAAACTGATTAATTCATTGGTATTATCAATGACATCAGACGGACATCATTCGCTCGCTGTCTCTGCAATAGTTACGTTATGTACTCCGAGATAGATACTTTTCAGTGGTGTATTTAATTATAATTCAATGATTTAAATCTTAAGATCTACAAATATCAAGGACATTTATATATCTGGGAAATAAAAATACATTTATATTTAAATTGTATTTCTATATAAATATGTTATTAAAAATACGAATTTATTTATAAATAGGTTCGAATTAAACGATTTTTTTATATTATTTATGTCGAAATTCCAATTAATAACTACACATCATCTTCATATGTCAATCATATTATCTATTTGTATTCGTATCACCCATGACAGGTGGTCGAATTTATTACGTTTATTCTCTTCGGGAGAATAATGATTAACAAATAATCAAAGAATACTTATTATATCTTTATATTGAATACTGTAGTTTGGTATGTTAACTAATTTTATTTTGAATCGTGGGTATTGCCCCACCTATACTTCCTGGGAATCAACCAATCAAAATGATTTTTAAAAGGATATCCTTTCATATGCAGTATAATCGTAAATGGGCGGAGCTATATGAATATATGATAATGTAATACACTGTTTAAGACCGATTAAATTCGCAACATACTCAAAAAGCACCCATATTATATATGATGTATATATATATGTTTAGGTTTGACATCGTTATTATTATGTTATATTATGTATGTACCTTCATTAGGTATTTTATTTATAAAAAAAATTATTATTGACGTATATATTTAAATATATATATATATTAAATTGAATTAAATTGAATTTCACGTATTGGTAAACCATCAAAATGGCAAAAATTTAAATTAGTATCTAAGAATATACTTAATTAATACAGATTATTGTAAAAAAAAATAATGATAATATTAATAATAAAATAAAAATGAGTTATAAAAGCATAGATCATCAGACAAGAGATCGATGATATAGTGAGTTATTGGGAATATATACGGATATATATATATATATATCAGTGTTCATTCTAGAGGTATTAGGTATTATGTAATTAGGTATTTTATTTATAAAAAACATTATCATTGACGTATATATTTAAATATATATATATATATATTAAATTGAATTAAATTGAATTTCACGTATTGGTAAACCATCAAAATGGCAAAAATTTAAATTAGTATCTAAGAATATACTTAATTAATACAGATTATTGTAAAAAAAAATAATGATAATATTAATAATAAAATAAAAATGAGTTATAAAAGCATAGATCATCAGACAAGAGATCGATGATATAGTGAGTTATTGGGAATATATACGGATATATATATATATATATATATATTACCATGTGCTGAATAGTGTATTTTCTCATGACTAATCACTTCGGATGATGATGCAATGTGGGCCGGGGAACCAATGATAACTGAGCTCTCCACATTGTTACTGATGTTCTTTGTCGAATTACAAGACTTCGCCAATGATATATAACTAGACCTATTAAATGTTATATATATACATATTATAGATATATATATAACATATACATTTAATACACATATTAGTATAATATGACATACACTGTGCACTGCAGCAGTGTGCAGTCTATTAATAACTACTAAAATAACCGTGCTCTCCTCAAGTCGCTGTCGTTCTCTTCCGAGATCGTTGATAGCGGCCTACCTTCTGACTGCAGACAATCTGTGCAGTCTGACTCATCGCAATTCCTTCTCTACAATCAGGCGGTATTGTGTACGTGTATGTATGGTTACGTTAAAGATGTTGCGAAGCAGAGATATAACACTCCCTATCTAATAATATACATTTAGTTTTCATCATATAACTAATAGTTTAAAACATATTATTTTACATTTTAAATGTGTATAGTTTTATAATAATTTGTATTATAAATAACACATAGTTCCGAAAGTTGAACCTATATAGGTGGCGCTGTTTTTTTTTCACTAAAAAATCGGAGTATACGATTTCGCTCGTGTGTTATATCTTTCCTTAGAACACATGTGTGCTCAGGTAATCACGTGGTTAAGTAATCACCGAATGTCACGTGGTCACGTGATCGGTACCTCGTGATACCACGTGATCCATAGTAGGTAATACTCGTTAGCTTACAACCGTTAGTGTGTACGCATACGTACGCTAGGAATATGTCAATATATTAATTATTATATATATATATAAACAAACCGCTAGAAATCTCTTCCTTTTGAAGAATTTGTTGTAAATTCCTTTTGGAGTCAGTCTCATATTGTTGTCGATTGAGGGAATTTGAGGAACCGCTTAACTGATTCAATAACTGATCGAATAGACTATCTTTAGTTATGGTATAGTAGTTTTGTTAGTTATGTAATATGCGTTATATTCTACATATATGTAATGTTATAGTATTTATATTTCACTCAATTTAAAAAATGTAGTTTTTAAATCAAATTTATTAATTATTTGTTGATAAAAATAAATATTATATAATTATTTATGTATAAATGCGAAATATATGTCATACCTACAATAAATTATATGTGTGTATCGGTACTTAAGTTATTATATTATATTTTGTATTTCACAGTTACATTTAAAATATATATTAAAGTTTTAAATTATATTTTGGATTTATCAAAAATAAAAGTAGCAGTAGTTGTTTGTATTTAATAAGTTATATGATGTTTAATAATACATTAATATTACCGTATGTATTCTGCAGACCAAAGTAAACGCTATATGTGATTTGTTCGGTTGTTTTAAAGTTACGTATTTATGATGGCATTGTTATTACGCTTGTCGATTTCACTTTTTATTTATTTGTTTAGATAGGTTACATTATATAATGTTATTATTATTTTTTATTCGAACGAAATTAAATTGTATATAAAATATTATTTATGGTAACAAATAATTGTCATCATTTTCATCATAGCTGTTATCAATATAATTATATGAATATATTACATAATATCGCGTAGTTATATAATATATACTATTAATATACATATATAATACATTAATATAGTATATTAGAATCCTATAAAAATATAATATTATTTAATATAAATAATATATATATATATATAATATATATAATATATATATATATATATATATATATATATATATATATAATAATAAATTATATTATAAACAATGTATTATAAAAGAGTATGGAAATTCCTATAGGTATTCCCTATATACACTGAACAGTAGACCGGTTCGTACTAAATTTTTTTTCGCAATATTATAAACCTTCACATCTGTGACAATTATGTATGCTATGATGAATAAGTGTTTAAAATTTTAGACCTATATCTTAAATATTGTTATGTCACGACACCTTTTTATTTTAACATTGAATACATATGTATTTACACAAGTTAACATGGGGGAGATATAGAAATAAGTTTTATTCAATTTTTATAAAATTGGATGATTTTTTTTAAGCCAACTATGGATATATCCTAGAAACATATATAACAAGTAGTATTAACAGTACAAAATATTTTTCATAACAATCTAGATATCCAAATTTTATAAAATAATTGTAGTCAAAAAAAATATCTAAATATCGTATAATTTAATATAAATAAATTATTACAATTTAATTTAAAAAATTAAAATATATAATTTATAGATAATAATAATACAATTCAAATTAATTATTAAAAAATTAAAAATTATTTTTAGAAACAAAATTAATATCATTTGTATATTTTTTTGGATTTTTATTTGAAATATGAAATACAAAATAATTTTACATATTTTTTAATTTTTTTAATTTTGTTTGTATAAAGGACATTTATATCTAACTTATATCCACAATTCAATACAATCTGATCACTCAAATTTTTGTAAAGTATAATTATATATATTAATTTTAAAAATTAATTATTTTTTTGAATTATTTTGAAATAAATACTTTCAAATTAATACTGCAAAATGGTTTATTTTCTCGAGTTTTAGGAGACATTAATATTGGTAATTTGTAGATATAAAAATGAAATATAGATATTATATTATTAATAAATATAAATAATGGTATATATTATATCAATTCATTAAATATAATACAAATACATAATTAATTTTAAATATTAATTTAAATATTTGTAAACATCAAAGATAATAAGATGGCGTCATTACTATTATACATGAAATATTATACATTTTATTTAAAAATAATAATTTATATTTCAAACTTTAAATGCTTCGTGACCAAAGGTAACTATTTTTTTATAAAAATCGTTAATACATATTATACTAAAATATAGATATGTATTATATTTTATATGAAGGATTAAAAATTGAATCGAACGAACCGGTCTACTGAACAGTGTAAAATAAATACCTAACTAAAAAGATGAATGTGATTATGGGTTTTGTCTCATCAATAATGACTCATTGAAATCTTAAAAGGGAAAGTTATTTATACATTGTATATGGACTTCAGTAATTCTGTTCATGCAGTTACGTGTGGGTTTTAGTTAATTATTTAAATGTGGATATATTTCGATATAATCACATAGCATAAATACAGCCCCTTACTACATAAGTTGTAGAACACCCATACAGGGTATTAATCTCTTAATGATGGGGGAGGGGAACCCATAAGCACACTCATCTATGCGGTGTTAGTTGTTTTACATGTTTTACAGCCTATTATAATACACTATAGTCTATTATAGCATGTTAGTGTTCATTTTATGTACTATGTATATTATAGTATTAACATTTTCCTTACTTTCAGTTCTCGTTACTTAATGTTTTGTGTTCCCGTTTAGGTTTACCTATCGTATGTCCCCCTGTACCTGGTCCGTACAGTGTACGGCGTACACTCACAAAGATAAGCTAGTCATTATAGGCCGAAAGCTAGTCATTATTATTTGGTCTAAAACGACTCGGTTACATTTATACATTTATCAAACCTAGTCATCCAATGACTCGGTTATTTATTTGATAATTTATAGCTAGTCATTCATATTAAATAGTTTTTTTTATTTAAATCTAGTAGTTACAATATATTCACTTTATTACTCGTTGAATATTAATTTATTGGCACACCTATAAACAAGTATTATTTATTGAAAATAAAATTATTTAATAAGAATGTTACTAATATAAATATAATATGAAATTTCATAAACTATATTATATTAAATTGATAAATTATAGTATTGAATATATAAATAAATAATGATTAAGAAATGATGTGGATATTTATATCATATTTTATTATAAAAAATATATCAAATCACTTAAAATGCATTAAAAAGTTTAAGATGCATTAAAAGTTTAAATAAAAATATGCATAATATATATATATATATATATATATATAATGTAAATATTATATAAGTATAATACATACATTTATTATTATTTAAATAGTACAATTAATATTATCATATATATTATATATAATAAATACGAATATAAATTTTAAAAGTTATAAATATATATTAAAGTACATACATATATTATAATTTAATTCTATTATATAAAGATGTGAATTTTTTAAATATTTTCACATCATCTTGCAAATCAAATAATATTTGTTGTATAAAAGATAACGTTAATTTAATATTATTAGGATAACTAATATTATATATATAAAAACTACAATAAAACGATATAAATATAACACGAAAATCGTCATGTGATAATATATGTTGATTTTCAACATATAATTTAAACATACTTTCTTCTTTATTAAATAATATATATATATATATATATTATTATTGAGTTGAATGTCCATATAAAAAATATACATATATGTATACGTTACTTCTATAATTATGCGTATATATAGTATGTATATATAGTATATAATATATATATATATATATATATTAATAGTATTTTATCAATTGCTATACTATTGCTAAGTATATATGTTTAATGGCTTAAATAAATTTAAATATTATAAATATATATATATATATATATTTAATTTATAATATATTATTAATTATATTATTATATTATATTATATTATTATATTACATTATATTATTAACATTATATTATCAATTTCTTATAATAGCCATTTTTTAAATTTAAATTTAATTAAATTATGTCAATAATAAATATTAAAATATATATGGGGTATACACATTTTATACGTAATCATATGTACTTACAAATATAAGAAGAATGCACTTTTGTAACGGGTTATATTAAATATTATTATAAACTATAATTTATAATGTATTTAAAATAATGAATAACAGCTATACAATTATTGTTTACATATGTCACCAAGGCAACATATAAACAGGATATAACGAAAACATATTAATATCAAAGAGTTTTTCAAAGATATAAGAATTAAATTAAGTATTATTATATTTATTATATATGAAATAATTTTAATTACATTAAATAGATATCATATATATCATATATATATATATATATATATGTATACAATCAGAAAAACAAGCTAGTCACTATAAGCCTAAAGCTAGTCATTAACGAGGATGAATATTTGTATGAATTAAAATGTCTATAAGCTATACACAAAAATGTAATTGTATATATATTTTATATATATATATATATATATATATATATATTTGTACAGTATATATATATAATATACATATTTATGACTAGCTTATAAACATGTTATATATTATATACTATATAATGCATACATTATACTGTATAATGCATACACTATACTGTATAACACATACACTATACTGTATAATGCATACACTATACTGTATAATGCATAGACTATACTGTATAATGCATACACTATACTGTATAATACATACACTATACTGTATAACACATACACTATACTGTATAATACATACACTATACTGTATAATACATACACTATACTGTATAATACATACACTATACTGTATAATACATACACTATACTGTATAATACATACACTATACTGTATAATACATACACTATACTGTATAATACATACACTATACTGTATAATACATACACTATACTGTATAATACATACACTATACTGTATAATACATACACTATACTGTATAATACATACACTATACTGTATAATTCATACACTATACTGTATAATACATACACTATACTGTATAATACATACACTATACTGTATAATACATAGACTATATTACGTATGTTCAATACAACTATATACGGATATTCTATTCTACCTACTTCGGAAAATCTTTGATAATAGTATAATATAAAAATTTATATAATCACATAATTTAATCATTTTTTATTTTATAATTATGATTTTCTAATTTGTTTTCTTTTATATGACTTGGCACAATATTTTCGACTCTTTACCGATAAACTCCTTTGTCTCTTCAAATTTGATATATAAATATTTTATTTTCTGAATGTCCTTATTCTTTGAGATTGTGATCTTGCTTTATCGGTTTTGCATCTATTCATTGTTACTGGTGATACATAGCATGCATTTAATGTATATCTTTCTTTACACTCTCTACTGAGATAGGGTCTTGTACAGGTAATATTTTTTGCAGAAACCATATTTTCAATTCACAACTATAAATAATATGTGATGTTATATATTTTTAAAATTTGAATATTATATATTTTTGTTTATATACTATTATATATTTTCAATTAAAAAAAATATATTGACTTTTAGTTATAATTAAATTAATTTTAAAATATAAATTATTTATGATACCATTACCACTATATGAATGAATAAATGAATAATATTTATTGTACTTATATACAATAAATAAATAATTAATAAACATCTAATATGTATATATTACAATATAGTTATATAATAAGTAAAAAAGGAACCATTTAATAGCAATATGCTTTCGAGAAAGGATTCCACACAAAAACATATTTGAATAAAAGAACAAACACAAAAGAAATATGATAATAATATAATAAATAATATATAATAAAATTAAATTATACAGTGAATGAAATACTTCCAATATCATGTGCGGTAAATATCTAATCACAACATGCACACATAGCATGCCCGAATGGCTTTTATCGGCTACATGTCTTGGTATATTATTCCAAAATGATTTTATTGGTATATAATATATCTCTATCTTAGATAACTGCAATATGGTGGAATTAATGGTACATGCTATGAATAGCGTTACATACACCTAAGACAAGAGTACTCTAATAAATGAGATGTAAATAACATAAAATATATAAATAATCGAACAATAAAAAATAAATAATAAATTTGAGTAAATAATAGCATAATAAATAAAATAATATCTTCAATATCAGAATATGATATTAACTTAAAGCTTGCTCCTGGCTTCGATATATGTTTCATAAACTGAAGTAAACTAGAGTATGAATGAATACAATTAGATGAATCAATATTTACTTAAATAGAATTTAAATAGTAGTAGTAGTAGTAGTAGTAGTAGTAGTAGTAGTAGTAGTAGTAGTAGTAGTAGTAGTAGTAGTAGTAGTAGTAGTAGTAGTAGTAGTAGTAGTAGTAGTAGTAGTAGTAGTAGTAGTAGTAGTAGTAGTAGTAGTAGTAGTAGTAGTAGTAGTAGTAGTAGTAGTAGTAGTAGTAGTAGTAGTAGTAGTAGTAGTAGTAGTAGTAGTAGTAGTAGTAGTAGTAGTAGTAGTAGTAGTAGTAGTAGTAGTAGTAGTAGTAGTAGTAGTAGTAGTAGTAGTAGTAGTAGTAGTAGTAGTAGTAGTAGTAGTAGTAGTAGTAGTAGTAGTAGTAGTAGTAGTAGTAGTAGTAGTAGTAGTAGCAGTAGTAGTAGTATTAGTAACCTGTAACCTGTAACCTAATGTTTTAGGCACTGCCATCAACTTCATCAGAAATTTTCGGCCGTGCATTAAATGTTGACTAGTTGTTATTAGGATAAGCCAAAGAGAAAAGATATGTCTTAAGCTTATTTTTGAATAACATGGTTGATTGAATAGAACGAATGTTATAAGGAAGTCTATTCCAGGCTATAGGTGCAGATATTGAGAAGGCTCTCTTTTGTTTTATGGATACATTACGCAAATCTGGTATGACTAGAGTATACTTGAGGCAAAGTCGTATTGGGCGTGATGATGTATAGGGAGTAAGTAGAGTATGTAAGTAG
>OZ025239.1:40593929-40601429 GCA_964019155.1 Osedax fenrisi
ATTTCTTTATCTGACTAGTGTTGCGCAGTTTCTACACGGCTGAACCTTCACTCGAACTCACGCTTCAAGTACTATTTAGCTTCTCGAGGTAGCTCTGTACCTTAGAGAATGAATCGCCATCCGCTGGGAACTTTCGTTCCAGTCTCCGCAACGGTTCATTCTCAGGGGAGGAACTAGATTCTGTATCGTTACTTTCAGACTCGGATGCATCTGAAGAAGAACCGTCTGCGGAAGTTGAAGTGGAAGGCGTTGAACAGTGTTCTTCAGTGATGGAGCTGGTTTCGTGGTTAGGCTCCTTCTTCGCGAACGTTTCAATAGTTTCCATCTGTCGTATGAATATATATTTTATTTAGTCGTTAATATAATTCTGTAATATACTTATATTAGGATATATTCGAATATAATTAGGAATATATATATATTTATTTTAAATTGTTTACACGCGTTATTGATTCTATTAAATCATGGATCTTAATAGGCATATATATTATGCCTATATATTATTTATAATAGTTTAAATCGAAACGTGAAATTATTTTCTGATAGATCCAGTTTAACTTAAATTCAAATTTATACAATAGTAATGTCACATTTATATGAATATATATATATATATATTTATATATATAATTGTATATTTAAAATTAAAACCTGAATATCTGTCAACTTGCTGCATTCAATATTGTCAACATTTTTAATCTCGAAGTTACCTATAATATAATAAAAATAATTATATAATAATTAGTATTGATAAGTGATGTAAATGTGAATAATTTAATAAAATATTACATGCTGATATAATAATCTATTTACTTTAATATTTAGTTCGATAAGTATAAATTAAATTGAAATAGATTAAATAGATAGCAACAGTAAATAAATGGGAAATACAAATATCGTTTATTAAATAATTGTATGAATGAATTAATAATTATGATATTATTAATGGTATTATTAATACTATGATCTTAATATGTTGATAATTATTATGATAATAATTATGATTATAATGTTAAGTGTAGTTCAATTATGATAGAGGAATCATAAAAGATAAATAAAAATATATTTATAATTACAATAATCAAACAAATTATAAGTATAGTCTATGAACAAAAAAGTAATATAAATGTAAGCATATACGCATGTTAAAGTGATTCAATTACTAGTCTTAAATGATGAAATAACTATCACGTGACTATTACTAGTTAGATATATTGATACCGATCATGTGATCACGTGATATACAATACTGACCTCTGACCAGTATATTCTTGTGTAGAATATTTTTTAAATCAATTCCTTTCTCATTAGAGGCACACAACTTCGAAATAACAAAATCTATCCTATTATTCATTGCGTGAAACTCTATAAAACAATGATGATTATAATACATGGAGTGAGGGAGAGAAAAGGATAATGATTTGAGATGTTAGTGTGTTTATAATATTTTCCTGAATTTAAAGTTATTTATTAAATATCGTAAACGAGGTTATAACATTACCACATTAATGCATATAAATAGTAGTTATTTACGATATAACTGAGTGTCAATATGTATTCAATTATTCATACAATATTTACGAATTTAGAGCATATTATAATATCGTATTCATCATAAGAATTATGATGATAATAAAAAAATAAAATAAATAATTCATAATTAAAATTATTATACATAATTTATCAAAATATTAATATATAGGAAAATATAACCTATATATATATATATATATATATATATATATTAACCTTTACAAAGCAGGATGTATTCTTGCAGGTACAACTCCGTGTTTTCCATTTCACAGCTGTAATTATGTTATTATTGTAATTGTGATTATGTGATTTAACTATTATTATAATGGACATATCATTTAGTGAATATCAGAATATTTGATTAAACAAGTAAAGCATATAATGTATGCTCTCGGTTTTCATATAATGTTGATGATAATATTTATGATATTCATTCTATTATATCAATGATATCTATTGATTTTAATAATTTATTTATATAGTATCCTTCTCTTCTAAATGAATGTAATCATTATGATTATTTACGATATGTTGTATCTTCTTAGATTCGAACACTAATTCAGACATTTAAATATGTTTTCCAAATGATCATTTCTTTTTCATAATTAGCTTATACCTCCGCTAATATTTTGGAAACTGTTAACTATTCATGTAGGTTTATAACACTTTAAGGTTAATATCATTAAACAGTCTATTTTTATATAGTTCTAGTTTGCGTTTATTTTCCATCTTTTAACTAATGATTCGATAATTATTATTCTATTTTAATAATGTTATAAAGAATTGTTGATTTATTGTCGATATTTAGCTAATTTCTCTAATTACTAGTGCATATAAATAGACTAATAATCAGTTATATAAATATTATCAATTCGAAATTTAGTCTTTTACACCATACTAAGATGATCAGGTATTTAGGTTTATTTAGCGATAGGTTATTGTAATTGTAAATTGTAAATTTATTCTCAATATCATAGTCATTACTACTTTATTGATAGATTTTATTTGCCAGATTCTTTAACAGAATTAAACGATATAATCATGATTAACTGTCATAACATTTAAATAACTTGAAATATCTAGGGAAAAGAAAATTCAGAATATCTGCCGTTGTATTATTGAGGTATCTTCCAAAATATCTAAAGATGAACATACCTCATGTATCATTTAAATATAATCCTTCTTATGTTATTAATTAAGATTATCAACTGTTTAATTTTTTAAATTAACCTATGTCTAAGTAAAAGTATATTGTCATCTATATTAATTCTGTGTATAAATAAACTATCAAATCAATGAAAATCAAATCATTATATATATATATATACATTTTAAATATTACTAACTTCTTATCCAAAGTATAGTATTTCTGTAAATGTGTTATTATTATAAATTAATATATAAATATGTATTGTATATATATATATATATATATATATATATATATATATATATATTGGTATACAAATAATATATATATATATATATATAATTTGTATATATATATAATTTGTATATATATATATATAATTTGTATATATATATATATAATTTGTACATATATATATATATATATATATAAATAAGGAAATATATTTCTCGCTCATTACGTAATATTAATATAATAATGTATTATTTAATAATAACCTTATTGATATCCTGTTTCATAACAATTGTCTTATTCACATCTGAAGTCGATTCATCACCTGTATGTAGATATATTGTTTAGTATTAGGTATTAGGTATTATAACTGTAGTATAGTTAATGAATACGAATGAATTAAAAACAAATTATTCGAATCCCTTATTTAAATCCATTGGTATTATTTTATAAATTCACTTTTATTCCTATAGGTATATATTTCTTATAGTATTTATTATATTTCTTATAGTATTAAATAGTTAATGTTTACCCTTATAGAATAACATCATTTGAAAGTTATTAGTTATGACATCTATACATAAAACTGATTAATTCACTGGTATTATCAATGACATCAGACGGGCATCATTCGCTCGCTGTCTCTGCAATAGTTACGTTATGTACTCCGAGATAGATACTTTTCAGTGGTATATTTAATTATAATTCAATGATTTAATTCTTTGTATTAAATATATCAAGGACATTTATATATCTGGGAAATAAAAATACATTTATATTTAAATTGTATTTCTATATAAATATGTTATTAAAAAAACGAATTTATTTATAAATCGGTTCGAATTAAACGATTTTTTTATATTATTTATGTCGAAATTCCAATTAATAACTACACATCATCTTCATATGTCAATCATATTATCTATTTGTATTCGTATCACACATGACAGGTGGTCGAATTTATTACGTTTATTCTCTTCGGGAGAATAATGATTAACAAATAATCAAAGAATACTTATTATATCTTTATATTGAATACTGTAGTTTGGTATGTTAACTAATTTTTTTGAATCGTGGGTATTGCCCCACCTATACTTCCTGGGAATCAACCAATCAAAATGATTTTAAAAAGGATGCAGTATAATCGTAAATGGGCGGAGCTATACGAATATATGATAATGTAATACACTGTTTAAGACCGATTAAATTCGCAACATACTCAAAAAGCACCCATATTATATATGATGTATATATATATGTTTAGGTTTGACATCGTTATTATTATGTTATATTATGTATGTACCTTAATTAGGTATTTTATTTATAAAAAACATTATCATTGACGTATATATTTAAATATATATATATATATTAAATTGAATTAAATTGAATTTCACGTATTGGTAAACCATAAAAATGGCAAAAATTTAAATTAGTATCTAAGAATATACTTAATTAATACAGATTATTATAAAAAAAAATAATGATAATATTAATAATAAAATAAAAATGAGTTATAAAAGCATAGATTATCAGACAAGAGATCGATGATATAGTGAGTTATTGGGAATATATACGAATATATATATTACCATGTGCTGAATAGTGTATTTTCTCATCACTAATCACTTCGGATTTAGGTGATGCAATGTGGGCCGGGGAACCAATGGAAACTGAGCTCTCCACATTGTTACTGGTATTCTTCGTCATATTACAAGACTTCGTCAATGATATATAACTCGAACTATTAAATGTTATATATATACATATTATATATATATATATATATATAATATATACATTTAATACACATATTAATATAATATTACATACACTGTGCACTGCACACTGTGCAGTCTATTAATAAATACTAAAATAACCGTGCTCTCCTCAAGTCGCTGTCGTTCTCTTCCGAGATCGTTGATAGCGGCCTACCTTCTGACTGCAGACAATCTGTGCAGTCTGACTCATCGCACTTCCTTCTCTATAATTAGGCGGTATTGTGTACGTGTGTGTGTATGTGGTTACGTTAAAGATGTTGCGAATCAGATATATAACACTCCCTATCTATGCAACGTGAATAATAGTCATGCGTCGCGACGCTAGCGGTAGTATATAAATCACTTAAATAGATTTAGGTTTACATGACGCGATTTACATACTACAATGTTTTCGTTGTTTTATTTAATGACATGCGATATAAATTAGCTATTACTAGCCACATAGATATGTATATTATTTAAACCTAACATATCATATTGCTTTGTTATCTATTAGTAATGGACATTTAGTTTTCATCATATAACTAATAGTTTAAAACATATTATTTTACATTTTAAATGTGTATAGTTTTATAATAATTTGTATTATAAATAACACATAGTTCCGAAAGTTGAACCTATATAGGTGGCGCTGTTCGTTTTTTCACTAAAAAATCGGAGTATACGATTTCGCTCGTGTGTTATATCTTTCCTTAGAACACATGTGTGCTCAGATAGTCACGTGGTTAAGTAATCACCGAATGTCACGTGGTCACGTGATCGGTACCTCGTGATACCACGTGATCCATAGTAGGTAATACTCGTTAGCTTACAACCGTTAGTGTGTACGCATACGTACGCTAGGAATATGTCAATATATTAATTATTATATATATATAAACAAACCGCTACAAATCTATTCCTTTTGAAGAATTTGTTGTAAATTCCTTTTGGAGTCAGTCTCATATTGTTATCGATTGAGGGAATTTGAGGAACCGCTTCGAGTCAAAAACTGATCGAATAGACTATCTTTAGTTATGCGTATAGTAGTTTTGTTAGAAAAATTTAGTTTTTACATCAAATTTATTAATTATTTGTTGATAAAAATAAATATTATATAATTATTTATGTATAGGTTATTTATAACAAATATCATAGATTATTTACTTAATAAATACTAATATATTGAAATTAGTGAAACCTAAATTTAATCTTAATTAAAATATTACTTATTCTTAAGACTAATTTATAATACTTTATGAATACCAAATGAGTGTATTCCTGACATATTATTGGACAATAATCTACATATATTAACGCTACCTATAGGAACTATACACTAGATTAACACTAAAATAATGGATATCTCGAGCGAAATATATGTCATACCTACAATAAATTATATGTGTGTATCGGTACTTAAGTTATTATATTATATTTTGTATTTCACAGTTACATTTAAAATATATATTAAAGTTTTAAATTATATTTTGGATTTATCAAAAATAAAAGTAGCAATAGTTGTTTGTATTTAATTAGTTATATGATGTTTAATAATACATTAATATTACCGTATGTATTCTGCAGACCAAAGTAAACACTATATGTGATTTGTTCGGATGTTTTAAAGTTACGTATTTATGATGGCATTGTTATTACGCTTGTCGATTTCACTTTTTATTTATTTGTTTACATAGGTTACATTATATAATGTAATTATTATTTTGTATTCGAACGAAATTAAATTGTATATAAAATATTATTTATGGTAACAAATAATTGTCCTCATTTTCATCATTGCTGTTATCAATATAATTATATGAATATATTACATAATATCGCGTAGTTATTTATTTATTTATTTATTTAAATCAGACATGAAATACAGAGGTTCATAGTATATAAACGAAAATTATAAAAGAATAAACTAAAAAAAAAACAATTAATCTAAGAAACGAAATTTAAAATACTATACAAATAATGAGTTATACCACATGGTAAACAGTGGCGATGGGAACACAATATTATATTCATATAATTGAATATTCATATTATATTCATATAATTAGTGAATTACACGATAATTGTATTCGTTTGTATAGCGAATAATATGACTTGCGTAATTTAACAGTTAAATTATTAACATAATCGTTAAAAAAACATTAAAGAGGCACTATTTCAACGTCTGTAGTTCATCTATATAATATATAATATTAATATACATATATAATACATTAATATAGTATATTAGAATCCTATAAAAATATAATATTATTTAATATAAATATATATATATATATATATATAATAATAAATTATATTATAAACAATGTATTATAAAAGAGTATGGAAAATGCCCTGTATACGTTCTTTCTATAATTATGTATATATTATATATATAGTATATAATATATATATATTAATAGTATGTTATCAATTGCTATACTATTCATAAATATATATTTGTAATGGCTTAAATAAATTTAAATATTATAAATATATATATATATATATATATTTAATTTATTATATATTATTAATTATATTATTATATTATATTATATTATTAACATTATATTATCAATTTCTTATAATAGCCATTTTTTAAATTTAAATTTAATTAAATTATGTCAATAATAAATATTAAAATATATATGGGGTATACACATTTTATACGTAATAATATGTACTTACAAATATAAGAAGAATGCACTTTTGTAACGGGTTATATTAAATATTATTATAAACTATAATTTATAATGTATTTAAAATAATGAATAACAGCTATACAATTATTGTTTACATATGTCACCAAGGCAACATATA
>OZ025239.1:40608929-40613929 GCA_964019155.1 Osedax fenrisi
AGTAGTAGTAGTAGTAGTAGTAGTAGTAGTAGTAGTAGTAGTAGTAGTAGTAGTAGTAGTAGTAGTAGTAGTAGTAGTAGTAGTAGTAGTAGTAGTAGTAGTAGTAGTAGTAGTAGTAGTAGTAGTAGTAGTAGTAGTAGTAGTAGTAGTAGTAGTAGTAGTAGTAGTAGTAGTAGTAGTAGTAGTAGTAGTAGTAGTAGTAGTAGTAGTAGTAGTAGTAGTAGTAGTAGTAGTAGTAGTAGTAGTAGTAGTAGTAGTAGTAGTAGTAGTAGTAGTAGTAGTAGTAGTAGTAGTAGTAGTAGTAGTAGTAGTAGTAGTAGTAGTAGTAGTAGTAGTAGTAGTAGTAGTAGTAGTAGTAGTAGTAGTAGTAGTAGTAGTAGTAGTAGTAGTAGTAGTAGTAGTAGTAGTAGTAGTAGTAGTAGTAGTAGTAGTAGTAGTAGTAGTAGTAGTAGTAGTAGTAGTAGTAGTAGTAGTACCTGTTCTAGGACCTATTCTATTTCTGATCTACATAAAACCTTTATCACATATTATCAGGCAATTTAAACATATTAGATATCACCTGTATGCAGATGATATATTAATATATTCTACTTTATCTAGATATAGCTCTATGAATTGCAATGATTTATCTAATTGTGCAAATGCTATATATATATGGCTTAATGATAATAAGCTATCATTGAATACCTCAAAATCTGAATTATTAAATATTCCTAGTAATTTTGATAATTTCCCAATTGTAACAATTAATGGTAAAGTCATAGAGCCTAGTATCAATATTAAATATCTAGGTGTTATTTTTGATTCAGATATCAAATTTAACACACATATTATGAGTTTATGCAAAAAAGCAAATCATCAATTATATAATATCCGTCATATAAGAAATTATATTAATACAAATACATGCCGTATTTTAATAAACTCACTAGTATTTTCTATCATAGATTACTGTAATTCAATATTAGTAGGTCTACCTAAATCATCTTTAATACCTATTAATAGAATTATAAGGTCCTCTGTACGACTCATTCACAGACAGCCTCGAACTGACCACACAAGCGTTTCCATAAAAATGAGGATAGACCATATATTGTCCACATCTCAGCGTTCTAAATATAGACTTTTGTGTATCATTCACAAAACAATGCGGATTGGTCAACCAGCATATATTAGATCATGTCTAAATATTATTCAACCCCGCAGAACTCTGAGATCAAATCACGATACAACCCGATTAAGTGTACGCCTACCGAATCTATCTCGCTCCGGAAATCGAGCTTTCACCTACTCGGCCCCAAGTAGGTGGAATTCACTTCCTAGGAATATTCGAGGTATTCAAGATCATTCGACGTTTAAACGTAACTTAAAATTATTATTATTAAACAGTTGAGACATTTCTCCTGTTTCGCGTTTCGTTTATTGTTTTCGTTTTTGTTTTATTTTTATATGTTACACTTAACAGAGCATTTCTATGCTATATAATTGAGTGTCTAAATAAATCGTTTTGAATTGAATTGAATTGAATAGTAGTAGTAGTAGTAGTAGTAGTAGTAGTAGTAGTAGTAGTAGTAGTAGTAGTAGTAGTAGTAGTAGTAGTAGTAGTAGTAGTAGTAGTAGTATTAGTAGTAGTAGTAGTAGTAGTAGTAGTAGTAGTAGTAGTAGTAGTAGTAGTAGTAGTAGTAGTAGTAGTAGTAGTAGTAGTAGTAGTAGTAGTAGTAGTAGTAGTAGTAGTATTAGTAGTAGTAGTAGTAGTAGTAGTAGTAGTAGTAGTAGTAGTAGTAGTAGTAGTAGTAGTAGTAGTAGTAGTAGTAGTAGTAGTAGTAGTAGTAGTAGTAGTAGTAGTAGTAGTAGTAGTAGTAGTAGTAGTAGTAGTAGTAGTAGTAGTAGTAGTAGTAGTAGTAGTAGTAGTAGTAGTAGTAGTAGTAGTAGTAGTAGTAGTAGTAGTAGTAGTAGTAGTAGTAGTAGTAGTAGTAGTAGTAGTAGTAGTAGTAGTAGTAGTAGTAGTAGTAGTAGTAGTAGTAGTAGTAGTAGTAGTAGTAGTAGTAGTAGTAGTAGTAGTAGTAGTAGTAGTAGTAGTAGTAGTAGTAGTAGTAGTAGTAGTAGTAGTAGTAGTAGTAGTAGTAGTAGTAGTAGTAGTAGTAGTAGTAGTATTAGTAGTAGTAGTAATAGTAGTAGTTAATATAATAGTAATATATAAAATCAAATTTTGTTTTTACTTTTTATTTTTAAAAGAATAAAGAATGTCTTGCTTTCGGTTTCTTATTTTCGTTATTCTGGTTCATTGGTCTTCAGATATAACTTCATTCTTTATTCTTTTAATTTATTCAGTAATTCTTTCCTCTTGTAAGGCGGAAGTATCGCTTTCGGTCACTTTCTGCCATTTTGTTATATCTCATTTTATCTACTTTATTTAGCTGTCTCCATTTTTGTCCTGCATTTTTTGCAAATTCTGAAATTTTCTTTATCTTATTTAACTTGTTAGCTACGCAGAATTCATACTTGTAGAAAAATATGTAAGCAGTACGTGGTCTCTTTGGTCCTTTTTTCATAGATTTCCTTTTACATTTATTATTAATTTTTCCATTACCTTTTCTATTTGATGACCTGCTTCTTGATGATTTTCTTGTTGATGTATTATATTTACATACATTAGATCTAGATTTACCACTTCGCTTTGTTCCTTTAGAAGACCTTACAGAAATGGTATTTTTCCTAGAAGAAGATCTATTCTTATTTGTTCGATTGACACATGCCTTAGAGGATTTCCTACTCATATTCATCTTTTTAGGCCCTCTTTTAGTAGTACTGCGTTTACACTTACTAATATTGTTACGTTTTATCGACTTGCATCTTTTCACAATCCTTGACGCTCCTCTTTTAGATGCTCCTCTTTTGGACTTGTTCGTTTTTCTTACGCTTTTCATTTTGATTGCTGAATTTATTTTCACCATATTGAATTAATTTATAGGTGTTGTTACTTATAATGTTAGTTAATAATAAAATGTTTAAACGTGATTTTTGGTTGTAGAAATTATTTAATTTATAAGTTGTTAATTAAATATTTAACTAATCAAAATGAAAATATTTAATAAAATAGCAATTTAGAAAAATATTTTATTTTTAATAGTAGTAATAGTAATAGTAATAGTAGTAGTACTAGTAATAGTAATAGTAATAGTAGTAGTAGTAGTAGTAGTAGTAGTAGTAGTAGTAGTAGTAGTAGTAGTAGTAGTAGTAGTAGTAGTAGTAGTAGTAGTAGTAGTAGTAGTAGTGTAGTAGTAGTAGTAGTAGTAGTAGTAGTAGTAGTAGTAGTAGTAGTAGTAGTAGTAGTAGTAGTAGTAGTAGTAGTAGTAGTAGTAGTAGTAGTAGTAGTAGTAGTAGTAGTAGTAGTAGTAGTAGTAGTAGTAGTAGTAGTAGTAGTAGTAGTAGTAGTAGTAGTAGTAGTAGTAGTAGTAGTAGTAGTAGAAGTAGTAGTAGTAGTAGTAGTAGTAGTAGTAGTAGTAGTAGTAGTAGTAGTAGTAGTAGTAGTAGTAGTATTAGTAGTAGTAGTAATAGTAGTAGTTAATATAATAGTTATATATAAAATCAAATTTTGTTTTTACTTTTTATTTTTAAAAGAATAAAGAATGTCTTGCTTTCGGTTTCTTATTTTCGTTATTCTGGTTCATTGTTCTTCAGATATAACTTCATTCTTTATTCTTTAATTTATTCAGCAATTATTTCCTCTTGTAAGGCGGAAGTATCGCTTTCGGTCACTTTCTGCCATTTTGTTATATCTCATTTTATCGACTTTATTTAGCTGTCTCCATTTTTGTCCCGCATTTTTTGCAAATTCTGAAATTTTCTTTATCTTATTTAACTTGTTAGCTACACAGAATTCATACTTGTAGAAAAATATGTAAGCAGTACGTGGTCTCTTTGGTCCTTTTTTCATAGATTTCCTTTTACATTTATTATTAATTTTTCCATTACCTTTTCTATTTGATGACCTGCTTCTTGATGATTTTCTTGTTGATGTATTATATTTACATACATTAGATCTAGATTTACCACTTCGCTTTGTTCCTTTAGAAGACCTTACAGAAATGGTATTTTTTCTAGAAGAAGATCTATTCTTATTTGTTCGATTGACACATGCCTTAGAGGATTTCCTACTCATATTCATCTTTTTAGGCCCTCTTTTAGTAGTACTGCGTTTACGATTACTAATATTGTTACGTTTTATCGACTTGCATCTTTTCACAATCCTTGACGCTACTCTTTTAGATGCTCCTCTTTTGGACTTGTTCGTTTTTCTTACGCTTTTCATTTTGATTGCTGAATTTATTTTCACCATATTGAATTAATTTATAGGTGTTGTTACTTATAATGTTAGTTAATAATAAAATGTTTAAACGTGATTTTTGGTTGTAGAAATTATTTAATTTATAAGTTGTTAATTAAATATTTAACTAATCAAAATGAAAATATTTAATAAAATAGCAATTTAGAAAAATATTTTATTTTTAATAGTAGTAATAGTAATAGTAGTAGTAGTAGTAATAGTAATAGTAATAGTAATAGTAATAGTATAGTAGTAGTAGTAGTAGTAGTAGTAGTAGTAGTAGTAGTAGTAGTAGTAGTAGTAGTAGTAGTAGTAGTAGTAGTAGTAGTAGTAGTAGTAGTAGTAGTAGTAGTAGTAGTAGTAGTAGTAGTAGTAGTAGTAGTAGTAGTAGTAGTAGTAGTAGTAGTAGTAGTAGTAGTAGTAGTAGTAGTAGTAGTAGTAGTAGTAGTAGTAGTAGTAGTAGTAGTAGTAGTAGTAGTAGTAGTAGTAGTAGTAGTAGTAGTAGTAGTAGTAGTAGTAGTAGTAGTAGTAGTAGTAGTAGTAGTAGTAGTAGTAGTAGTAGTAGTAGTAGTAGTAGTAGTAGTAGTAGTAGTAGTAGTAGTAGTAGTAGTAGTAGTAGTAGTAGTAGTAGTAGTAGTAGTAGTAGTAGTAGTAGTAGTAGTAGTAGTAGTAG
>OZ025239.1:40616429-40621429 GCA_964019155.1 Osedax fenrisi
AGTAGTAGTAGTAGTAGTAGTAGTAGTAGTAGTAGTTGTAGTAGTAGTAGTAGTAGTAGTAGTAGTAGTAGTAGTAGTAGTAGTAGTAGTAGTAGTAGTAGTAGTAGTAGTAGTAGTAGTTTAGTAGTAGTAGTAGTAGTAGTAGTAGTAGTAGTAGTAGTAATAATAATAAGACGATTTATTTAAACACTCATTAAATAACAACAAAGATTGTTCTGATAAGTGTGAGAAAAGAAGATGATTATAAACATAAACATATAGTAAAAAACATATAGTAAACAAAAAAACATAAACAATAATGTAATATAAGTTATAAAAAATATTATAATTATATATTAAACAATCAAGTATCAATTCGTTGATAATATATATGATTTTAATACATTCTCAAACTTATGTGTAGAATGTATTGATCTGATATGGAGAGGAATAGAATTCCATAACGTTGGTGAACTACACGATAAAGCACGATTGCTTGTTCGAATCAACTTGGATTTATGATAGACGAGTACAAGTTTATCATTCGGTGACCTAAATCGAGTAGATGGAGTATTATATTTTAGTGTAGCATGCAAATAACGTGGCATTTTATTGACCAATGTTTTATGGATAATACACAGTATTCTATATATAGATTTCTGTTGAATATTAAATATTCTACAATCAACCATTCTCTTTGATCCATATTATAATCAGATAATCGTTGTCTGTATATTATCCTTGTTCTCGTTCTGATTATTTTCGATATATTTATCATCAGATTATTGGGTAAACCGTGATAAATAGATGAGCAATAATCAAAACGAAACATTACTAATGATGTTATCAACATTAACGTTATATCTTTTGATATGAATTTTCTAGCTCTACGAATATTGTAGAGATCATAGTTAGACTTACGACATACTTTAACTATATGTGACTTAAAAGTTAAATTTCTATCAAATATGACACCTAAATATGTTATTTTATCACTAGGAATAATAATGGTATCATCAATAGATACAGTCGGGAATTGGTAGCCAGTAGGTATATTCAGTAGCTCAGATTTAGAAGTATTTAATAATAAATTATTAGTTGTAAGCCAATGATGAATTGCTTTACTACAGTGCGTAAGTACATTTGAGTTTTTAGAAGAAAAACGTGAGAGTGGAACATACAGCAGTATATCATCTGCATATAGATGGTATTTTATTTCTGGGAATGTACATATAATATTAGATAAAGGTTTAATATAAATTAAAAATAGGATTTTCCCAAGAACAGAACCTTGGGGTACACCAGTTGTTAACATACGTGTTGATGATATAGAGTTATTTGTTTTAACTGAAAAAGTTCTATCTTTAAGGTAAGACATGAACCAATCTAATGCTGAGTTACATACTCCTATATTAATGAGCCTATTTTTCATGATAGTGTGATCTAAGGTATCAAATGCAGCAGAGAGATCTAACATTAACATTTGTACCGGATAGTTATCATCGAGCATTAACATTACGTTATCTAATACATTTATTATAGCTGTTTCTGTACTATGAAATGGTCTATAAGCACTTTGATAGATGTCTAGTAAATCATTGGTTTCTATATAATTAATGAGTTGTTGATAAACAACTTTCTCTAGTAATTTTGCTATAATAGTTAGTTGCGATATAGGTCTGTAGTTGCTTAATATATTATAATCAATATTGTGTTTTTTTATAATAGGAGAAATTATAGCATGCTTTAGGTCAGGGTGAACAAAACTATTATTAAGAGATGAACTAATAATATCACATATATAACTAGACAAAGTAGTAGCTAATACCTTCATAAGTATGAGAGGAATAGGGTCATTAGGAGAAGAGGTTTTCAGACATTGTAATAATCTTGCAATCTTACTAGTAGAAGGAGAAATAAATATAGACAAGGAGCATGAAATTGGGTTTATATTATCATTTAAATTAGTGGGGTGTGTTGATATATGATTATAATAAATTGTAGAATTAGTAATAGAATTACGAATTTTCTTGATTTTTTAATGAAAAAATCAGCAAACATATTAGAAAGTTTATCTGATTGCAAATCTGGTAGTGTTGCTTTCGGTTTTCTACCAAGTATATTATTTGCAGTTTTATAAATTAAATGGGTGTTATTCTTGATTTCTATGAATTTATTATGGTAATATTCTTTCTTTGCAATAAGAATTGACTTTTTAAAATATTTTCTAGAAATAATATAACTATCATATGAACTATCAGATTTAGAAATTTTATATAATCTTTCATATTTTCTCATTTCCTTTTTAGCTTTTAGATTTGTTTCATTGAACCAGTGTATTTTATTATCATTAATATATTTAACTTTACTAGGGGCATGTTTATCTAATAGATAAAGTAAAACATTAAAATTAGTAATGCTAACAAATTGGTTGTTCATCGATGATTTTAGATCAAATTTGAATCTACATAAGTCAATTTTAGAAATATTTCTATAATTAATATGTCGTTTGAGTTGTTTTATAACAGGGATATTTATTGTAAGTGATATAGTAAAGTGGTCAGTAAGTAAGTGCGTAATCGGTTTGATTTGTATCATTAAGTTTGATTTTGATGACGATATAACAAGGTCTAATGTATTTCCAGATGAGTGAGTTGGGGTAGTAATATGTTGTATGAAATTAGAGGAAGCTAACATATCAGTTAAAGAAATGGAAGATGAGATGTGTTGATTAACTTTAAAATTAAAGTCACCCATTATAATAGTATTATTAGATGGTAGCGATGATAAGAGTTCATATAGATTATTAATAAATGAAACATAATTATTTGAAGGAGGACGATAGATTACTATTAAATTTAAGTCCGTATTATTATTTATTTTTATATTAGATACTAAACAGTCACTGTAAGCTAATGTATGTTTCTCAAATTTATTTAGTTTATATGTATCTTTAAAAATAATACCTACACCCCCAAATCTGCTATCTGGTCGGGTTATATATTTAAAATTATAATTTAATGTTAGAAATTCATAAATACAATTAGAATCATTTTCAGTGAGCCAAGTTTCAGTAAGTGCCAGTATATCAGGTTTATATTCTATTATATAATCAGTTAGTAGTGGTAAGTTAGCATGTAAAGATCTTATATTAATCAATGATATATCAATGATATGTCATGTCAAATTATCATTTTCAGTATTTTTATTTTTAAACGAATTAATATAATTATTATAGCTTTCAGTCCATGTATTCAGTTGTTGTTCAGTTATTTGTATTGGATCAATATACTTAGTTTGTTTATCTGTAATTGTGTATAATTCATATTTATTATTTCTACGATTTAGCCTACATTTGCAATTATCAATTTTATTAGATTTAATTGCATGATATAGTATTTTACCATGTTTAATAACATCTTTGTCTAAGTAAGGTCTAATAAATAATTTCTTGTAATCAGAATCTAGTAATACTGATCTAGACTCAATAAATGATAAATACGAGAATTCACAACTAAAATAAATAATTATATAGTTTTTTGAGAATGAAACTTTAAGTATTTTTTCTGTGGTTAAATGTAAAGTTCTAAATAATGTATGAACGAAATTATTATTTTTATCAGAATCGTGCACATGCTCAATGACTGCTGCTATTGAAGTCGGTAGTTTACCAGACAACTTAGGGGAGCTAGATGGTGTAGACTTAGCGATAGGTTTAATAATATCACTAAATTTAGATGCCAGATTGTTAATGGTATTGGTAGAGTCTTTAACAATATCAGAATAAGAAAGTATCGAAGCATTTGATTTGTCAAGATTTTTAATTAAATTCTTAATTTCAGTAATATCGTCACTATGGTTTCTAAGTATGGCAATATAGTAGTAGTAGTAGTAGTAGTAGTAGTAGTAGTAGTAGTAGTAGTAGTAGTAGTAGTAGTAGTAGTAGTAGTAGTAGTAGTAGTAGTAGTAGTAGTAGTAGTAGTAGTAGTAGTAGTAGTAGTAGTAGTAGTAGTAGTATTAGTAGTAGTAGTAGTAGTAGTAGTAGTAGTAGTAGTAGTAGTAGTAGTAGTAGTAGTAGTAGTAGTAGTAGTAGTAGTAGTAGTAGTAGTAGTAGTAGTAGTAGTAGTAGTAGTAGTAGTAGTAGTAGTAGTAGTAGTAGTAGTAGTAGTAGTAGTAGTAGTAGTAGTAGTAGTAGTAGTAGTAGTAGTAGTAGTAGTAGTAGTAGTAGTAGTAGTAGTAGTAGTAGTAGTAGTAGTAGTAGTAGTAGTAGTAGTAGTAGTAGTAGTAGTAGTAGTAGTAGTAGTAGTAGTAGTAGTAGTAGTATTAGTAGTAGTATTAGTAGTAGTAGTAATAGTAGTAGTTAATATAATAGTAATATATAAAATCAAATTTTGTTTTTACTTTTTATTTTTAAAAGAATAAAGAATGTCTTGCTTTCGGTTTCTTATTTTCGTTATTCTGGTTCATTGGTCTTCAGATATAACTTCATTCTTTATTCTTTTAATTTATTCAGCAATTCTTTCCTCTTGTAAGGCGGAAGTATCGCTTTCGGTCACTTTCTGCCATTTTGTTATATCTCATTTTATCGACTTTATTTAGCTGTCTCCATTTTTGTCCTGCATTTTTTGCAAATTCTGAAATTTTCTTTATCTTATTTAACTTGTTAGCTACACAGAATTCATACTTGTAGAAAAATATGTAAGCAGTACGTGGTCCTTTGGTCCTTTTTTCATAGATTTCCTTTTACATTTATTATTAATTTTTCCATTACCTTTTCTATTTGATGACCTGCTTCTTGATGATTTTCTTGTTGATGTATTATATTTACATACATTAGATCTAGATTTACCACTTCGCTTTGTTCCTTTAGAAGACCTTACAGAAATGGTATTTTTTCTAGAAGAAGATCTATTCTTATTTGTTCGATTGACACATGCCTTAGAGGATTTCCTACTCATATTCATCTTTTTAGGCCCTCTTTTAGTAGTACTTTACGATTACTAATTATTACGTTTATCGAC
>OZ025239.1:40623929-40636429 GCA_964019155.1 Osedax fenrisi
ATTAAATCGTTAATTAATAATTCAACCTACTTTTATATTTAAATTAGTGTTATACCTATATCTCCTTATTGTTAGTTTATATTATTTAATTTGTCTTATTTTTATTAACACAACACTTAACAGAGCAAACCTATTGCTATACAATTGAGTGTCTAAATAAACCATTTTGATTTGATTTGATTAGTAGTAGTAGTAGTAGTAGTAGTAGTAGTAGTAGTAGTAGTAGTAGTAGTAGTAGTAGTAGTAGTAGTAGTAGTAGTAGTAGTAGTAGTAGTAGTAGTAGTAGTAGTAGTAGTAGTAGTAGTAGTAGTAGCAGTAGTAATAGTAGACTGCTTAATAGATAGTATTTCTAACAAATTAGTTAATAAATATAAATGTTTAACTATATCAATAGATCTAAAGAAAGCTTTTGATACATTAGATAATGATATATTATTAAAAAATTTATCTAATTTTGTTATCAGAGGAATATCGATTGATTTATTAAATAGCTATCTAACTAATAGAAAACAATATATGTCATACCACAATGTTGACTCTAATTTACGTATAATGAATATATGTGTTCCTTAGTGATCTGTACTGGGGCCGTTACTGTTTCTTCTTTATATTAATTATATCCCTAGAGTTATGGATGAAAATAACTGTATTCTATTTGCTGATGACACTACGCTGCTATTTACTGATATGGACCACTGTTCATTGGAAAATAAAGCTAACAAATATATTGGTTACATCTATTCATGGTTATGCTTTAATAAATTAACATTACATTTAGATAAAACGTCGTATACGACTTTTGGCCTTTATAAGACTCATACATTTAAAATTTCATTAAATGGCTTACCTATTAAATGTACTAATGAATTTAAATTTCTTGGTGTCACTATTGATAATAGAATAACCTGGAAACTTCATATTACAATATTAGCTTCTCGGTTATCTAGAATACTATAAGTAATTTACAAACTTAGAAATAAAATTGATAAACAGTCATTATTATTACTGTATAATTCTTTATTTCATTCAAGATTAACATATTATGCTCTAACTTGGGGTTCAAATTATAAACATACTTTAAATAAGATAAATATTCTGCAAAACAAAGTATTGAAATGTATATATATATAAACTACCATTGAGATTTAATATTGATTTTATCTATAAAAGACATAAGTTTTTAAAATTATGTGATATATCATATATAGTTAATATAACATTATTAAAAAATGCATATATTGCTTATACTGATAATGCTAACACTAATCTTTTACGTACATTTGTCAAAAGTACTTATACATATACTAGACCTAGATACGCATTTGTTATTCCTAAATAAAGATTAAATATTAGTAGGAGTAGATATACATGCAGTACATTTTGCTAGTATTAAACTATGGAATAAACTCAATACAAAAATGAAATTGATAAAAAATATCACATTATTCATTAAAAAGCTAAAAATTTCTTTATAATTATTAATTTTACTTTTACTAACAATATTCAATTTTATTAACATCTATACACATTTTTATTCTCCCTGGTTAATCTGGATGAAGAATACTGGCTACTTATGAATCTCTCATTGATCATCAAAGCTGTAATGAGAACTTATTTGTAATATGCTATTATTATTTGTATTATTATGATTATACATTCTGTTTATTTAACTTGGTTTATATGCATCGTTCAAGTGTGTACTATGGTTATATGGGATGATACATATGCATGTTTGAAACGCTAACAATAAAGAGTTTGCTATACTCAGGGTCTGGTCAACCCATATGAGGCATGGGCAACCCTGAAGCTTCCTTCATATGTTGATTCTCATAATTACTTATAGTGATAACTTGTTCGATGTATTGGCTAATATTATTATAAAAAAATGTTTAAATATCTTTAAAAATACCATTGTTATATAATATATTATGCATATGGCATTAGTAAGGTCAAATACCTCGAAAGTCTTACTTGACTATTTTATTTGTCCGTTTATTTTTTTTCTTTATAATGATTACACTAATAAAATGTATCTTATCTTATCTATATTGTATGTTATCTCTAAACCACCTGACTGCTGACTCCGCCCTTCCATCCTCAATCCGCTAAAATCTACAAGTAATCTATTATACATATACATAGTAATATATTATTGCAATTATATATTTCATTTGTTACTATCGTTGTTTCTACTTTATTTTTTTTTACAAGTAATATTTACAATTAAATCTATTAATACTGGTGTCATAATATAATATAATATAAATTAAAATATTCTGATAATGAAAATAAAAATACATATATTGCATGGTACTTTATTAAAATTAATTTCTTATCTGACTAGCGTTGCGCAATTTCTACACGGCTAAACCTTCACTCGAACTCACGCTTCAAGTACGATTTAGCTTCTCGAGGTAGCTCTGTACCTTAGAGATTGAATCGCCATCCGCTGGGAACTTACGTTCCAGTCTCCGCAACGGTTCATTCTCGGGGGAGGAACTAGATTTGCTATCGTTACTTTCAGACTCGGATGCATCTGAAGAAGAACCGTCATCGAAAGATACTGAGGATGCAATGGAAGGTATTGAACAGTGTTCTTTAGTGATGGGACTGGTTTCTTTGTTAGGCTCCTTCTTCGCGAACGTTTAAATGGTGTCCATCTGTCGTATGAATATATATTTTATTTAGTGTTAATATAATTCTTTAATATACTTATATTAGGATATATTCGAATATAATTAGGAATATATATATATTGATTTTAAATTGTTTACATGCGTACGCATTATTGATTCTATTAAATCATGGATATATTAATATATATTATTTATAATAGTTTAAATCGAAACGTGAAATTATTTTCTGATAGATCAAGTTTAACTTAAATTCAAATGTATACAATAGTAATGTCACATTTATATGAATATATATATATATATAATTGTATATTTAAAACTAAAACCTGCATATCTGTCAACTTGCTGCATTCAATATTGTCAACATTTTTAATCTCGAAGTTACCTATAATATAATACAAATAATTATATAATAATTAGTAGGATTGATAAGTGATGTAAATGTGAATAATTTAATAAAATATTACATGCTGATATAATAATCTTATTTACTTTAATATTTAGTTCGATAAGTATACTTATATATAAATTAAATTGAAATAGATCAAATAGATAGCAACAGTAAATAAATGGGAAATACAAATATCGTGTATTAAATAAATGTATGAATGAATTAATAATTATGATATTATTAATGTTATTATTAATAACTATGATCTTAATATGTTTATAATTGTTATGATAATAATGATGTGTAGTTCAATTATGATAGAGGAATCATAAAAGATAAATAAAAATATATTTATAATTACATTAATCAAACAAATTATAAGTATAGTCTATGAACAAAAAAGTAATATAAATATAAGCATATATGCTTATGTATACACGCATGTTAGAGTGCTTCAATTACTAGTCTTAAATGATGAAATAACTATCATGTGACTATTACTAGTTAGATATATTGATACCGATCATGTGATCACGTGATATACAATACTGACCTCTGACCAGTATATTCTTGTGTAGAATATTTTTTAAATCATTTCCTTTCTCATTAGAGGCACACAACTTCGAAATAACAAAATCTATCCTATTATTCATTGCGTGAAACTCTATAAAACAATGATGATTATAATACATGGAGGGAGGGAGAGAAGATGATAATTATTTGAGCTGTTAGTGTGTATATAATAATTTCCTGAATTTAAAGTTAATTATTAAATATCGTAAATGAGGTTATAATATTAGCACATTAATGCATATAAATAGTAGTTGTTTACGATATAACTGAGTGTCAATATGTATTAAATTATTCATACAATATATACGAATTTAGAGCATATTATAATATCGTATTCATCATAAGAATTATGATGATAATAAAAAAATAAAATAAATAATTCATAATTAAAATTATTATACATAATTTATCAAAATATTAATATATATACATATTAGTATATATTATATTATATTATGTATATATTAACCTTTACAAATAAGGATGTATTCTTGCAGGTACAACTCCGTGTTTTCCATAGCCACGCTGTAATTATGTTATTATTGTAATTACGTGTGATTATATGGTTTAACTATTATTATAATGGACATATCATTTAGTGAATATCAGAATATTCGATTAAACAAGTAAAGCATATAATGTTATGCTCTCGGTTTTCATATCGGTTTTCATATAATTCCTAATGTTGATGATAATATTTATGATATTCATTCTATTATATCAATGATATCTATTGATTTTAATAATTTATGTATATAGTATCCTTATCTTCTAAATGAATGTAATCATTATGATTATTTACGATATGTTGTATCTTCTTAGATTCGAACACTAATTCAGACATTTAAATATGTTTCCCAAATGATCATTTCCCTTTTTTTCTTTTTCATAATTAGCTTATACATCCGCTAATATTTTGGAAACTGTTAACTATTCATGTAGGTTTATAACACTTTAAAGTTAATATCATAAAACAGTTTATTTTTATATAGTTCTAGTTTGCGTTTATTTTCCATCTTTTAACTAATGATTCGATAATTATTATTCTATTTTAATAATGTTATAAAGAATTGTTGATTTATTGTCGATATTTAGCTAATTTCTCTAATTACTAGTGCATATAAATAGACTAATAATCAGTTATATAAATATTATCAATTCGAAATTTAGTCTTTTACACCATACTAAGATGATCAGGTATTTAGGTTTATTTAGCCATAATTGTAAATTTATTCTCAATATCATAGTCATTACTACTTTATTGATAGATTTTTACTTTTATTTGCCAGATTCTTTCACAGAATTAAACGATATAATCATGATTAACTGTCATAACATTTAAATAACTTGAAATAGCTATACCTATAGGGAAAAGAAAATTCATAATATCTGCCGTTGTATTATTGAGGTATCTTCCAAAATATCTAAAGATGAACATACCTCATGTATCATTTAAATATAATCCTTCTTATGTTATTAATTAAGATTATCAACTGTTTAATTTTTTAAATTAACCTATGTCTAAGTAAAAGTATATTGTCATCTATTTTAATTCTGTGTATAAATAAACTATCAAATCAATGAAAATCAAATCATTATATATATATATATATATATATTTTAAATATTACTAACTTCTTATCCAAAGTATAGTATTTCTGTAAATGTGTTATTATTATAAATTAATATATAAATATGTATTGTATATATATATATATATATATATATATATATATTGGTATACAAATAATATATATATATATATATATAATTTGTATATATATATAATTTGTATATATATATATAATTTGTATATATATATATATATAATTTGTACATATATATATATATATATATAAATAAGGAAATATATTTCTCTCTCATTACGTAATATTAATATAATAATGTATTATTTAATAATAACCTTATTGATATCCTGTTTCATAACAATTGTCTTATTCACATCTGAAGTCGATTCATCACCTGTATGTAGATATATTGTTTAGTATTAGGTATTAGGTATTATAACTGTAGTATAGTTAATGAATACGAATGAATTAAAAACAAATTATTCGAATCCCTTATTTAAATCCATTGGTATTATTTTATAAATTCACTTTTATTCCTATAGGTATATATTTCTTATAGTATTTATTATATTTCTTATAGTATTAAATAGTTAATGTTTACCCTTATAGAATAACATAATTTGAAAGTTATTAGTTATGACTTATATAAATAAAACTGATTAATTCATTGGTATTATCAATGACATCAGACGGACATCATTCGCTCGCTGTCTCTGCAATAGTTACGTTATGTACTCCGAGATAGATACTTTTCAGTGGTGTATTTAATTATAATTCAATGATTTAAATCTTAAGATCTACAAATATCAAGGACATTTATATATCTGGGAAATAAAAATACATTTATATTTAAATTGTATTTCTATATAAATATGTTATTAAAAATACGAATTTATTTATAAATAGGTTCGAATTAAACGATTTTTTTATATTATTTATGTCGAAATTCCAATTAATAACTACACATCATCTTCATATGTCAATCATATTATCTATTTGTATTCGTATCACCCATGACAGGTGGTCGAATTTATTACGTTTATTCTCTTCGGGAGAATAATGATTAACAAATAATCAAAGAATACTTATTATATCTTTATATTGAATACTGTAGTTTGGTATGTTAACTAATTTTATTTTGAATCGTGGGTATTGCCCCACCTATACTTCCTGGGAATCAACCAATCAAAATGATTTTTAAAAGGATATCCTTTCATATGCAGTATAATCGTAAATGGGCGGAGCTATATGAATATATGATAATGTAATACACTGTTTAAGACCGATTAAATTCGCAACATACTCAAAAAGCACCCATATTATATATGATGTATATATATATGTTTAGGTTTGACATCGTTATTATTATGTTATATTATGTATGTACCTTCATTAGGTATTTTATTTATAAAAAAAATTATTATTGACGTATATATTTAAATATATATATATATTAAATTGAATTAAATTGAATTTCACGTATTGGTAAACCATCAAAATGGCAAAAATTTAAATTAGTATCTAAGAATATACTTAATTAATACAGATTATTGTAAAAAAAAATAATGATAATATTAATAATAAAATAAAAATGAGTTATAAAAGCATAGATCATCAGACAAGAGATCGATGATATAGTGAGTTATTGGGAATATATACGGATATATATATATATATCAGTGTTCATTCTAGAGGTATTAGGTATTATGTAATTAGGTATTTTATTTATAAAAAACATTATCATTGACGTATATATTTAAATATATATATATATATATTAAATTGAATTAAATTGAATTTCACGTATTGGTAAACCATCAAAATGGCAAAAATTTAAATTAGTATCTAAGAATATACTTAATTAATACAGATTATTGTAAAAAAAAATAATGATAATATTAATAATAAAATAAAAATGAGTTATAAAAGCATAGATCATCAGACAAGAGATCGATGATATAGTGAGTTATTGGGAATATATACGGATATATATATATATATATATATTACCATGTGCTGAATAGTGTATTTTCTCATGACTAATCACTTCGGATGATGATGCAATGTGGGCCGGGGAACCAATGATAACTGAGCTCTCCACATTGTTACTGATGTTCTTTGTCGAATTACAAGACTTCGCCAATGATATATAACTAGACCTATTAAATGTTATATATATACATATTATAGATATATATATAACATATACATTTAATACACATATTAGTATAATATGACATACACTGTGCACTGCAGCAGTGTGCAGTCTATTAATAACTACTAAAATAACCGTGCTCTCCTCAAGTCGCTGTCGTTCTCTTCCGAGATCGTTGATAGCGGCCTACCTTCTGACTGCAGACAATCTGTGCAGTCTGACTCATCGCAATTCCTTCTCTACAATCAGGCGGTATTGTGTACGTGTATGTATGGTTACGTTAAAGATGTTGCGAAGCAGAGATATAACACTCCCTATCTAATAATATACATTTAGTTTTCATCATATAACTAATAGTTTAAAACATATTATTTTACATTTTAAATGTGTATAGTTTTATAATAATTTGTATTATAAATAACACATAGTTCCGAAAGTTGAACCTATATAGGTGGCGCTGTTTTTTTTTCACTAAAAAATCGGAGTATACGATTTCGCTCGTGTGTTATATCTTTCCTTAGAACACATGTGTGCTCAGATAGTCACGTGGTTAAGTATTCACCGAATTTCACGTGGTCACGTGATCGGTACCTCGTGATACCACGTGATCCATAGTAGGTAATACTCGTTAGCTTACAACCGTTAGTGTGTACGCATACGTACGCTAGGAATATGTCAATATATTAAGTATTATATATATATATAAACAAACCGCTACAAATCTCTTCCTTTTGAAGAATTTGTTGTAAATTCCTTTTGGAGTCAGTCTCATATTGTTGTCGATTGAGGGAATTTGAGGAACCGCTTAACTGATTCAATAACTGATCGAATAGACTATCTTTAGTTATGGTATAGTAGTTTTGTTAGTTATGTAATATGCGTTATATTCTACATATATGTAATGTTATAGTATTTATATTTCACTCAATTTAAAAAATGTAGTTTTTAAATCAAATTTATTAATTATTTGTTGATAAAAATAAATATTATATAATTATTTATGTATAAATGCGAAATATATGTCATACCTACAATAAATTATATGTGTGTATCGGTACTTAAGTTATTATATTATATTTTGTATTTCACAGTTACATTTAAAATATATATTAAAGTTTTAAATTATATTTTGGATTTATCAAAAATAAAAGTAGCAGTAGTTGTTTGTATTTAATAAGTTATATGATGTTTAATAATACATTAATATTACCGTATGTATTCTGCAGACCAAAGTAAACGCTATATGTGATTTGTTCGGTTGTTTTAAAGTTACGTATTTATGATGGCATTGTTATTACGCTTGTCGATTTCACTTTTTATTTATTTGTTTAGATAGGTTACATTATATAATGTTATTATTATTTTTTATTCGAACGAAATTAAATTGTATATAAAATATTATTTATGGTAACAAATAATTGTCATCATTTTCATCATAGCTGTTATCAATATAATTATATGAATATATTACATAATATCGCGTAGTTATATAATATATACTATTAATATACATATATAATACATTAATATAGTATATTAGAATCCTATAAAAATATAATATTATTTAATATAAATAATATATATATATATATATATATATAATATATATATATATATATATATATATATATATATATATATATAATAATAAATTATATTATAAACAATGTATTATAAAAGAGTATGGAAATTCCTATAGGTATTCCCTATATACACTGAACAGTAGACCGGTTCGTACTAAATTTTTTTTCGCAATATTATAAACCTTCACATCTGTGACAATTATGTATGCTATGATGAATAAGTGTTTAAAATTTTAGACCTATATCTTAAATATTGTTATGTCACGACACCTTTTTATTTTAACATTGAATACATATGTATTTACACAAGTTAACATGGGGGAGATATAGAAATAAGTTTTATTCAATTTTTATAAAATTGGATGATTTTTTTTAAGCCAACTATGGATATATCCTAGAAACATATATAACAAGTAGTATTAACAGTACAAAATATTTTTCATAACAATCTAGATATCCAAATTTTATAAAATAATTGTAGTCAAAAAAAATATCTAAATATCGTATAATTTAATATAAATAAATTATTACAATTTAATTTAAAAAATTAAAATATATAATTTATAGATAATAATAATACAATTCAAATTAATTATTAAAAAATTAAAAATTATTTTTAGAAACAAAATTAATATCATTTGTATATTTTTTTGGATTTTTATTTGAAATATGAAATACAAAATAATTTTACATATTTTTTAATTTTTTTAATTTTGTTTGTATAAAGGACATTTATATCTAACTTATATCCACAATTCAATACAATCTGATCACTCAAATTTTTGTAAAGTATAATTATATATATTAATTTTAAAAATTAATTATTTTTTTGAATTATTTTGAAATAAATACTTTCAAATTAATACTGCAAAATGGTTTATTTTCTCGAGTTTTAGGAGACATTAATATTGGTAATTTGTAGATATAAAAATGAAATATAGATATTATATTATTAATAAATATAAATAATGGTATATATTATATCAATTCATTAAATATAATACAAATACATAATTAATTTTAAATATTAATTTAAATATTTGTAAACATCAAAGATAATAAGATGGCGTCATTACTATTATACATGAAATATTATACATTTTATTTAAAAATAATAATTTATATTTCAAACTTTAAATGCTTCGTGACCAAAGGTAACTATTTTTTTATAAAAATCGTTAATACATATTATACTAAAATATAGATATGTATTATATTTTATATGAAGGATTAAAAATTGAATCGAACGAACCGGTCTACTGAACAGTGTAAAATAAATACCTAACTAAAAAGATGAATGTGATTATGGGTTTTGTCTCATCAATAATGACTCATTGAAATCTTAAAAGGGAAAGTTATTTATACATTGTATATGGACTTCAGTAATTCTGTTCATGCAGTTACGTGTGGGTTTTAGTTAATTATTTAAATGTGGATATATTTCGATATAATCACATAGCATAAATACAGCCCCTTACTACATAAGTTGTAGAACACCCATACAGGGTATTAATCTCTTAATGATGGGGGAGGGGAACCCATAAGCACACTCATCTATGCGGTGTTAGTTGTTTTACATGTTTTACAGCCTATTATAATACACTATAGTCTATTATAGCATGTTAGTGTTCATTTTATGTACTATGTATATTATAGTATTAACATTTTCCTTACTTTCAGTTCTCGTTACTTAATGTTTTGTGTTCCCGTTTAGGTTTACCTATCGTATGTCCCCCTGTACCTGGTCCGTACAGTGTACGGCGTACACTCACAAAGATAAGCTAGTCATTATAGGCCGAAAGCTAGTCATTATTATTTGGTCTAAAACGACTCGGTTACATTTATACATTTATCAAACCTAGTCATCCAATGACTCGGTTATTTATTTGATAATTTATAGCTAGTCATTCATATTAAATAGTTTTTTTTATTTAAATCTAGTAGTTACAATATATTCACTTTATTACTCGTTGAATATTAATTTATTGGCACACCTATAAACAAGTATTATTTATTGAAAATAAAATTATTTAATAAGAATGTTACTAATATAAATATAATATGAAATTTCATAAACTATATTATATTAAATTGATAAATTATAGTATTGAATATATAAATAAATAATGATTAAGAAATGATGTGGATATTTATATCATATTTTATTATAAAAAATATATCAAATCACTTAAAATGCATTAAAAAGTTTAAGATGCATTAAAAGTTTAAATAAAAATATGCATAATATATATATATATATATATATATATATATATAATGTAAATATTATATAAGTATAATACATACATTTATTATTATTTAAATAGTACAATTAATATTATCATATATATTATATATAATAAATACGAATATAAATTTTAAAAGTTATAAATATATATTAAAGTACATACATATATTATAATTTAATTCTATTATATAAAGATGTGAATTTTTTAAATATTTTCACATCATCTTGCAAATCAAATAATATTTGTTGTATAAAAGATAACGTTAATTTAATATTATTAGGATAACTAATATTATATATATAAAAACTACAATAAAACGATATAAATATAACACGAAAATCGTCATGTGATAATATATGTTGATTTTCAACATATAATTTAAACATACTTTCTTCTTTATTAAATAATATATATATATATATATATTATTATTGAGTTGAATGTCCATATAAAAAATATACATATATGTATACGTTACTTCTATAATTATGCGTATATATAGTATGTATATATAGTATATAATATATATATATATATATATTAATAGTATTTTATCAATTGCTATACTATTGCTAAGTATATATGTTTAATGGCTTAAATAAATTTAAATATTATAAATATATATATATATATATATATTTAATTTATAATATATTATTAATTATATTATTATATTATATTATATTATTATATTACATTATATTATTAACATTATATTATCAATTTCTTATAATAGCCATTTTTTAAATTTAAATTTAATTAAATTATGTCAATAATAAATATTAAAATATATATGGGGTATACACATTTTATACGTAATAATATGTACTTACAAATATAAGAAGAATGCACTTTTGTAACGGGTTATATTAAATATTATTATAAACTATAATTTATAATGTATTTAAAATAATGAATAACAGCTATACAATTATTGTTTACATATGTCACCAAGGCAACATATAAACAGGATATAACGAAAACATATTAATATCAAAGAGTTTTTCAAAGATATAAGAATTAAATTAAGTATTATTATATTTATTATATATGAAATAATTTTAATTACATTAAATAGATATCATATATATCATATATATATATATATATATATATGTATACAATCAGAAAAACAAGCTAGTCACTATAAGCCTAAAGCTAGTCATTAACGAGGATGAATATTTGTATGAATTAAAATGTCTATAAGCTATACACAAAAATGTAATTGTATATATATTTTATATATATATATATATATATATATATATATTTGTACAGTATATATATATAATATACATATTTATGACTAGCTTATAAACATGTT
>OZ025239.1:40641429-40648929 GCA_964019155.1 Osedax fenrisi
GATCATCAAAGCCTTAATGAGAACTTATTTGTAATATGCTATTATTATTTGTATTATTATGATTATACATCCTGTTTATTTAACTTGGTTTATATGCATCGTTCAAGTGTGTACTATGGTTATATGGGATGATACATATGCATGTTTGAAACGTTAACAATAAAGAGTTTGATACACTCAGTGTCTGGTCAACCCATATGGGGCATGGGCAACCCTGAAGATTCCTTCATTTGTTGATTCTCATAATTACTTATAGTGATAACTTGTTCGATGTATTGGCTAATATTATTATAAAAAAATGTTTAAATATCTTTAAAAATACCATTGTTATATAATATATTATGCATATGGCATTATTAAGGTCAAATACCTCGAAAGTATTATGACTATTTTATTTGTCCGTTTATTTTTTTTCTTTTATAATGATTACAATAATAAAATGTATCTTATCTTATCTATATTGTATGTTATCCCTAAACCACCTGACTGCTGACTCCGCCCTTCCATACTCAATCCGCTCAAATCTACAAGTTATCTATTATACATATACATAGTAATATATTATTGCAATTATATATTTCATTTGTTACTATCGTTGTTTCTACTTTTTTTTTGTTTACAAGAAATATTTTACAATTAAATCTACTAATACTGGTGTCATAATATAATATAATATAAATTAAAATATTCTGATAATGAAAATAAAAATATATATATTGCATGGTACTTTATTAAAATTAATTTCTTTATCTGACTAGTGTTGCGCAGTTTCTACACGGCTGAACCTTCACTCGAACTCACGCTTCAAGTACTATTTAGCTTCTCGAGGTAGCTCTGTACCTTAGAGAATGAATCGCCATCCGCTGGGAACTTTCGTTCCAGTCTCCGCAACGGTTCATTCTCAGGGGAGGAACTAGATTCTGTATCGTTACTTTCAGACTCGGATGCATCTGAAGAAGAACCGTCTGCGGAAGTTGAAGTGGAAGGCGTTGAACAGTGTTCTTCAGTGATGGAGCTGGTTTCGTGGTTAGGCTCCTTCTTCGCGAACGTTTCAATAGTTTCCATCTGTCGTATGAATATATATTTTATTTAGTCGTTAATATAATTCTGTAATATACTTATATTAGGATATATTCGAATATAATTAGGAATATATATATATTTATTTTAAATTGTTTACACGCGTTATTGATTCTATTAAATCATGGATCTTAATAGGCATATATATTATGCCTATATATTATTTATAATAGTTTAAATCGAAACGTGAAATTATTTTCTGATAGATCCAGTTTAACTTAAATTCAAATTTATACAATAGTAATGTCACATTTATATGAATATATATATATATATATTTATATATATAATTGTATATTTAAAATTAAAACCTGAATATCTGTCAACTTGCTGCATTCAATATTGTCAACATTTTTAATCTCGAAGTTACCTATAATATAATAAAAATAATTATATAATAATTAGTATTGATAAGTGATGTAAATGTGAATAATTTAATAAAATATTACATGCTGATATAATAATCTATTTACTTTAATATTTAGTTCGATAAGTATAAATTAAATTGAAATAGATTAAATAGATAGCAACAGTAAATAAATGGGAAATACAAATATCGTTTATTAAATAATTGTATGAATGAATTAATAATTATGATATTATTAATGGTATTATTAATACTATGATCTTAATATGTTGATAATTATTATGATAATAATTATGATTATAATGTTAAGTGTAGTTCAATTATGATAGAGGAATCATAAAAGATAAATAAAAATATATTTATAATTACAATAATCAAACAAATTATAAGTATAGTCTATGAACAAAAAAGTAATATAAATGTAAGCATATACGCATGTTAAAGTGATTCAATTACTAGTCTTAAATGATGAAATAACTATCACGTGACTATTACTAGTTAGATATATTGATACCGATCATGTGATCACGTGATATACAATACTGACCTCTGACCAGTATATTCTTGTGTAGAATATTTTTTAAATCAATTCCTTTCTCATTAGAGGCACACAACTTCGAAATAACAAAATCTATCCTATTATTCATTGCGTGAAACTCTATAAAACAATGATGATTATAATACATGGAGTGAGGGAGAGAAAAGGATAATGATTTGAGATGTTAGTGTGTTTATAATATTTTCCTGAATTTAAAGTTATTTATTAAATATCGTAAACGAGGTTATAACATTACCACATTAATGCATATAAATAGTAGTTATTTACGATATAACTGAGTGTCAATATGTATTCAATTATTCATACAATATTTACGAATTTAGAGCATATTATAATATCGTATTCATCATAAGAATTATGATGATAATAAAAAAATAAAATAAATAATTCATAATTAAAATTATTATACATAATTTATCAAAATATTAATATATAGGAAAATATAACCTATATATATATATATATATATATATATATATTAACCTTTACAAAGCAGGATGTATTCTTGCAGGTACAACTCCGTGTTTTCCATTTCACAGCTGTAATTATGTTATTATTGTAATTGTGATTATGTGATTTAACTATTATTATAATGGACATATCATTTAGTGAATATCAGAATATTTGATTAAACAAGTAAAGCATATAATGTATGCTCTCGGTTTTCATATAATGTTGATGATAATATTTATGATATTCATTCTATTATATCAATGATATCTATTGATTTTAATAATTTATTTATATAGTATCCTTCTCTTCTAAATGAATGTAATCATTATGATTATTTACGATATGTTGTATCTTCTTAGATTCGAACACTAATTCAGACATTTAAATATGTTTTCCAAATGATCATTTCTTTTTCATAATTAGCTTATACCTCCGCTAATATTTTGGAAACTGTTAACTATTCATGTAGGTTTATAACACTTTAAGGTTAATATCATTAAACAGTCTATTTTTATATAGTTCTAGTTTGCGTTTATTTTCCATCTTTTAACTAATGATTCGATAATTATTATTCTATTTTAATAATGTTATAAAGAATTGTTGATTTATTGTCGATATTTAGCTAATTTCTCTAATTACTAGTGCATATAAATAGACTAATAATCAGTTATATAAATATTATCAATTCGAAATTTAGTCTTTTACACCATACTAAGATGATCAGGTATTTAGGTTTATTTAGCGATAGGTTATTGTAATTGTAAATTGTAAATTTATTCTCAATATCATAGTCATTACTACTTTATTGATAGATTTTATTTGCCAGATTCTTTAACAGAATTAAACGATATAATCATGATTAACTGTCATAACATTTAAATAACTTGAAATATCTAGGGAAAAGAAAATTCAGAATATCTGCCGTTGTATTATTGAGGTATCTTCCAAAATATCTAAAGATGAACATACCTCATGTATCATTTAAATATAATCCTTCTTATGTTATTAATTAAGATTATCAACTGTTTAATTTTTTAAATTAACCTATGTCTAAGTAAAAGTATATTGTCATCTATATTAATTCTGTGTATAAATAAACTATCAAATCAATGAAAATCAAATCATTATATATATATATATATACATTTTAAATATTACTAACTTCTTATCCAAAGTATAGTATTTCTGTAAATGTGTTATTATTATAAATTAATATATAAATATGTATTGTATATATATATATATATATATATATATATATATTGGTATACAAATAATATATATATATATATATATATAATTTGTATATATATATAATTTGTATATATATATATATAATTTGTATATATATATATATAATTTGTACATATATATATATATATATATATAAATAAGGAAATATATTTCTCGCTCATTACGTAATATTAATATAATAATGTATTATTTAATAATAACCTTATTGATATCCTGTTTCATAACAATTGTCTTATTCACATCTGAAGTCGATTCATCACCTGTATGTAGATATATTGTTTAGTATTAGGTATTAGGTATTATAACTGTAGTATAGTTAATGAATACGAATGAATTAAAAACAAATTATTCGAATCCCTTATTTAAATCCATTGGTATTATTTTATAAATTCACTTTTATTCCTATAGGTATATATTTCTTATAGTATTTATTATATTTCTTATAGTATTAAATAGTTAATGTTTACCCTTATAGAATAACATCATTTGAAAGTTATTAGTTATGACATCTATACATAAAACTGATTAATTCACTGGTATTATCAATGACATCAGACGGGCATCATTCGCTCGCTGTCTCTGCAATAGTTACGTTATGTACTCCGAGATAGATACTTTTCAGTGGTATATTTAATTATAATTCAATGATTTAATTCTTTGTATTAAATATATCAAGGACATTTATATATCTGGGAAATAAAAATACATTTATATTTAAATTGTATTTCTATATAAATATGTTATTAAAAAAACGAATTTATTTATAAATCGGTTCGAATTAAACGATTTTTTTATATTATTTATGTCGAAATTCCAATTAATAACTACACATCATCTTCATATGTCAATCATATTATCTATTTGTATTCGTATCACACATGACAGGTGGTCGAATTTATTACGTTTATTCTCTTCGGGAGAATAATGATTAACAAATAATCAAAGAATACTTATTATATCTTTATATTGAATACTGTAGTTTGGTATGTTAACTAATTTTTTTGAATCGTGGGTATTGCCCCACCTATACTTCCTGGGAATCAACCAATCAAAATGATTTTAAAAAGGATGCAGTATAATCGTAAATGGGCGGAGCTATACGAATATATGATAATGTAATACACTGTTTAAGACCGATTAAATTCGCAACATACTCAAAAAGCACCCATATTATATATGATGTATATATATATGTTTAGGTTTGACATCGTTATTATTATGTTATATTATGTATGTACCTTAATTAGGTATTTTATTTATAAAAAACATTATCATTGACGTATATATTTAAATATATATATATATATTAAATTGAATTAAATTGAATTTCACGTATTGGTAAACCATAAAAATGGCAAAAATTTAAATTAGTATCTAAGAATATACTTAATTAATACAGATTATTATAAAAAAAAATAATGATAATATTAATAATAAAATAAAAATGAGTTATAAAAGCATAGATTATCAGACAAGAGATCGATGATATAGTGAGTTATTGGGAATATATACGAATATATATATTACCATGTGCTGAATAGTGTATTTTCTCATCACTAATCACTTCGGATTTAGGTGATGCAATGTGGGCCGGGGAACCAATGGAAACTGAGCTCTCCACATTGTTACTGGTATTCTTCGTCATATTACAAGACTTCGTCAATGATATATAACTCGAACTATTAAATGTTATATATATACATATTATATATATATATATATAATATATACATTTAATACACATATTAATATAATATTACATACACTGTGCACTGCACACTGTGCAGTCTATTAATAAATACTAAAATAACCGTGCTCTCCTCAAGTCGCTGTCGTTCTCTTCCGAGATCGTTGATAGCGGCCTACCTTCTGACTGCAGACAATCTGTGCAGTCTGACTCATCGCACTTCCTTCTCTATAATTAGGCGGTATTGTGTACGTGTGTGTGTATGTGGTTACGTTAAAGATGTTGCGAATCAGATATATAACACTCCCTATCTATGCAACGTGAATAATAGTCATGCGTCGCGACGCTAGCGGTAGTATATAAATCACTTAAATAGATTTAGGTTTACATGACGCGATTTACATACTACAATGTTTTCGTTGTTTTATTTAATGACATGCGATATAAATTAGCTATTACTAGCCACATAGATATGTATATTATTTAAACCTAACATATCATATTGCTTTGTTATCTATTAGTAATGGACATTTAGTTTTCATCATATAACTAATAGTTTAAAACATATTATTTTACATTTTAAATGTGTATAGTTTTATAATAATTTGTATTATAAATAACACATAGTTCCGAAAGTTGAACCTATATAGGTGGCGCTGTTCGTTTTTTCACTAAAAAATCGAAGTATACGATTTCGCTCGTGTGTTATATTTTTCCTTAGAACACATGTGTGCTCAGGTAGTCACGTAGTTAAGTAATCACCGAATGTCACGTGGTCACGTGATCGGTACCTCGTGATACCACGTGATCCGTAGTAGGTAATACTCGTTAGCTTACAACCGTTAGTGTGTACGCATACGTACGCTAGGAATATGTCAATATATTAAGTATTATTTATATATATAAACAAACCGCTACAAATCTATTCCTTTTGAAGAATTTGTTGTAAATTCCTTTTGGAGTCAGTCTCATATTGTTATCGATTGAGGGAATTTGAGGAACCGCTTCGAGTCAAAAACTGATCGAATAGACTATCTTTAGTTATGCGTATAGTAGTTTTGTTAGAAAAATTTAGTTTTTACATCAAATTTATTAATTATTTGTTGATAAAAATAAATATTATATAATTATTTATGTATAGGTTATTTATAACAAATATCATAGATTATTTACTTAATAAATACTAATATATTGAAATTAGTGAAACCTAAATTTAATCTTAATTAAAATATTACTTATTCTTAAGACTAATTTATAATACTTTATGAATACCAAATGAGTGTATTCCTGACATATTATTGGACAATAATCTACATATATTAACGCTACCTATAGGAACTATACACTAGATTAACACTAAAATAATGGATATCTCGAGCGAAATATATGTCATACCTACAATAAATTATATGTGTGTATCGGTACTTAAGTTATTATATTATATTTTGTATTTCACAGTTACATTTAAAATATATATTAAAGTTTTAAATTATATTTTGGATTTATCAAAAATAAAAGTAGCAATAGTTGTTTGTATTTAATTAGTTATATGATGTTTAATAATACATTAATATTACCGTATGTATTCTGCAGACCAAAGTAAACACTATATGTGATTTGTTCGGATGTTTTAAAGTTACGTATTTATGATGGCATTGTTATTACGCTTGTCGATTTCACTTTTTATTTATTTGTTTACATAGGTTACATTATATAATGTAATTATTATTTTGTATTCGAACGAAATTAAATTGTATATAAAATATTATTTATGGTAACAAATAATTGTCCTCATTTTCATCATTGCTGTTATCAATATAATTATATGAATATATTACATAATATCGCGTAGTTATTTATTTATTTATTTATTTAAATCAGACATGAAATACAGAGGTTCATAGTATATAAACGAAAATTATAAAAGAATAAACTAAAAAAAAAACAATTAATCTAAGAAACGAAATTTAAAATACTATACAAACAATGAGTTATACCACATGGTAAACAGTGGCGATGGGAACACAATATTATATTCATATAATTGAATATTCATATTATATTCATATAATTAGTGAATTACACGATAATTGTATTCGT
>OZ025239.1:40658929-40661429 GCA_964019155.1 Osedax fenrisi
TTTTGTTTTATTTTTATATGTTACACTTAACAGAGCATTTCTATGCTATATAATTGAGTGTCTAAATAAATCGTTTTGAATTGAATTGAATTGAATAGTAGTAGTAGTAGTAGTAGTAGTAGTAGTAGTAGTAGTAGTAGTAGTAGTAGTAGTAGTAGTAGTAGTAGTAGTAGTAGTAGTAGTAGTAGTATTAGTAGTAGTAGTAGTAGTAGTAGTAGTAGTAGTAGTAGTAGTAGTAGTAGTAGTAGTAGTAGTAGTAGTAGTAGTAGTAGTAGTAGTAGTAGTAGTAGTAGTAGTAGTAGTATTAGTAGTAGTAGTAGTAGTAGTAGTAGTAGTAGTAGTAGTAGTAGTAGTAGTAGTAGTAGTAGTAGTAGTAGTAGTAGTAGTAGTAGTAGTAGTAGTAGTAGTAGTAGTAGTAGTAGTAGTAGTAGTAGTAGTAGTAGTAGTAGTAGTAGTAGTAGTAGTAGTAGTAGTAGTAGTAGTAGTAGTAGTAGTAGTAGTAGTAGTAGTAGTAGTAGTAGTAGTAGTAGTAGTAGTAGTAGTAGTAGTAGTAGTAGTAGTAGTAGTAGTAGTAGTAGTAGTAGTAGTAGTAGTAGTAGTAGTAGTAGTAGTAGTAGTAGTAGTAGTAGTAGTAGTAGTAGTAGTAGTAGTAGTAGTAGTAGTAGTAGTAGTAGTAGTAGTAGTAGTAGTAGTAGTAGTAGTAGTAGTAGTAGTAGTAGTATTAGTAGTAGTAGTAATAGTAGTAGTTAATATAATAGTAATATATAAAATCAAATTTTGTTTTTACTTTTTATTTTTAAAAGAATAAAGAATGTCTTGCTTTCGGTTTCTTATTTTCGTTATTCTGGTTCATTGGTCTTCAGATATAACTTCATTCTTTATTCTTTTAATTTATTCAGTAATTCTTTCCTCTTGTAAGGCGGAAGTATCGCTTTCGGTCACTTTCTGCCATTTTGTTATATCTCATTTTATCTACTTTATTTAGCTGTCTCCATTTTTGTCCTGCATTTTTTGCAAATTCTGAAATTTTCTTTATCTTATTTAACTTGTTAGCTACGCAGAATTCATACTTGTAGAAAAATATGTAAGCAGTACGTGGTCTCTTTGGTCCTTTTTTCATAGATTTCCTTTTACATTTATTATTAATTTTTCCATTACCTTTTCTATTTGATGACCTGCTTCTTGATGATTTTCTTGTTGATGTATTATATTTACATACATTAGATCTAGATTTACCACTTCGCTTTGTTCCTTTAGAAGACCTTACAGAAATGGTATTTTTCCTAGAAGAAGATCTATTCTTATTTGTTCGATTGACACATGCCTTAGAGGATTTCCTACTCATATTCATCTTTTTAGGCCCTCTTTTAGTAGTACTGCGTTTACACTTACTAATATTGTTACGTTTTATCGACTTGCATCTTTTCACAATCCTTGACGCTCCTCTTTTAGATGCTCCTCTTTTGGACTTGTTCGTTTTTCTTACGCTTTTCATTTTGATTGCTGAATTTATTTTCACCATATTGAATTAATTTATAGGTGTTGTTACTTATAATGTTAGTTAATAATAAAATGTTTAAACGTGATTTTTGGTTGTAGAAATTATTTAATTTATAAGTTGTTAATTAAATATTTAACTAATCAAAATGAAAATATTTAATAAAATAGCAATTTAGAAAAATATTTTATTTTTAATAGTAGTAATAGTAATAGTAATAGTAGTAGTACTAGTAATAGTAATAGTAATAGTAGTAGTAGTAGTAGTAGTAGTAGTAGTAGTAGTAGTAGTAGTAGTAGTAGTAGTAGTAGTAGTAGTAGTAGTAGTAGTAGTAGTAGTAGTAGTGTAGTAGTAGTAGTAGTAGTAGTAGTAGTAGTAGTAGTAGTAGTAGTAGTAGTAGTAGTAGTAGTAGTAGTAGTAGTAGTAGTAGTAGTAGTAGTAGTAGTAGTAGTAGTAGTAGTAGTAGTAGTAGTAGTAGTAGTAGTAGTAGTAGTAGTAGTAGTAGTAGTAGTAGTAGTAGTAGTAGTAGTAGTAGTAGAAGTAGTAGTAGTAGTAGTAGTAGTAGTAGTAGTAGTAGTAGTAGTAGTAGTAGTAGTAGTAGTAGTAGTATTAGTAGTAGTAGTAATAGTAGTAGTTAATATAATAGTTATATATAAAATCAAATTTTGTTTTTACTTTTTATTTTTAAAAGAATAAAGAATGTCTTGCTTTCGGTTTCTTATTTTCGTTATTCTGGTTCATTGTTCTTCAGATATAACTTCATTCTTTATTCTTTAATTTATTCAGCAATTATTTCCTCTTGTAAGGCGGAAGTATCGCTTTCGGTCACTTTCTGCCATTTTGTTATATCTCATTTTATCGACTTTATTTAGCTGTCTCCATTTTTGTCCCGCATTTTTTGCAAATTCTGAAATTTTCTTTATCTTATTTAACTTGTTAGCTACACAGAATTCATACTTGTAGAAAAATATGTAAGCAGTACGTGGTCTCTTTGGTCCTTTT
>OZ025239.1:40666429-40668929 GCA_964019155.1 Osedax fenrisi
AAATGCAGCAGAGAGATCTAACATTAACATTTGTACCGGATAGTTATCATCGAGCATTAACATTACGTTATCTAATACATTTATTATAGCTGTTTCTGTACTATGAAATGGTCTATAAGCACTTTGATAGATGTCTAGTAAATCATTGGTTTCTATATAATTAATGAGTTGTTGATAAACAACTTTCTCTAGTAATTTTGCTATAATAGTTAGTTGCGATATAGGTCTGTAGTTGCTTAATATATTATAATCAATATTGTGTTTTTTTATAATAGGAGAAATTATAGCATGCTTTAGGTCAGGGTGAACAAAACTATTATTAAGAGATGAACTAATAATATCACATATATAACTAGACAAAGTAGTAGCTAATACCTTCATAAGTATGAGAGGAATAGGGTCATTAGGAGAAGAGGTTTTCAGACATTGTAATAATCTTGCAATCTTACTAGTAGAAGGAGAAATAAATATAGACAAGGAGCATGAAATTGGGTTTATATTATCATTTAAATTAGTGGGGTGTGTTGATATATGATTATAATAAATTGTAGAATTAGTAATAGAATTACGAATTTTCTTGATTTTTTAATGAAAAAATCAGCAAACATATTAGAAAGTTTATCTGATTGCAAATCTGGTAGTGTTGCTTTCGGTTTTCTACCAAGTATATTATTTGCAGTTTTATAAATTAAATGGGTGTTATTCTTGATTTCTATGAATTTATTATGGTAATATTCTTTCTTTGCAATAAGAATTGACTTTTTAAAATATTTTCTAGAAATAATATAACTATCATATGAACTATCAGATTTAGAAATTTTATATAATCTTTCATATTTTCTCATTTCCTTTTTAGCTTTTAGATTTGTTTCATTGAACCAGTGTATTTTATTATCATTAATATATTTAACTTTACTAGGGGCATGTTTATCTAATAGATAAAGTAAAACATTAAAATTAGTAATGCTAACAAATTGGTTGTTCATCGATGATTTTAGATCAAATTTGAATCTACATAAGTCAATTTTAGAAATATTTCTATAATTAATATGTCGTTTGAGTTGTTTTATAACAGGGATATTTATTGTAAGTGATATAGTAAAGTGGTCAGTAAGTAAGTGCGTAATCGGTTTGATTTGTATCATTAAGTTTGATTTTGATGACGATATAACAAGGTCTAATGTATTTCCAGATGAGTGAGTTGGGGTAGTAATATGTTGTATGAAATTAGAGGAAGCTAACATATCAGTTAAAGAAATGGAAGATGAGATGTGTTGATTAACTTTAAAATTAAAGTCACCCATTATAATAGTATTATTAGATGGTAGCGATGATAAGAGTTCATATAGATTATTAATAAATGAAACATAATTATTTGAAGGAGGACGATAGATTACTATTAAATTTAAGTCCGTATTATTATTTATTTTTATATTAGATACTAAACAGTCACTGTAAGCTAATGTATGTTTCTCAAATTTATTTAGTTTATATGTATCTTTAAAAATAATACCTACACCCCCAAATCTGCTATCTGGTCGGGTTATATATTTAAAATTATAATTTAATGTTAGAAATTCATAAATACAATTAGAATCATTTTCAGTGAGCCAAGTTTCAGTAAGTGCCAGTATATCAGGTTTATATTCTATTATATAATCAGTTAGTAGTGGTAAGTTAGCATGTAAAGATCTTATATTAATCAATGATATATCAATGATATGTCATGTCAAATTATCATTTTCAGTATTTTTATTTTTAAACGAATTAATATAATTATTATAGCTTTCAGTCCATGTATTCAGTTGTTGTTCAGTTATTTGTATTGGATCAATATACTTAGTTTGTTTATCTGTAATTGTGTATAATTCATATTTATTATTTCTACGATTTAGCCTACATTTGCAATTATCAATTTTATTAGATTTAATTGCATGATATAGTATTTTACCATGTTTAATAACATCTTTGTCTAAGTAAGGTCTAATAAATAATTTCTTGTAATCAGAATCTAGTAATACTGATCTAGACTCAATAAATGATAAATACGAGAATTCACAACTAAAATAAATAATTATATAGTTTTTTGAGAATGAAACTTTAAGTATTTTTTCTGTGGTTAAATGTAAAGTTCTAAATAATGTATGAACGAAATTATTATTTTTATCAGAATCGTGCACATGCTCAATGACTGCTGCTATTGAAGTCGGTAGTTTACCAGACAACTTAGGGGAGCTAGATGGTGTAGACTTAGCGATAGGTTTAATAATATCACTAAATTTAGATGCCAGATTGTTAATGGTATTGGTAGAGTCTTTAACAATATCAGAATAAGAAAGTATCGAAGCATTTGATTTGTCAAGATTTTTAATTAAATTCTTAATTTCAGTAATATCGTCACTATGGTTTCTAAGTATGGCAATATAGTAGTAGTAGTAGTAGTAGTAGTAGTAGTAGTAGTAGTAGTAGTAGTAGTAGTAGTAGTAGTAGTAGTAGTAGT
>OZ025239.1:40673929-40683929 GCA_964019155.1 Osedax fenrisi
AAATATCACATTATTCATTAAAAAGCTAAAAATTTCTTTATAATTATTAATTTTACTTTTACTAACAATATTCAATTTTATTAACATCTATACACATTTTTATTCTCCCTGGTTAATCTGGATGAAGAATACTGGCTACTTATGAATCTCTCATTGATCATCAAAGCTGTAATGAGAACTTATTTGTAATATGCTATTATTATTTGTATTATTATGATTATACATTCTGTTTATTTAACTTGGTTTATATGCATCGTTCAAGTGTGTACTATGGTTATATGGGATGATACATATGCATGTTTGAAACGCTAACAATAAAGAGTTTGCTATACTCAGGGTCTGGTCAACCCATATGAGGCATGGGCAACCCTGAAGCTTCCTTCATATGTTGATTCTCATAATTACTTATAGTGATAACTTGTTCGATGTATTGGCTAATATTATTATAAAAAAATGTTTAAATATCTTTAAAAATACCATTGTTATATAATATATTATGCATATGGCATTAGTAAGGTCAAATACCTCGAAAGTCTTACTTGACTATTTTATTTGTCCGTTTATTTTTTTTCTTTATAATGATTACACTAATAAAATGTATCTTATCTTATCTATATTGTATGTTATCTCTAAACCACCTGACTGCTGACTCCGCCCTTCCATCCTCAATCCGCTAAAATCTACAAGTAATCTATTATACATATACATAGTAATATATTATTGCAATTATATATTTCATTTGTTACTATCGTTGTTTCTACTTTATTTTTTTTTACAAGTAATATTTACAATTAAATCTATTAATACTGGTGTCATAATATAATATAATATAAATTAAAATATTCTGATAATGAAAATAAAAATACATATATTGCATGGTACTTTATTAAAATTAATTTCTTATCTGACTAGCGTTGCGCAATTTCTACACGGCTAAACCTTCACTCGAACTCACGCTTCAAGTACGATTTAGCTTCTCGAGGTAGCTCTGTACCTTAGAGATTGAATCGCCATCCGCTGGGAACTTACGTTCCAGTCTCCGCAACGGTTCATTCTCGGGGGAGGAACTAGATTTGCTATCGTTACTTTCAGACTCGGATGCATCTGAAGAAGAACCGTCATCGAAAGATACTGAGGATGCAATGGAAGGTATTGAACAGTGTTCTTTAGTGATGGGACTGGTTTCTTTGTTAGGCTCCTTCTTCGCGAACGTTTAAATGGTGTCCATCTGTCGTATGAATATATATTTTATTTAGTGTTAATATAATTCTTTAATATACTTATATTAGGATATATTCGAATATAATTAGGAATATATATATATTGATTTTAAATTGTTTACATGCGTACGCATTATTGATTCTATTAAATCATGGATATATTAATATATATTATTTATAATAGTTTAAATCGAAACGTGAAATTATTTTCTGATAGATCAAGTTTAACTTAAATTCAAATGTATACAATAGTAATGTCACATTTATATGAATATATATATATATATAATTGTATATTTAAAACTAAAACCTGCATATCTGTCAACTTGCTGCATTCAATATTGTCAACATTTTTAATCTCGAAGTTACCTATAATATAATACAAATAATTATATAATAATTAGTAGGATTGATAAGTGATGTAAATGTGAATAATTTAATAAAATATTACATGCTGATATAATAATCTTATTTACTTTAATATTTAGTTCGATAAGTATACTTATATATAAATTAAATTGAAATAGATCAAATAGATAGCAACAGTAAATAAATGGGAAATACAAATATCGTGTATTAAATAAATGTATGAATGAATTAATAATTATGATATTATTAATGTTATTATTAATAACTATGATCTTAATATGTTTATAATTGTTATGATAATAATGATGTGTAGTTCAATTATGATAGAGGAATCATAAAAGATAAATAAAAATATATTTATAATTACATTAATCAAACAAATTATAAGTATAGTCTATGAACAAAAAAGTAATATAAATATAAGCATATATGCTTATGTATACACGCATGTTAGAGTGCTTCAATTACTAGTCTTAAATGATGAAATAACTATCATGTGACTATTACTAGTTAGATATATTGATACCGATCATGTGATCACGTGATATACAATACTGACCTCTGACCAGTATATTCTTGTGTAGAATATTTTTTAAATCATTTCCTTTCTCATTAGAGGCACACAACTTCGAAATAACAAAATCTATCCTATTATTCATTGCGTGAAACTCTATAAAACAATGATGATTATAATACATGGAGGGAGGGAGAGAAGATGATAATTATTTGAGCTGTTAGTGTGTATATAATAATTTCCTGAATTTAAAGTTAATTATTAAATATCGTAAATGAGGTTATAATATTAGCACATTAATGCATATAAATAGTAGTTGTTTACGATATAACTGAGTGTCAATATGTATTAAATTATTCATACAATATATACGAATTTAGAGCATATTATAATATCGTATTCATCATAAGAATTATGATGATAATAAAAAAATAAAATAAATAATTCATAATTAAAATTATTATACATAATTTATCAAAATATTAATATATATACATATTAGTATATATTATATTATATTATGTATATATTAACCTTTACAAATAAGGATGTATTCTTGCAGGTACAACTCCGTGTTTTCCATAGCCACGCTGTAATTATGTTATTATTGTAATTACGTGTGATTATATGGTTTAACTATTATTATAATGGACATATCATTTAGTGAATATCAGAATATTCGATTAAACAAGTAAAGCATATAATGTTATGCTCTCGGTTTTCATATCGGTTTTCATATAATTCCTAATGTTGATGATAATATTTATGATATTCATTCTATTATATCAATGATATCTATTGATTTTAATAATTTATGTATATAGTATCCTTATCTTCTAAATGAATGTAATCATTATGATTATTTACGATATGTTGTATCTTCTTAGATTCGAACACTAATTCAGACATTTAAATATGTTTCCCAAATGATCATTTCCCTTTTTTTCTTTTTCATAATTAGCTTATACATCCGCTAATATTTTGGAAACTGTTAACTATTCATGTAGGTTTATAACACTTTAAAGTTAATATCATAAAACAGTTTATTTTTATATAGTTCTAGTTTGCGTTTATTTTCCATCTTTTAACTAATGATTCGATAATTATTATTCTATTTTAATAATGTTATAAAGAATTGTTGATTTATTGTCGATATTTAGCTAATTTCTCTAATTACTAGTGCATATAAATAGACTAATAATCAGTTATATAAATATTATCAATTCGAAATTTAGTCTTTTACACCATACTAAGATGATCAGGTATTTAGGTTTATTTAGCCATAATTGTAAATTTATTCTCAATATCATAGTCATTACTACTTTATTGATAGATTTTTACTTTTATTTGCCAGATTCTTTCACAGAATTAAACGATATAATCATGATTAACTGTCATAACATTTAAATAACTTGAAATAGCTATACCTATAGGGAAAAGAAAATTCATAATATCTGCCGTTGTATTATTGAGGTATCTTCCAAAATATCTAAAGATGAACATACCTCATGTATCATTTAAATATAATCCTTCTTATGTTATTAATTAAGATTATCAACTGTTTAATTTTTTAAATTAACCTATGTCTAAGTAAAAGTATATTGTCATCTATTTTAATTCTGTGTATAAATAAACTATCAAATCAATGAAAATCAAATCATTATATATATATATATATATATATTTTAAATATTACTAACTTCTTATCCAAAGTATAGTATTTCTGTAAATGTGTTATTATTATAAATTAATATATAAATATGTATTGTATATATATATATATATATATATATATATATATTGGTATACAAATAATATATATATATATATATATAATTTGTATATATATATAATTTGTATATATATATATAATTTGTATATATATATATATATAATTTGTACATATATATATATATATATATAAATAAGGAAATATATTTCTCTCTCATTACGTAATATTAATATAATAATGTATTATTTAATAATAACCTTATTGATATCCTGTTTCATAACAATTGTCTTATTCACATCTGAAGTCGATTCATCACCTGTATGTAGATATATTGTTTAGTATTAGGTATTAGGTATTATAACTGTAGTATAGTTAATGAATACGAATGAATTAAAAACAAATTATTCGAATCCCTTATTTAAATCCATTGGTATTATTTTATAAATTCACTTTTATTCCTATAGGTATATATTTCTTATAGTATTTATTATATTTCTTATAGTATTAAATAGTTAATGTTTACCCTTATAGAATAACATAATTTGAAAGTTATTAGTTATGACTTATATAAATAAAACTGATTAATTCATTGGTATTATCAATGACATCAGACGGACATCATTCGCTCGCTGTCTCTGCAATAGTTACGTTATGTACTCCGAGATAGATACTTTTCAGTGGTGTATTTAATTATAATTCAATGATTTAAATCTTAAGATCTACAAATATCAAGGACATTTATATATCTGGGAAATAAAAATACATTTATATTTAAATTGTATTTCTATATAAATATGTTATTAAAAATACGAATTTATTTATAAATAGGTTCGAATTAAACGATTTTTTTATATTATTTATGTCGAAATTCCAATTAATAACTACACATCATCTTCATATGTCAATCATATTATCTATTTGTATTCGTATCACCCATGACAGGTGGTCGAATTTATTACGTTTATTCTCTTCGGGAGAATAATGATTAACAAATAATCAAAGAATACTTATTATATCTTTATATTGAATACTGTAGTTTGGTATGTTAACTAATTTTATTTTGAATCGTGGGTATTGCCCCACCTATACTTCCTGGGAATCAACCAATCAAAATGATTTTTAAAAGGATATCCTTTCATATGCAGTATAATCGTAAATGGGCGGAGCTATATGAATATATGATAATGTAATACACTGTTTAAGACCGATTAAATTCGCAACATACTCAAAAAGCACCCATATTATATATGATGTATATATATATGTTTAGGTTTGACATCGTTATTATTATGTTATATTATGTATGTACCTTCATTAGGTATTTTATTTATAAAAAAAATTATTATTGACGTATATATTTAAATATATATATATATTAAATTGAATTAAATTGAATTTCACGTATTGGTAAACCATCAAAATGGCAAAAATTTAAATTAGTATCTAAGAATATACTTAATTAATACAGATTATTGTAAAAAAAAATAATGATAATATTAATAATAAAATAAAAATGAGTTATAAAAGCATAGATCATCAGACAAGAGATCGATGATATAGTGAGTTATTGGGAATATATACGGATATATATATATATATCAGTGTTCATTCTAGAGGTATTAGGTATTATGTAATTAGGTATTTTATTTATAAAAAACATTATCATTGACGTATATATTTAAATATATATATATATATATTAAATTGAATTAAATTGAATTTCACGTATTGGTAAACCATCAAAATGGCAAAAATTTAAATTAGTATCTAAGAATATACTTAATTAATACAGATTATTGTAAAAAAAAATAATGATAATATTAATAATAAAATAAAAATGAGTTATAAAAGCATAGATCATCAGACAAGAGATCGATGATATAGTGAGTTATTGGGAATATATACGGATATATATATATATATATATATTACCATGTGCTGAATAGTGTATTTTCTCATGACTAATCACTTCGGATGATGATGCAATGTGGGCCGGGGAACCAATGATAACTGAGCTCTCCACATTGTTACTGATGTTCTTTGTCGAATTACAAGACTTCGCCAATGATATATAACTAGACCTATTAAATGTTATATATATACATATTATAGATATATATATAACATATACATTTAATACACATATTAGTATAATATGACATACACTGTGCACTGCAGCAGTGTGCAGTCTATTAATAACTACTAAAATAACCGTGCTCTCCTCAAGTCGCTGTCGTTCTCTTCCGAGATCGTTGATAGCGGCCTACCTTCTGACTGCAGACAATCTGTGCAGTCTGACTCATCGCAATTCCTTCTCTACAATCAGGCGGTATTGTGTACGTGTATGTATGGTTACGTTAAAGATGTTGCGAAGCAGAGATATAACACTCCCTATCTAATAATATACATTTAGTTTTCATCATATAACTAATAGTTTAAAACATATTATTTTACATTTTAAATGTGTATAGTTTTATAATAATTTGTATTATAAATAACACATAGTTCCGAAAGTTGAACCTATATAGGTGGCGCTGTTTTTTTTTCACTAAAAAATCGGAGTATACGATTTCGCTCGTGTGTTATATCTTTCCTTAGAACACATGTGTGCTCAGATAGTCACGTGGTTAAGTATTCACCGAATTTCACGTGGTCACGTGATCGGTACCTCGTGATACCACGTGATCCATAGTAGGTAATACTCGTTAGCTTACAACCGTTAGTGTGTACGCATACGTACGCTAGGAATATGTCAATATATTAAGTATTATATATATATATAAACAAACCGCTACAAATCTCTTCCTTTTGAAGAATTTGTTGTAAATTCCTTTTGGAGTCAGTCTCATATTGTTGTCGATTGAGGGAATTTGAGGAACCGCTTAACTGATTCAATAACTGATCGAATAGACTATCTTTAGTTATGGTATAGTAGTTTTGTTAGTTATGTAATATGCGTTATATTCTACATATATGTAATGTTATAGTATTTATATTTCACTCAATTTAAAAAATGTAGTTTTTAAATCAAATTTATTAATTATTTGTTGATAAAAATAAATATTATATAATTATTTATGTATAAATGCGAAATATATGTCATACCTACAATAAATTATATGTGTGTATCGGTACTTAAGTTATTATATTATATTTTGTATTTCACAGTTACATTTAAAATATATATTAAAGTTTTAAATTATATTTTGGATTTATCAAAAATAAAAGTAGCAGTAGTTGTTTGTATTTAATAAGTTATATGATGTTTAATAATACATTAATATTACCGTATGTATTCTGCAGACCAAAGTAAACGCTATATGTGATTTGTTCGGTTGTTTTAAAGTTACGTATTTATGATGGCATTGTTATTACGCTTGTCGATTTCACTTTTTATTTATTTGTTTAGATAGGTTACATTATATAATGTTATTATTATTTTTTATTCGAACGAAATTAAATTGTATATAAAATATTATTTATGGTAACAAATAATTGTCATCATTTTCATCATAGCTGTTATCAATATAATTATATGAATATATTACATAATATCGCGTAGTTATATAATATATACTATTAATATACATATATAATACATTAATATAGTATATTAGAATCCTATAAAAATATAATATTATTTAATATAAATAATATATATATATATATATATATATAATATATATATATATATATATATATATATATATATATATATATAATAATAAATTATATTATAAACAATGTATTATAAAAGAGTATGGAAATTCCTATAGGTATTCCCTATATACACTGAACAGTAGACCGGTTCGTACTAAATTTTTTTTCGCAATATTATAAACCTTCACATCTGTGACAATTATGTATGCTATGATGAATAAGTGTTTAAAATTTTAGACCTATATCTTAAATATTGTTATGTCACGACACCTTTTTATTTTAACATTGAATACATATGTATTTACACAAGTTAACATGGGGGAGATATAGAAATAAGTTTTATTCAATTTTTATAAAATTGGATGATTTTTTTTAAGCCAACTATGGATATATCCTAGAAACATATATAACAAGTAGTATTAACAGTACAAAATATTTTTCATAACAATCTAGATATCCAAATTTTATAAAATAATTGTAGTCAAAAAAAATATCTAAATATCGTATAATTTAATATAAATAAATTATTACAATTTAATTTAAAAAATTAAAATATATAATTTATAGATAATAATAATACAATTCAAATTAATTATTAAAAAATTAAAAATTATTTTTAGAAACAAAATTAATATCATTTGTATATTTTTTTGGATTTTTATTTGAAATATGAAATACAAAATAATTTTACATATTTTTTAATTTTTTTAATTTTGTTTGTATAAAGGACATTTATATCTAACTTATATCCACAATTCAATACAATCTGATCACTCAAATTTTTGTAAAGTATAATTATATATATTAATTTTAAAAATTAATTATTTTTTTGAATTATTTTGAAATAAATACTTTCAAATTAATACTGCAAAATGGTTTATTTTCTCGAGTTTTAGGAGACATTAATATTGGTAATTTGTAGATATAAAAATGAAATATAGATATTATATTATTAATAAATATAAATAATGGTATATATTATATCAATTCATTAAATATAATACAAATACATAATTAATTTTAAATATTAATTTAAATATTTGTAAACATCAAAGATAATAAGATGGCGTCATTACTATTATACATGAAATATTATACATTTTATTTAAAAATAATAATTTATATTTCAAACTTTAAATGCTTCGTGACCAAAGGTAACTATTTTTTTATAAAAATCGTTAATACATATTATACTAAAATATAGATATGTATTATATTTTATATGAAGGATTAAAAATTGAATCGAACGAACCGGTCTACTGAACAGTGTAAAATAAATACCTAACTAAAAAGATGAATGTGATTATGGGTTTTGTCTCATCAATAATGACTCATTGAAATCTTAAAAGGGAAAGTTATTTATACATTGTATATGGACTTCAGTAATTCTGTTCATGCAGTTACGTGTGGGTTTTAGTTAATTATTTAAATGTGGATATATTTCGATATAATCACATAGCATAAATACAGCCCCTTACTACATAAGTTGTAGAACACCCATACAGGGTATTAATCTCTTAATGATGGGGGAGGGGAACCCATAAGCACACTCATCTATGCGGTGTTAGTTGTTTTACATGTTTTACAGCCTATTATAATACACTATAGTCTATTATAGCATGTTAGTGTTCATTTTATGTACTATGTATATTATAGTATTAACATTTTCCTTACTTTCAGTTCTCGTTACTTAATGTTTTGTGTTCCCGTTTAGGTTTACCTATCGTATGTCCCCCTGTACCTGGTCCGTACAGTGTACGGCGTACACTCACAAAGATAAGCTAGTCATTATAGGCCGAAAGCTAGTCATTATTATTTGGTCTAAAACGACTCGGTTACATTTATACATTTATCAAACCTAGTCATCCAATGACTCGGTTATTTATTTGATAATTTATAGCTAGTCATTCATATTAAATAGTTTTTTTTATTTAAATCTAGTAGTTACAATATATTCACTTTATTACTCGTTGAATATTAATTTATTGGCACACCTATAAACAAGTATTATTTATTGAAAATAAAATTATTTAATAAGAATGTTACTAATATAAATATAATATGAAATTTCATAAACTATATTATATTAAATTGATAAATTATAGTATTGAATATATAAATAAATAATGATTAAGAAATGATGTGGATATTTATATCATATTTTATTATAAAAAATATATCAAATCACTTAAAATGCATTAAAAAGTTTAAGATGCATTAAAAGTTTAAATAAAAATATGCATAATATATATATATATATATATATATATATATATAATGTAAATATTATATAAGTATAATACATACATTTATTATTATTTAAATAGTACAATTAATATTATCATATATATTATATATAATAAATACGAATATAAATTTTAAAAGTTATAAATATATATTAAAGTACATACATATATTATAATTTAATTCTATTATATAAAGATGTGAATTTTTTAAATATTTTCACATCATCTTGCAAATCAAATAATATTTGTTGTATAAAAG
>OZ025239.1:40688929-40698929 GCA_964019155.1 Osedax fenrisi
TATAGGTGTTCCTCAGTGATCTGTACTGGGGCCGATACTGTTTCTTCTTTATATTAATGATATCCCTAGAGTTATGGATGAAAATAACTGTATTCTATTTGCTGATGACACTACGCTGCTATTTACTGATATGGAACACTGTTCATTGGAAAATAAAGCTAACAAATATATTGGTTACATCTATTCATGGTTATGCTTTAATAAATTAACATTACATTTAGATAAAACGTCGTATACGACTTTTGGCCTTTATAAGACTCATACATTTAAAATTTCATTAAATGGCTTACCTATTAAATGTACTAATGAATTTAAATTTCTTGGTGTCACTATTGATAATAGAATAACCTGGAAACTTCATATTACAATATTAGCTTCTCGGTTATCTAGAATACTATAAGTAATTTACAAACTTAGAAATAAAATTGATAAACAGTCATTATTATTACTGTATAATTCTTTATTTCATTCAAGATTAACATATTATGCTCTAACTTGGGGTTCAAATTATAAACATACTTTAAATAAGATAAATATTCTGCAAAACAAAGTATTGAAATGTATATATATATAAACTACCATTGAGATTTAATATTGATTTTATCTATAAAAGACATAAGTTTTTAAAATTATGTGATATATCATATATAGTTAATATAACATTATTAAAAAATGCATATATTGCTTATACTGATAATGCTAACACTAATCTTTTACGTAAATTTGTCAAAAGTACTTATACATATATGCTAGACATAAATACTAGAGTGTATATATACTAGACCTAGATACGGATTTGTTATTCCTAAATAAAGATTAAATATTAGTAGGAGTAGATATACATGCAGTACATTTTGCTAGTATTAAACTATGGAATAAATTCAATTAAAAAAATAAAATTGATAAAAAATATCACATTATTCATTAAAAAGCTAAAAATTTCTTATATTGCTAATTATTAATTTTACTTTTACTAACAATATTCAATTTTATTAACATCTATACACATTTTTATTCTCCCTGGTTAATCTGGATGAAGAATACTGGCTACTTATGAAGCTCTCAATGGATCATCAAAGCCTTAATGAGAACTTATTTGTAATATGCTATTATTATTTGTATTATTATGATTATACATCCTGTTTATTTAACTTGGTTTATATGCATCGTTCAAGTGTGTACTATGGTTATATGGGATGATACATATGCATGTTTGAAACGTTAACAATAAAGAGTTTGATACACTCAGTGTCTGGTCAACCCATATGGGGCATGGGCAACCCTGAAGATTCCTTCATTTGTTGATTCTCATAATTACTTATAGTGATAACTTGTTCGATGTATTGGCTAATATTATTATAAAAAAATGTTTAAATATCTTTAAAAATACCATTGTTATATAATATATTATGCATATGGCATTATTAAGGTCAAATACCTCGAAAGTATTATGACTATTTTATTTGTCCGTTTATTTTTTTTCTTTTATAATGATTACAATAATAAAATGTATCTTATCTTATCTATATTGTATGTTATCCCTAAACCACCTGACTGCTGACTCCGCCCTTCCATACTCAATCCGCTCAAATCTACAAGTTATCTATTATACATATACATAGTAATATATTATTGCAATTATATATTTCATTTGTTACTATCGTTGTTTCTACTTTTTTTTTGTTTACAAGAAATATTTTACAATTAAATCTACTAATACTGGTGTCATAATATAATATAATATAAATTAAAATATTCTGATAATGAAAATAAAAATATATATATTGCATGGTACTTTATTAAAATTAATTTCTTTATCTGACTAGTGTTGCGCAGTTTCTACACGGCTGAACCTTCACTCGAACTCACGCTTCAAGTACTATTTAGCTTCTCGAGGTAGCTCTGTACCTTAGAGAATGAATCGCCATCCGCTGGGAACTTTCGTTCCAGTCTCCGCAACGGTTCATTCTCAGGGGAGGAACTAGATTCTGTATCGTTACTTTCAGACTCGGATGCATCTGAAGAAGAACCGTCTGCGGAAGTTGAAGTGGAAGGCGTTGAACAGTGTTCTTCAGTGATGGAGCTGGTTTCGTGGTTAGGCTCCTTCTTCGCGAACGTTTCAATAGTTTCCATCTGTCGTATGAATATATATTTTATTTAGTCGTTAATATAATTCTGTAATATACTTATATTAGGATATATTCGAATATAATTAGGAATATATATATATTTATTTTAAATTGTTTACACGCGTTATTGATTCTATTAAATCATGGATCTTAATAGGCATATATATTATGCCTATATATTATTTATAATAGTTTAAATCGAAACGTGAAATTATTTTCTGATAGATCCAGTTTAACTTAAATTCAAATTTATACAATAGTAATGTCACATTTATATGAATATATATATATATATATTTATATATATAATTGTATATTTAAAATTAAAACCTGAATATCTGTCAACTTGCTGCATTCAATATTGTCAACATTTTTAATCTCGAAGTTACCTATAATATAATAAAAATAATTATATAATAATTAGTATTGATAAGTGATGTAAATGTGAATAATTTAATAAAATATTACATGCTGATATAATAATCTATTTACTTTAATATTTAGTTCGATAAGTATAAATTAAATTGAAATAGATTAAATAGATAGCAACAGTAAATAAATGGGAAATACAAATATCGTTTATTAAATAATTGTATGAATGAATTAATAATTATGATATTATTAATGGTATTATTAATACTATGATCTTAATATGTTGATAATTATTATGATAATAATTATGATTATAATGTTAAGTGTAGTTCAATTATGATAGAGGAATCATAAAAGATAAATAAAAATATATTTATAATTACAATAATCAAACAAATTATAAGTATAGTCTATGAACAAAAAAGTAATATAAATGTAAGCATATACGCATGTTAAAGTGATTCAATTACTAGTCTTAAATGATGAAATAACTATCACGTGACTATTACTAGTTAGATATATTGATACCGATCATGTGATCACGTGATATACAATACTGACCTCTGACCAGTATATTCTTGTGTAGAATATTTTTTAAATCAATTCCTTTCTCATTAGAGGCACACAACTTCGAAATAACAAAATCTATCCTATTATTCATTGCGTGAAACTCTATAAAACAATGATGATTATAATACATGGAGTGAGGGAGAGAAAAGGATAATGATTTGAGATGTTAGTGTGTTTATAATATTTTCCTGAATTTAAAGTTATTTATTAAATATCGTAAACGAGGTTATAACATTACCACATTAATGCATATAAATAGTAGTTATTTACGATATAACTGAGTGTCAATATGTATTCAATTATTCATACAATATTTACGAATTTAGAGCATATTATAATATCGTATTCATCATAAGAATTATGATGATAATAAAAAAATAAAATAAATAATTCATAATTAAAATTATTATACATAATTTATCAAAATATTAATATATAGGAAAATATAACCTATATATATATATATATATATATATATTAACCTTTACAAAGCAGGATGTATTCTTGCAGGTACAACTCCGTGTTTTCCATTTCACAGCTGTAATTATGTTATTATTGTAATTGTGATTATGTGATTTAACTATTATTATAATGGACATATCATTTAGTGAATATCAGAATATTTGATTAAACAAGTAAAGCATATAATGTATGCTCTCGGTTTTCATATAATGTTGATGATAATATTTATGATATTCATTCTATTATATCAATGATATCTATTGATTTTAATAATTTATTTATATAGTATCCTTCTCTTCTAAATGAATGTAATCATTATGATTATTTACGATATGTTGTATCTTCTTAGATTCGAACACTAATTCAGACATTTAAATATGTTTTCCAAATGATCATTTCTTTTTCATAATTAGCTTATACCTCCGCTAATATTTTGGAAACTGTTAACTATTCATGTAGGTTTATAACACTTTAAGGTTAATATCATTAAACAGTCTATTTTTATATAGTTCTAGTTTGCGTTTATTTTCCATCTTTTAACTAATGATTCGATAATTATTATTCTATTTTAATAATGTTATAAAGAATTGTTGATTTATTGTCGATATTTAGCTAATTTCTCTAATTACTAGTGCATATAAATAGACTAATAATCAGTTATATAAATATTATCAATTCGAAATTTAGTCTTTTACACCATACTAAGATGATCAGGTATTTAGGTTTATTTAGCGATAGGTTATTGTAATTGTAAATTGTAAATTTATTCTCAATATCATAGTCATTACTACTTTATTGATAGATTTTATTTGCCAGATTCTTTAACAGAATTAAACGATATAATCATGATTAACTGTCATAACATTTAAATAACTTGAAATATCTAGGGAAAAGAAAATTCAGAATATCTGCCGTTGTATTATTGAGGTATCTTCCAAAATATCTAAAGATGAACATACCTCATGTATCATTTAAATATAATCCTTCTTATGTTATTAATTAAGATTATCAACTGTTTAATTTTTTAAATTAACCTATGTCTAAGTAAAAGTATATTGTCATCTATATTAATTCTGTGTATAAATAAACTATCAAATCAATGAAAATCAAATCATTATATATATATATATACATTTTAAATATTACTAACTTCTTATCCAAAGTATAGTATTTCTGTAAATGTGTTATTATTATAAATTAATATATAAATATGTATTGTATATATATATATATATATATATATATATATATATATATATTGGTATACAAATAATATATATATATATATATATAATTTGTATATATATATAATTTGTATATATATATATATAATTTGTATATATATATATATAATTTGTACATATATATATATATATATATATAAATAAGGAAATATATTTCTCGCTCATTACGTAATATTAATATAATAATGTATTATTTAATAATAACCTTATTGATATCCTGTTTCATAACAATTGTCTTATTCACATCTGAAGTCGATTCATCACCTGTATGTAGATATATTGTTTAGTATTAGGTATTAGGTATTATAACTGTAGTATAGTTAATGAATACGAATGAATTAAAAACAAATTATTCGAATCCCTTATTTAAATCCATTGGTATTATTTTATAAATTCACTTTTATTCCTATAGGTATATATTTCTTATAGTATTTATTATATTTCTTATAGTATTAAATAGTTAATGTTTACCCTTATAGAATAACATCATTTGAAAGTTATTAGTTATGACATCTATACATAAAACTGATTAATTCACTGGTATTATCAATGACATCAGACGGGCATCATTCGCTCGCTGTCTCTGCAATAGTTACGTTATGTACTCCGAGATAGATACTTTTCAGTGGTATATTTAATTATAATTCAATGATTTAATTCTTTGTATTAAATATATCAAGGACATTTATATATCTGGGAAATAAAAATACATTTATATTTAAATTGTATTTCTATATAAATATGTTATTAAAAAAACGAATTTATTTATAAATCGGTTCGAATTAAACGATTTTTTTATATTATTTATGTCGAAATTCCAATTAATAACTACACATCATCTTCATATGTCAATCATATTATCTATTTGTATTCGTATCACACATGACAGGTGGTCGAATTTATTACGTTTATTCTCTTCGGGAGAATAATGATTAACAAATAATCAAAGAATACTTATTATATCTTTATATTGAATACTGTAGTTTGGTATGTTAACTAATTTTTTTGAATCGTGGGTATTGCCCCACCTATACTTCCTGGGAATCAACCAATCAAAATGATTTTAAAAAGGATGCAGTATAATCGTAAATGGGCGGAGCTATACGAATATATGATAATGTAATACACTGTTTAAGACCGATTAAATTCGCAACATACTCAAAAAGCACCCATATTATATATGATGTATATATATATGTTTAGGTTTGACATCGTTATTATTATGTTATATTATGTATGTACCTTAATTAGGTATTTTATTTATAAAAAACATTATCATTGACGTATATATTTAAATATATATATATATATTAAATTGAATTAAATTGAATTTCACGTATTGGTAAACCATAAAAATGGCAAAAATTTAAATTAGTATCTAAGAATATACTTAATTAATACAGATTATTATAAAAAAAAATAATGATAATATTAATAATAAAATAAAAATGAGTTATAAAAGCATAGATTATCAGACAAGAGATCGATGATATAGTGAGTTATTGGGAATATATACGAATATATATATTACCATGTGCTGAATAGTGTATTTTCTCATCACTAATCACTTCGGATTTAGGTGATGCAATGTGGGCCGGGGAACCAATGGAAACTGAGCTCTCCACATTGTTACTGGTATTCTTCGTCATATTACAAGACTTCGTCAATGATATATAACTCGAACTATTAAATGTTATATATATACATATTATATATATATATATATATAATATATACATTTAATACACATATTAATATAATATTACATACACTGTGCACTGCACACTGTGCAGTCTATTAATAAATACTAAAATAACCGTGCTCTCCTCAAGTCGCTGTCGTTCTCTTCCGAGATCGTTGATAGCGGCCTACCTTCTGACTGCAGACAATCTGTGCAGTCTGACTCATCGCACTTCCTTCTCTATAATTAGGCGGTATTGTGTACGTGTGTGTGTATGTGGTTACGTTAAAGATGTTGCGAATCAGATATATAACACTCCCTATCTATGCAACGTGAATAATAGTCATGCGTCGCGACGCTAGCGGTAGTATATAAATCACTTAAATAGATTTAGGTTTACATGACGCGATTTACATACTACAATGTTTTCGTTGTTTTATTTAATGACATGCGATATAAATTAGCTATTACTAGCCACATAGATATGTATATTATTTAAACCTAACATATCATATTGCTTTGTTATCTATTAGTAATGGACATTTAGTTTTCATCATATAACTAATAGTTTAAAACATATTATTTTACATTTTAAATGTGTATAGTTTTATAATAATTTGTATTATAAATAACACATAGTTCCGAAAGTTGAACCTATATAGGTGGCGCTGTTCGTTTTTTCACTAAAAAATCGGAGTATACGATTTCGCTCGTGTGTTATATCTTTCCTTAGAACACATGTGTGCTCAGATAGTCACGTGGTTAAGTATTCACCGAATGTCACGTGGTCACGTGATCGGTACCTCGTGATACCACGTGATCCATAGTAAGTAATACTCGTTAGCTTACAACCGTTAGTGTGTACGCATACGTACGCTAGGAATATGTCAATATATTAATTATTATATATATATATAAACAAACCGCTACAAATCTCTTCCTTTTGAAGAATTTGTTGTAAATTCCTTTTGGAGTCAGTCTCATATTGTTGTCGATTGAGGGAATTTGAGGAACCGCTTAACTGATTCAATAACTGATCGAATAGACTATCTTTAGTTATGGTATAGTAGTTTTGTTAGTTATGTAATATGCGTTATATTCTACATATATGTAATGTTATAGTATTTATATTTCACTCAATTTAAAAAATGTAGTTTTTAAATCAAATTTATTAATTATTTGTTGATAAAAATAAATATTATATAATTATTTATGTATAAATGCGAAATATATGTCATACCTACAATAAATTATATGTGTGTATCGGTACTTAAGTTATTATATTATATTTTGTATTTCACAGTTACATTTAAAATATATATTAAAGTTTTAAATTATATTTTGGATTTATCAAAAATAAAAGTAGCAATAGTTGTTTGTATTTAATTAGTTATATGATGTTTAATAATACATTAATATTACCGTATGTATTCTGCAGACCAAAGTAAACACTATATGTGATTTGTTCGGATGTTTTAAAGTTACGTATTTATGATGGCATTGTTATTACGCTTGTCGATTTCACTTTTTATTTATTTGTTTACATAGGTTACATTATATAATGTAATTATTATTTTGTATTCGAACGAAATTAAATTGTATATAAAATATTATTTATGGTAACAAATAATTGTCCTCATTTTCATCATTGCTGTTATCAATATAATTATATGAATATATTACATAATATCGCGTAGTTATTTATTTATTTATTTATTTAAATCAGACATGAAATACAGAGGTTCATAGTATATAAACGAAAATTATAAAAGAATAAACTAAAAAAAAAACAATTAATCTAAGAAACGAAATTTAAAATACTATACAAATAATGAGTTATACCACATGGTAAACAGTGGCGATGGGAACACAATATTATATTCATATAATTGAATATTCATATTATATTCATATAATTAGTGAATTACACGATAATTGTATTCGTTTGTATAGCGAATAATATGACTTGCGTAATTTAACAGTTAAATTATTAACATAATCGTTAAAAAAACATTAAAGAGGCACTATTTCAACGTCTGTAGTTCATCTATATAATATATAATATTAATATACATATATAATACATTAATATAGTATATTAGAATCCTATAAAAATATAATATTATTTAATATAAATATATATATATATATATATAATAATAAATTATATTATAAACAATGTATTATAAAAGAGTATGGAAAATGCCCTGTATACGTTCTTTCTATAATTATGTATATATTATATATATAGTATATAATATATATATATTAATAGTATGTTATCAATTGCTATACTATTCATAAATATATATTTGTAATGGCTTAAATAAATTTAAATATTATAAATATATATATATATATATATATTTAATTTATTATATATTATTAATTATATTATTATATTATATTATATTATTAACATTATATTATCAATTTCTTATAATAGCCATTTTTTAAATTTAAATTTAATTAAATTATGTCAATAATAAATATTAAAATATATATGGGGTATACACATTTTATACGTAATAATATGTACTTACAAATATAAGAAGAATGCACTTTTGTAACGGGTTATATTAAATATTATTATAAACTATAATTTATAATGTATTTAAAATAATGAATAACAGCTATACAATTATTGTTTACATATGTCACCAAGGCAACATATAAACAGGATATGACGAAAACATATTAATATCAAAGAGTTTTCCAAAGATATAAGAATTAAATTAAGTATTATTATATTTATTATATATGAAATAATTTTAATTACATTAAATAGATATCATATATATATCATATATATATATATATATATATATATATGTATACAATCAGAAAAACAAGCTAGTCACTATAAGCCTAAAGCTAGTCATTGACGAGGATGAATAGCTTTATGAATTAAAATGTCTATAAGCTATACACAAAAATGTAATTGTATATATATTTTATATATATATATATATATATATATATATATATATATTTGTACAGTATATATATAGTATACATATTTGTGACTAGCTTATAAACATGTTATATATTATATACTATATAATGCATACATTATACTGTATAATACATAGACTATACTGTATAATGCATACACTATACTGTATAACACATACACTATACTGTATAATACATACACTATACTGTATAATACATACACTATACTGTATAATACATACACTATACTGTATAATGCATACACTATACTGTATAATGCATACACTATACTGTATAATGCATACACTATACTGTATAATACATACACTATACTGTATAATACATACACTATACTGTATAATACATAGACTATACTGTATAATACATACACTATACTGTATAATACATACACTATACTGTATAATGCATACACTATACTGTATAATACATACATTATACTGTATAATATATACACTATACTGTATAATACATACACTATACTGTATAATGCATACACTATACTGTATAATACATACACTATACTGTATAATACATAGACTATACTGTATAATACATACACTATACTG
>OZ025239.1:40706429-40708929 GCA_964019155.1 Osedax fenrisi
ATTACATTTTATCGACTTGCATCTTTTCACAAACCTTGATGCTACTCTTTTAGATGCTCCTCTTTTGGACTTGTTCGTTTTTCTTCGATTGACACATGCCTTGGTGGATTTCCTAATCATATGTTCGTTTTTCTTCGATTGACACATGCCTTGGTGGATTTCCTAATCATATTCATTTTTGTAGACCCTCTTTTAGTAGTACTGCGTTTACACTTACTAATATTGTTACGTTTTATCGACTTGCATCTTTTCACAATCCTTGACGCTCCTCTTTTAGATGCTCCTCTTTTGGACTTGTTCGTTTTTCTTACGCTTTTCATTTTGATTGCTGAATTTATTTTCACCATATTGAATTAATTTATAGGTGTTGTTACTTATAATGTTAGTTAATAATAAAATGTTTAAACGTGATTTTTGGTTGTAGAAATTATTTAATTTATAAGTTGTTAATTAAATATTTAACTAATCAAAATGAAAATATTTAATAAAATAGCAATTTAGAAAAATATTTTATTTTTAATAGTAGTAATAGTAATAGTAATAGTAGTAGTACTAGTAATAGTAATAGTAATAGTAGTAGTAGTAGTAGTAGTAGTAGTAGTAGTAGTAGTAGTAGTAGTAGTAGTAGTAGTAGTAGTAGTAGTAGTAGTAGTAGTAGTAGTAGTAGTAGTAGTAGTAGTAGTAGTAGTAGTAGTAGTAGTAGTAGTAGTAGTAGTAGTAGTAGTAGTAGTAGTAGTAGTAGTAGTAGTAGTAGTAGTAGTAGTAGTAGTAGTAGTAGTAGTAGTAGTAGTAGTAGTAGTAGTAGTAGTAGTAGTAGTAGTAGTAGTAGTAGTAGTAGTAGTAGTAGTAGTAGTAGTAGTAGTAGTAGTAGTAGTAGTAGTAGTAGTAGTAGTAGTAGTAGTAGTAGTAGTAGTAGTAGTAGTAGTAGTAGTAGTAGTAGTAGTAGTAGTAGTAGTAGTAGTAGTAGTAGTAGTAGTAGTAGTAGTAGTAGTAGTAGTAGTAGTAGTAGTAGTAGTAGTAGTAGTAGTAGTAGTAGTATTAGTAGTAGTAGTAATAGTAGTAGTTAATATAATAGTTATATATAAAATCAAATTTTGTTTTTACTTTTTATTTTTAAAAGAATAAAGAATGTCTTGCTTTCGGTTTCTTATTTTCGTTATTCTGGTTCATTGTTCTTCAGATATAACTTCATTCTTTATTCTTTTAATTTATTCAGCAATTATTTCCTCTTGTAAGGCGGAAGTATCGCTTTCGGTCACTTTCTGCCATTTTGTTATATCTCATTTTATCGACTTTATTTAGCTGTCTCCATTTTTGTCCCGCATTTTTTGCAAATTCTGAAATTTTCTTTATCTTATTTAACTTGTTAGCTACACAGAATTCATACTTGTAGAAAAATATGTAAGCAGTACGTGGTCTCTTTGGTCCTTTTTTCATAGATTTCCTTTTACATTTATTATTAATTTTTCCATTACCTTTTCTATTTGATGACCTGCTTCTTGATGATTTTCTTGTTGATGTATTATATTTACATACATTAGATCTAGATTTACCACTTCGCTTTGTTCCTTTAGAAGACCTTACAGAAATGGTATTTTTTCTAGAAGAAGATCTATTCTTATTTGTTCGATTGACACATGCCTTAGAGGATTTCCTACTCATATTCATCTTTGTAGGCCCTCTTTTAGTAGTACTGCGTTTACGTTTACTAATATTATTACATTTTATCGACTTGCATCTTTTCACAAACCTTGATGCTACTCTTTTAGATGCTCCTCTTTTGGACTTGTTCGTTTTTCTTACGCTTTTCATTTTGATTGCTGAATTTATTTTCACCATATTGAATTAATTTATAGGTGTTGTTACTTATAATGTTAGTTAATAATAAAATGTTTAAACGTGATTTTTGGTTGTAGAAATTATTTAATTTATAAGTTGTTAATTAAATATTTAACTAATCAAAATGAAAATATTTAATAAAATAGCAATTTAGAAAAATATTTTATTTTTAATAGTAGTAATAGTAATAGTAGTAGTAGTAGTAATAGTAATAGTAATAGTAATAGTAATAGTAATAGTAGTAGTAGTAGTAGTAGTAGTAGTAGTAGTAGTAGTAGTAGTAGTAGTAGTAGTAGTAGTAGTAGTAGTAGTAGTAGTAGTAGTAGTAGTAGTAGTAGTAGTAGTAGTAGTAGTAGTAGTAGTAGTAGTAGTAGTAGTAGTAGTAGTAGTAGTAGTAGTAGTAGTAGTAGTAGTAGTAGTAGTAGTAGTAGTAGTAGTAGTAGTAGTAGTAGTAGTAGTAGTAGTAGTAGTAGTAGTAGTAGTAGTAGTAGTAGTAGTAGTAGTAGTAGTAGTAGTAGTAGTAGTAGTAGTAGTAGTAGTAGTAGTAGTAGTAGTAGTAGTAGTAGTAGTAGTAGTAGTAGTAGTAGTAGTAGTAGTAGTAGTAGTAGTAGTAGTAGTAGTAGTAGTAGTAGTAGTAGTAGTAGTAGTAGTAGTAGTAGTA
>OZ025239.1:40713929-40741616 GCA_964019155.1 Osedax fenrisi
TTCTCTTTGATCCATATTATAATCAGATAATCGTTGTCTGTATATTATCCTTGTGCTCGTTCTGATTATTTTCGATATATTTATCATCAGATTATTGGGTAAACCGTGATAAATAGATGAGCAATAATCAAAACGAAACATTACTAATGATGTTATCAACATTAACGTTATATCTTTTGATATGAATTTTCTAGCTCTACGAATATTGTAGAGATCATAGTTAGACTTACGACATACTTTAACTATATGTGACTTAAAAGTTAAATTTCTATCAAATATGACACCTAAATATGTTATTTTATCACTAGGAATAATAATGGTATCATCAATAGATACAGTCGGGAATTGGTAGCCAGTAGGTATATTCAGTAGCTCAGATTTAGAAGTATTTAATAATAAATTATTAGTTGTAAGCCAATGATGAATTGCTTTACTACAGTGCGTAAGTACATTTGAGTTTTTAGAAGAAAAACGTGAGAGTGGAACATACAGCAGTATATCATCTGCATATAGATGGTATTTTATTTCTGGGAATGTACATATAATATTAGATAAAGGTTTAATATAAATTAAAAATAGGATTTTCCCAAGAACAGAACCTTGGGGTACACCAGTTGTTAACATACGTGTTGATGATATAGAGTTATTTGTTTTAACTGAAAAAGTTCTATCTTTAAGGTAAGACATGAACCAATCTAATGCTGAGTTACATACTCCTATATTAATGAGCCTATTTTTCATGATAGTGTGATCTAAGGTATCAAATGCAGCAGAGAGATCTAACATTAACATTTGTACCGGATAGTTATCATCGAGCATTAACATTACGTTATCTAATACATTTATTATAGCTGTTTCTGTACTATGAAATGGTCTATAAGCACTTTGATAGATGTCTAGTAAATCATTGGTTTCTATATAATTAATGAGTTGTTGATAAACAACTTTCTCTAGTAATTTTGCTATAATAGTTAGTTGCGATATAGGTCTGTAGTTGCTTAATATATTATAATCAATATTGTGTTTTTTTATAATAGGAGAAATTATAGCATGCTTTAGGTCAGGGTGAACAAAACTATTATTAAGAGATGAACTAATAATATCACATATATAACTAGACAAAGTAGTAGCTAATACCTTCATAAGTATGAGAGGAATAGGGTCATTAGGAGAAGAGGTTTTCAGACATTGTAATAATCTTGCAATCTTACTAGTAGAAGGAGAAATAAATATAGACAAGGAGCATGAAATTGGGTTTATATTATCATTTAAATTAGTGGGGTGTGTTGATATATGATTATAATAAATTGTAGAATTAGTAATAGAATTACGAATTTTCTTGATTTTTTAATGAAAAAATCAGCAAACATATTAGAAAGTTTATCTGATTGCAAATCTGGTAGTGTTGCTTTCGGTTTTCTACCAAGTATATTATTTGCAGTTTTATAAATTAAATGGGTGTTATTCTTGATTTCTATGAATTTATTATGGTAATATTCTTTCTTTGCAATAAGAATTGACTTTTTAAAATATTTTCTAGAAATAATATAACTATCATATGAACTATCAGATTTAGAAATTTTATATAATCTTTCATATTTTCTCATTTCCTTTTTAGCTTTTAGATTTGTTTCATTGAACCAGTGTATTTTATTATCATTAATATATTTAACTTTACTAGGGGCATGTTTATCTAATAGATAAAGTAAAACATTAAAATTAGTAATGCTAACAAATTGGTTGTTCATCGATGATTTTAGATCAAATTTGAATCTACATAAGTCAATTTTAGAAATATTTCTATAATTAATATGTCGTTTGAGTTGTTTTATAACAGGGATATTTATTGTAAGTGATATAGTAAAGTGGTCAGTAAGTAAGTGCGTAATCGGTTTGATTTGTATCATTAAGTTTGATTTTGATGACGATATAACAAGGTCTAATGTATTTCCAGATGAGTGAGTTGGGGTAGTAATATGTTGTATGAAATTAGAGGAAGCTAACATATCAGTTAAAGAAATGGAAGATGAGATGTGTTGATTAACTTTAAAATTAAAGTCACCCATTATAATAGTATTATTAGATGGTAGCGATGATAAGAGTTCATATAGATTATTAATAAATGAAACATAATTATTTGAAGGAGGACGATAGATTACTATTAAATTTAAGTCCGTATTATTATTTATTTTTATATTAGATACTAAACAGTCACTGTAAGCTAATGTATGTTTCTCAAATTTATTTAGTTTATATGTATCTTTAAAAATAATACCTACACCCCCAAATCTGCTATCTGGTCGGGTTATATATTTAAAATTATAATTTAATGTTAGAAATTCATAAATACAATTAGAATCATTTTCAGTGAGCCAAGTTTCAGTAAGTGCCAGTATATCAGGTTTATATTCTATTATATAATCAGTTAGTAGTGGTAAGTTAGCATGTAAAGATCTTATATTAATCAATGATATATCAATGATATGTCATGTCAAATTATCATTTTCAGTATTTTTATTTTTAAACGAATTAATATAATTATTATAGCTTTCAGTCCATGTATTCAGTTGTTGTTCAGTTATTTGTATTGGATCAATATACTTAGTTTGTTTATCTGTAATTGTGTATAATTCATATTTATTATTTCTACGATTTAGCCTACATTTGCAATTATCAATTTTATTAGATTTAATTGCATGATATAGTATTTTACCATGTTTAATAACATCTTTGTCTAAGTAAGGTCTAATAAATAATTTCTTGTAATCAGAATCTAGTAATACTGATCTAGACTCAATAAATGATAAATACGAGAATTCACAACTAAAATAAATAATTATATAGTTTTTTGAGAATGAAACTTTAAGTATTTTTTCTGTGGTTAAATGTAAAGTTCTAAATAATGTATGAACGAAATTATTATTTTTATCAGAATCGTGCACATGCTCAATGACTGCTGCTATTGAAGTCGGTAGTTTACCAGACAACTTAGGGGAGCTAGATGGTGTAGACTTAGCGATAGGTTTAATAATATCACTAAATTTAGATGCCAGATTGTTAATGGTATTGGTAGAGTCTTTAACAATATCAGAATAAGAAAGTATCGAAGCATTTGATTTGTCAAGATTTTTAATTAAATTCTTAATTTCAGTAATAAGTATGGCAATATAGTAGTAGTAGTAGTAGTAGTAGTAGTAGTAGTAGTAGTAGTAGTAGTAGTAGTAGTAGTAGTAGTAGTAGTAGTAGTAGTAGTAGTAGTAGTAGTAGTAGTAGTAGTAGTAGTAGTAGTAGTAGTAGTAGTAGTAGTAGTAGTAGTAGTAGTAGTAGTAGTAGTAGTAGTAGTAGTAGTAGTAGTAGTAGTAGTAGTAGTAGTAGTAGTAGTAGTAGTAGTAGTAGTAGTAGTAGTAGTAGTAGTAGTAGTAGTAGTAGTAGTAGTAGTAGTAGTAGTAGTAGTAGTAGTAGTAGTAGTAGTAGTAGTAGTAGTAGTAGTAGTAGTAGTAGTAGTAGTAGTAGTAGTAGTAGTAGTAGTAGTAGTAGTAGTAGTAGTAGTAGTAGTAGTAGTAGTAGTAGTAGTAGTAGTAGTAGTAGTAGTAGTAGTAGTAGTAGTAGTAGTAGTAGTAGTAGTAGTAGTAGTAGTAGTAGTAGTAGTAGTAGTAGTAGTATTAGTAGTAGTATTAGTAGTAGTAGTAATAGTAGTAGTTAATATAATAGTAATATATAAAATCAAATTTTGTTTTTACTTTTTATTTTTAAAAGAATAAAGAATGTCTTGCTTTCGGTTTCTTATTTTCGTTATTCTGGTTCATTGGTCTTCAGATATAACTTCATTCTTTATTCTTTTAATTTATTCAGCAATTCTTTCCTCTTGTAAGGCGGAAGTATCGCTTTCGGTCACTTTCTGCCATTTTGTTATATCTCATTTTATCGACTTTATTTAGCTGTCTCCATTTTTGTCCTGCATTTTTTGCAAATTCTGAAATTTTCTTTATCTTATTTAACTTGTTAGCTACACAGAATTCATACTTGTAGAAAAATATGTAAGCAGTACGTGGTCTCTTTGGTCCTTTTTTCATAGATTTCCTTTTACATTTATTATTAATTTTTCCATTACCTTTTCTATTTGATGACCTGCTTCTTGATGATTTTCTTGTTGATGTATTATATTTACATACATTAGATCTAGATTTACCACTTCGCTTTGTTCCTTTAGAAGACCTTACAGAAATGGTATTTTTTCTAGAAGAAGATCTATTCTTATTTGTTCGATTGACACATGCCTTAGAGGATTTCCTACTCATATTCATCTTTTTAGGCCCTCTTTTAGTAGTACTGCGTTTACGATTACTAATATTATTACGTTTTATCGACTTGCATCTTTTCACAAACCTTGATGCTACTCTTTTAGATGCTCCTCTTTTGGACTTGTTCGTTTTTCTTCGATTGACACATGCCTTGGTGGATTTCCTAATCATATTCATTTTTGTAGACCCTCTTTTAGTAGTACTGCGTTTACGCTTACTAATATTGTTACGTTTTATCGACTTGCATCTTTTCACAATCCTTGACGCTCCTCTTTTAGATGCTCCTCTTTTGGACTTGTTCGTTTTTCTTACGCTTTTCATTTTGATTGCTGAATTTATTTTCACCATATTGAATTAATTTATAGGTGTTGTTACTTATAATGTTAGTTAATAATAAAATGTTTAAACGTGTTTGGTTGTTGAAATTATTTAATTTATAAGTTGTTAATTAAATATTTAACTAATCAAAATGAAAATATTTAATAAAATAGCAATTTAGAAAAATATTTTATTTTTAATAGTAGTAATAGTAATAGTAATAGTAGTAGTAGTAATAGTAATAGTAATAGTAATAGTAGTAGTAGTAGTAGTAGTAGTAGTAGTAGTAGTAGTAGTAGTAGTAGTAGTAGTAGTAGTAGTAGTAGTAGTAGTAGTAGTAGTAGTAGTAGTAGTAGTAGTAGTAGTAGTAGTAGTAGTAGTAGTAGTAGTAGTAGTAGTAGTAGTAGTAGTAGTAGTAGTAGTAGTAGTAGTAGTAGTAGTAGTAGTAGTAGTAGTAGTAGTAGTAGTAAAAGTAGTAGTAGTAGTAGTAGTAGTAGTAGTAGTAGTAGTAGTAGTAGTAGTAGTAGTAGTAGTAGTAGTAGTAGTAGTAGTAGTAGTAGTAGTAGTAGTAGTAGTAGTAGTAGTAGTAGTAGTAGTAGTAGTAGTAGTAGTAGTAGTAGTAGTAGTAGTAGTAGTAGTAGTAGTAGTAGTAGTAGTAGTAGTAGTAGTAGTAGTAGTAGTAGTAGTAGTAGTAGCAGTAGTAATAGTAGACTGCTTAATAGATAGTATTTCTAACAAATTAGTTAATAAATATAAATGTTTAACTATATCAATAGATCTAAAGAAAGCTTTTGATACATTAGATAATGATATATTATTAAAAAAATTATCTAATTTTGTTATCAGAGGAATATCGATTGATTTATTAAATAGCTATCTAACTAATAGAAAACAATATATGTCATACCACAATGTTGACTCTAATTTACGTATAATGAATATATGTGTTCCTTAGTGATCTGTACTGGGGCCGTTACTGTTTCTTCTTTATATTAATTATATCCCTAGAGTTATAGATGAAAATAACTGTATTCTATTTGCTGATGACACTACGCTGCTATTTACTGATATGGACCACTGTTCATTGGAAAATAAAGCTAACAAATATATTGGTTACATCTATTCATGGTTATGCTTTAATAAACTAACATTAAATTTAGATAAAACGTCGTATACGACTTTTGGCCTTTATAAGACTCATACATTTAAAATTTCATTAAATGGCTTACCTATTAAATGTACTAATGAATTTAAATTTCTTGGTGTCACTATTGATAATAGAATAACCTGGAAACTTCATATTACAATATTAGCTTCTCGGTTATCTAGAATACTATCAGTAATTTACAAACTTAGAAATAAAATTGATAAACAGTCATTATTATTACTGTATAATTCTTTATTTCATTCAAGATTAACATATTATGCTCTAACTTGGGGTTCAAATTATAAACATACTTTAAATAAGATAAGTATTCTGCAAAACAAAGTATTGAAATGTATATATAAACTACCATTGAGATTTAATATTGATTTTATCTATAAAAGACATAAGTTTTTAAAATTATGTGATATATCATATATAGTTAATATATCATTATTAAAAAATGCATATATTGCTTATACTGATAATGCTAACACTAATCTTTTACGTACATTTGTCAAAAGTACTTATACATATATGCTAGACATAAATACTAGAGTGTATATATACTAGACCTAGATACGCATTTGTTATTCCTAAATAAAGATTAAATATTAGTAGGAGTAGATATACATGCAGTACATTTTGCTAGTATTAAACTATGGAATAAACTCAATAAAAAAATGAAATTGATAAAAAATATCACATTATTCATTAAAAAGCTAAAAATTTCTTTATAATTATTAATTTTACTTTTACTAACAATATTCAATTTTATTAACATCTATACACATTTTTATTCTCCCTGGTTAATCTGGATGAAGAATACTGGCTACTTATGAATCTCTCATTGATCATCAAAGCTGTAATGAGAACTTATTTGTAATATGCTATTATTATTTGTATTATTATGATTATACATTCTGTTTATTTAACTTGGTTTATATGCATCGTTCAAGTGTGTACTATGGTTATATGGGATGATACATATGCATGTTTGAAACGCTAACAATAAAGAGTTTGCTATACTCAGGGTCTGGTCAACCCATATGAGGCATGGGCAACCCTGAAGCTTCCTTCATATGTTGATTCTCATAATTACTTATAGTGATAACTTGTTCGATGTATTGGCTAATATTATTATAAAAAAATGTTTAAATATCTTTAAAAATACCATTGTTATATAATATATTATGCATATGGCATTAGTAAGGTCAAATACCTCGAAAGTCTTACTTGACTATTTTATTTGTCCGTTTATTTTTTTTCTTTATAATGATTACACTAATAAAATGTATCTTATCTTATCTATATTGTATGTTATCTCTAAACCACCTGACTGCTGACTCCGCCCTTCCATCCTCAATCCGCTAAAATCTACAAGTAATCTATTATACATATACATAGTAATATATTATTGCAATTATATATTTCATTTGTTACTATCGTTGTTTCTACTTTATTTTTTTTTACAAGTAATATTTACAATTAAATCTATTAATACTGGTGTCATAATATAATATAATATAAATTAAAATATTCTGATAATGAAAATAAAAATACATATATTGCATGGTACTTTATTAAAATTAATTTCTTATCTGACTAGCGTTGCGCAATTTCTACACGGCTAAACCTTCACTCGAACTCACGCTTCAAGTACGATTTAGCTTCTCGAGGTAGCTCTGTACCTTAGAGATTGAATCGCCATCCGCTGGGAACTTACGTTCCAGTCTCCGCAACGGTTCATTCTCGGGGGAGGAACTAGATTTGCTATCGTTACTTTCAGACTCGGATGCATCTGAAGAAGAACCGTCATCGAAAGATACTGAGGATGCAATGGAAGGTATTGAACAGTGTTCTTTAGTGATGGGACTGGTTTCTTTGTTAGGCTCCTTCTTCGCGAACGTTTCAATGGTGTCCATCTGTCGTATGAATATATATTTTATTTAGTGTTAATATAATTCTTTAATATACTTATATTAGGATATATTCGAATATAATTAGGAATATATATATATTGATTTTAAATTGTTTACATGCGTACGCATTATTGATTCTATTAAATCATGGATATATTAATATATATTATTTATAATAGTTTAAATCGAAACGTGAAATTATTTTCTGATAGATCAAGTTTAACTTAAATTCAAATGTATACAATAGTAATGTCACATTTATATGAATATATATATATATATAATTGTATATTTAAAACTAAAACCTGCATATCTGTCAACTTGCTGCATTCAATATTGTCAACATTTTTAATCTCGAAGTTACCTATAATATAATACAAATAATTATATAATAATTAGTAGGATTGATAAGTGATGTAAATGTGAATAATTTAATAAAATATTACATGCTGATATAATAATCTTATTTACTTTAATATTTAGTTCGATAAGTATACTTATATATAAATTAAATTGAAATAGATCAAATAGATAGCAACAGTAAATAAATGGGAAATACAAATATCGTGTATTAAATAAATGTATGAATGAATTAATAATTATGATATTATTAATGTTATTATTAATAACTATGATCTTAATATGTTTATAATTGTTATGATAATAATGATGTGTAGTTCAATTATGATAGAGGAATCATAAAAGATAAATAAAAATATATTTATAATTACATTAATCAAACAAATTATAAGTATAGTCTATGAACAAAAAAGTAATATAAATATAAGCATATATGCTTATGTATACACGCATGTTAGAGTGCTTCAATTACTAGTCTTAAATGATGAAATAACTATCATGTGACTATTACTAGTTAGATATATTGATACCGATCATGTGATCACGTGATATACAATACTGACCTCTGACCAGTATATTCTTGTGTAGAATATTTTTTAAATCATTTCCTTTCTCATTAGAGGCACACAACTTCGAAATAACAAAATCTATCCTATTATTCATTGCGTGAAACTCTATAAAACAATGATGATTATAATACATGGAGGGAGGGAGAGAAGATGATAATTATTTGAGCTGTTAGTGTGTATATAATAATTTCCTGAATTTAAAGTTAATTATTAAATATCGTAAATGAGGTTATAATATTAGCACATTAATGCATATAAATAGTAGTTGTTTACGATATAACTGAGTGTCAATATGTATTAAATTATTCATACAATATATACGAATTTAGAGCATATTATAATATCGTATTCATCATAAGAATTATGATGATAATAAAAAAATAAAATAAATAATTCATAATTAAAATTATTATACATAATTTATCAAAATATTAATATATATACATATTAGTATATATTATGTATATATTAACCTTTACAAATAAGGATGTATTCTTGCAGGTACAACTCCGTGTTTTCCATAGCCACGCTGTAATTATGTTATTATTGTAATTACGTGTGATTATATGGTTTAACTATTATTATAATGGACATATCATTTAGTGAATATCAGAATATTCGATTAAACAAGTAAAGCATATAATGTTATGCTCTCGGTTTTCATATCGGTTTTCATATAATTCCTAATGTTGATGATAATATTTATGATATTCATTCTATTATATCAATGATATCTATTGATTTTAATAATTTATGTATATAGTATCCTTATCTTCTAAATGAATGTAATCATTATGATTATTTACGATATGTTGTATCTTCTTAGATTCGAACACTAATTCAGACATTTAAATATGTTTCCCAAATGATCATTTCCCTTTTTTTCTTTTTCATAATTAGCTTATACATCCGCTAATATTTTGGAAACTGTTAACTATTCATGTAGGTTTATAACACTTTAAAGTTAATATCATAAAACAGTTTATTTTTATATAGTTCTAGTTTGCGTTTATTTTCCATCTTTTAACTAATGATTCGATAATTATTATTCTATTTTAATAATGTTATAAAGAATTGTTGATTTATTGTCGATATTTAGCTAATTTCTCTAATTACTAGTGCATATAAATAGACTAATAATCAGTTATATAAATATTATCAATTCGAAATTTAGTCTTTTACACCATACTAAGATGATCAGGTATTTAGGTTTATTTAGCCATAATTGTAAATTTATTCTCAATATCATAGTCATTACTACTTTATTGATAGATTTTTACTTTTATTTGCCAGATTCTTTCACAGAATTAAACGATATAATCATGATTAACTGTCATAACATTTAAATAACTTGAAATAGCTATACCTATAGGGAAAAGAAAATTCATAATATCTGCCGTTGTATTATTGAGGTATCTTCCAAAATATCTAAAGATGAACATACCTCATGTATCATTTAAATATAATCCTTCTTATGTTATTAATTAAGATTATCAACTGTTTAATTTTTTAAATTAACCTATGTCTAAGTAAAAGTATATTGTCATCTATATTAATTCTGTGTATAAATAAACTATCAAATCAATGAAAATCAAATCATTATATATATATATATATATATATACATTTTAAATATTACTAACTTCTTATCCAAAGTATAGTATTTCTGTAAATGTGTTATTATTATAAATTAATATATAAATATGTATTGTATATATATATATATATATATATATATATATATATATTGGTATACAAATAATATATATATATATATATATATAATTTGTATATATATATAATTTGTATATATATATATATAATTTGTATATATATATATATATAATTTGTACATATATATATATATATATATATATATAAATAAGGAAATATATTTCTCGCTCATTACGTAATATTAATATAATAATGTATTATTTAATAATAACCTTATTGATATCCTGTTTCATAACAATTGTCTTATTCACATCTGAAGTCGATTCATCACCTGTATGTAGATATATTGTTTAGTATTAGGTATTAGGTATTATAACTGTAGTATAGTTAATGAATACGAATGAATTAAAAACAAATTATTCGAATCCCTTATTTAAATCCATTGGTATTATTTTATAAATTCACTTTTATTCCTATAGGTATATATTTCTTATAGTATTTATTATATTTCTTATAGTATTAAATAGTTAATGTTTACCCTTATAGAATAACATAATTTGAAAGTTATTAGTTATGACATATATAAATAAAACTGATTAATTCATTGGTATTATCAATGACATCAGACGGACATCATTCGCTCGCTGTCTCTGCAATAGTTACGTTATGTACTCCGAGATAGATACTTTTCAGTGGTGTATTTAATTATAATTCAATGATTTAAATCTTAAGATCTACAAATATCAAGGACATTTATATATCTGGGAAATAAAAATACATTTATATTTAAATTGTATTTCTATATAAATATGTTATTAAAAATACGAATTTATTTATAAATAGGTTCGAATTAAACGATTTTTTTATATTATTTATGTCGAAATTCCAATTAATAACTACACATCATCTTCATATGTCAATCATATTATCTATTTGTATTCGTATCACCCATGACAGGTGGTCGAATTTATTACGTTTATTCTCTTCGGGAGAATAATGATTAACAAATAATCAAAGAATACTTATTATATCTTTATATTGAATACTGTAGTTTGGTATGTTAACTAATTTTATTTTGAATCGTGGGTATTGCCCCACCTATACTTCCTGGGAATCAACCAATCAAAATGATTTTTAAAAGGATATCCTTTCATATGCAGTATAATCGTAAATGGGCGGAGCTATATGAATATATGATAATGTAATACACTGTTTAAGACCGATTAAATTCGCAACATACTCAAAAAGCACCCATATTATATATGATGTATATATATATGTTTAGGTTTGACATCGTTATTATTATGTTATATTATGTATGTACCTTCATTAGGTATTTTATTTATAAAAAAAATTATTATTGACGTATATATTTAAATATATATATATATTAAATTGAATTAAATTGAATTTCACGTATTGGTAAACCATCAAAATGGCAAAAATTTAAATTAGTATCTAAGAATATACTTAATTAATACAGATTATTGTAAAAAAAAATAATGATAATATTAATAATAAAATAAAAATGAGTTATAAAAGCATAGATCATCAGACAAGAGATCGATGATATAGTGAGTTATTGGGAATATATACGGATATATATATATATATATATATTACCATGTGCTGAATAGTGTATTTTCTCATGACTAATCACTTCGGATGATGATGCAATGTGGGCCGGGGAACCAATGATAACTGAGCTCTCCACATTGTTACTGATGTTCTTTGTCGAATTACAAGACTTCGCCAATGATATATAACTAGACCTATTAAATGTTATATATATACATATTATAGATATATATATAACATATACATTTAATACACATATTAGTATAATATGACATACACTGTGCACTGCAGCAGTGTGCAGTCTATTAATAACTACTAAAATAACCGTGCTCTCCTCAAGTCGCTGTCGTTCTCTTCCGAGATCGTTGAAAGCGGCCTACCTTCTGACTGCAGACAATCTGTGCAGTCTGACTCATCGCAATTCCTTCTCTACAATCAGGCGGTATTGTGTACGTGTATGTATGGTTACGTTAAAGATGTTGCGAAGCAGAGATATAACACTCCCTATCTAATAATATACATTTAGTTTTCATCATATAACTAATAGTTTAAAACATATTATTTTACATTTTAAATGTGTATAGTTTTATAATAATTTGTATTATAAATAACACATAGTTCCGAAAGTTGAACCTATATAGGTGGCGCTGTTCGTTTTAAACTACAAAATCGGAGTATACGATTTCGCTCGTGTGTTATATCTTTCCTTAGAACACATGTGTGCTCAGATAGTCACGTGGTTAAGTAATCACCGAATGTCACGTGGTCACGTGATCGGTACCTCGTGATACCACGTGATCCATAGTAGGTAATACTCGTTAGCTTACAACCGTTAGTGTGTACGCATACGTACGCTAGGAATATGTCAATATATTAATTATTATATATATATATAAACAAACCGCTACAAATCTCTTACTTTTGAAGAATTTGTTGTAAATTCCTTTTGGAGTCAGTCTCATATTGTTGTCGATTGAGGGAATTTGAGGAACCGCTTAACTGATTCAATAACTGATCGAATAGACTATCTTTAGTTATGGTATAGTAGTTTTGTTAGTTATGTAATATGCGTTATATTCTACATATATGTAATGTTATAGTATTTATATTTCACTCAATTTAAAAAATGTAGTTTTTAAATCAAATTTATTAATTATTTGTTGATAAAAATAAATATTATATAATTATTTATGTATAAATGCGAAATATATGTCATACCTACAATAAATTATATGTGTGTATCGGTACTTAAGTTATTATATTATATTTTGTATTTCACAGTTACATTTAAAATATATATTAAAGTTTTAAATTATATTTTGGATTTATCAAAAATAAAAGTAGCAGTAGTTGTTTGTATTTAATAAGTTATATGATGTTTAATAATACATTAATATTACCGTATGTATTCTGCAGACCAAAGTAAACGCTATATGTGATTTGTTCGGTTGTTTTAAAGTTACGTATTTATGATGGCATTGTTATTACGCTTGTCGATTTCACTTTTTATTTATTTGTTTAGATAGGTTACATTATATAATGTTATTATTATTTTTTATTCGAACGAAATTAAATTGTATATAAAATATTATTTATGGTAACAAATAATTGTCATCATTTTCATCATAGCTGTTATCAATATAATTATATGAATATATTACATAATATCGCGTAGTTATATAATATATACTATTAATATACATATATAATACATTAATATAGTATATTAGAATCCTATAAAAATATAATATTATTTAATATAAATAATATATATATATATAATATATATAATATATATATATATATATATATATATATATATATATATATATATATAATAATAAATTATATTATAAACAATGTATTATAAAAGAGTATGGAAATTCCTATAGGTATTCCCTATATACACTGAACAGTAGACCGGTTCGTACTAAATTTTTTTTCGCAATATTATAAACCTTCACATCTGTGACAATTATGTATGCTATGATGAATAAGTGTTTAAAATTTTAGACCTATATCTTAAATATTGTTATGTCACGACACCTTTTTATTTTAACATTGAATACATATGTATTTACACAAGTTAACATGGGGGAGATATAGAAATAAGTTTTATTCAATTTTTATAAAATTGGATGATTTTTTTTAAGCCAACTATGGATATATCCTAGAAACATATATAACAAGTAGTATTAACAGTACAAAATATTTTTCATAACAATCTAGATATCCAAATTTTATAAAATAATTGTAGTCAAAAAAAATATCTAAATATCGTATAATTTAATATAAATAAATTATTACAATTTAATTTAAAAAATTAAAATATATAATTTATAGATAATAATAATACAATTCAAATTAATTATTAAAAAATTAAAAATTATTTTTAGAAACAAAATTAATATCATTTGTATATTTTTTTGGATTTTTATTTGAAATATGAAATACAAAATAATTTTACATATTTTTTAATTTTTTTAATTTTGTTTGTATAAAGGACATTTATATCTAACTTATATCCACAATTCAATACAATCTGATCACTCAAATTTTTGTAAAGTATAATTATATATATTAATTTTAAAAATTAATTATTTTTTTGAATTATTTTGAAATAAATACTTTCAAATTAATACTGCAAAATGGTTTATTTTCTCGAGTTTTAGGAGACATTAATATTGGTAATTTGTAGATATAAAAATGAAATATAGATATTATATTATTAATAAATATAAATAATGGTATATATTATATCAATTCATTAAATATAATACAAATACATAATTAATTTTAAATATTAATTTAAATATTTGTAAACATCAAAGATAATAAGATGGCGTCATTACTATTATACATGAAATATTATACATTTTATTTAAAAATAATAATTTATATTTCAAACTTTAAATGCTTCGTGACCAAAGGTAACTATTTTTTTATAAAAATCGTTAATACATATTATACTAAAATATAGATATGTATTATATTTTATATGAAGGATTAAAAATTGAATCGAACGAACCGGTCTACTGAACAGTGTAAAATAAATACCTAACTAAAAAGATGAATGTGATTATGGGTTTTGTCTCATCAATAATGACTCATTGAAATCTTAAAAGGGAAAGTTATTTATACATTGTATATGGACTTCAGTAATTCTGTTCATGCAGTTACGTGTGGGTTTTAGTTAATTATTTAAATGTGGATATATTTCGATATAATCACATAGCATAAATACAGCCCCTTACTACATAAGTTGTAGAACACCCATACAGGGTATTAATCTCTTAATGATGGGGGAGGGGAACCCATAAGCACACTCATCTATGCGGTGTTAGTTGTTTTACATGTTTTACAGCCTATTATAATACACTATAGTCTATTATAGCATGTTAGTGTTCATTTTATGTACTATGTATATTATAGTATTAACATTTTCCTTACTTTCAGTTCTCGTTACTTAATGTTTTGTGTTCCCGTTTAGGTTTACCTATCGTATGTCCCCCTGTACCTGGTCCGTACAGTGTACGGCGTACACTCACAAAGATAAGCTAGTCATTATAGACCGAAAGCTAGTCATTATTATTTGGTCTAAAACGACTCGGTTACATTTATACATTTATCAAACCTAGTCATCCAATGACTCGGTTATTTATTTGATAATTTATAGCTAGTCATTCATATTAAATAGTTTTTTTTATTTAAATCTAGTAGTTACAATATATTCACTTTATTACTCGTTGAATATTAATTTATTGGCACACCTATAAACAAGTATTATTTATTGAAAATAAAATTATTTAATAAGAATGTTACTAATATAAATATAATATGAAATTTCATAAACTATATTATATTAAATTGATAAATTATAGTATTGAATATATAAATAAATAATGATTAAGAAATGATGTGGATATTTATATCATATTTTATTATAAAAAATATATCAAATCACTTAAAATGCATTAAAAAGTTTAAGATGCATTAAAAGTTTAAATAAAAATATGCATAATATATATATATATATATATATATAATGTAAATATTATATAAGTATAATACATACATATATTATTATTTAAATAGTACAATTAATATTATCATATATATTATATATAATAAATACGAATATAAATTTTAAAAGTTATAAATATATATTAAAGTACATACATATATTATAATTTAATTCTATTATATAAAGATGTGAATTTTTTAAATATTTTCACATCATCTTGCAAATCAAATAATATTTGTTGTATAAAAGATAACGTTAATTTAATATTATTAGGATAACTAATATTATATATATAAAAACTACAATAAAACGATATAAATATAACACGAAAATCGTCATGTGATAATATATGTTGATTTTCAACATATAATTTAAACATACTTTCTTCTTTATTAAATAATATATATATATATATATATTATTATTGAGTTGAATGTCCATATAAAAAATATACATATATGTATACGTTACTTCTATAATTATGCGTATATATAGTATGTATATATAGTATATAATATATATATATATATATATATTAATAGTATTTTATCAATTGCTATACTATTGCTAAGTATATATGTTTAATGGCTTAAATAAATTTAAATATTATAAATATATATATATATATATATTTAATTTATAATATATTATTAATTACATTATTATATTATATTATATTATTATATTACATTATATTATTAACATTATATTATCAATATCTTATAATAGCCATTTTTTAAATTTAAATTTAATTAAATTATGTCAATAATAAATATTAAAATATATATGGGGTATACACATTTTATACGTAATAATATGTACTTACAAATATAAGAAGAATGCACTTTTGTAACGGGTTATATTAAATATTATTATAAACTATAATTTATAATGTATTTAAAATAATGAATAACAGCTATACAATTATTGTTTACATATGTCACCAAGGCAACATATAAACAGGATATAACGAAAACATATTAATATCAAAGAGTTTTTCAAAGATATAAGAATTAAATTAAGTATTATTATATTTATTATATATGAAATAATTTTAATTACATTAAATAGATATCATATATATCATATATATATATATATATATATATATGTATACAATCAGAAAAACAAGCTAGTCACTATAAGCCTAAAGCTAGTCATTAACGAGGATGAATATTTGTATGAATTAAAATGTCTATAAGCTATACACAAAAATGTAATTGTATATATATTTTATATATATATATATATATATATATATATATATATATTTGTACAGTATATATATATAATATACATATTTATGACTAGCTTATAAACATGTTATATATTATATACTATATAATGCATACATTATACTGTATAATGCATACACTATACTGTATAACACATACACTATACTGTATAATGCATACACTATACTGTATAATGCATAGACTATACTGTATAATACATACACTATACTGTATAACACATACACTATACTGTATAATACATACACTATACTGTATAATACATACACTATACTGTATAATGCATACACTATACTGTATAATTCATACACTATACTGTATAATACATACACTATACTGTATAATACATACACTATACTGTATAATACATACACTATACTGTATAATACATACACTATACTGTATAATACATACACTATACTGTATAATACATACACTATACTGTATAATACATAGACTATATTACGTATGTTCAATACAACTATATACGGATATTCTATTCTACCTACTTCGGAAAATCTTTGATAATAGTATAATATAAAAATTTATATAATCACATAATTTAATCATTTTTTATTTTATAATTATGATTTTCTAATTTGTTTTCTTTTATATGACTTGGCACAATATTTTCGACTCTTTACCGATAAACTCCTTTGTCTCTTCAAATTTGATATATAAATATTTTATTTTCTGAATGTCCTTATTCTTTGAGATTGTGATCTTGCTTTATCGGTTTTGCATCTATTCATTGTTACTGGTGATACATAGCATGCATTTAATGTATATCTTTCTTTACACTCTCTACTGAGATAGGGTCTTGTACAGGTAATATTTTTTGCAGAAACCATATTTTCAATTCACAACTATAAATAATATGTGATGTTATATATTTTTAAAATTTGAATATTATATATTTTTGTTTATATACTATTATATATTTTCAATTAAAAAAAATATATTGACTTTTAGTTATAATTAAATTAATTTTAAAATATAAATTATTTATGATACCATTACCACTATATGAATGAATAAATGAATAATATTTATTGTACTTATATACAATAAATAAATAATTAATAAACATCTAATATGTATATATTACAATATAGTTATATAATAAGTAAAAAAGGAACCATTTAATAGCAATATGCTTTCGAGAAAGGATTCCACACAAAAACATATTTGAATAAAAGAACAAACACAAAAGAAATATGATAATAATATAATAAATAATATATAATAAAATTAAATTATACAGTGAATGAAATACTTCCAATATCATGTGCGGTAAATATCTACTCACAACATGCACACATAGCATGCCCGAATGGCTTTTATCGGCTACATGTCTTGGTATATTATTCCAAAATGATTTTATTGGTATATAATATATCTCTATCTTAGATAACTGCAATATGGTGGAATTAATGGTACATGCTATGAATAGCGTTACATACACCTAAGACAAGAGTACTCTAATAAATGAGATGTAAATAACATAAAATATATAAATAATCGAACAATAAAAAATAAATAATAAATTTGAGTAAATAATAGCATAATAAATAAAATAATATCTTCAATATCAGAATATGATATTAACTTAAAGCTTGCTCCTGGCTTCGATATATGTTTCATAAACTGAAGTAAACTAGAGTATGAATGAATACAATTAGATGAATCAATATTTACTTAAATAGAATTTAAATAGTAGTAGTAGTAGTAGTAGTAGTAGTAGTAGTAGTAGTAGTAGTAGTAGTAGTAGTAGTAGTAGTAGTAGTAGTAGTAGTAGTAGTAGTAGTAGTAGTAGTAGTAGTAGTAGTAGTAGTAGTAGTAGTAGTAGTAGTAGTAGTAGTAGTAGTAGTAGTAGTAGTAGTAGTAGTAGTAGTAGTAGTAGTAGTAGTAGTAGTAGTAGTAGTAGTAGTAGTAGGAGTAGTAGTAGTAGTAGTAGTAGTAGTAGTAATAGTAGTAGTAGTAGTAGTAGTAGTAGTAGTAGTAGTAGTAGTAGTAGTAGTAGTAGTAGTAGTAGTAGTAGTAGTAGTAGTAGTAGTAGTAGTAGTAGTAGTAGTAGTAGTAGTAGTAGTAGTAGTAGTAGTAGTAGTAGTAGTAGTAGTAGTAGTAGTAGTAGTAGAAGTAGTAGTAGGAGTAGTAGTAGTAGTAGTAGTAGTAGTAGTAGTAGTAGTAGTAGTAGTAGTAGTAGTAGTAGTAGTAGTAGTAGTAGTAGTAGTAGTAGTAGTAGTAGTAGTAGTAGTAGTAGTAGTAGTAGTAGTAGTAGTAGTAGTAGTAGTAGTAGTAGTAGTAGTAGTAGTAGTAGTAGTAGTAGTAGTAGTAGTAGTAGTAGTAGTAGTAGTAGTAGTAGTAGTAGTAGTAGTAGTAGTAGTAGTAGTAGTAGTAGTAGTAGTAGTAGTAGTAGTAGTAGTAGTAGTAGTAGTAGTAGTAGTAGTAGTAGTAGTAGTAGTAGTAGTAGTAGTAGTAGTAGTAGTAGTAGTAGTAGTAGTAGTAGTAGTAGTAGTAGTAGTAGTAGTAGTAGTAGTAGTAGTAGTAGTAGTAGTAGTAGTAGTAGTAGTAGTAGTAGTAGTAGTAGTAGTAGTAGTAGTAGTAGTAGTAGTAGTAGTAGTAGTAGTAGTAGTAGTAGTAGTAGTAGTAGTAGTAGTAGTAGTAGTAGTAGTAGTAGTAGTAGTAGTAGTAGTAGTAGTAATAGTAGTAGTAGTTAGAAGTAGTAGTAGAAGTAGTAGTAGTAGTAGTAGTAGTAGTAGTAGTAGTAGTAGTAGTAGTAGTAGTAGTAGTAGTAGTAGTAGTAGTAGTAGTAGTAGTAGTAGTAGTAGTAGTAGTAGTAGTAGTAGTAGTAGTAGTAGTAGTAGTAGTAGTAGTAGTAGTAGTAGTAGTAGTAGTAGTAGTAGTAGTAGTAGTAGTAGTAGTAGTAGTAGTAGTAGTAGTAGTATCGTTTACATCATAGTACAGAAACTTCTGTACTACATGTTATTGATAATGTTATTAAATATCTTGATATTCATTCTAATATACAATTACTCATTCTCGACTTATCTGCTGCGTTTGATACTCTAGATCATATTATTTTAAAACAAAGATTAATTGATATCGGTCTAACTGACAAAGCTTTAGATTGGATGATGTCATTCATCTCGAATCGTACATTCTCTATAAAAACTGGAAACCACTATTCTCAACCAAATAATTTAAAAACAGGTGTACCTCAAGGTTCTGTACTTGGACCTATTCTGTTTCTAATCTATATTAGACCTATATCTAGCATCATTAGACAATATAAGCATATCAAATATCATCTTTATGCTGACGATATACTTCTATATAGTACTATATCTCAACACAGTCTATCTCATCGTAATGAGTTATCCAACTGTGCAAATGACATACATGTGTGGCTAACAAATAATAAGTTAAGTCTTAACACTAACAAATCTGAATTAATTAATATTCCTAGCTCTTACAATGATTTTCCAATTATATCAATTAATAGTATAATCATTAATCCTAGTTCCAAAATAAAATATCTAGGAATAACTATTGACCGCGATATGTCGTTGAATTACCATATTCAAAGTATATGTAGTAAAGCTAACCATAATCTATATAACATTCGGCATATACGTAAATATATCAATAATAATCTAACTTATATTTTAATTAATTCATTAGTTTTTTCGTCAATTGACTACTGTAACTCTATACTAATTGGACTCCCCCAATCCACGATATTACCTATTAATCGTATTATCAGATCAGCTGTGAGAACGATATATCGGCAACCACGCGGGGATCACTCAAGTGTCACCTTAAAGATGAAATCACTTAGGATACTATCAGCATCAGAACGTGCTGAGAAAAGAGTACTGTGTATCGCTCACAAGGCCCTAACTACTCATCAGCCCGAATATATACGATCTTCACTCCAATTGATACAACCTCTTAGAACTACAAGATCAACTGAGGATATCTTACGATTTGAAGTAGGCGTCCCCAATCTAACACGTACGACAAAGCGTGCTTTCTCGTACGCTCTTCCTCGATTATGGAATCCTATTCCTCGTTCTATACGAGAAATTGTAAATTTGTCAACGTTTAAACGTAACCTGGTAGAATATTTATTAAATCGTTAATTAATAATTCAACCTACTTTTATATTTAAATTAGTGTTATACCTATATCTCCTTATTTAATTTGTCTTTTTTTATTAACACAACACTTAACAGAGCAAACCTATTGCTATACAATTGAGTGTCTAAATAAACCATTTTGATTTGATTTGATTTGATTTAGTAGTAGTAGTAGTAGTAGTAGTAGTAGTAGTAGAAGAAGTAGTAGTAGTAGTAGTAGTAGTAGTAGTAGTAGTAGTAGTAGTAGTAGTAGTAGTAGTAGTAGTAGTAGTAGTAGTAGTAGTAGTAGTAGTAGTAGTAGTAGTAGTAGTAGTAGTAGTAGTAGTAGTAGTAGTAGTAGTAGTAGTAGTAGTAGTAGTAGTAGTAGTAGTAGTAGTAGTAGTAGTAGTAGTAGTAGTAGTAGTAGTAGTAGTAGTAGTAGTAGTAGTAGTAGTAGTAGTAGTAGTAGTAGTAGTAGTAGTAGTAGTAGTAGTAGTAGTAATAATAATAATAATAATATTTATTGTTTTGTGACTCCAGAATTAATATAATTCATTGTCGAATTAAATGAAAAATAGTAAATATAACTCAAGTATAACAAAGGTGAGATTATTTAGATAATAATACATACATTAGTTTTCTAAATCTGATTAGATTCGAACATGATCTAATGAGTAGAGGCAGTCGATTCCAGTAGTCAGGAGCAGACACCTAGAACGCCAGAAGACCAGTGGTTGAGTGCGCTGAAGGTACTTGTATCTGATAACGGTTAGCTGATCTTTGAACTCTTGTAGAGAATGGTTTAATCAGATCAGCTCGATATTTAGGTTATCCAGTATAAACGACTTTATGGGCCAAACAGAGAAGTTGGTATTCGGCCAATTTTCTAGCAGGAAGCCACCCGAGGGTCTTCATTAGCAGTGTTATTGACGTATGATCATCTTTTCTCAGGCAGTAGAGGAGACGCACCGATCGACGTTGTATAGATTCTAATTTCCTTAGGAGTCGGATGGATATGGATGTGTATAGTGACATACAATATCTGATGCGACTAAATACTAGAGTATTAATTAGATTAAGAGTGACAGAGAAAGTAAGCTTTATTCGTACTTTAGAAATGTTATAGATGAAGTATTGTGCCTTTTGTATAATAGTAGAAATTTGGGATGAGAAGTCGAGGTTAGAAGATAGCCTAATGCCAAGGGTGGTAACTATTGAGGAGGTGGGAATTGAAAGGAGATCAGGAGAGGTAAGTTGGAAAAATTTATTGGATTTAGAAAATATTATAGAATCAGTTTTAGTAATATTGAGAGAGAGGGAATTCACAGAGAACCAAGAACGTAGATCAGCCAGGCATGATGAAAGAGATGACTCTATGTGAATATGATCAGTATGGGGTGGGAATGAGGTATACAGTTGGAGATCATCAGCGTATAGATGATATTTAACGAGAGGATATTTGGAGATAATGGCTTGGATGGGGAGAATGTAGATAATGAAAAGAATTGGCCCAAGAACTGACCCCTGAGGGACACCATGAGCTTGAGTGAATTGAGAAGAGGACGAGTTATTAATCCTAATAGAATACGATCTATTCGAAACAAATGACATCAGCCAGTTATGGACTTGGCCATGAATTCCAATAGAATGTAGTCTATTACTAAGAATAGCATGGTTAACAGTGTCAAATGCAGACGAAAGGTCAAGAAGTATTAAATAAGTAGGGGAGTTGGAGTCAATTGAAATAGCTATGTCGTTAATAATCTTAGTTAGAGCTGTCTCTGTACCTATAAGGGGAAGATACGCACTTTGGAATTTGTCAGCAATAGAGTTTGACACCAAATATGAGGTGAGTTGACTGGAAACAATCCGTTCAAGTACTTTCGAAATAGTAGACAATTGAGAAATTGGTCTGTAATTTGAAAGAATGGAAGTATCAAGTGAGGACTTCTTGAGGATTGGAGTAATGTAGGCTAACTTCATAGAATCAGGAACCACAGAGGTAAATAGGGACGTACGAATAATGTCACAAAAGTGTAGGATCAAAGTGGGAGCAATATTCTTGAGAAGGAGGAGTGGAATGGGGTCTATGGGAGAGTTAGATTTAGATCGCTGTATTAAATGGAGTATGAAGGAGGGAGAGGGCGATTCAAAACAGGACCAGTGATGAGGATAAGCGAGAATTTGATCAGAACTGATAGGAAGGCAGTTAGGGAGATGATCGATTATCTTTTTTACTTTATCCTGGAAGAACTGTGCAAAGTCTGCACATAGAGTCATATCATCTCGTTCAGGGAGGGATTTCTTTTTATGTTTTCCAATAATGGAAAAAGACAAGTCGAAAGCCTTCTTAGAGTTTTGATTAAGATCAGATAAGAGATTGATATAATAAGATTATTTAGCAGAGGATAGCTTGCATCGATAATTACATCTAGAACTCTTGAGAGAGATAAGATCAGAGGGATAGTGGGAAAGAGACCAGCGTTTATTATTCCGACGATAAATAAGTCTGAGGTTATGTAAATCAGAGTTAAACCAAGGAGACCATGGTTTGGTATGATATTTACGAACACATAATGGAGCGAATAAATCAAGAGCTAATTTAAGATTGTGATTAAGACAGTCAATATGAATAGGAAAGTTAGAGGTGGATGTAGAGAGTGATGTGATGATATGGTTGGAGAAAGACAAGGAATTGATAGATGTGATCTTTCGGTATTGAGTGAATTGAGTAGGAATGTGAGGTATAGGGAATGCTAATGAGAAGCAAATGGCGTAATGATCAGATAATAGTAAGTCTCGGTAGATATTGGATATAATCGTGGAGTCAGATGGTGTAATGATAAGATCGAGTGTATTTCCGTGGATATGAGTAGGGAATGATACGTGTTGTGTCATAGAGTGCTCATATATTAGTTGGTGGAAGTTAGGGGTGGATGAGGGAGTATTGACATGTATATTGAAATCACCTAGTAGTAGGGTATTGGGAGATGAGATTAAGGAAGTTATTTGTCTGAGTTCAGTAATAAATGTTTGAATGTTGGAATGAGGGGGACGATAAATTAATATTAGAGTGAAATGGCATTGTGTAGAACATTTTATTCGACATGATATAACTTGACAAGAAGTTAGAGAATGGATAGATGTATTAATAACAGTTAGGTTACTATTGTAGAGCAGGGCTACACCACCACCTTTCTTAGATCTATTGTGTTGAATTAGTGTAAACTTATTGGGGGTAAGCTGTGAGGAAATACTTAAATCATCATCAGATAGCCATGTCTCAGTGATAGCGATTAGATCAAAATGTGAATCACTTATATATTGTGATAGCATGTCATATTTATTCCTAACAGATCTAGCATTAAAGAGAGTACATCATAGGGGAGAGTGAAGGGCTATATAAGGTGGACGTCATTCGGATGACATAGAGTTGGATATGTAGGAGGTAGTAGGAGTGGCGTTAGATAGTATGGAGTTAGATGGTATGGAGTTAGATGGTAAGGAGTTAGTACTATGTCTCAAATCTATATATCTATATATGGAAGATGATGAATTATTATCTTTTAATCCATTAATATAGTGGTCAAAAGATTTTTCCCAAGTAATAAACATATCGCTGGATGGTATAAATGGATTAATACTCCAGTTGATTTTATTAGATGCGTCATTAGTTAAAATATATCTTAATTCAAATTTATTATTTTTTCTATTAAAAACGCATTTATAGCCAGTAATTAAATTGTTTTTTATAGCATGATATGCAATTTTTTTTTAAATACATATCATCAGATGATAATATAGGATGTATAAATAGATAATTAAATTTAGAATTACGCAGTAATGAGGTAGAAAATAGTAATTGATCTTTAGAAAATAATGAGTTTAAGGTTATAATAGCATTACGATTCTTAAATTTAGCATTGATTATCGTATTAATGTTTAATTTTAGGAAATTGAAAATTAATTTTAATGTATCCATATTATTAACATCATGAGGTATATTCTCAATTACAACCATTAATGAAGTATTATTATTGTCAACAGCCAAAGGGTCAACACTAATAGTTCTACTATGTTTGTTAGTATGCAATGATGTGTTTAATTGAGATGATAAATCAGTCATTTTTTTTAGTGAATCCGCGTAAGACATTTTAAAATTATTATTATCATTAATAGTTTCAGAGGTAGATTCTATTAATTTTTTAATATCATCCAGTTTTTCATTAAATTGCATGCTAACTAGTATCGGTCTATTTATAAAATTTTATAATATGACAGAAATGGTGATTACCAACCGTGGCAGTACTCGGTAATTTGCGTACGTTGTAGGAGGTGTGTTTATCTTTTAAGATAATGATTGACGCGTGATTGCATATTCTAGATGCAGACACACTAATTGATTATATAACTAAAGTAATATTTATATATTTAATTGAATGGAATTAAATCTACTAATTATGTATATATAAATGTAATATATAAATACATTGCCTATACATATATACTATAGTATAATTATATATAATACTAGATATATATAAATAAATAATTATTATAATAAAATAATATATAATATATAAATACATTACCTATACATTGATACTATAGACTATAGTTTAGTTATATACCGTTTAGTTATACAGGGTTATATATAATACTAGATATATAACCACGCCTATACATACACCCATTTATAAATTACAACGTAAATTCACCTAATTAGAATAATAGTACTGCCACGGTTGATAGTAACCACAGAAATAAGCTTATAAAAGCATAGTTAATATTAAAAATATATAACTAATTTTTATTGTACTAAGCTTAAGTCAGGGGCAGGTAGATTACCGACTACCTTATCAGCGGATACCAAAGGGAGATCCTCTGGTGGTGATCAGAGCCGGTATATTGATCGATAAAAGTAAAAAAGTATAAACACGTGTTGTCAGTTCGAGAAATAAAAAGCAACTAGTAGTAGTAGTAGTAGTAGTAGTAGTAGTAGTAGTAGTAGTAGTAGTAGTAGTAGTAGTAGTAGTAGTAGTAGAAGTAGAAGTAGTAGTAGTAGTAGTAGTAGTAGTAGTAGTAGTAGTAGTAGTAGTAGTAGTAGTAGAAGTAGAAGTAGTAGTAGTAGTAGTAGTAGTAGTAGTAGTAGTAGTAGTAGTAGTAGTAGTAGTAGTAGTAGTAGTAGTAGTAGTAGTAGTAGTAGTAGTAGTAGTAGTAGTAGTAGTAGTAGTAGTAGTAGAAGTAGAAGTAGTAGTAGTAGTAGTAGTAGTAGTAGTAGTAGTAGTAGTAGTAGTAGTAGTAGTAGTAGTAGTAGTAGTAGTAGTAGTAGTAGTAGTAGTAGTAGTAGTAGTAGTAGTAGTAGTAGTAGTAGTAGTAATAGTGTAACCATAATTAAACGGAGGGTACATTTGCAGGCTATCAAATGTAAGCAATCAGGGGAAATATATATATATATATATATATATATATATTGTATACTTAAATAAATATAATATTTAAATTACCATAATATATGTTAAATTAATAAAGGATTAATTAATAAATATTTATTTATCTTGATAATTTGGACAACTTTGTAAATCTGACCGACCTGTAAATGTGGTCTATATGTTATGTATGTATTTGAGCGTGAATCATACATGGTCGCGTATACGTATACATGTATGCGCGCGCGTATGTTAATGGCGATCGTACACTGTTAAAAATAAGGGTATAACATTATGAATTATATGGTATAACATATGGAAATACGAGTTATACCATACAATTACGTTAAATGGTATAAGATCACATATTATATGGTATAACATTTGTTTTTTTTAGTTATACCATATAGCTATAAGCTAGCTTAATGTAAATGGTATAAGATCACATATTATATGGTATAACATTTGTTTTTTTTAGTTATATCGTAAATGGTATACCAGGACGCCACGGGGTTATACCATTTTTTAATCAATGTTATACCATTTATTTCTAACAGTGTAGAAAATTGAAAATTAACAGATTAACATTGGACTATGTTTTTCTACTAATAAATATACCATTAAAATGAAGCACACAGATATTTGTTTATTGTTATTAATCTAAGGTCACACGACAGCCTTGTGAAGTTTAACATGTAGTTTGAAAATAAGTATTTGAAACCTTTGTAATGAATAATTTGTTATCAAATTTTAATACACTATTTATTTTATAATAATGGAATAGAAAATATAAAAAATAGAATTAAAACAAAATTCCTAGAAATTTCTTGGAATTTTAATAGTACATGTAAAAAATCGTAAAAAATGACTAAAAAAAAGATTGACAGTATGTCGTGTCGTAAAAAATGACTCCAAAAAAGTAGAAGTATATATATATTCTTAGAATTTCCATAGCTATACGATGCGATGTGTCCAAAAAAACTTTTTTTCTATG
>OZ025239.1:40746816-40766816 GCA_964019155.1 Osedax fenrisi
CATATATATTAGAAGGGTCCTAAATACAAGAATTATATTCTAATAAAGATACATCCAAGAATATTAATATATATATATATATAACGGAAGAGTTTTAAATAAATACAATCAATGAGCCAATATGTGTTGTCGGTATATCCATTATATATAACAATAACTACAAGCTAACTCAATTACTAAACATATGATACTATAGTAGCATATGTCGTATAGGTATATTACCTATCTAAAATGGAGATGTTATTATATATTCTGTATTTATATAAACTTTCCGAAATAATTGAATTATTATAGATTTATTTAGAATATTTAATAATAATTATCATCATCATCATCGTCGACACCATCGTTATAAGAAATACTCCCAAGTATAGTTGTATAGTAATCTTAACAATAACAAGTATACTATATAGTAGACTATGGCCTAGCTACTAATCCTATATATATATGATACTATAGTATGTCATACACCTACTAGATATAGTATTTCATAGTTCGCCTTACATATACCAACACTACAATGTAATCATGATTACTAATATAACTAACTATCTATATGTATACATTTGTTATAGAGATAACTTATAGGTGTTTTATTATTTTAATGAAACCCAATTGTGTATGAACTATATATGAATGTTATCTACAAATATGCTCGATATCAATTTAAGTTTAATTTGTTAGATATGAAATACCCAGGAATTATTTTATATGCATTTTGTATTTAAAAGTATTTCTATAATAATATATGTTTACCAAAAAATTATATTGTCATAAAAATACAAATGATTAAAGACGAATATGTAATATATTTATATTCAAGTAAATTACATTCACACATATTATATTAATAAACAATACTTTTATTGGTATATAAAACCACATTTTATTTAACCTTCTATAATTTCAATATAATATATACATTAGTATAGGTATACTAATAGTATCATATACTAGTATTATATAATAGTGATAATAATATTTTCTATACATTTAACATATCTATGGGTTTCATGGATGCAGTATTGTTGATATCTATGTATTTTCATTGTATGTATTTTCATTGATATTATTCACTTAGGGAAATAAATAGGATTCCTTTTCACGCATGACCTTGAATGCGTTACGGATGGTGACCTCCGCTGCCCCGGTTGCTAATCGAATTTCTGTTATCACGTGATTATATTATTAAGGGAATGCAGTACGAATAATGCATTAATTAATAATTCCATGAAATTAATGAAATAACGCTATTATTATGATAGTTAAAAAACTCTATTCGTATTATATAATTCGGCTTATTAACTTTTAATAACTGATCAATATGATTTATATATTATTAATAAAATATTAAATTTATATTATTATATATATAGTATTGATTCAAATTAAACTGGATTATTTATGGTTTCGAAATAAATGAAATCGGATCTATTTCGATATCTTCAATACTTTAACTAATTAATAAGGTCGAATAATTTAAATTAATTTAAAAAATCTTGTTCGTGACTTATATATCGCTGGGCGACAATAATAAAAAATCGGTCTTATATAGCGAAACATATATATATATATATATATATAATATATAAACCCATTGTTGATTTCTCATATGGTGTATTGCGTACAGCCATGTATATTGATGTGGCCGCTACTGTGATCGCACTTCGACTAAAGAAAATAATATAATTAAATGTTGTTATTTATATTTATGTATATATACATACAAATTACATAAAAATATACATGACAATTATAATTTTCAATAATAATAGTAATAGAAATATATATATATATATATATATATATATATTATTCATTTTTGTTATATTAGTTTGCGTGCATTATATTTTATTCAGTTTTATTTTAATATTTTCATAATCATTTAATAATTCATATTTTTATTATTAGTTTGCGTTTATTATATTTTATTTAGTTTGGATCAATACGATGATGAAGTGGTCGAAAAATTCATTATTAATATTCCATATATTTTTTCATTTTTACACCCTTCTGAGTTATATATATATATATATATATATTAAACTCTTGACATATACATATTATTTAGATTATTATAATAATATTGTTGTTATCAATATATATTCTAAAATAAAAACTATGAAAAAAATATATTCTTTAAATTATTTGTTTGACCAATATTGCAAATGTTTATCAATTCCTGTGAGAAAATAATAAGTCATTTTGATTTTATACCTCCTTAGTATTTATAATATATATAGCAGTATCATATATATATATATATATATATATATATATATATATATATATATATATATATATATATATATATATATATATATATAATTTAATTTATTTTACCGCTATTATCATTTTTTATATGCTATTTTTATTTATTAATCAAAAAATACATAAAATGCTGGATATATCCAGTGAATAAACTGTTTAATAGACTTATGTTCAATATATAATTTAAATTAAATCTGTTCAAATGGGAATCGAAAGAATACATTTTTAATACTGTAGAACAATGAACACCGTTCTACCATCTTTGTAATACATGTAAATCTATAAATTATATAATAATCATACGGTGTTCTCGCTTAGAAACGCGAGTCTATAGGTTTATATGCACGTCTAGATGTATGCATGGATACAAGCTAGTATGTATTACCTATACATAGATATTAACCCTGGTAGTATGTCCATTTCGATTGCTTTCATAGCGATACTTGTAGCGGTTTTCTGAATGTCTCTATTCAAATTCAAATTTGCACAATATCTAGACTGTGAGCGTATATAGGATATATTAGGATAATTATATATTAGTATATAATAATAATAATAATAATAATATTTATTAGAAGAAAGTTGTATATATATATATATATCATGTGAATTATTAAATTCATTATATTATTTTTTCCTCTAAAAGGCTTCAGATGAAGATAATTATCTTTTCTATGCTGTCGCCTGCTATATAACATAAAATGTATACAACTATAGATGATACTATTAAAAAGTGCGTAATATACAAATATAGCTAAGAAGATATATATATATATATATACATATATATATATATATATATATATATATATATATATATATATATAACTATAGTTAAGAAATAGATATTATACAGGCGAGTGATACCGAGACTGTAGTATTATAGGGGCAAATAAGTGTCCTAATTAATACGATAAGGTCAAAGTTCATATGAATGACACTATAGAGAGTTAAAGGTATCTCGGTTATTAAGCGAGACGTGGGTGATTTCTATAGGTAACCATGTATTCTTCGGGTGATGCTATGTTCACGCTGGTTTCAAGCGAATCTACTATTACTCGAAACATACGGCCAATCTTGGTTTTTGACACTTTTGACACGGCGCATATCTCTACATATATTATTTATATTATAATTTATGTGATTTAATTTATTAAGAATATATTAGTGTGTTCATCTAAATTTTATTCTAAAATAATAATTAAATTTATATAATATATATATATATATAATTATAATTAATTTACAATATATTATTCTAGTATTTGTAATACTAATTAATATATTAGATAAATATGTAATTATTCAAATTGTTTTTTTGTTTTATCTATAAATAAATAGATCTGTAAACATATAATTTACAAACAGAGATAACATCATAGTAAAAAGTATACATATACGTATAATGTATATAAACCCTTAAACGTTCGTGAAACGCCTTCCTGCCGGCAAGCTAAAAAGCAGCATGCAGATATCATAGCATCTCTAGACTTGCCCTTTATACCTATTTTGTTGTAAATGTTCTTGAAATTTTCCATTCCTCGATCCTATTATGAATAGGATGTTATATAATATATTATCTTAATAGATAATATTATTATAATATTTAATAAATGTACAATAATTCTTAATTTGAGTATAAAAATAAGATATATATATATATATATATACATATTGTAATAATAATATATATATAATACTTAATTATTTAGTTATTTATTAATATCTTATCAAATACATAATTTGAAAGAATGACTTATATGTATACAAAATATATGTGATGAATTAGTACCATTATATAATATGTAGTCTATTATAATAGTATATGTATGTGTATTTTATATCGTATAAAATGAAATATAATATAAACGTATTAATAATATACTAAAATGTAAACCACTACTATCTTCGGAATGTTCATCTTTTGCGCCATTTCCGAAAGATCTGCAAACGCAGTTACCAAATTGCTATTAGTAGAGGACCTTACACCTCGGTTCCTGTAGATTGGAACACCGTTCTCAAAGCCGGCTGCTCCAGTACCTCTACTAATCCTGGTGCTCAAGTCTTCACCCTCGAATATCGGATTCTGTTAATCGGGTGAACATATCATCAATACACTATTGATGTATGTATATATATATACAGTTCGATACCAGATACATAATGTATACTAATAGATAATTATCATATCGTCATATATGAGTCATATTTGACATATAGTATACTATAGTATACATTCTGGATGATAATAGTGTGAAGTGTACTTCCCTATAGGGCTGGATATCTGATTAGATAGAGTGACATGATATCGCACACAGTAGTTATACGTATATGTTAGTGAATTGTATGTATACGTATGTATCAGCATACGTACAGTGTCTGTCACAACTAATCGGTATGTCCATCATCACCTAGGATAACGAATATGCTCAATTATATACACTAGGGGACGGTAACCTAATATGGACACTTTAACAATAAATGGTATTAACATTTTATGACTCATTATTGTTATTAATTATAATATATTAATATTATATGATTATAGATGTTATTGTAATTTTAAAATTTTAATGTAATCTTTTAATTCCATAGATAACTGGGGTTTCCGTATTCGGTACCCATGTCCGAATACGGACACCCTATACAACACTAGATAAATTATATATTATAATATATCAATAATTATTGATGAATCAATCAGACAAATTATAATTACATTATTTTTTATTAATTTTATGAACAATTTATTATAATTTAATTAGTTAATAATTTATTTATTTTTAATATTTTTTAATTAATAATATTATTTAATTATCTAAATAATAACATTTTTAGATTTAGCTCTATTGGTGGTATTAATATTATAACGCATGCACGCGATATTTATGAATATCAGAATAGTTCATACGCTACTAGCTGGTTGATTATAGGGTGTCCATATTAATACAACTAGAGTGTAAGTATTAGGGACTTATATGACCTCTAGATATATGCTTATAACTTACTAAATATTGTATAACAAATATAGAAATTTTATATATATAATTTTAAAATGCTTTATTTTTTAATAATATAGTGTTATATTTTATATCGATACATATGTATATTCTTGAGAATTCTTGAAAACCTTAAGGTTTTAAGTTGATATTGTTTATCATAAATTTAAAACGTAATACAAAAATCAGTTTATTGGATATATATGCAATATTTTTAATAATAAAAAGTTAAAAATATTTTTGTAGACTAATTATATATTTATGATTATTTTATTAATTAAACATTTTTTGTAGGTTTTTTGTAGATTTATGGTTTCTGAGATACCGAGAGTGTCCGTATTCGGGCACTGTCCGTATTCGGTTACTTTCCGCTATAGTTATGGAGTACAATTGTAGTCCATTAATAATAGAAATTATTCATAAACACGAAGATATTTAGAACGTACATTTATTGAGTACTTTTGTTTATAATATATATATATATATATATATATATATATATATATATATATATTATCTTCTCGCTAGATAGCGCTAGGGCTTACCTCAGCGGGTCCGACACGTGACATGCCCTTGTTAGCATCACGGAATGTCCTCCACTCGGCACTTACATCTATTACCCTATCCGCTACCACTAGTCCGCAATCCGGACAAATCATGTCACCGGCGTGACTGTCGTCTATTAGGACGGCGTCCGGGTGATAAGGACACGCTATTTTCGCTCCCGCACCGCTGTGTGAATAACCGCATGTTACGTAACGATTATCGCGCACACCGCACACCGCACACACGTGTGTGCTTCCGGTGGAGGGTGAATAAATGTCGACACAGGAATGTGGTGATGTAGTGTATTCTATAATATGTGATATTTATTATAAATCTAATAATTGTATATAACATCTTGAGGAGATATCAAATAAGAATCAAGTATCATAAATAATGATTTAATATATCGAATATATTAATTGTTTACATTAATTATTATAAAATTAGTATCAAGTAATACACGTTCAGCCATCTTAAATACCAATATACCGGTATATAGTTATAGTTGTTGTGGGTGGGTACGTGTGATCAAGTAGAGAACTGATAAGAAATAATTAAGAACAATAGGGACAAATACTTACAGGGAATATTAATGATATTTTGGAAATAGGTTTAGAGTGTAGTATATTAACGAGTGTAGTATATCTATGATATAAGGGAGAGTATACTTATATATATATATATAGTTTTAATTAATTGTTGAAGGATATGCATATTATAATATGCGTTTAAAAGCATAAGTTTTATATATGTATGTTAATATAAATATAATTATACATTAGAATATTATAATACTAACGAATCGCGTATTAGAGAATTCATATTTATAAAATTATATAAACAGGCGATTAATAATAAAAAAACTAAGTTTCTGAAAAATAAATTATGTAACTATTTGGTAACTATTTAGATTATAATTATTGTTTATTATTTTTATTTATAAATTTAAAAAAATTTTAAATTTATTTTTTATATATATTATTTAATATAATATGTATTTTATATAATACATATATATATATAACATAAATATTTATTATAATGTTCAATATAATATTTACAATGTATATTGATGTATTTTAATAGACTATAAGCTTATACGCAATATATTTTATGGGAAAATAATAGATCAAAATAAAATGTTGTGGAAATATAATTATAAAGCATAATTATAATTAGTATTAGTGCTTTAAAAATAGGAAACAATATATATATATATATATATATATATATATATATATATATATATATATATATATATATAATAGAACGTATTATAGTGTATAGCATAATATATATATATATATATATATATATATAATTTAATTTATTACGTAATAATATATTCGCATAACACCCGACGCATATGCACATATATATATTGTATTATAAAATGAGTATCTAGAAATACACGTTTACCTAATATAAATACATATACGATATATAGTTATAGTTGTAGTTATATTGGTATGTAGTCATATTAATATTGGAACACATTATTTAGTGTGATTAAGAATAGATCTTATAAGAAATGTCATGAGTTATGCATCATAAGTTATAATTAATAATATATTAATTAATATAATTTGTTTGAATGGTATTACACATTATTAAATTATTATACCCATTAAATAAAAATGGTATATAGTATACACACACATATATATATATATATATATATATATATATATATATATCATATATGAGTTAGTTAGATAGATGTCCCGCTCCTTCAGCGGTTAATGGGATATAGTCTACTTAGTAAATTGTACTATAGTACATATATATATAGTACATATATATAGTACATAGATATATATATATATATATATATATTACAATGTTATATTATAAAACTAACTAAGTAGGTAGAGAATTCATATTTATAGAATAATAAAAACAGGTGATTAATAGAAAACTAAACTCTTGAATAATAAATTATGTAATTATATAGTTTATAATAATTATATCACATTGTTTATTTATAAATTTAATTTTGAAAAATGTTTAATTTAATTTTCATAATTATATAATATTTATTATAATGTTAAATAGAATAGTACATTATCACAATTAAATTGTTATGTTTTAATAGTCTAAACAACATTAACGACACAAATGTATGTTACAAACATTGTGTATGTGTTTCCTATGTATATTGTGTTATATATTATGTATACCACACTATCCGGTTAATGTACACAATCGGGAGTATTATTAACAATGGCAACCCAGTAAATAACAATATACAAATATGAACATATTATGTTCATAATATGAATATATTTATATGATTCATCATATGTATTTGACAAAATATTTATATGAACATATTATGTGCATAATATGTTCATATTAATATGTTATCACACAAATATAATGTAAATATATATATTTATTTGACAACATATTATTATGATATTTTATTGCAATTATCCTATTTCATTAAATATAGTTAATATAGATATAATAGACTCCGATTCGCATAACTAGCAACTAGGTTTACTCATTGAGCTGTGTAATAACTGTAATATGTCATTGGTTGTTCCTGAAACATTAAAGCCTGTATACCAGTGTATCTTCCTGACATATTACTTTCTCCATCATATGACCTCGTAAATTACAAATATAAGTCAGTATACTGGAAGGTGGGAGCCAGGGAAAGCATCAACGAGACGAACCTCGAAGCTACCCAGCTAACAGTAATAGCAGCATAAGAGCAGCATAATAGAATAACATAATAGCCGCAAATGTTTACATTGTGCTGTTATGCTGCTCTTATAAAGTTTGATTTAGTTGCTATTATGCTGCTTTTATGCTGCTTTTATGCTGCTATTATAACGTATATTATGCTGCTATTATGCTGCTATTATGCTGCTTTTATGCTGCTTATATGCTGATATTATGCTGCTGTTATGCTGCTTTTATGCTGCTATCATGCTGCTATTATGCTGCTATTATGCTGCTTTTATGCTGCTATTATGCTGCTTTTATGCTGCTATTATGCTGCTTTTATGCTGCTTTTATGCTGCTTTTATGCTGCTTTTATGCTGCTTATATATAAGCATATATGCTGATATTATGCTGCTGGTATGCTGCTTATATATAAGCATATATGCTGATATTATGCTGCTGGTATGCTGCTATTAGAAAGTCTATTATGCTGCTATTAGAAATTATATTATGATGCTATTATGTTACCATTATAAAGTCTATTATGCTTCTACTATGGTGTTATTATAAAGTCTATTATACTGCTATTATAAATGCTATTATGTTGATATTATGCTGCCATTAATTTGTTATTCTATTATGCTGCCCTTAAAACTATAGTATGCTTCCATTAAAAGTATACTATGCTGCTATTGCTATTGCTCTTATGTTAACATTAACATTATATTACTAATTATTTATCTAATATTCTTACAATATAAAATATATATTAATAAATAAGTAGTATGTATTTAAATAAAACTTTATTACATTAAAATATATGTTCACATATATTCTCATAAATACACTTTATTAATCGCAGTTCTTATATTTCATCATTAGCAGTAATAGTTAAAAAATATGTAAAAATGAAGAATTTTAATAAGAAGATCAATCTAATTATATTATAAATTTGTGTTAGTGTATAAAGAATAATAATAAATTATGAAATAATGTTAGGTAATATATATTATATTTATTAAATTAATAAATAAATAGTGTTAATGGGTATTTTATAATTCATAAATATTAACTGTTCGCATAAATAACTTGTATTTCATTTATGAGTTGTATTATTTAAATGTTATATATATTATATAATATTAATATATATGCCTACACAGTGTGTAATACACAAATATACATATATGTATAGAAATAACCTTAGAATTTGAATTGATGACATTTTGCTCTCTTCGAACCTAAAAAGTATTATAATATTCTATAGCACATTATATTAAATATGTATAGTATATATATATATATATATATATATATATATATATATATATATATATATATATATATATATATATATTTAAAATCTGTGTTCATATTTATTTAAATATTTTGCGAAATCTTTGGAAAAACTTTGATATAAGTTAGACAAATTCTAATAAAGTATTGTACTTCAAGATTATATATATATACGTGTGTGTGTCTGTGTGGAGTTAACTAGAGAACCGGGGGAATGTTATATTAGTTTGACTAAAAAAATCGACATATATACATTTTGCCATTCAAATGATTTTTTTTTCATGTTAAATCTTTCGTGGAACTTTATTGATATATTATAAAAAATGTGAAATATTTAAAATTTGTTGAAACTATTTTTAAAATTTTTTGTATTTTATATATTTTTCAACTAATTGTTGAAATGTTACTATATTAAGATATTATAATTATATAAATATTATATTTAAAAAAATATATTTTGTAATATTTTGAATTATTTGTTGTATTTTTTAAAATATTTGTTGGAATATTATACAAATATTTTTCCACTATTATTTAAAATATGTTGCTTAATATTTTTCTAAATTTTTTTGTATTTTAGCTATAATTTATTTTATATATATACTAGCAATGTAGTATAATGATTAGCTATAATTAATAAATAATATATCTAATAGGCAAACAATCAAAAATCGAGACATAATAATATTAATAATTATAGAATAAATATGTGGGAGGATCATATGATCTAAATATGAGGCATGAGGGTAAATTACACTGCTATATATTTATATGCAGATCAGTGAAGAATTATACTAGATATTACAACAAAATTAAATTAAATTCAAATGAAATAAATTAATTTCAAATGAATTAATAAAAATCAATTCAAATTAATTGAATCCACATAACATATATAATAAATATATTTATATAAAATAGTATATTATAACTATTACATACTTTTTCCATATAAGTTAATTTTATAAGGATTATAAGGATTTTGTAAATTGTAATATTGATATTATTATAATATTATTAATATTATTATACATGCATGTATCATCGATATAAAGACATTTTATTTAAAACTTTCTTTATATCGATGGCATGTATGCATGTATGCATACATGCATATATAAATTGTAATATATTATATATATATATATATATATATATTATTCATTAATGTAATGCTACACATTTTCCTTACAAGTTATTGTATTCCATAGAAAAATAATATTAATTAATAATATAAAGCACTCTAATTAATATTATTTTTAATATGTTAACCTATTTAAAGTAAAATTAAAAAAAATTAAAAGTATTATTTAAAAATTTAAAAATGTGTATTATAAATTGTTATTATAAATTAATATTAAATTATTATAACTTATATATATTTATATATATATTAATATATATATTAAAAATATATATAAAATATATATTTAAATATTAAGTTACATTATTTATCTTATATCATGCTACAATATATACTATTAAATATAATTAATTATAACCTTGTAGAAATGTACTCTCCTTACTCTCCTCGTAATCTTAATTATTTAATAGAAGAATATATATTATATAAGTAAAACGAGTAAATTGGGACGATAAATATATATCGTCACATAAATAATAAATAATATTATTGGCTCTCTAAGATTATTACCAAAGATTAGTATTATTATTAAACTTAGGTCAAGGTTTAAATTCAAAATTTAACTTATTATAAAGTTTGTTTTTGTGTATATTATGCTGCTATTATGCTGCTGTAGTATGTATATTATGCTGCTATTATGCTGCTATTATAAAGTTTGTTTTTGTGTATATTATGCTGCTATTATGCTGCTATTATAAAGTTTGTTTTTGTGTATATTATGCTGCTATTATGCTGCTGTAGTATGTATATTATGCTGCTATTAATTTGTAATTCTATTATGCTGCTATTATGCTGCTATTATTATCAGATTTGCTATTATGCTGCTGTTATGCTGTTCTTACTGTTAGCTGGGTACGACGTGACGACCAAACTGAATACGGATTCTGTCTTCAGACGCAACAGAATCGACATACTACAGCAGACATCACCTCCGTCAATCCAGCTAACAGACATACCTGTCAGTTGCCCCCATGATTTAACATCACTAATTTCATTATCACGACTCCATCGCGTTATCAAACCCCTAGTGCGTTCCCTGTATTATTATAATAGCAGCATAATAGCAGCATAATAGACATTTAAAATTAATAGCAGCATAATATCAGCATAATAGCAGCATAACAGCAGCATAACAGCAGCATAATATCATTACAAATTAATAGCAGCATAATAGCAGCATAATATACATTTAATAGCAGCATAATAGCACAATGTAAACATTTGAGGCTCTAGCATTTGCTGTTATGCTGCTATTATGCTGCTCTTACTGTTTGATGGATTAGCCTTATTAACCACAACCATAATTGTATGATCTTTAGATCCGCCATACTAATTATTATTTATTTACAATTATTACTTCCTCTTTCATTCCCTCTATATTTAATAACCCAGCAAACAGTAAGAGCAGCATAATAGCAGCATAACAGCATATGCTAGAGCCTCAAATTTTTACATTGTGCTATTATGCTGCTCTCAAATGTATATTATGCTGCTATTATGCTGCTATTAATTTGTCACGCTATTATGCTGCTATTATGCTGCTATTCATTTTAAAAGTATATTATGCTGCTATTATGCTGCTATTATTAGAAGAGCAGCATAATAGCAGCATAATATACATTTAAGAGCAGCATAATAGCACAATGTAAACATTTGAGGCTCTAGCATATGCTGTTATGCTGCTATTATTCTGCTCTTACTGTTTGCTGGGAAAGTTCATGTTATACATTTATAGTTTAATAGAAAGGTAAAATAAAAATCTATACTTATAATATATAGAATTTTAAGTATGTATTTATTAATAATGGTCTCATTTAAGATAGAATGACTTATTATATTCACTTCCATTTTTAATTTAAACCCATAGACTATGGGCCATAGTTTACATAAAAGACATTTCTTAACATATATATATCTTAAATATATTTATATTAGTCATACATGATATATATATATATATAAGTACTAGATAAGCCTTGCTTTTTTTCTACCCAGTAGTTCGCTACATCTTCTGAGTTATATATATATATATATATATATATATATATATATATATATATGTAGCAGACTAACATCGTATATAGTTTCAATGTAGTTGTTTTTAAGTTTATATTATATATTTTTAATTAGTTATTTTATTAGTTGTGTATTATGTAATAATTATAAATGTTAATTTCGTCTAGTGATTTTTGTGTTTTTTAGTTAATGTTATTTAGTTTATTATATATTTTTAATTAGTTATATTTTTGTTTTCTTTTATGGAATAATTATAAAAGTAGAAATATTGATTTTATGTATATTGATTTTTGTGTTTTTTTATTTAGTGTTATTTAGTTTTATTTAAATAGAATTGGTTGGACCAATGAACCGTCGCGTAGAAATAATATAATTTGAATTATATTAGATTTAATAATATTGTTTCATTTTTGATTATACCTTGAACGTGGAGGTTTGTAAAACATTATATTGTACAGAATAGTATTCTATAGTAATTCCAAAGATTTTCCAAAGGAAAGATATTGCACTTGTGTATATTTGTGTAACCTAATAATTCGATATGGCCATCTAGCGGTATTAGTCAGATATTAAGAATTTTCTATATGTATAGTAATTTCTTAATTTCTTAATTAAAATATCACATGTTATAATATTTCATATACTATTTCGCCATCTAGTGTTGGTCAAATTCATTTTAAATGTACATTTTTAAAGGTACTAGAGATAGATAGGGAGTGCAATATCTTTCCTTTGGAAAATATTTGGTAATTCTATATTGTAATGTGGTATATATGTTTAACGGCATTAGTGTATGGATTTTTGTTGATTTATTAATAAAATGTAATTTAAATACAACGGTCCTCTATCATTTTGAGTGGTGTAATATTGCCAACACTTATTTCGGCCACTCATTATTACATATATATATATATATATATATATATATATATATATATATATATATATATATATATATTATCTTCCTATATATTCTATCATATATGATATATATATATATAAATATTTAAATCATATTTTCATTTACATCATAAAATATCAAATATTTATACTCTATTAAGTATTTAGACATAATCTAAACGTACACGTTTAATTATAATTATAATTAAGGCATTAATAAAATATAGTAATATTATAAGAATTCATTTTTGTAAAAAAAGATAAGAAATTGTGATAAATAAAACAATATACACAAATTAGTAAAACTTAAAAAACATTTTTTTGACGTCTTTTTTTAAAAGTGATAATATTTATTTTAATATTTATCATATTATAATAATACTTCCATAATTGAAATATAAAACGATTTTCTATCAGTTCTAATTTTGTTTCCTGATAAATGTATGTTTTCTGCCAGAAATAAACAATTTTTGTATGTTATTAGTAAGAGAATTTGTACTTGCTTTAAACATAACAATTACAGTTTTTAATTTAATGATATCAGTAAATTTCATTATGTATTTTTTATAGAGTATAGAACTATGTATGTTATATATATATTTTGTTAATATTTTATTAATGTTAGATAAAATATATAAAAATATATCATAATTATTAATCATAATAATTAGTTATGCAAATTATATTGTAATTAATATTTACAATATATATACATTTTGTTAATATATTATTAATTTTAGAAAAAATATATAAAAATAAATAATAATTTTAATCACGTATCTTATAAATAGTAACGCACACATATTTGGGTGATAAAAACGCGTAATTTTATATGTACAAATTATTCATTTAATTAATTATAAATATTGTTTTTTATTAATGGATTATATATTTATTTGTGGCTATTATAAATATAATAGAAATAAGAAAAGTAATATCATAATTTATAAACAAAATTATTATTATTTATCTTATTAATAGTGAGCATTTTTTTAATGATTTTTCACTTAATATTATAATAAGGGCTGACTTAAGGGAAGATACAAATCAGGAAATTCCTCTGGCCAAACATTTTAGATGCTATACAAATTTGTAAACTTAAAAAAAATGATTAGGGTAGAGTGGGAGAGACTTGAATCAACAATTTTGTTTACAAAAAAATCATACTATATCTAAAATACTGATATTTTTATTAATTAAACATGTTTATTATTTATAATTAATAATTTATTTATAAATGGGATTTCTATTTTTCAAAACATTTTTCAGAAAAATTGTTATCGAAAAATTAAAAAATTCAAAATGGTTCATATCTACCCAAAAATTGGAAAAAAAATGTCTAAGAAAATATATAACACATGATAAACGTGTAATTCGATTTTATAAATAAAATATTAACATTGGGACATATTCCCGTTCTCTCAATATTTATGTCACTATATACGTATAACAATGATTTAATAATTATACATATTTTAAATAAATTGTTCTAGACAATTTCACAACAATGTTTTCGGATATTTAAAAAAAATAGCTCATAACAAATGATATTCCGAGTTTTTTATTTTGTATTTATTAATATCATATGTGATATAATATAGTATATAATATATAGCACAAACATAATTTATTTATATAATATATAAATATGTAATCTTATATTATACCTTTTATAGTGATGTAAAGTAATTATAATACACCTTCTTATTTTTCAAATAAATAAAATTCTAGAAAATAATTTCAAAATGTTATGTCATGGCAATATATCCTTATTGGTAATACTTATAAATTTGTTAAATATTTTTATGGTAGAAATAAAAATGTGTTGGGGTACATGAGTTTTCATGCCTATTAAAGTACCCCACCCTTTTCTATGGTCAACGGAAGGAAGTATACAAGGCATATATCATGATATTGATTCTAATTTTAATAGTAATTTATAGTATATAATAATAATAATAATAATAATAAATATTTATTAGAAGTTTTAAATTGTACATTTTTTTTCGTATGAAATATATAATTAATTATATTGTTATTTCCTCTAAAGGGCTTCAGATAAAGATCAATATCTTTTCTATACTGTCACCCGAATCACCATCACCGGAACGTTTTTTTTTGTTGAATTACTTTACTTTTTTTCATATATATCATATTGTATATAATACATATTATTTCATATTTATTGCACACAAACTTTAAAATATTATATCTCAGAATTTTATTTTACACTCTTTATAATGTTAAAGAGATTCCACCTTTAAACCGTTTTTATAAATCTTAATATTTGGTACTATTGAAAATAAATATATTGATTTGGGAAAATTATAATAAAAACTAAATCTATTTTCAGTAAAAAAATATATGTGTTTTAAAGTTTATTTTTTATTATCTAATACTATTCATTATATATTAGCTCATCGAAAGTAAATACGAATGTTATCTATATATTAATAAAGGTTACTTTATCTTTATCTAGGTATTTGGATCTTTTTAGTAGATCCATGTCCCCCTATATTTTACATGTAAACGCTACGATGGTTTCTCCCTTAATGATATATTGAATATATTCATAATTTTGCGGAGAGAAGATTGCGTAAAATTAATATGTAATTTTAATTATTTCATCAGTTGTTTTTAATTTATTAATTTATAAAATATTTTATTACAATTATTTAAGATAGTATAATATACATATATATATATATATATATATATATATATATATATATATATATATACATTGAATTGTTACATATTTATTAGATATTACTAGAATGGCAATATTGATATGCTATACAGTTATTAATAACATAATACGGATACATTACATGGTATTATCATTTTATTACTCAATATATGTATTCAAACATTACAATGTATTTATATTATATGATTATTGAATTATTGTGATTTTAAAATTTTTATTTAATCTTATTATTCAATAGATATCTGGGTTGTACGTATTCCGTACCCATGTTCGAATACGGATACCCTGTGTTATAATAAGGATAACCTAAATACCACTAGATAAACTATATATCATTGACGAACCAATCAAATAAATTAAAATTACATTACTTATAATTAATTTATTAATTTTGTTATATTATTAATTAATAATTAAACACTAATCTTACCTACATTTGATCTAAATAACAATAATAAAACGTATTAATAAATGTAGGGTATGCACATTTGAATAGTTCACACGTTGTGCGCTGATTAGTTATAGGGTGTCCGACAGACAATGTTCGCATTAGGACATCAATAATGTCAGTATTAGGGATTAATATGACCTCTAGATATATGCTTATTAATTATTTAGTTATACTACCTTACCTAATATTTTATAATAAATAAATAAATCATATATATATAAATATAAAATTGATAAAATACATCGGTATTTTTTATTCATAAATCCAAAAAGTGATAAAATAATTAGTCTATTGGATATATCGGCATTATTTTAAATAATTAAATAATATAAATACATATTTAGACTGTTTATATAATTATAAATATGTTATTCATTAGCATTTATTTCGTAGGATTTATGGTTTCTGAGATACCGAGAGTATCCGTATTCGGGCACTGTCCGTATTCGGTTAATTTCCCCTGTCTGGTTTAATATATTTGATAGAACATAAAAATCCTTAATTATCACTAACACCCTTTTTAGTTCAGATATACGAATACGTGAATGTTAGCTATAGCTATAATATATTATATCTTCATTTATAATTAGTTATTTCATTTTATTTTCATAATAATATAAACATTGTTTTCTTTATTTTGATTATCATTATATTTATTAAATCATCACCATCTAGTAAGTTTAATGATACTGGAATATATTTTCCAATTAGCATAAAATTCATAGAACCTCTACAAATAATTAAAAAAAATAAATAATTTATATATTTATTATATATATAATAAGTATATACTTTCTAATATTATTTAAGAGTTTGTTATTAAGCTTTTAAACTATTTACATCGATTTAATTTGAAATATATTCTAAAGAAAACTTGATCTCATTATAATGTATTATGAATCACCACTAATTATAATCAATAATTATTGATATTATTATATTGTAATGGTTGATCATCGTGTTTCCAATAGTTTGTATATAGGAATTTTATATTTTTTATAATACTGTGACACACCTACACTATAAAAAATCAATATAAATACATTATTTTTTACAGTCATCTACAACAACTATGTGAAATTTATGATTGTAGCTATGCAACTATTGTATTTTACGATATAGTTTATTATTTATTCTGCATTGAAATTCCATTTCATGCCTTGCCTTCAAATTTAAATGTAATAGAGAATTCGATAAGTAAATTGTTCTGTTATATATCTGCAATCATTTTATACTTCTTTTATATCACAGTGTTTATCTAAATACATAACAATATATATCAGTTCCAAATGTGATTTATCTTTAGTTTCATCACATTTTATGATAAAATAATGTTATGTATTGATATATTTAATAATATTTTCATTTAGTATGTATTGTATTATATTTTTTCATTTTGTATTGTCAGTGATGTGTAATTAGAATTTAAAGTTATCCTTTTGTCTATTTATGAGAACTCAGTATATATTTCTTCGTATGTTATAAGATTATCATTAAGATAATATCTTAAAGATATTATTTTTAAATCCTTCATTTTTATCATTACCTAAAAGGTAATAAATATCTTAAAAAAATATTAAAAAAAATAATATGTGGACCTGGTAAGTATCAGGGGGGTTTGCCCCCACAGCCCCCCCTGTCTGCGGACCTTAGCGTATGGTAAACCGCCCATAATTGATAGGTTACCACAACTTCATGGGTGATTAAATCTCAATAGTCAACCTATCTATTGATCCCGAAGAAAAACTTTAATTATGATATTATAGAGAATTATAAAATATTAAGATAAATTTGATTTTAATAAATCAATAATCATTAATTTTTATATTATTTATCGATTAATATGATAATCGAATTGATTACGTTTTCTATTAACGGAGAATGATGATTACAACATAATTAAAGAATGCTTATTATATAATAATATTGAATAACGTAGTTTGATTTGTTAATTGATTATATATTGTAGTATTTTATGAGTTATGTAGTAGTAGTAGTAGTAGTAGTAGTATTAGTAGTAGTAGTAGTAGTAGTAGTAGGAGTAATAATAATAGTAGTAGTAGTAGTAGTAGTAATAGTAGTAGTAGTAGTAGTAGTAGTAGTAGTAATAGTAGTAGTAGTAGTAGTAGTAGTAGTAGTAGTAGTAATAGTAGTAGTAGTAGTATTAATAGTAGTAGTATTAGTAGTAGTAGTAGTAGTAGTAGTATTAGTAGTAGTAGTAGTAGTAGTAGTAGTAGTAGTAGTAATAGTAGTAGTAGTAGTAGTAGTAGTAGTAGTAGTATTAATAGTAGTAGTAGTAGTAGTAGTAGTAGTAGTAGTAGTAGTAGTAGTAGTAGTAGCACTTTCTATATATCTTACTACTATATTTAACAATTCTTTAAGTTATGGCACTGTCCCAATTGACCCATTGTTTTCCCAATTAAACATGCACTAATATCACCTATTCTCAAGAAAAATAATCTTGATAAAAACTCTCTATGTAACTACCGTCCAATTTCTCAACTCTCTACTATATCTAACATTCTAGAAAAGGTAGTTTTTAAGCAATTAGTACACTATCTTGAAATTAATAATATCATTGACCCTTTTCAAAGTGCCTATAGACCTAACCATAGCACTGAAACGTGTTTAAATCATGTCATCAGCAATATACTTAACTCACTTAAACAACCACGTACCGATCACTCTAGTATAACGTTGAAGATGAAGTCTATCAAAATGCTATCTATGAAACAAAGAACATTATACCGACTACTTTGTATAGTACATAAGTCGTTACTAACCGCTAAACCACTATACATCAATGATATGTTAAAACCTAAAATATCGACTCGAACCCTCCGTTCTACCGATAATAGATATTTGCTATCCTCTGACCGATGTCGACTATCGCGTACTCTAAATGGAGCTTTTGTATATTCTGCTCCGTTAAACTGGAATCAACTTCCTCTAAGTATCCGTATGATTTCTAATCATGATGCTTTTAAACGTAAT
>OZ025239.1:40771816-40801816 GCA_964019155.1 Osedax fenrisi
ATCATTTATATAGGGATAATATTTTAATGTTATCTAAAATCTAACAATAATCCATTATCTGTTTAATTAACTCTATTACAAAAATATTTATTCATTTTTAATATTAACTCAATAATAAATTAGGCACTATATTATTATAATACCACTAATATAAAATTTAATAATATAAATACACATGCAGTAGGACGCAGTTTCAAGCCCTATCCAGAATATTAAAACAGGTCTTTAGAAGTGATCTTATATAATTGTGGATTATAAATTGTTGATTATTAATTATTAATTATACATTATATATCTTGTAAAAAAAACTATTAATTCCTTATCATGAGAGCGGCTTCGAATGGACATTAGAGCCATATATGGTTATAATATAAAAACTTCATCTAAGTTATTGAATGGGATGAAAGGAATCAAACAAAATAACATAACATAAATAAATGGTGATAAGATAATATTTTACTAATTTACATATCCATTATTGTTGATTTTTTATAAGGTCGTAGATGATGTTATAATTAATATTTTCCATCCTTCTCTTTCACCAGTCACCCATGGCTTCATTTATTTGTCTTCCATTACATTAAAATTTATCTTCCCAGCATTATTTCCTTATATTTTTTTATTTTGCCATTGTACCTGTATTTGAGCTTGAAACATATCCGTACAATTTTAATATGCATTTTAACCAATATTAATAATCTATCATGAGGTCATATACTATTTGTGATTCTGTTTTTTATTACATTTATACATTTCTTTCCAAATTTATCAAACATTGCCAAATCAGATACTTTCTATTCAATCCTTACTAAAATTGCTGGTTTCGATCCATCAATTAATAATCCTAGATATTGAAACCCATTATGGACCGGCTTTACTTTCATTTTAATTAGTAGCATTATTTTATTAAAATATGTAAATATAATTATTTATCCTTAAAATTAATTATAAGTTCCTCAATTATGCATTTTCAACATAAGCATGTAAAAAAACTTATATGAAATATATATATATATATAATTATATATATATATATATATATATATATATTTTATACATTTTATTTTATAGTTTTATAGCTTTTATAGCTTTTAGTTATAGTTTTTTTTTTTAATATATTTTTATAATTTGTTATACAATTTTAATATTAGTGTTTTATTGGTTTATATTTTTGTAGGTACATATTATTCAATTATTTATTTTAAATACATGATGAGAATGATTGTGGGGTTTTTTGCAATTTTATTTAATTTTAATTTTAATTTTTGTATTAAGTTTTTAATTGTACATATTTGTTATTACTGTAAGTACATATTAAATATTAAATATAAGATATTCACGAGTACTTTGTATTGATTATTTATGTGGCCGGTAATGGTTCGTGTCGGGGATGAGGATGCAATTGTTCTGTGGGGGCAATTGTTGCCAGTGCTCTTACTCTTGGCGAAAGTGAGTTCCTTAATGCATTGAATATAGAAACCCCAAATCCTCCAAGTTGATACACCTTTATCGACTTTCAATGGCAATCGATATAAAGTATTCTAGGTAGATTTTTTTATGACTATTTTTTTACTGATATCCTGGATAGAAATTTATATTATAATCTAATATTTTATTTAATATTATTTTAATTTTATACATAATTTTTCCCCCCACAATCACATTGGGTGAACGACTTGATAAGCTCTGCTTTTTCGTTCATCCAGGCTAATGCCCAAACTCTGATTATTATTATTATTATTATTATATATATATATATATATATATATATATACATTTACATATACAATATAATATAATTTATATATATATATATATATATATATATAACTTATATTCTATTTATATTACATTTAGGTATATATATATTACTTTATTTATATTATATTTACTACATAAAACGTATACGTTACTATAGTACGTTTTGTAACCTATCTATTGAAACCACAGAACCAGAGAGAATTCTTTCTAGCTCTATTATTCAAACTAATAAATATGGTTACAGCCGTACTATAGTAACGTATACGTTTTATAGTAACGTATACGTTTTGTAACCCCTCTATTCAAACTAATAATTATGGTTACAGCCGTACTACGGTTTGTAACCATATGGTTACAGCTGTAATACGAACTGTAACCATATGGTTACAGCCGTAATACGAACTGTAACCATTAATGGTTGCATGAAATACACTTTTGGTTGCTTGGGATCCTACCAATAAAGAAATATATGCAAATATACCGGATATATGCACGTCGATACGACAGCAAAGACTTCGTTTTTCTGGTCACTGTTGGAGAAATAAGTGCGAAATGGCATCAGATACTATTCTATGGCAACCTACCCATGGTGAGAGAAAAAGAGGACGGCCGAGAAGAACATACGCTGACCAACTAATGGAGGATACACTGTGTAATGTAAATGAATTGAAAACTGCGATGGACGATAAAGATGAATGGAAGAAGAGAGTCAAAAACTGCCGAGCAAGCTCGACCTGGTAAGGTAAGGTAATAATTTGTCTGATTGATTCATCAATAATATATAGTTTATCTAGTCGTATATAGTGTGTCTGTATTAAAACACAGGGTGTCTCTATTCGAACATGGGTACATAATACAGACACCCTCGTTATCTATTGAAAGATTAAATACAATTTTAAAATTACAATAATATCTATAATCATAAAATATTAATATAATGTAATTTTTGAATTAAAATATTAAGATCATGTATTGCTAGTGTCCGTATTAGGTTACTTTCTCCTATATTTAATTATATTTTAATGATTTAAATATTTAAAACAAATATATCGAGGATATGTATTTCTGTCAAATGAAAATACATTTATATTTTTAATTGTATTTCTATATAAATATGTTAAAAATAAAATATGATAAAACTTATATTGAATACACTCGTACGACGTACGTATTCCCTGCGCTCATACCTCAATATTATCGTTGTGAGATATTTGCTGAGCATCTGTTCATAACAAATTCTATTAAAGTCTAAAACTTCCTGCCAGATATTAGTTTTAACTGGACACCGGTTACTATTTGATATTTCTATTAGATATCTATCAAACTATTAGATCAGACTACCCAACCTACATTAGTATTATACATTGGCGATACCATAAGTTATTGACATCAATGATATTTTTATTATAAATTATACTATTATTATAACTAAGAACTATACCTAATAATAGATAGATAGATAGATATAGTTTATTGTTTAAAACAAACAAAATGACATAAAACAATAATAATAATAAAAAAAAAATAACGAATATAAACGAATATATATAATGATTTATAAATGCCATTTTACATATGGTTAAGATATAAAATTAACAAATGATATAATAAAAAAATAATAATAAAAAGGGGAATTATTCAGATGCAAGCACTTAATCACCGTATCAACTTTAGGGAAAGGGGTCCTCAATCCCTGTGCCTTGGGGGGTACAAACTTGACCCAAGAGTTTGTCCACTGACACCCGTAATACCCGATAAATAATGATAAAGAGAATGCAACAGAATAAATTAACCCCATAAAACTAAAAATAAATAATATAATAATTGAATAATAAAAATTAATAAAATAAAATAAAATTTAAATATTAATACAATAAATTATCAAGCCTTGTAATACATTGATTGACCGAAGTTGCTGAACACGTATAATTAGATAGCAAATTCCAAGGAGTTGAAATACGATTACTAAAATAATGCAGAGTAACATTAGTCTTGCATTTGTCTTTTCGAACTTTAATGGAAGGACCTCGACTTCTTGATGAATACGTTTCAAGTAGCCCCGAGCAATCAACATCAACTAGACCATTTATAATTTTATATGCAAGAATCAGATCAGCCCGTAACCTGCGTTGAGATAATGAAGTTAAGTTTAAAAATAATAACCTATTTTCATAATGTGTATATGGTATACCACATCTATAGATAAGCCTTTTAGTGAATGTCCTTAGGACTTTTTCAATTTTATTTTTTAGGCCTACATATATATTAGAAGGGTTCTAAATACAAGAATTATATTCTAATAAAGATACATCCAAGAATATTAATATATATATATAACGGAAGAGTTTTAAATAAATACAATCAATGAGCCAATATGTGTTGTCGGTATATCCATTATATATAACAATAACTACAAGCTAACTCAATTACTAAACATATGATACTATAGTAGCATATGTCGTATAGGTATATTACCTATCTAAAATGGAGATGTTATTATATATTCTGTATTTATATAAACTTTCCGAAATAATTGAATTATTATAGATTTATTTAGAATATTTAATAATAATTATCATCATCATCATCGTCGACACCATCGTTATAAGAAATACTCCCAAGTATAGTTATATAGTAATCTTAACAATAACAAGTATACTATATAGTAGACTATGGCCTAGCTACTAATCCTATATATATATATGATACTATAGTATGTCATACACCTACTAGATATAGTATTTCATAGTTCGCCTTACATATACCAACACTACAATGTAATCATGATTACTAATAAAACTAACTATCTATATGTATACATTTGTTATAGAGATAACTTATAGGTGTTTTATTATTTTAATGAAACCCAATTGTGTATTAACTATATATGAATGTTATCTACACATATGCTCGATATCAATTTAAGTTTAATTTGTTAGATATGAAATACCCAGGAATTATTTGATATGCATTTTGTATTTAAAAGTATATCTATAATAATATATGTTTACCAAAAAATTATATTGTCATCAAAATACAAATGATTAAAGACGAATATGTAATATATTTATATTCAAGTAAATTACATTCACACATATTATATTAATAAACAATACTTTTATTGGTATATAAAACCACATTTTATTTAACCTTCTATAATTTCAATATAATATATACATTAGTATAGGTATACTAATAGTATCATATACTAGTATTATATAATAGTGATAATAATGTTTTCTATACATTTAACATATCTATGGGTTTCATGGATGCAGTATTGTTGATATCTATGTATTTTCATTGTATGTATTTTCATTGATATTATTCACTTGGGGAAATAACTCGGATTCCTTTTCACGCATGACCTTGAATGCGTTACGGATGGTGACCTCCGCTGCCCCGGTTGCTAATCGAATTTCTGTTATCACGTGATTATATTATTAAGGGAATGCAGTACAAATAATGCATTAATTAATAATTCCATGAAATTAATGAAATAACGCTATTATTATGATAGTTAAAAAACTCTATTCGTATTATATAATTCGGCTTATTAACTTTTAATAACTGATCAATATGGTTTATATATTATTAATAAAATATTAAATTTATATTATTATATATATAGTATTGATTCAAATTAAACTGGATTATTTATGGTTTCGAAATAAATGAAATCGGATCTATTTCGATATCTTCAATACTTTAACTAATTAATAAGGTCGAATAATTTAAATTAATTTAAAAAATCTTGTTCGTGACTTATATATCGCTGGGCGACAATAATAAAAAATTGGTCTTATATAGCGAAACATATATATATATATATATATAATATATAAACCCATTGTTGATTTCTCATATGGTGTATTGCGTACAGCTATGTATATTGATGTGGCCGCTACTGTGATCGCACTTCGACTAAAGAAAATAATATAATTAAATGTTGTTATTTATATTTATGTATATATACATACAAATTACATAAAAATATACATGAAAATTATAATTTTCAATAATAATAGTAATAGAAATATATATATATATATATATATATATATTATTCATTTTTGTTATATTAGTTTGCGTTCATTATATTTTATTCAGTTTTATTTTAATATTTTCATAATCATTTAATAATTCATATTTGTATTATTAGTTTGCGTTTATTATATTTTATTTAGTTTGGATCAATACGATGATGAAGTGGTCGAAAAATTCATTATTAATATTCCATATATTTTTTCATTTTTACACCCTTCTGAGTTATATATATATATATATATATATATATATATATATATATATATATATATATTAAACTCTTGACATATACATATTATTTAGATTATTATAATAATATTGTTGTTATCAATATATATTCTAAAATAAAAACTATGAAAAAAATATATTCTTTAAATTATTTGTTTGACCAATATTGCAAATGTTTATCAATTCCTGTGAGAAAATAATAAGTCATTTTGATTTTATACCTCCTTAGTATTTATAATATATATAGCAGTATAATATATATATATATATAATTTAATTTATTTTACCGCTATTATCATTTTTTATATGCTATTTTTATTTATTAATCAAAAAATACATAAAATGCTGGATATATCCAGTGAATAAACTGTTTAATAGACTTATGTTCAATATATAATTTAAATTAAATCTGTACAAATGGGAATCGAAAGAATACATTTTTAATACTGTAGAACAATGGCAACCGTTCTACCATCTTTGTAATACATGTAAATCTATAAATTATATAATAATCATACGGTGTTCTCGCTTAGAAACGCGAGTCTATAGGTTTATATGCACGTCTAGATGTATACATGGATACAAGCTAGTATGTATTACCTATACATAGATATTAACCCTGGTAGTAAGTCCATTTCTATTGCTTTCATAGCGATACTTGTAGCGGTGTTCTGAATGTCTCTATTCAAATTCAAATTTGCACAATATCTAGACTGTGAGCGTATATAGGATATATTAGGATAATTATATATTAGTATATATAACATAAAATGTATACAACTATAGATGATACTATTAAAAAGTGCGTAATATACATATATAGCTAAGAAGATATATATATATATATATATATATATATATAACTATAGTTAAGAAATAGATATTATACAGGCGAGTGATACCGAGACTGTAGTATTATAGGGGAAAATAAGTGTCCTAATTAATACGATAAGGTCAAAGTTCATATGAATGACACTATAGAGAGTTAAAGGTATCTCGGTTATTAAGCGAGACGTGGGTGATTTCTATAGGTAACCATGTATTCTTCGGGTGATGCTATGTTCACGCTGGTTTCAAGCGAATCTACTATTACTCGAAACATACGGCCAATCTTGGTTTTTGACACTTTTGACACGGCGCATATCTCTACATATATTATTTATATTATAATTTATGTGATTTAATTTATTAAGAATATATTAGTGTGTTCATCTAAATTTTATTCTAAAATAATAATTAAATTTATATAATATATATATATATATAATTATAATTAATTTACAATATATTATTCTAGTATTTGTAATACTAATTAATATATTAGATAAATATGTAATTATTCAAATTGTTTTTTCTTTTATCTATAAATAAATAGATCTGTAAACATATAATTTACAAACAGAGATAACATCATAAGTATTAACATATACGTATAATGTATATAAACCCTTAAACGTTCGTGAAACGCCTTCCTGCCGGCAAGCTAAAAAGCAGCATGCAGATATCATAGCATCTCTAGACTTGCCCTTTATACCTATTTTGTTGTAAATGTTCTTGAAATTTTCCATTCCTCGATCCTATTATGAATAGGATGTTATATAATATATTATCTTAATAGATAATATTATTATAATATTTAATAAATGTACAATAATTCTTAATTTGAGTATAAAAATAAGATATATATATATATATATATATATATACATATTGTAATAATAATATATATATATAATACTTAATTATTTAGTTATTTATTAATATCTTATCAAATACATAATTTGAAAGAATGACTTACATGTATACAAAATATATGTGATGAATTAGTACCATTATATAATATGTAGTCTATTATAATAGTATATGTATGTGTATTTTATATCGTATAAAATGAAATATAATATAAACGTATTAATAATATACTAAAATGTAAACCACTACTATCTTCGGAATGTTCATCTTTTGCGCCATTTCCGAAAGATCTGCAAACGCAGTTACCAAATTGCTATTAGTAGAGGACCTTACACCTCGGTTCCTGTAGATTGGAACACCGTTCTCAAAGCCGGCTGCTCCAGTACCTCTACTAATCCTGGTGCTCAAGTCTTCACCCTCGAATATCGGGTTCTGTTAATCGGGTGAACATATCATCAATACACTATTGATGTATGTATATATATATATATATATATATATATATATATATATATATATATATATATATAGTTCGATACCCGATACATAATGTATACTAATAGATAATTATCATATCGTCATATATGAGTCATATTTGACATATAGTATACTATAGTATACATTCTGGATGATAATAGTGTGAAGTGTACTTCCCTATAGGGCTGGATATCTGATTAGATAGAGTGACATGATATCGCACACAGTAGTTATACGTATATGTTAGTGAATTGTATGTATACGTATGTATCAGCATACGTACAGTGTCTGTCACAACTAATCGGTATGTCCATCATCGCCTAGGATAACGAATATGCTCAATTATATACACTAGGGGAACGTAACCTAATACGGACATTTAACAATAAATGGTATAAACATTTCATGACTCATTATTGTTATTAATTATAATATATTAATATTATATGATTATAGATGTTATTGTGATTTTAAAATGTTAATGTAATCTTTTAATTCAATAGATAACTGGGGTTTCCGTATTCGGTACCCATGTCCGAATACGGACACCCTATACAACACTAGATAAATTATATATTATAATATATCAATAATTATTGATGAATCAATCAGACAAATTATAATTACATTATTTTTTATTAATTTCATGAACAATTTATTATAATTTAATTAGTTAATAATTTATTTATTTTTAATATTTTTTAATTAATAATATTATTTAATTATCTAAATAATAACATTTTTAGATTTAGCTCTATTGGTGGTATTAATATTATAACGCATGCACGCGATATTTATGAATATCAGAATAGTTCATACGCTACTAGCTGGTTGATTATAGGGTGTCCATATTAATACAACTAGAGTGTAAGTATTAGGGACTTATATGACCTCTAGATATATGCTTATAACTTACTAAATATTGTATAACAAATATAGAAATTTTATATATATAATTTTAAAATGCTTTATTTTTTAATAATATAGTGTTATATTTTATATCGATACATATGTATATTCTTGAGAATTCTTGAAAACCTTAAGGTTTTAAGTTGATATTGTTTATCATAAATTTAAAACGTAATACAAAAATCAGTTTATTGGATATATATGCAATATTTTTAATAATAAAAAGTTAAAAATATTTTTGTAGACTAATTATATATTTATGATTATTTTATTAATTAAACATTTTTTGTAGGTTTTTTGTAGATTTATGGTTTCTGAGATACCGAGAGTGTCCGTATTCGGGCACTGTCCGTATTCGGTTACTTTCCGCTATAGTTATGGAGTACAATTGTAGTCCATTAATAATAGAAATTATTCATAAACACGAAGATATTTAGAACGTACATTTATTGAATACTTTTGTTTGTAATATATATATATATATATATATATATATATATATATTATCTTCTCGCTAGATAGCGCTAGGGCTTACCTCAGCGGGTCCGACACGTGACATGCCCTTGTTAGCATCACGGAATGTCCTCCACTCGGCACTTACATCTATTACCCTATCCGCTACCACTAGTCCGCAATCCGGACAAATCATGTCACCGGCGTGACTGTCGTCTATTAGGACGGCGTCCGGGTGATAAGGACACGCTATTTTCGCTCCCGCACCGCTGTGTGAATAACCGCATGTTACGTAACGATTATCGCGCACACCGCACACCGCACACACGTGTGTGCTTCCGGTGGAGGGTGAATAAATGTCGACACAGGAATGTGGTGATGTAGTGTATTCTATAATATGTGATATTTATTATAAATCTAATAATTGTATATAACATCTTGAGGAGATATCAAATAAGAATCAAGTATCATAAATAATGATTTAATATATCGAATATATTAATTGTTTACATTAATTATTATAAAATTAGTATCAAGTAATACACGTTCAGCCATCTTAAATACCAATATACCGGTATATAGTTATAGTTGTTGTGGGTGGGTACGTGTGATCAAGTAGATAACTGATAAGAAATCATTAAGAACAATAGGGACAAATACTTACAGGGAATATTAATGATATTTTGGAAATAGGTTTAGAGTGTAGTATATTAACGAGTGTAGTATATCTATGATATAAGGGAGAGTATACTTATATATATATATATATAGTTTTAATTAATTGTTGAAGGATATGCATATTATAATATGCGTTTAAAAGCATAAGTTTTATATATGTATGTTAATATAAATATAATTATACATTAGAATATTATAATACTAACGAATCGCGTATTAGAGAATTCATATTTATAAAATTATATAAACAGGCGATTAATAATAAAAAAACTAAGTTTCTGAAAAATAAATTATGTAACTATTTGGTAACTATTTAGATTATAATTATTGTTTATTATTTTTATTTATAAATTTAAAAAAATTTTAAATTTATTTTTTATATATATTATTTAATATAATATGTATTTTATATAATACATATATATATATAACATAAATATTTATTATAATGTTCAATATAATATTTACAATGTATATTGATGTATTTTAATAGACTATAAGCTTATACGCAATATATTTTATGGGAAAATAATAGATCAAAATAAAATGTTGTGGAAATATAATTATAAAGCATAATTATAATTAGTATTAGTGCTTTAAAAATAGGAAACAATATATATATATATATATATATATATATATATATAATAGAACGTATTATAGTGTATAGCATAATATATATATATATATATATATATATATATATATATATATATATATATATAATTTAATTTATTACGTAATAATATATTCGCATAACACCCGACGCATATGCACATATATATATTGTATTATAAAATTAGTATCTAGGAATACACGTTTACCTAATATAAATACATATACGATATATAGTTATAGTTGTAGTTATATTGGTATGTAGTCATATTAATATTGGAACACATTATTTAGTGTGATTAAGAATAGATCTTATAAGAAATGTCATGAGTTATGCATCATAAGTTATAATTAATAATATATTAATTAATATAATTTGTTTGAATGGTATTACACATTATTAAATTATTATACCCATTAAATAAAAATGGTATATAGTATACACACACATATATATATATATATATATATATATATATATATATATATATATATATATATATATATCATATATGAGTTAGTTAGATAGATTTCCCGCTCCTTCAGCGGTTAATGGGATATAGTCTACTTAGTAAATTGTACTATAGTACATATATATATAGTACATATATATAGTACATAGATATATATATATATATATATATTACAATGTTATATTATAAAACTAACTAAGTAGGTAGAGAATTCATATTTATAGAATAATAAAAACAGGTGATTAATAGAAAACTAAACTCTTGAATAATAAATTATGTAATTATATAGTTTATAATAATTATATCACATTGTTTATTTATAAATTTAATTTTGAAAAATGTTTAATTTAATTTTCATAATTATATAATATTTATTATAATGTTAAATAGAATAGTACATTATCACAATTAAATTGTTATGTTTTAATAGTCTAAACAACATTAACGACACAAATGTATGTTACAAACATTGTGTATGTGTTTCCTATGTATATTGTGTTATATATTATGTATACCACACTATCCGGTTAATGTACACAATCGGGAGTATTATTAACAATGGCAACCCAGTAAATAACAATATACAAATATGAACATATTATGTTCATAATATGAATATATTTATATGATTCATCATATGTATTTGACAAAATATTTATATGAACATATTATGTGCATAATATGTTCATATTAATATGTTATCACACAAATATAATGTAAATATACATATTTATTTGACAACATATTATTATGATATTTTATTGCAATTATCCTATTTCATTAAATATAGTTAATATAGATATAATAGACTCCGATTCGCATAACTAGCAACTAGGTTTACTCATTGAGCTTTGTAATAACTGTAATATGTCATTGGTTGTTCCTGAAACATTAAAGCCTGTATACCAGTGTATCTTCCTGACATATTACTTTCTCCATCATATGACCTCGTAAATTACAAATATAAGTCAGTATACTGGAAGGTGGGAGCCAGGGAAAGCATCAACGAGACGAACCTCGAAGCTACCCAGCTAACAGTAATAGCAGCATAAGAGCAGCATAATAGAATAACATAATAGCCGCAAATGTTTACATTGTGCTGTTATGCTGCTCTTATAAAGTTTGATTTAGTTGCTATTATGCTGCTTTTATGCTGCTTTTATGCTGCTATTATAACGTATATTATGCTGCTATTATGCTGCTATTATGCTGCTTTTATGCTGCTTATATGCTGATATTATGCTGCTGTTATGCTGCTTTTATGCTGCTATCATGCTGCTATTATGCTACTATTATGCTGCTTTTATGCTGCTATTATGCTGCTTTTATGCTGCTATTATGCTGCTTTTATGCTGCTTTTATGCTGCTTTTATGCTGCTTATATATAAGCATATATGCTGATATTATGCTGCTGGTATGCTGCTTATATATAAGCATATATGCTGATATTATGCTGCTGGTATGCTGCTATTAGAAAGTCTATTATGCTGCTATTAGAAATTATATTATGATGCTATTATGTTACCATTATAAAGTCTATTATGCTTCTACTATGGTGTTATTATAAAGTCTATTATACTGCTATTATAAATGCTATTATGTTGATATTATGCTGCCATTAATTTGTTATTCTATTATGCTGCCCTTAAAACTATAGCATGCTTACATTAAAAGTATTTTATGCTGCTATTGCTATTGCTCTTATGTTAACATTAACATTATATTACTAATTATTTATTTAATATTCTTACAATATAAAATATATATTAATAAATAAGTAGTATGTATTTAAATAAAACTTTATTACATTAAAATATATGTTCACATATATTCTCATAAATACACTTTATTAATCGCAGTTCTTATATTTCATCATTAGCAGTAATAGTTAAAAAATATGTAAAAATGAAGAATTTTAATAAGAAGATCAATCTAATTATATTATAAATTTGTGTTAGTGTATAAAGAATAATAATAAATTATGAAATAATGTTAGGTAATATATATTATATTTATTAAATTAATAAATAAATAGTGTTAATGGGTATTTTATAATTCATAAATATTAACTGTTCGCATAAATAACTTGTATTTCATTTATGAGTTGTATTATTTAAATGTTATATATATTATATAATATTAATATATATGCCTACACAGTGTGTAATACACAAATATACATATATGTATAGAAATAACCTTAGAATTTGAATTGATGACATTTTGCTCTCTTCGAACCTAAAAAGTATTATAATATTCTATAGCACATTATATTAAATATGTATAGTATATATATATATATATATATATATATATATATATATATATATATATATATATATATATATATATATATTTAAAATCTGTGTTCATATTTATTTAAATATTTTGCGAAATCTTTGGAAAAACTTTGATATAAGTTAGACAAATTCTAATAAAGTATTGTACTTCAAGATTATATATATATACGTGTGTGTGTCTGTGTGGAGTTAACTAGAGAACCGGGGGAATGTTATATTAGTTTGACTAAAAAAATCGACATATATACATTTTGCCATTCAAATGATTTTTTTTTCATGTTAAATCTTTCGTGGAACTTTATTGATATATTATAAAAAATGTGAAATATTTAAAATTTGTTGAAACTATTTTTAAAATTTTTTGTATTTTATATATTTTTCAACTAATTGTTGAAATGTTACTATATTAAGATATTATAATTATATAAATATTATATTTAAAAAAATATATTTTGTAATATTTTGAATTATTTGTTGTATTTTTTAAAATATTTGTTGGAATATTATACAAATATTTTTCCACTATTATTTAAAATATGTTGCTTAATATTTTTCTAAATTTTTTTGTATTTTAGCTATAATTTATTTTATATATATACTAGCAATGTAGTATAATGATTAGCTATAATTAATAAATAATATATCTAATAGGCAAACAATCAAAAATCGAGACATAATAATATTAATAATTATAGAATAAATATGTGGGAGGATCATATGATCTAAATATGAGGCATGAGGGTAAATTACACTGCTATATATTTATATGCAGATCAGTGAAGAATTATACTAGATATTACAACAAAATTAAATTAAATTCAAATGAAATAAATTAATTTCAAATGAATTAATAAAAATCAATTCAAATTAATTGAATCCACATAACATATATAATAAATATATTTATATAAAATAGTATATTATAACTATTACATACTTTTTCCATATAAGTTAATTTTATAAGGATTATAAGGATTTTGTAAATTGTAATATTGATATTATTATAATATTATTAATATTATTATACATGCATGTATCATCGATATAAAGAAATTTTATTTAAAACTTTCTTTATATCGATGGCATGTATGCATGTATGCATACATGCATATATAAATTGTAATATATTATATATATATATATATATATATATATATATTATTCATTAATGTAATGCTACACATTTTCCTTACAAGTTATTGTATTCCATAGAAAAATAATATTAATTAATAATATAAAGCACTCTAATTAATATTATTTTTAATATGTTAACCTATTTAAAGTAAAATTAAAAAAAAATTAAAAGTATTATTTAAAAATTTAAAAATGTGTATTATAAATTGTTATTATAAATTAATATTAAATTATTATAACTTATATATATTTATATATATATTAATATATATATTAAAAATATATATAAAATATATATTTAAATATTAAGTTACATTATTTATCTTATATCATGCTACAATATATACTATTAAATATAATTAATTATAACCTTGTAGAAATGTACTCTCCTTACTCTCCTCGTAATCTTAATTATTTAATAGAAGAATATATATTATATAAGTAAAACGAGTAAATTGGGACGATAAATATATATCGTCACATAAATAATAAATAATATTATTGGCTCTCTAAGATTATTACCAAAGATTAGTATTATTATTAAACTTAGGTCAAGGTTTAAATTCAAAATTTAACTTATTATAAAGTTTGTTTTTGTGTATATTATGCTGCTATTATGCTGCTGTAGTATGTATATTATGCTGCTATTATGCTGCTATTATAAAGTTTGTTTTTGTGTATATTATGCTGCTATTATGCTGCTATTATAAAGTTTGTTTTTGTGTATATTATGCTGCTATTATGCTGCTGTAGTATGTATATTATGCTGCTATTAATTTGTAATTCTATTATGCTGCTATTATGCTGCTATTATTATCAGATTTGCTATTATGCTGCTGTTATGCTGTTCTTACTGTTAGCTGGGTACGACGTGACGACCAAACTGAATACGGATTCTGTCTTCAGACGCAACAGAATCGACATACTACAGCAGACATCACCTCCGTCAATCCAGCTAACAGACATACCAGTCAGTTGCCCCCATGATTTAACATCACTAATTTCATTATCACGACCCCATCGCGTTATCAAACCCCTAGTGCGTTCCCTGTATTATTATAATAGCAGCATAATAGCAGCATAATAGACATTTAAAATTAATAGCAGCATAATATCAGCATAATAGCAGCATAACAGCAGCATAACAGCAGCATAATATCATTACAAATTAATAGCAGCATAATAGCAGCATAATATACATTTAATAGCAGCATAATAGCACAATGTAAACATTTGAGGCTCTAGCATTTGCTGTTATGCTGCTATTATGCTGCTCTTACTGTTTGATGGATTAGCCTTATTAACCACAACCATAATTGTATGATCTTTAGATCCGCCATACTAATTATTATTTATTTACAATTATTACTTCCTCTTTCATTCCCTCTATATTTAATAACCCAGCAAACAGTAAGATCAGCATAATAGCAGCATAACAGCATATGCTAGAGCCTCAAATGTTTACATTGTGCTATTATGCTGCTCTCAAATGTATATTATGCTGCTATTATGCTGCTATTAATTTGTCACGCTATTATGCTGCTATTATGCTGCTATTCATTTTAAAAGTATATTATGCTGCTATTATGCTGCTATTATTAGAAGAGCAGCATAATAGCAGCATAATATACATTTAAGAGCAGCATAATAGCACAATGTAAACATTTGAGGCTCTAGCATATGCTGTTATGCTGCTATTATTCTGCTCTTACTGTTTGCTGGGAAAGTTCATGTTATACATTTATAGTTTAATAGAAAGGTAAAATAAAAATCTATACTTATAATATATAGAATTTTAAGTATGTATTTATTAATAATGGTCTCATTTAAGATAGAATGACTTATTATATTCACTTCCATTTTTAATTTAAACCCATAGACTATGGGCCATAGTTTACATAAAAGACATTTCTTAACATATATATATCTTAAATATATTTATATTAGTCATACATGATATATATATATATATATATATAAGTACTAGATAAGCCTTGCTTTTTTTCTACCCAGTAGTTCGCTACATCTTCTGAGTTATATATATATATATATATATATATATATATATATATATATATATATATGTAGCAGACTAACATCGTATATAGTTTCAATGTAGTTGTTTTTAAGTTTATATTATATATTTTTAATTAGTTATTTTATTAGTTGTGTATTATGTAATAATTATAAATGTTAATTTCGTCTAGTGATTTTTGTGTTTTTTAGTTAATGTTATTTAGTTTATTATATATTTTTAATTAGTTATATTTTTGTTTTCTTTTATGGAATAATTATAAAAGTAGAAATATTGATTTTATGTATATTGATTTTTGTGTTTTTTTATTTAGTGTTATTTAGTTTTATTTAAATAGAATTGGTTGGACCAATGAACCGTCGCGTAGAAATAATATAATTTGAATTATATTAGATTTAATAATATTGTTTCATTTTTGATTATACCTTGAACGTGGAGGTTTGTAAAACATTATATTGTACAGAATAGTATTCTATAGTAATTCCAAAGATTTTCCAAAGGAAAGATATTGCACTTGTGTATATTTGTGTAACCTAATAATTCGATATGGCCATCTAGCGGTATTAGTCAGATATTAAGAATTTTCTATATGTATAGTAATTTCCTAATTTCTTAATTAAAATATCACATGTTATAATATTTCATATACTATTTCGCCATCTAGTGTTGGTCAAATTCATTTTAAATGTACATTTTTAAAGGTACTAGAGATAGATAGGGAGTGCAATATCTTTCCTTTGGAAAATATTTGGTAATTCTATATTGTAATGTGGTATATATGTTTAACGGCATTAGTGTATGGATTTTTGTTGATTTATTAATAAAATGTAATTTAAATACAACGGTCCTCTATCATTTTGAGTGGTGTAATATTGCCAACACTTATTTCGGCCACTCATTATTACATATATATATATATATATATATATTTTTTTTTTTTTTTCGGACAATGGTTAGTTAATAACCAGAGCCAATTATCCCATTTATTAGCGAAAACATATTAATAAAAATATGACGAAGTAGGCAAGGGAGAGGCCAGGTAATTAAGGATATTACAATAATCCATTGCAGCAGTATTTGCGATAAATATTTAGACTGCCTGTCATGACACGAATACTGAGTAGCGTAATATCATGCTTCCTCAGGCCTAACGAATATAGGTCTTTAGACGTTAGGGATGAGGGTATACCACGCCAGTTCCAACAAGAGGCACTTAGTTTAGCCTGCTTTGCACCAGTAAGTTGTTTTGCGTAGGAGAGTATTTCAGGTTTGTTATAGTAGTCAGTTTTGTGTCGGTAATTAGTATCGGTATCTATTGTATCAGTTGAGATTTGCGTATCTATAATATAAACAATGTCATTTCGGTAAGCCAGTAAGTCAGGTTTGCGTAAACCAAGTTGTGTTCGTATGTGTGGTTCCAGTATAGTTGTAAATTTGTACTTATTAAATAGAGTGATTAAAAGAGCGTTAACATAATTATGCCTGTGAATAATGTTATTATAATTAAATCTACAGGTCTGCATAATATGATTTAGGCAGTCATATTTATAATTACACCCTCGCCTTAAACAGTTTGTATTTAAACTTGGAAACATACGTTTACATCTGTAATGTGTATATAGTAGACCGTGCTTTAGCTTTACCATATCTACAAAATCGCGACCAGAAAACATCTTTATAGGAGAAGTTATCCAATTATTAATAAAAGGACTATGCGTGCCTAATTCTAAACCCTTGCCATCGACAGAATTAAATAAATATATTGAATGATATTTATTTATGGAGGTGTTATCAATAAACGTGTATTCATCGTATACTCGAGGTGTAGACCATTTTAGAATAACACTATCGGGAAGAGTTTGAATAATAGTGTCATCATTCCTTCTAATGGATGAAATCCTTTTTAGCCGCAGCACCGGTATTGCCAGAAAAAGACGAGTGATAGCTATCCCACCGACACTACTAGGTGCGTAGAATACACCGAGTGAAGTATCTGAAGGTAGTCGAAGCCAACGTCTGACGAACGCCCGAATACTTCTATCCATCGTTTTTAATGAATTTAAATAGACGTTAGAGAAAGTCAAGGTATGAAGCATACTTGGAATTAGATGATTTTTGAGCATAAACAATTTTTGTTGGGGTTTTAGAGTAGATTTAGATATTGCCAATAGTTTCGATGTGAGGTCATCATTAATTGAATTATTTTTATTATCCAAAGCGCCTATGTTGATGCCAAGATATCTATAAGTTTCTTCTATATTTAGCGCTTTAATTGTAGAATTATCAATAGATATAAAACTATATGGGTTACATATCCATTGTTTTTTATTTGGGTTAATAATTATATTCAATGTAGCGCATTTTGATTTGTTAACGTTTAACCCACATTGAGCTAGTCTAAATAAAACATGATCAACTTGATATTGCATCATTACATCATCTTTCGCAAATAAAACCAGATCATCTGCAAATGCCATATGGCTTATTGTACTATTTCCTTGTAAATTAATACTACCTGGCATATTATCAGTTACATAATCTATAATGGAGTTAAAAAGAGCGGGAGACATTGGGTCACCTTGTTTTACTCCACGATTGACTGGTATACTAGGTGATACTCCATTTTTATATTTTAATTGAGTTGTACAATCAGAATAAGTATGCATGATATAACTTGTATACATTTAGGAGTCCCTACTCTTTCGGCTAATGCAACAATTGAGTTGTGAGATACCGTATCAAAAGCTTTAGAAACATCCAACAAACACATCTTTAATGGGCGTAATGCATTTTTATGTTGATATATAATAGATTTAAGTAAAAAGATATTCTCAGCAATACCATCACGTCGAACAAAAGCTTTTTGCCGTGGATTAAGACTAATTGTGTTTTCAATTCTGCGTGCCAACATTTTATGGAAAAGTCTACAGAATATCGATGACATAGTTATTGGACGATAATGGGACGGCTCAGTACTGTGCTTAGTTTTAGGGATTAAAGTAGTTAGGCCTAGTTTAAATGCGGAAGGTGCAGTCGATGATATGAGATAAATATTAAAGCGAGCTGTTATATTATTTAGACCAATTTTAGTTAAATCGCATTTTGTAAGACCATCTATTCCCGGGGCGCCGTCGTGTAATGTGCCGTAACATGACTTTACTTCGTTTATCGTAATTGGATGTATATATGCATTACTATTATTAACAAATAAGTGGTTGAATGGAATAGATGGCTTACTTATTAACTCACTCCAATATTTAAATTGTAAATCGATTGGCATTTCTTTAATTTCTTTTGTAATATCTTCGCCGTCGAAAATAGATTTAGCAAGCCTGGATCTATTTTTAGAATACATTTGTTGCGTTTTAGCAAATAATAAACACCTTTGTTTACGCTTAACATTTCTATTTGATTGCACGCCTATATTATCATTACATTGTGTATTGTTAGAAATAATATTGTTACGTAATATTTTTGGTTTTTTTTTAGATTGAACTATAGATGAATTAATTAATTGTTCATAATCTAGGTCTATTAGATTTTGAATATTGTCGAAATTAAAATTCTGTATATGTAATTGTAAACTAGGTAATATGTATTTGCTAGGGTGTAAATCTAAGATATATTGTAAAATATTTGTTTTATTAGTTAAATCAATATTGTTTTGTGATCTAGGACCTGTAGATAAATCATAACAATAGCTATTCGAGACATTAGAATTAATCGTTTCGCTGGTTGCGTGTCATTAATAGTGTTTATATGAATGTTGTTATTATGTAAAATGTTAGTTTGTATATTGTTAATGTAATTTGATAAATGTGGTGTATCTAAATGTATGGGCAAAGTGTCGTTAGGGTCATAGTTAGTACTGTTAGTATCAGTAATGTTATCAGTATCGTATGTATCTTCAGTATCGTTATTGGGATTGTTAGTTAGTAGATTGTCTATGTGCAAAACAGGCTGTACAATATGATTTATATTAACGTATGTCTGGAGTGATCGAACCAGAGATTTGTACTTCGCAGATGACCGATGAGTTGTGATAGCCTGTAGAGACCTCTCAGTAAACTTCTCCGCTATCTCCTTATTGATTGGAAACCTCTTCGAGTCACTTTTTTTGGACAGTATATCAATTTCGATTAACGCAAGCTTTCTCGAGACGCCTTCAGACCAACGCTGTCTCGACTGGGACGTTATGTTGTTTACTATTGTATCTGTGTACTCAATATGGTATGCATGTGCATGCATACGTCGACGATGAATAGCAAGTCCACGAGTACCCTTGAACTGCTTACAACAGGTTATGCAATATCCTTCATTGGGTTGATCCATTAGGGCGTATAGAATCTATACGTAAAGTTGTATTAAACAAGGATCTAATTCAGCCAGTTAAGACTGTTATACAAAAACGGAATTAATGTATATGAATGTGAAACGCGACCGTTCACGGTGAATGACAGCGCACGAATAGATATATATATATATATATATATATATATATATATATATATATATATATATTATCTTCCTATATATTCTATCATATATGATATATATATATATAAATATTTAAATCATATTTTCATTTACATCATAAAATATCAAATATTTATACTCTATTAAGTATTTAGACATAATCTAAACGTACACGTTTAATTATAATTATAATTAAGGCATTAATAAAATATAGTAATATTATAAGAATTCATTTTTGTAAAAAAAGATAAGAAATTGTGATAAATAAAACAATATATACAAATTAGTAAAACTTAAAAAACATTTTTTTGACGTCTTTTTTTAAAAGTGATAATATTTATTTTAATATTTATCATATTATAATAATACTTCCATAATTGAAATATAAAACGATTTTCTATCAGTTCTAATTTTGTTTCCTGATAAATGTATGTTTTCTGCCAGAAATAAACAATTTTTGTATGTTATTAGTAAGAGAATTTGTACTTGCTTTAAACATAACAATTACAGTTTTTAATTTAATGATATCAGTAAATTTCATTATGTATTTTTTATAGAGTATAGAACTATGTATGTTATATATATATTTTGTTAATATTTTATTAATGTTAGATAAAATATATAAAAATATATCATAATTATTAATCATAATAATTAGTTATGCAAATTATATTGTAATTAATATTTACAATATATATACATTTTGTTAATATATTATTAATTTTAGAAAAAATATATAAAAATAAATAATAATTTTAATCACGTATCTTATAAATAGTAACGCACACATATTTGGGTGATAAAAACGCGTAATTTTATATGTACAAATTATTCATTTAATTAATTATAAATATTGTTTTTTATTAATGGATTTTATTTGTGGCTATTATAAATATAATAGAAATAAGAAAAGTAAGATCATAATTTATAAACAAAATTATTATCATTTATCTTATTAATAGTAACGTAAACTAGCATAGGCTTTTCTCGTTCGATCTATCTAGCTCTAGACTTGGCGGTGGTCAATTCTAGAGGTCGTTCGTCGACCGTATTGACCGGAAGCGAAGGTGACGCCAGCATTCGGTCGTTAGCGTAGGGGGGTTGAGTGTACCTTCATGAGGGTGGGGGTAGGGCTATGCTCTATATAGAGTAATGTACAGCCTACTTTATACAGGCCCGTAGCCAGGAATGTTCGTTATAGCTACATGCCCCCGATATATTTTAAAGACTATAGACTATATATATATTTTATAGACTTGAAGTTTATATTAACAGATTGTCACTAATTATAAGTTTTACTGATAATATATACGATACATACAATTATAAATACAATTAGGATTGCATATTTTGTATATTTAAAAAGTCAAAAATAATGGTAGTGAGCATTTTTTTAATTATTTTTCACTTAATATTATAATAAGGGCTGACTTAAGGGAAGATACAAATCTGGAAATTCCTCTGGCCAAACATTTTAGATGCTATACAAATTTGTAAACTTAAAAAAAAATGATTAGGGTAGAGTGGGAGAGACTTGAATCAACAATTTTGTTTACATAAAAATCATACTATATCTAAATACTGATATTTTTATTAATTAAACATGTTTATTATTTATAATTAATAATTTATTTATAAATGGGATTTCTATTTTTCAAAACATTTTTCAGAAAAATTGTTATCGAAAAATTAAAAAATTCAAAATGGTTCATGTCTACCCAAAAATTGGAAAAAAAATGTCTAAGAAAATATATAACACATGATAAACGTGTAATTCGATTTTATAAATAAAATATTAACATTGGGAGGACATATTCCCGTTCTCTCAATATTTATGTCACTATATACGTATAACAATGATTTAATAATTATACATATTTTAAATAAATTGTTCTAGACAATTTCACAACAATGTTTTCGGATATTTAAAAAAAATGCTCATAACAAATGATATTCCGAGTTTTTTATTTTGTATTTATTAATATCATATTTGATATAATATAGTATATAATATATAGCACAAACATAATTTATTTATATAATATATAAATATGTAATCTTATATTATACCTTTTATAGTGATGTAAAGTAATTATAATACACCTTCTTATTTTTCAAATAAATAAAATTCTAGAAAATAATTTCAAAATGTTATGTCATGGCAATATATCCTTATTGGTAATACTTATAAATTTGTTAAATATTTTTATGGTAGAAATAAAAATGTGTTGGGGTACATGAGTTTTCATGCCTATTAAAGTACCCCACCCTTTTCTATGGTCAACGGAAGGAAGTATACAAGGCATATATCATGATATTGATTCTAATTTTAATAGTAATTTATAGTATATAATAATAATAATAATAATAATAATAAATATTTATTAGAAGTTTTAAATTGTACATTTTTTTTCGTATGAAATATATAATTAATTATATTGTTATTTCCTCTAAAGGGCTTCAGATAAAGATCAATATCTTTTCTATACTGTCACCCGAATCACCATCACCGGAACGTTTTTTTTGTTGAATTACTTTACTTTTTTTCATATATATCATATTGTATATAATACATATTATTTCATATTTATTGCACACAAACTTTAAAATATTATATCTCAGAATTTTATATTACATTCTTTATAATGTTAAAGAGATTCCACCTTTAAACCGTTTTTATAAATCTTAATATTTGGTACTATTGAAAATAAATATATTGATTTGGGAAAATTATAATAAAAACTAAATCTATTTTCAGTAAAAAAATATATGTGTTTTAAAGTTTATTTTTTATTATCTAATACTATTCATTATATATTAGCTCATCGAAAGTAAATACGAATGTTATCTATATATTAAAAAAGGTTACTTTATCTTTATCTAGGTATTTGGATCTTTTTAGTAGATCCATGTCCCCCTATATTTTACATGTAAACGCTACGATGGTTTCTCCCTTAATGATATATTGAATATATTCATAATTTTGCGGAGAGAAGATTGCGTAAAATTAATACGTAATTTTAATTATTTCATCAGTTGTTTTTAATTTATTAATTTATAAAATATTTTATTACAATTATTTAAGATAGTATAATATACATATATATATATATATATATATATATATATATATATATATATACATTGAATTGTTACATATTTATTAGATATTACTAGAATGGCAATATTGATATGCTATACAGTTATTAATAACATAATACGGACACATTACATGGTATTATCATTTTATTACTCAATATATGTATTCAAACATTACAATGTATTTATATTATATGATTATTGAATTATTGTGATTTTAAAATTTTTTATTTAATCTTATTATTCAATAGATAATGGGGGTGTCCGTATTCCGTACCCATGTTCGAATACGGATACCCTGTGTTATAATAAGGATAACCTAAATACCACTAGATAAACTATATATCATTGACGAACCAATCAAATAAATTAAAATTACATTACTTATAATTAATTTATTAATTTTATTATATTATTAATTAATAATTAAACACTAATTTTACCTACATTTGATCTAAATAACAATAATAAAACGTATTAATAAATGTAGGGTATGCACATTTGAATAGTTCATACGTTGTGCGCTGATTAGTTATAGGGTGTCCGACAGACAATGTCCGCATTAGGACATCAATAATGTCAGTATTAGGGATTAATATGACCTCTAGATATATGCTTATTACTTATTTAGTTATAATACCTTACCTAATATTTTATAATAAATAAATAAATCATATATATATAAATATAAAATTGATAAAATACATCGGTATTTTTTATTCATAAATCCAAAAAGTAATAAAATAATTAGTCTATTGGATATATCGGCATTATTTTAAATAATTAAATAATATAAATACATATTTAGACTTTTTATATAATTATAAATATTTTATTCATTAGTATTTATTTCGTAGGATTTATGGTTTCTGAGATACCGAGAGTATCCGTATTCGGGCACTGTCCGTATTCGGTTAATTTCTCCTGTCTGGTTTAATATATTTGATAGAACATTATCATTATATTTATTAAATCACCACCATCTAGTAAGTTTAATGATACTGGAATATATTTTCCAATTAGCATAACATTCATAGATCCTCTACAAATAATTAAAAAAAATAGATAATTTATATATTTATTATATATATATAATAAGTATATACTTTCTAATATGATTTAAGAGTTTGTTATTAAGCTTTTAAACTATTTACATCGATTTAATTTGAAATATATTCTAAAGAAAACTTGATCTCATTATAATGTACTATGAATCACCACTAATTATAATCAATAATTATTGATATTATTATATTGTAATGGTTGATCATCGTGTTTCCAATAGTTTGTATATAGGAATTTTATATTTTTTATAATACTGTGACACACCTACACTATAAAAAATAAATATAAATACATTATTAATTTTACAGTCATCTACAACAACTATGTGAAATTTATGATTGTAGCTATGCAACTATTGTATTTTACGATATAGTTTATTATTTATTCTGCATTGAAATTCCATTTCATGCCTTGCCTTCAAATTTAAATGTAATAGAGAATTCGATAAGTAAATTATTCTGTTATATATCTACAATCATTTTATACTTCTTTTATATCACAGTGTTTATCTAAATACATGATTACAATATATATATCAGTTCCAAATGTGATTTATCTTTAGTTTCATCACATTTTATGATAAAATAATGTTATGTATTGATATATTTAATAATATTTTCATTTAGTATGTATTGTATTATATTTTTTCATTTTGTATTGTCAGTGATGTGTAATTAGAATTTAAAGTTATCCTTTTGTCTATTTATGAGAACTCAGTATATATTTCTTCGTATGTTATAAGATTATCATTAAGATAATATCTTAAAGATATTATTTTTAAATCCTTCATTTTTATCATCACCTGAATGGTAATAAATATCTTAAAAAAATATTAAAAAAAATAATATGTGGACCTGATAAGTATCAGGGGGGTTTGCCCCCGCAGCCCCCCGTGTATACGGACCTTAGCGTATGGTAAACCGCCCATAATTGATAGGTTACCACAACTTCTTGGGTGGTTAAATCTCAAGAGTCAACCTATCTATTGATCCCGCTGAAAAACTTTAATTATGATATTATAGAGAATTATAAAATATTAAGATAAATTTGATTTTAATAAATCAATAATCCTTAATTTTTATATTATTTATCGATTAATATAATAGTCGAATTGATTACGTTTTCTATTAACGGAGAATGATGATTACAACATAATTAAAGAATGCTTATTATATAATAATATTGAATAACGTAGTTTGATTTGTTAATTGATTATATATTGACTTTGATGAGTTATGTAGTAGTAGTAGTAGTAGTAGTAGTAGTAGTAGTAGTAGTAGTAGTAGTAGTAGTAGTAGTAGTAGTAGTAGTAGTAGTAGTAGTAGTAGTAGTAGTAGTAGTAGTAGTAGTAGTAGTAGTAGTAGTAGTAGTAGTAGTAGTAGTAGTAGTAGTAGTAGTAGTAGTAGTAGTAGTAGTAGTAGTAGTAGTAGTAGTAGTAGTAGTAGTAGTAGTAGTAGTAGTAGTAGTAGTAGTAGTAGTAGTAGTAGTAGTAGTAGTAGTAGTAGTAGTAGTAGTAGTAGTAGTAGTAGTAGTAGTAGTAGTAATAATAATAATAATAATAGTAGTAGTAGTAGTAATAGTAGTAGTAGTAGTAGTAGTAGTAGTAATAGTAGTAGTAGTAGTAGTAGTAGTAGTAGTAGTAGTAATAGTAGTAGTAGTATTAATAGTAGTAGTATTAGTAGTAGTAGTAGTAGTAGTAGTATTAGTAGTAGTAGTAGTAGTAGTAGTAGTAGTAGTAGTAGTAGTAATAGTAGTAGTAGTAGTAGTAGTAGTAGTAGTAGTATTAATAGTAGTAGTAGTAGTAGTAGTAGTAGTAGTAGTAGTAGTAGCACTTTCTATATATCTTACTACTATATTTAAAAATTCTTTAAGTTATGGCACTGTCCCAATTGACTTTAAACATGCACTAATATCACCTATTCTCAAGAAAAATAATCTTGATAAAAACTCTCTATGTAACTACCGTCCAATTTCTCAACTCTCTACTATATCTAACATTCTAGAAAAGGTAGTTTTTAAGCAATTAGTACACTATCTTGAAATTAATAATATCATTGACCCTTTTCAAAGTGCCTATAGACCTAACCATAGCACTGAAACGTGTTTAAATCATGTCATCAGCAATATACTTAACTCACTTAAACAACCACGTACCGATCACTCTAGTATAACGTTGAAGATGAAGTCTATCAAAATGCTATCTATGAAACAAAGAACATTATACCGACTACTTTGTATAGTACATAAGTCGTTACTAACCGCTAAACCACTATACATCAATGAGATGTTAAAACCTAAAATATCGACTCGAACCCTCCGTTCTACCGATAATAGATATTTGCTATCCTCTGACCGATGTCGACTATCGCGTACTCTAAATGGAGCTTTTGTATATTCTGCTCCGTTAAACTGGAATCAACTTCCTCTAAGTATCCGTATGATTTCTAATCATGATGCTTTTAAACGTAATGTTAAAAATTATATTCTAGCCATGCGCTGATTAATTTAAATTGTTTATAATGTTTATATTTTTTCGTTTCTCTCGTTTAACACTTGCCAGAGCATTTTCATGCTAACTTTGAGTGTATAAATAAATCGTATTGATTGATTGATTGATGATAGTAGTAGTAGTAGTAGTAATAGTAGTAGTATATTTACTTTTTAGGATTACAATTTAATCGAAATTGTTTAATAAATAACCAATCATTTTCTCGTATTTTAATTTTTTTTTTAGTTTTTGTGTAATTAAAATATACTAATATTAAAATTGCTAATAAATAAAATCACTTAATTGATTGCCTAATTACTTTAAAGCACCGATATCGCAATTGAGATATTAATACAAATCAAAAATACAAATAAATACCAATAACCAACCCGCTTATACAACAAGATGGTAAACAACGTAAACAGAAGATGCAAGAAAACTTCAAAAGTACCAATGTTGAAGTCACGTGGTACACTTAAAAAGAACATATGCAAGAGGGCCTCAGTTAAGAAAACGGCCGTTTCCTTAAAGTGTTTTAAAAAGAGGACAGGTGGGTGTATTATCAAGAAGGCTACAATGAGACGTAGAACGGCTAAGAAGAATAGATCGGTGTCGAGAAAGGCCGGATGTGTACAAAAGAAGAGAGTAGCATCTAAAAGACGACCAGTAAACAGGAAGCTAACGAAAGCAAGAACATCTTCAAAGACTCTAAGCAGATCATATATTAGACGTGTACAGAAGAAGAGAGTTGCGTCTAAAAGACATTCAATAAACAGGAAGCCAATGAAAGCAAGAAAATCCTCAAAATCTCGAAGCAGGTCATCTATTAGATGTGTACAAAAGAAGAGAGTTTCGTCTAAAAAACGTTCGGTAATCAGGAAGCCAAAGAAAGCAAGAACAATTTTAAAATCTCGAAGCCAGTTACATATTAGATGTGTACAAAAGAAGAGAGTGGCGTCTAAAAGACGGTCTATAAACAGGAAGCCAACGAAAGCAAGAAAATCTTCAAAATCTCGAAGCAGGTCATCTATTAGACGTGTACAGAAAAAGAGAGTAGCATCTAAAAGACAAACAGTACATAGAAAGCTAACGAAAGCAAGAAAATCCTCAAAATCTCGAAGCAGATCATCTATTAGATATGCACAGAAGAAGAGAGTGGCGTCTAAAAGACGTTCATTATACAGGAGTCTAACGAAAGCAAGAAAATCCTCAAAATCTCGAAGCAGGTCATATCATAGATGTGTACAGAAGAAGAGAATGACGTCTAAAAGACGTTTAGTTATCAGGAAGCCAACGAATGCAAGAACATCCTCAAAATCTCGAAGCTGGTCATCTATTAGATGTGTACAAAAGAAGAGAGTGGCGTCTAAAAGACTTTCAGTAAACAGGATGCCAAAGAAAGCAAGAAAATTCTCAAAATCTCGAAGCAGATCATCTATTAGACGTGTACAGAAGAAGAGAATGGCGTCTAAAAGACGTTCAGTTATTAGGAAGCTAACAAAAGCAAGAAAATCTTCAAAATCTCGAAGCCGGTCATCTATTAGATGTGTACAAAAGAAGAGAGTGGCGTCTAAAAGACTTTCAGTAAACAGGATGCCAAAGAAAGCAAGAAAATCCTCAAAATCTCGAAGCAGATCATCTATTAGACGTGTACAGAAGAAGAGAATAGCGTCTAAAAGACGTTCAGTTATTAGGAAGCCAACGAAAGCAAGAAAATCTTCAAAATCTCGAAGCCGGTCATCTATTAGATGTGTACAAAAGAAGAGAGTGTCGTCTAAAAGACGTTTGGTTATCAGGAAGCCAAAGAAAGCAAGAAAATCCTCAAAATCTCGAAGCAGATCATCTATTAGACGTGTACAAAAGAACAGAGTTGCGTTTAAGAAATGTCTTAAACGCAGGTCTTAAGTTGCCGAAAAAGTAAATAGCTAATATGATACTTGTACAGCATGGTTTAGGGTAACACGTTGATGTCTACATCGATACTGATACCCTAACGAAATGGCGATATTGTGCGCTAAGTGTCAAGCGAAACTTAAGTAAATTTTTATTCAATAAATATACTTACCAAAT
>OZ025239.1:40804316-40836816 GCA_964019155.1 Osedax fenrisi
TGTGCAAATGAATAATTTAGTACATGTATTTATATTAATTATAGTGTATATAGTAATTAAATAATACATGATATATAATATATTGAATGAATCCTTAAGCAAATATATAATTGAGTATCCATAAATGTGTATATATTTAGTGGTATTAATGAAGGTTTACTTTTGTGATTGGAGTAACTATTATATTAAATACCATACCCGAAACAACAATGAATATGTATAGAAGTACAGATTATATTCTATATATTTGATATATCTACTAACACAATATTGTATACAAATATGTATTTATGTTATTTTTATACAGAAACATAAAAAATATGTGTTTTACTTGTTTTCTTTTATTCGATAATATTGATATAATAGGTTGTGTAGTTTAATTAAATTATTCAATAATCGAAGTATATCATTTATATAGGGATAATATTTTAATGTTATCTAAAATCTAACAATAATCCATTATCTGTTTAATTAACTCTATTACAAAAATATTTATTCATTTTTAATATTAACTCAATAATAAATTAGGCACTATATTATTATAATACCACTAATATAAAATTTAATAATATAAATACACATGCAGTAGGATGCAGTTTCAAGCCCTATCCAGAATATTAAAAGAGGTCTTTAGAAGTGATCTTATATAATTGTGGATTATAAATTGTTGATTATTAATTATTAATTATACATTATATATCTTGTAAAAAAAACTATTAATTCCTTATCATGAGAGCGGCTTCGAATGGACATTAGAGCCATATATGGTTATAATATAAAAACTTCATCTAAGTTATTGAATGGGATGAAAGGAATCAAACAAAATAACATAACATAAATAAATGGTGATAAGATAATATTTTACTAATTTACATATCCATTATTGTTGATTTTTTATAAGGTCGTAGATGATGTTATAATTAATATTTTCCATCCTTCTCTTTCACCAGTCACCCATGGCTTCATTTATTTGTCTTCCATTACATTAAAATTTATCTTCCCAGCATTTCTGCTTACTTTATTTCCTTATATTTTTTTATTTTGCCATTGTACCTGTATTTGAGCTTGAAACATATCCGTACAATTTTAATATGCATTTTAACCAATATTAATAATCTATCATGAGGTCATATACTATTTGTGATTCTGTTTTTTATTACATTTATACATTTCTTTCCAAATTTATCAAACATTGCCAAATCAGATACTTTCTATTCAATCCTTACTAAAATTGCTGGTTTCGATCCATCAATTAATAATCCTAGATATTGAAACCCATTATGGACCGGCTTTACTTTCATTTTAATTAGTAGCATTATTTTATTAAAATATGTAAATATAATTATTTATCCTTAAAATTAATTATAAGTTCCTCAATTATGCATTTTCAACATAAGCATGTAAAAAAACTTATATGAAATATATATATATATATATAATTATATATATATATATATATTTTATACATTTTATTTTATAGTTTTATAGCTTTTATAGCTTTTAGTTATAGTTTTTTTTTTTAATATATTTTTATAATTTGTTATACAATTTTAATATTAGTGTTTTATTGGTTTATATTTTTGTAGGTACATATTATTCAATTATTTATTTTAAATACATGATGCTTTTGCAATTTTATTTAATTTTAATTTTAATTTTTGTATTAAGTTTTTAATTGTACATATTTGTTATTACTGTAAGTACATATTAAATATTAAATATAAGATATTCACGAGTACTTTGTATTGATTATTTATGTGGCCGGTAATGGTTCGTGTCGGGGATGAGGATGCAATTGTTGTGTGGGGGCAATTGTTGCCAGTGCTCTTACTCTTGGCGAAAGTGAGTTCCTTAAGGCATTGAATATAGAAACCCTAAATCCTACAAGTTGATACACCTTTATCGACTTTCATTGGCAATCGATATAAAGTATTCTAGGTAGATTTTTTTATGACTATTTTTTTACTGATATCCTGGATAGAAATTTATATTATAATCTAATATTTTATTTAATATTATTTTAATTTTATACATAATTTTTCCCCCCACAATCACATTGGGTGAACGACTTGATAAGCTCTGCTTTTTCGTTCATCCAGGCTAATGCCCAAACTCTGATTATTATTATTATTATTATTATTATTATATATATATATATATATATATATATATATATACATTTACATATACAATATAATATAATTTATATATATATATATATATATATATATAACTTATATTCTATTTATATTACATTTAGGTATATATATATTACTTTATTTATATTATATTTACTACATAAAACGCATACGTTACTATAGTACGTTTTGTAACCTATCTATTGAAACCACAGAACCAGAGTGAATTCTTTCTAGCTCTATTATTCAAACTAATAAATATGGTTACAGCCGTACTATAGTAACGTATACGTTTTGTAACCCCTCTATTCAAACTAATAATTATGGTTACAGCCGTACTACGGTTTGTAACCATATGGTTACAGCTGTAATACGAACTGTAACCATATGGTTACAGCCGTAATACGAACTGTAACCATTAATGGTTGCATGAAATACACTTTTGGTTGCTTGGGATCCTACCAATAAAGAAATATATGCAAATATACCGGATATATGCACGTCGATACGACAGCAAAGACTTCGTTTTTCTGGTCACTGTTGGAGAAATAAGTGCGAAATGGCATCAGATACTATTCTATGGCAACCTACCCATGGTGAGAGAAAAAGAGGACGGCCGAGAAGAACATACGCTGACCAACACATGGAGGATACACTGTGTAATGTAAATGAATTGAAAACTGCGATGGACGATAAAGATGAATGGAAGAAGTGAATCAAAAACTGACGAGCAAGCTCGACCTGGTAAGGTAGGTAATAATTTGTCTGATTGATTCATCAATAATATATAGTTTATCTAGTCGTATATAGTGTGTCCGTATTAAAATACAGGGTGTGTCTATTCGAACATGGGTACATAATACGGACACCCTCGTTATCTATTGAAAGATTAAATACAATTTTAAAATTACAATAATATCTATAATCATAAAATATTAATATAATGTAATTTTTGAATTAAAATATTAAGATCATGTATTGCTAGTGTCCGTATTAGGTTACTTTCTCCTATATTTAATTATATTTTAATGATTTAAATATTTAAAACAAATATATCGAGGATATGTATTTCTGTCAAATGAAAATACATTTATATTTTTAATTGTATTTCTATATAAATATGTTAAAAATAAAATATGATAAAACTTATATTGAATACACTCGTACGACGTACGTATTCCCTGCGCTCATACCTCAATATTATCGTTGTGTGATATTTGCTGAGCATCTGTTCATAACAAATTCTATTAAAGTCTAAAACTTCCTGCCAGATATTAGTTTTAACTGGACACCGGTTACTATTTGATATTTCTATTAGATATCTATCAAACTATTAGATCAGACTACCCAACCTACATTAGTATTATACATTGGCGATACCATAAGTTATTGACATCAATGATATTTTTATTATAAATTATACTATTATTATAACTAAGAACTATACCTAATAATAGATAGATAGATAGATATAGTTTATTGTTTAAAACAAACAAAATGACATAAAACAATAATAATAATAAAAAAAAAATAACGAATATAAACGAATATATATAATGATTTATAAATGCCATTTTACATATGGTTAAGATATAAAATTAACAAATGATATAATAAAAAAATAATAATAAAAAGGGGAATTATTCAGATGCAAGCACTTAATCACCGTATCAACTTTAGGGAAAGGGGTCCTCAATCCCTGTGCCTTGGGGGGTACAAACTTGACCCAAGAGTTTGTCCACTGACACCCGTAATACCCGATAAATAATGATAAAGAGAATGCAACAGAATAAATTAACCCCATAAAACTAAAAATAAATAATATAATAATTGAATAATAAAAATTAATAAAATAAAATAAAATTTAAATATTAATACAATAAATTATCAAGCCTTGTAATACATTGATTGACCGAAGTTGCTGAACACGTATAATTAGATAGCAAATTCCAAGGAGTTGAAATACGATTACTAAAATAATGCAGAGTAACATTAGTCTTGCATTTGTCTTTTCGAACTTTAATGGAAGGACCTCGACTTCTTGATGAATACGTTTCAAGTAGCCCCGAGCAATCAACATCAACTAGACCATTTATAATTTTATATGCAAGAATCAGATCAGCCCGTAACCTGCGTTAAGATAATGAAGTTAAGTTTAAAAATAATAACCTATTTTCATAATGTGTATATGGTATACCACATCTATAGAAAAGCCTTTTAGTGAATGTCCTTAGGACTTTTTTAATTTTATTTTGTAGGCCTACATATATATTAGAAGGGTTCTAAATACAAGAATTATATTCTAATAAAGATACATCCAAGAATATTAATATATATATATAACGGAAGAGTTTTAAATAAATACAATCAATGAGCCAATATGTGTTGTCGGTATATCCATTATATATAACAATAACTACAAGCTAACTCAATTACTAAACATATGATACTATAGTAGCATATGTCGTATAGGTATATTACCTATCTAAAATGGAGATGTTATTATATATTCTGTATTTATATAAACTTTCCGAAATAATTGAATTATTATAGATTTATTTAGAATATTTAATAATAATTATCATCATCATCATCGTCGACACCATCGTTATAAGAAATACTCCCAAGTATAGTTGTATAGTAATCTTAACAATAACAAGTATACTATATAGTAGACTATGGCCTAGCTACTAATCCTATATATATATATATGATACTATAGTATGTCATACACCTACTAGATATAGTATTTCATAGTTCGCCTTACATATACCAACACTACAATGTAATCATGATTACTAATATAACTAACTATCTATATGTATACATTTGTTATAGAGATAACTTATAGGTGTTTTATTATTTTAATGAAACCCAATTGTGTATGAACTATATATGAATGTTATCTACAAATATGCTCGATATCAATTTAAGTTTAATTTGTTAGATATGAAATACCCAGGAATTATTTTATATGCATTTTGTATTTAAAAGTATTTCTATAATAATATATGTTTACCAAAAAATTATATTGTCATAAAAATACAAATGATTAAAGACGAATATGTAATATATTTATATTCAAGTGAATTACATTCACACATATTATATTAATAAACAATACTTTTATTGGTATATAAAACCACATTTTATTTAACCTTCTATAATTTCAATATAATATATACATTAGTATAGGTATACTAATAGTATCATATACTAGTATTATATAATAGTGATAATAATATTTTCTATACATTTAACATATCTATGGGTTTCATGGATGCAGTATTGTTGATATCTATGTATTTTCATTGTATGTATTTTCATTGATATTATTCACTTAGGGAAATAAATCGGATTCCTTTTCACGCATGACCTTGAATGCGTTACGGATGGTGACCTCCGCTGCCCCGGTTGCTAATCGAATTTCTGTTATCACGTGATTATATTATTAAGGGAATGCAGTACAAATAATGCATTAATTAATAATTCCATGAAATTAATGAAATAACGCTATTATTATGATAGTTAAAAAACTCTATTCGTATTATATAATTCGTTTTATTAACTTTTAATAACTCATCAATATGGTTTATATATTATTAATAAAATATTAAATTTATATTATTATATATATAGTATTGATTCAAATTAAACTGGATTATTTATGGTTTCGAAATAAATGAAATCGGATCTATTTCGATATATTCAATACTTTAACTAATTAATAAGGTCGAATAATTTAAATTAATTTAAAAAATCTTGTTCGTGACTTATATATCGCTGGGCGACAATAATAAAAAATCGGTCTTATATAGCGAAACATATATATATATATATATATATATATATATAATATATAAACCCATTGTTGATTTCTCATATGGTGTATTGCGTACAGCCATGTATATTGATGTGGCCGCTACTGTGATCGCACTTCGACTAAAGAAAATAATATAATTAAATGTTGTTATTTATATTTATGTATATATACATACAAATTACATAAAAATATACATGAAAATTATAATTTTCAATAATAATAGTAATAGAAATATATATATATATATATATATATATATATATTATTCATTTTTGTTATATTAGTTTGCGTTCATTATATTTTATTCAGTTTTATTTTAATATTTTCATAATCATTTAATAATTCATATTTTTATTATTAGTTTGCGTTTATTATATTTTATTTAGTTTGGATCAATACGATGATGAAGTGGTCGAAAAATTCATTATTAATATTCCATATATTTTTTCATTTTTACACCCTTCTGAGTTATATATATATATATATATATATATATATATATATATTAAACTCTTGACATATACATATTATTTAGATTATTATAATAATATTGTTGTTATCAATATATATTCTAAAATAAAAACTATGAAAAAAATATATTCTTTAAATTATTTGTTTGACCAATATTGCAAATGTTTATCAATTCCTGTGAGAAAATAATAAGTCATTTTGATTTTATACCTCCTTAGTATTTATAATATATATAGCAGTATAATATATATATATATAATTTAATTTATTTTACCGCTATTATCATTTTTTATATGCTATTTTTATTTATTAATCAAAAAATACATGAAATGCTGGATATATCCAGTGAATAAACTGTTTAATAGACTTATGTTCAATATATAATTTAAATTAAATCTGTACAAATGGGAATCGAAAGAATACATTTTTAATACTGTAGAACAATGGCAACCGTTCTACCATCTTTGTAATACATGTAAATCTATAAATTATATAATAATCATACGGTGTTCTCGCTTAGAAACGCGAGTCTATAGGTTTATATGCACGTCTAGATGTATGCATGGATACACGCTAGTATGTATTACCTATACATAGATATTAACCCTGGTAGTAAGTCCATTTCTATTGCTTTCATAGCGATACTTGTAGCGGTGTTCTGAATGTCTCTATTCAAATTCAAATTTGCACAATATCTAGACTGTGAGCGTATATAGGATATATTAGGATAATTATATATTAGTATATATAACATAAAATGTATACAACTATAGATGATATTATTAAAAAGTGCGTAATATACATATATAGCTAAGAAGATATATATATATATATATATATATATAACTATAGTTAAGAAATAGATATTATACAGGCGAGTGCTACCGAGACTGTAGTATTATAGGGGCAAATAAGTGTCCTAATTAATACGATAAGGTCAAAGTTCATATGAATGACACTATAGAGAGTTAAAGGTATCTCGGTTATTAAGCGAGACGTGGGTGATTTCTATAGGTAACCATGTATTCTTCGGGTGATGCTATGTTCACGCTGGTTTCAAGCGAATCTACTATTACTCGAAACATACGGCCAATCTTGGTTTTTGACACTTTTGAAACGGCGCATATCTCTACATATATTATTTATATTATAATTTATGTGATTTAATTTATTAAGAATATATTAGTGTGTTCATCTAAATTTTATTCTAAAATAATAATTAAATTTATATAATATATATATATATAATTATAATTAATTTACAATATATTATTCTAGTATTTGTAATACTAATTAATATATTAGATAAATATGTAATTATTCAAATTGTTTTTTCTTTTATCTATAAATAAATAGATCTGTAAACATATAATTTACAAACAGAGATAACATCATAAGTATTAACATATACGTATAATGTATATAAACCCTTAAACGTTCGTGAAACGCCTTCCTGCCGGCAAGCTAAAAAGCAGCATGCAGATATCATAGCATCTCTAGACTTGCCCTTTATACCTATTTTGTTGTAAATGTTCTTGAAATTTTCCATTCCTCGATCCTATTATGAATAGGATGTTATATAATATATTATCTTAATAGATAATATTATTATAATATTTAATAAATGTACAATAATTCTTAATTTGAGTATAAAAATAAGATATATATATATATATATATATATATATATACATATTGTAATAATAATATATATATAATACTTAATTATTTAGTTATTTATTAATATCTTATCAAATACATAATTTGAAAGAATGACTTACATGTATACAAAATATATGTGATGAATTAGTACCATTATATAATATGTAGTCTATTATAATAGTATATGTATGTGTATTTTATATCGTATAAAATTAAATATAATATAAACGTATTAATAATATACTAAAATGTAAACCACTACTATCTTCGGAATGTTCATCTTTTGCGCCATTTCCGAAAGATCTGCAAACGCAGTTACCAAATTGCTATTAGTAGAGGACCTTACACCTCGGTTCCTGTAGATTGGAACACCGTTCTCAAAGCCGGCTGCTCCAGTACCTCTACTAATCCTGGTGCTCAAGTCTTCACCCTCGAATATCGGGTTCTGTTAATCGGGTGAACATATCATCAATACACTATTGATGTATGTATATATATATATATATATATATATATATATATATATATATATATATATATACAGTTCGATACCAGATACATAATGTATACTAATAGATAATTATCATATCGTCATATATGAGTCATATTTGACATATAGTATACTATAGTATATATTCTGGATGATAATAGTGTGAAGTGTACTTCCCTATAGGGCTGGATATCTGATTAGATAGAGTGACATGATATCGCACACAGTAGTTATACGTATATGTTAGAGAATTGTATGTATACGTATGTATCAGCATACGTACAGTGTCTGTCACAACTAATCGGTATGTCCATCATCGCCTAGGATAACGAATATGCTCAATTATATACACTAGGGGACGGTAACCTAATACGGACACTTTAACAATAAATGGTATAAACATTTCATGACTCATTATTGTTATTAATTATAATATATTAATATTATATGATTATAGATGTTATTGTGATTTTAAAATTGTAATGTAATCTTTTAATTCCATAGATAACTGGGGTTTCCGTATTCGGTACCCATGTCCGAATACGGACACCCTATACAGCACTAGATAAATTATATATTATAATATATCAATAATTATTGATGAATCAATCAGACAAATTATAATTACATTATTTTTTATTAATTTTATGAACAATTTATTATAATTTAATTAGTTAATAATTTATTTATTTTTAATATTTTTTAATTAATAATATTATTTAATTATCTAAATAATAACATTTTTAGATTTAGCTCTATTGGTGGTATTAATATTATAACGCATGCACGCGATATTTATGAATATCAGAATAGTTCATACGCTACTAGCTGGTTGATTATAGGGTGTCCATATTAATACAACTAGAGTGTAAGTATTAGGGATTTATATGACCTCTAGATATATGCTTATAACTTATTAAATATTGTATAACAAATATAGAAATTTTATATATATAATTTTAAAATGCTTTATTTTTTAATAATATAGTGTTATATTTTATATCGATACATATGTATATTCTTGAGAATTCTTGAAAACCTTAAGGTTTTAAGTTGATATTGTTTATCATAAATTTAAAACGTAATACAAAAATCAGTTTATTGGATATATATGCAATATTTTTAATAATAAAAAGTTAAAAATATTTTTGTAGACTAATTATATATTTATGATTATTTTATTAATTAAACATTTTTTGTAGGTTTTTTGTAGATTTATGGTTTCTGAGATACCGAGAGTGTCCGTATTCGGGCACTGTACGTATTCGGTTACTTTCCGCTATAGTTATGGAGTACAATTGTAGTCCATTAATAATAGAAATTATTCATAAACACGAAGATATTTAGAACGTACATTTATTGAATACTTTTGTTTGTAATATATATATATATATATATTATCTTCTCGCTAGATAGCGCTAGGGCTTACCTCAGCGGGTCCGACACGTGACATGCCCTTGTTAGCATCACGGAATGTCCTCCACTCGGCACTTACATCTATTACCCTATCCGCTACCACTAGTCCGCAATCCGGACAAATCATGTCACCGGCGTGACTGTCGTCTATTAGGACGGCGTCCGGGTGATAAGGACACGCTATTTTCGCTCCCGCACCGCTGTGTGAATAACCGCATGTTACGTAACGATTATCGCGCACACCGCACACCGCACACACGTGTGTGCTTCCGGTGGAGGGTGAATAAATGTCGACACAGGAATGTGGTGATGTAGTGTATTCTATAATATGTGATATTTATTATAAATCTAATAATTGTATATAACATCTTGAGGAGATATCAAATAAGAACCAAGTATCATAAATAATGATTTAATATATCGAATATATTAATTGTTTACATTAATTATTATAAAATTAGTATCAAGTAATACACGTTCAGCCATCTTAAATACCAATATACCGGTATATAGTTATTGTTGTTGTGGGTGGGTACGTGTGATCAAGTAGAGAACTGATAAGAAATCATTAAGAACAATAGGGACAAATACTTACAGGGAATATTAATGATATTTTGGAAATAGGTTTAGAGTGTAGTATATTAACGAGTGTAGTATATCTATGATATAAGGGAGAGTATACTTATATATATATATATAGTTTTAATTAATTGTTGAAGGATATGCATATTATAATATGGATATATAAGCATAAGTGTTATATATGTATGTTAAATATAATTATACATTAGAATATTATAATACTAACGAATCGCGTATTAGAGAATTCATATTTATAAAATTATATAAACAGGCGATTAATAATAAAAAAACTAAGTTTCTGAAAAATAAATTATGTAACTATTTGGTAACTATTTAGATTATAATTATTGTTTATTATTTTTATTTATAAATTTAAAAAAATTTTAAATTTATTTTTTATATATATTATTTAATATAATATGTATTTTATATAATACATATATATATATAACATAAATATTTATTATAATGTTCAATATAATATTTACAATGTATATTGATGTATTTTAATAGACTATAAGCTTATACGCAATATATTTTATGGGAAAATAATAGATCAAAATAAAATGTTGTGGAAATATAATTATAAAGCATAATTATAATTAGTATTAGTGCTTTAAAAATAGGAAACAATATATATATATATATATATATATATATATATATATATATATATAATAGAACGTATTATAGTGTATAGCATAATATATATATATATATATATATATATATATATATAATTTAAATTATTACGTAATAATATATTCGCATAACACCCGACGCATATGCACATATATATATTGTATTATAAAATTAGTATCTAGGAATACACGTTTACCTAATATAAATACATATACGATATATAGTTATAGTTGTAGTTATATTGGTATGTAGTCATATTAATATTGGAACACATTATTTAGTGTGATTAAGAATAGATCTTATAAGAAATGTCATGAGTTATGCATCATAAGTTATAATTAATAATATATTAATTAATATAATTTGTTTGAATGGTATTACACATTATTAAATTATTATACCCATTAAATAAAAATGGTATATAGTATACACACACATATATATATATATATATATATATATATATATATATATATATATATATCATATATGAGTTAGTTAGATAGATGTCCCGCTCCTTCAGCGGTTAATGGGATATAGTCTACTTAGTAAATTGTACTATAGTACATATATATAGTACATATATATAGTACATAAATATATATATATATATATATATATATTACAATGTTATATTATAAAACTAACTAAGTAGGTAGAGAATTCATATTTATAGAATAATAAAAACAGGTGATTAATAGAAAACTAAACTATTGAATAATAAATTATGTAATTATATAGTTTATAATAATTATATCACATTGTTTATTTATAAATTTAATTTTGAAAAATGTTTAATTTAATTTTCATAATTATATAATATTTATTATAATGTTAAATAGAATAGTACATTATCACAATTAAATTGTTATGTTTTAATAGTCTAAACAACATTAACGACACAAATGTATGTTACAAACATTGTGTATGTGTTTCCTATGTGTATTGTGTTATATATTATGTATACCACACTATCCAGTTAATGTACACAATCGGGAGTATTATTAACAATGGCAACCCAGTAAATAACAATATACAAATATGAACATATTATGTTCATAATATGAATATATTTATATGATTCATCATATGTATTTGACAAAATATTTATATGAACATATTATGTGCATAATATGTTCATATTAATATGTTATCACACAAATATAATGTAAATATACATATTTATTTGACAACATATTATTATGATATTTTATTGCAATTATCCTATTTCATTAAATATAGTTAATATAGATATAATAGACTCCGATTCGCATAACTAGCAACTAGGTTTACTCATTGAGCTGTGTAATAACTGTAATATATCATTGGTTGTTCCTGAAACATTAAAGCCTGTATACCAGTGTATCTTCCTGACATATTACTTTCTCCATCATATGACCTCGTAAATTACAAATATAAGTCAGTATACTGGAAGGTGGGAGCCAGGGAAATCATCAACGAGACGAACCTCGAAGCTACCCAGCTAACAGTAATAGCAGCATAAGAGCAGCATAATAGAATAACATAATAGCCGCAAATGTTTACATTGTGCTGTTATGCTGCTCTTATAAAGTTTGATTTAGTTGCTATTATGCTGCTTTTATGCTGCTTTTATGCTGCTATTATAACGTATATTATGCTGCTATTATGCTGCTATTATGCTGCTTTTATGCTGCTTATATGCTGATATTATGCTGCTGTTATGCTGCTTTTATGCTGCTATCATGCTGCTATTATGCTGCTTTTATGCTGCTATCATGCTGCTATTATGCTGCTATTATGCTGCTTTTATGCTGCTATTATGCTGCTTTTATGCTGCTATTATGCTGCTTTTATGCTGCTTTTATGCTGCTTTTATGCTGCTTATATATAAGCATATATGATGATATTATGCTGCTGGTATGCTGCTTATATATAAGCATATATGCTGATATTATGCTGCTGGTATGCTGCTATTAGAAAGTCTATTATGCTGCTATTAGAAATTATATTATGATGCTATTATGTTACCATTATAAAGTCTATTATGCTTCTACTATGGTGTTATTATAAAGTCTATTATACTGCTATTATAAATGCTATTATGTTGATATTATGCTGCCATTAATTTGTTATTCTATTATGCTGCCCTTAAAACTATAGCATGCTTACATTAAAAGTATGTTATGCTGCTATTGCTATTGCTCTTATGTTAACATTAACATTATATTACTAATTATTTATCTAATATTCTTACAATATAAAATATATATTAATAAATAAGTAGTATGTATTTAAATAAAACTTTATTACATTAAAATATATGTTCACATATATTCTCATAAATACACTTTATTAATCGCAGTTCTTATATTTCATCATTAGCAGTAATAGTTAAAAAATATGTAAAAAGGAAGAATTTTAATAAGAAGATCAATCTAATTATATTATAAATTTGTGTTAGTGTATAAAAAATAATAATAAATTATGAAATAATGTTAGGTAATATATATTATATTTATTAAATTAATAAATAAATAGTGTTAATGGGTATTTTATAATTCATAAATATTAACTGTTCGCATAAATAACTTGTATTTCATTTATGAGTTGTATTATTTAAATGTTATATATATTATATAATATTAATATATATGCCTACACAGTGTGTAATACACAAATATACATATATGTATAGAAATAACCTTAGAATTTGAATTGATGACATTTTGCTCTCTTCGAACCTAAAAAGTATTATAATATTCTATAGCACATTATATTAAATATGTATAGTATATATATATATATATATATATATATATATATATATATATATATATATATATATTTAAAATCTGTGTTCATATTTATTTAAATATTTTGCGAAATCTTTGGAAAAACTTTGATATAAGTTAGACAAATTCTAATAAAGTATTGTACTTCAAGATTATATATATATACGTGTGTGTGTCTGTGTGGAGTTAACTAGAGAACCGGGGGAATGTTATATTAGTTTGACTAAAAAAATCGACATATATACATTTTGCCATTCAAATGATTTTTTTTTCATGTTAAATCTTTCGTGGAACTTTATTGATATATTATAAAAAATGTGAAATATTTAAAATTTGTTGAAACTATTTTTAAAATTTTTTGTATTTTATATATTTTTCAACTAATTGTTGAAATGTTACTATATTAAGATATTATAATTATATAAATATTATATTTAAAAAAATATATTTTGTAATATTTTGAATTATTTGTTGTATTTTTTAAAATATTTGTTGGAATATTATACAAATATTTTTCCACTATTATTTGAAATATTTTGCTTAATATTTTTCTAAATTTTTTTGTATTTTAGCTATAATTTATTTTATATATATACTAGCAATGTAGTATAATGATTAGCTATAATTAATAAATAATAGATCTAATAGGCAAACAATCAAAAATCGAGACATAATAATATTAATAATTATAGAATAAATATGTGGGAGGATCATATGATCTAAATATGAGGCATGAGGGTAAATTACACTGCTATATATTTATATGCAGATCAGTGAAGAATTATACTAGATATTACAACAAAATTAAATTAAATTCAAATGAAATAAATTAATTTCAAATGAATTAATAAAAATCAATTCAAATTAATTGAATCCACATAACATATATAATAAATATATTTATATAAAATAGTATATTATAACTATTACATACTTTTTCCATATAAGTTAATTTTATAAGGATTATAAGGATTTTGTAAATTGTAATATTGATATTATTATAATATTATTAATATTATTATACATGCATGTATCATCGATATAAAGACATTTTATTTAAAACTTTCTTTATATCGATGGCATGTATGCATGTATGCATGTATGCATGTATGCATGTATGCATGTATGCATGTATGCATGTATGCATACATGCATATATAAATTGTAATATATTATATATATATATATATATATATTATTCATTAATGTAATGCTACACATTTTCCTTACAAGTTATTGTATTCCATAGAAAAATAATATTAATTAATAATATAAAGCACTCTAATTAATATTATTTTTAATATGTTAACCTATTTAAAGTAAAATTAAAAAAAATTAAAAGTATTATTTTAAAATTTAAAAATGTGTATTATAAATTGTTATTATAAATTAATATTAACTTATTATAACTTATATATATTTATATATATATATTAATATATATATTAAAAATATATATTTAAATATTAAGTTACATTATTTATCTTATATCATGCTACAATATATACTATTAAATATAATTAATTATAACCTTGTAGAAATGTACTCTCCTTACTCTCCTCGTAATCTTAATTATTTAATAGAAGAATATATATTATATAAGTAAAACGAGTAAATTGGGACGATAAATATATATCGTCACATAAATAATAAATAATATTATTGGCTCTCTAAGATTATTACCAAAGATTAGTATTATTATTAAACTTAGGTCAAGGTTTAAATTCAAAATTTAACTCATTATAATGTTTGTTTTTGTGTATATTATGCTGCTATTATGCTGCTGTAGTATGTATATTATGTTGCTATTATGCTGCTATTATAAAGTTTGTTTTTGTGTATATTATGCTGCTATTATGCTGCTGTAGTATGTATATTATGCTGCTATTATGCTGCTATTATAAAGTTTGTTTTTGTGTATATTATGCTGCTATTATGCTGCTGTAGTATGTATATTATGCTGCTATTAATTTGTAATTCTATTATGCTGCTATTATGCTGCTATTATTATCAGATTTGCTATTATGCTGCTGTTATGCTGTTCTTACTGTTAGCTGGGTACGACGTGACGACCAAACTGAATACGGATTCTGTCTTCAGACGCAACAGAATCGACATACTACAGCAGACATCACCTCCGTCAATCCAGCTAACAGACATACCTGTCAGTTGCCCCCATGATTTAACATCACTAATTTCATTATCACGACCCCATCGCGTTATCAAACCCCTAGTGCGTTCCCTATATTATTATAATAGCAGCATAATAGCAGCATAATATACATTTAAGAGCAGCATAATAGCACAATGTAAACATTTGAGGCTCTAGCATATGCTGTTATGCTGCTATTATTCTGCTCTTACTGTTTGCTGGGAAAGTTCATGTTATACATTTATAGTTTAATAGAAAGGTAAAATAAAAATCTATACTTATAATATATAGAATTTTAAGTATGTATTTATTAATAATGGTCTCATTTAAGATAGAATGACTTATTATATTCACTTCCATTTTTAATTTAAACCCATAGACTATGGGCCATAGTTTACCTAAAAGACATTTCTTAACATATATATATCTTAAATATATTTATATTAGTCATACATGATATATATATATATATATATATATATAAGTACTAGATAAGCATTGCTTTTTTTCTACCCAGTAGTTCGCTACATCTTCTGAGTTATATATATATATATATATATATATATATATATATATATATATATATATATATTTCCTATATATTATATTTATTTTATAATTTATTTATTTACTAATTCTAAAAATACTCACTTGGGAATAATTATAAATTTAAAACTAGTGTAAACCTATTATCAAGGATATGTGTTTGGATTTAGGTCAAGGAGTTTGAGGACAGGTTAATAATATTATTTACCAGATACATTTTTTATAATATGCATTATTTTATTAAATAATGTAGCTAATTTATCTTACTACGTAGATTTTATCTTACCTAGTATATATATATATATATATATATATATATATATATATGTAGCAGACTAACATCGTATATAGTTTCAATGTAGTTGTTTTTAAGTTTATATTATATATTTTTAATTAGTTATTATATTAGTTGTGTATTATGTAATAATTATAAATGTTAATTTCGTCTAGTGATTTTTGTGTTTTTTAGTTAATGTTATTTAGTTTATTATATATTTTTAATTAGTTATATTTTTGTTTTCTTTTATGGAATAATTATAAAAGTAGAAATATTGATTTTATGTATATTGATTTTTGTGTTTTTTTATTTAGTGTTATTTAGTTTTATTTAAATAGAATTGGTTGGACCAATGAACCGTCGCGTAGAAATAATATAATTTGAATTATATTAGATTTAATAATATTGTTTCATTTTTGATTATACCTTGAACGTGGAGGTTTGTAAAACATTATATTGTACAGAATAGTATTCTATAGTAATTCCAAAGATTTTCCAAAGGAAAGATATTGCACTTGTGTATATTTGTGTAACCTAATAATTCGATATGGCCATCTAGCGGTATTAGTCAGATATTAAGAATTTTCTATATGTATAGTAATTTCTTAATTTCTTAATTAAAATATCACATGTTATAATATTTCATATACTATTTCGCCATATAGTGTTGGTCAGATTCATTTTAAATGTACATTTTTAAAGGTACTAGAGATAGATAGGGAGTGCAATATCTTTCCTTTGGAAAATCTTTGGTAATTCTATATTGTAATGTGGTATATATGTTTAACGGCATTAGTGTATGGATTTTTGTTGATTTATTAATAAAATGTAATTTAAATACAACGGTCCTCTATCATTTTGAGTGGTGTAATATTGCCAACACTTATTTCGGCCACTCATTATTACATATATATATATATATATATATATATATATATATATATATATATATATATATATATATATATATATATTATCTTCCTATATATTCTATCATATATGATATATATATATAAATATTTAAATCATATTTTCATTTACATCATAAAATATCAAATATTTATACTCTATTAAGTATTTAGACATAATTTAAACGTACACGTTTAATTATAATTATAATTAAGGCATTAATAAAATATAGTAATATTATAAGAATTCATTTTTTTGTTAATTATTTATATTTTTTAATATTATGTTATCACATAATCTTAAATATAATTGAACAGATTTGAATATAAAATGTTTATTTTTGAGTTCAACAGTATACATAATAATAAGTTATAAATACATTAGTCATATAGTTATTCATAGAAATGCAAGTTCTCAATTCAAGTAAATAGAAAACATAATAATCCTATCGAGAAGTAGTACTAGTAGTATTCCGCTAGGTGTAAGTACCTATACAGGTTTGTATTCTTGTGCTAAGTTTCTACGCGTAATGTGAACTGTAATTATCGCTGGGGTACAATACACGTTGTTTATAAGGTACAAACCACGTATTCGATAAGGTACATACCACATGTTCGATAAGGTACAAACCACGTGTTCGATAGAGTACAAACCACGTGATCGATAAGGTACAAACTACGTGTTCGATAAGGTACAAACCACGCGTTCGATAAGGTACAAACCACGTGTTCGATAAGGTACAAACCACGTGTTCGATAAGGTACACACCACGTGATCGACAAGGTACAAATACACGTGATCGATAAGGTACAGCCCACGTGTTCGCTAAGGTACAAACTACGTGTTCGATAAGGTACAAACCACGCGTTCGATAAGGTACAAACCACGTGTTCGATAAGGTACAAACCACGTGTTCGATAAGGTACACACCACGTGATCGACAAGGTACAAATACACGTGATCGATAAGGTACAGCCCACGTGTTCGCTAAGGTACAAACCACGTGTTCGATAAGGTATAAACCACGTGTTCGATAAGGTACAAACCACGTGTTCGATAATATACAAACCACGTGTTCAAGATAAGGTACAAACCACGTGTTCGATAAGGTACAAACCACGTGTTCGATAAGGTACAAACCACGTGTTCAAGATAAGGTACAAACTACGTGTTCGATAAGGTACAAACCACGTGTTCGATAAGGTACAAACCACGTGTTCGATAAGGTACAAACCACGTGTTCGATAAGGTACAAACCACGTGTTCGATAAGGTACACACCACGTGTTCGATAACGTACAAATACACGTGATCGATAAGGTACAAATACACGTGATCGATAAGGTACAGCCCACGTGTTCGATAAGGTACAAACCACGTGTTCGATAAGGTACGATGTGAATTAGAAATACGTGAACAAGTAACTACGAGCTAGGTTTGCGATGCTTTCCTAGCTCACGAAATGGTAACTATACACGTGTATTATAGTGCATAAGGGTGCATAGGGGTGCATAGGGGTGTATATAGGATAATATATCGGACCGGTAATGCACAGCCGGGAAATACGTGAAATGATATCGTGCGTTGTTGTCAGTATACTATAGGCATAGTAGTAGTAGTAGTAGTAGTAGTAGTAGTAGTAGTAGTAGTAGTAGTAGTAGTAGTAGTAGTAGTAGTAGTAGTAGTAGTAGTAGTAGTAGTAGTAGTAGTAGTAGTAGTAGTAGTAGTAGTAGTAGTAGTAGTAGTAGTAGTAGTAGTAGTAGTAGTAGTAGTAGTAGTAGTAGTAGTAGTAGTAGTAGTAGTAGTAGTAGTAGTAGTAGTAGTAGTAGTAGTAGTAGTAGTAGTAGTAGTAGTAGTAGTAGTAGTAGTAATAGTAGTAGTACTACTAGTAGTAGTAGTAGTAGTAGTAGTAGTAGTAGTAGTAGTAGTAGTAGTAGTAGTAGTAGTAGTAGTAGTAGTAGTAGTAGTAGTAATAGTAGTCGGTAGTAAAACAACTTGTCGTACGTTGTAGGCGGGAGAGGACATCATGTCCTCCTAGCTAGGTTATACCGGATGTTGTTTGAAGCAGGAAAGTGAACAGTTGGTCCGTGCGTCTGATCCGCTACAAACCACGCCCACATTCGTAACGTGGTTACGTGAACACCGCTTTCTTTCTGGACACCGGGGTTTTAGTGGGGGCGCAAGGATGGTTCTTAAGATCCTTTATGCGATGTTCCATATCGGTACGCATGTCCGTCGGCTGTTTGAGCAGGGTGATCACGACGTGGTCGTCTTGACGCTGGAACAACATATCGCCTTCGAAACTCACCAGACCGTGACGCCTCGATCTCAGAAGTATTCCGACCACCTGCTATTGTGTAATGCTATGTTAATACAGTATTAATGTTATACTTAGTATATTGTGGAAGTTATCTGAAAACCATACCAAATCAACAACATGTAGACCCACAAAATCACACTTTTGATCAACAACAAAATGGTATGTTTCACAATACCCACAATCGATCTTCTACAATATCATTCAAGATAAATAAATCTAGTGAATACATATTCAAGCGAGCAAATGCAAGTTCCGCGATGATACAGAAACAAACAAAAGTATCATAGAACAATTGATACGAGGACATAATCATAAAGCCGTTCAAAATGAACTACTATGCAAAGAAGAACAAATCACCTTAGCTCTAAACATCGCCATAATACACGAGGCGAAAATAATAGAGGTGAAATACTGTCACCAAAACAACCCGGTTAGAAATTCTCAGATAGATGCGCATTATTATAATAAGAGCAACTTATTTTCCTTGAACCTTCAACATGACCTTGTAAAATAGTATTTTCCAATGTGTCATGTCGTGACACATGACCAAACCATCTCATTTTTATACTTTTAACTTTCTGTAAAACACGTTCATATGATCCAATTCTGATATCATATATACATTTGTATTTCGTTGTATGTATGTGATATTTAGCATTCTTCTATGTGACTTAGATTAAAAAGCATTAAATCGTTTCTTAGATTCTTCGATAAGAGTTCACGTTTCAAAGCCGTAAAAAGAATGGGGGATAGAATTAAGGAATTGTAGAGGTTGAATTTAATTTTAAAACTTATTTCTCTACTTCTCCGGATCATTTCCAATCTTACCGTTATGGATGTGGCCGTAGCAATAATAATTATTTCACTTTTGCTATTGTCTGTTAGTGTTACCACAAGATATTTAAACGATTTGACAACTTGTTCTTGTTTTGTTCTCCATACATACTTATTGTCAGAATTTTACTATTACATTTATTCGGATCAGAATCATTAACTAAAGGCTTACTCTTTTCATGACTTATTTCCATTCCATATCTAGTAGGCATTGTCACACTCTCGGTATCTCAAAAACCATAGATACTACAACAAAAATCATATAGAATAAAATATTCATAAATATATAAATAGTCTAAAAAAGTATTTTTTATTTTTTAAATATTCATATAAACTGATTATTTTATTACGTTTTTGAATTTATGAAAAAAAAATTCAAATTAAAACCTTCTCAAGAATATACAAATGTATCGATATAAAATATAACACAATATTATTTAAAAAATAAAGCATTCTAAAAATTATATATATAATTTGTATATTTGTTATCAAATATTCATTAAGTTATAAGCATATGTCTAGATGTCATATACGTCCCTAATACGGACACCCTAGATATCTTTATACAGACCCTCTATAACCAATGCGCAGCGTATTAACTTTTCTGATTTTCATAAAAATCGCGTGCATTATAATATTAATACCACCAATAAAGCTAAATCTAAATTTTTTATTATTTAGATACTATATTATATTATTAATTAAAAAAATAATAAAAATAAATAAATTATTAACTAATTAAATTAGAATAAGTTATTCATAACATTAATTATAAATTAATGTAATTATAATTTGTCTGATTGATTCAATAATATATAGTTTATCTAGTCGTATATAGGGTGTCCGTATTAAAACACAGGGTGTTTCTATTCGAACATGGGTACCGAATACGGACTTCCCCGTTATCTATTGAAAGATTAAATACAATTTTAAAATTACAATAATATCTATAATCATAAAATATTAATATAATGTAATTTTTGAATACAAATAATGAGTTATAAAATATTAAGATCATTTATTGCTAGTGCCCGTATTAGGTTACTTTCTCCTATATTTAAATATATTTTAAATATTAAAATATTTAAAACAAATATATCAAGGATATGTATTTCTGTCAAATGAAAATACATTTATAATTACAACTTACTAATATTTTATATATATATAAATATATATATGTAATTTAAATTGATGCATTAAACAACTAATAACATATACAACTAAATAAGTAATGTTTAATATTATAATTAATATACTTTGTACCCCCTCAAAAGGAAATATAGAATTTACACATATTATGGCAGTTGATTTTAAAAAAAACAAATTATCATATAGAATAATTTATAATAATACTATGGAACAAGGTAAGTTCATGATATTGAATCATCATAATATAATTATTATTTTGTTAAAATCATTAAATATATATTTTAATTAATGTTATAATGTTTGATTATAATTATTATTATTATTATATTTATAACATATTATCCATATATGATGAATCTAAATAATATAAAATTACTAATATAGGAAGTATTTACACTAATGGAATGCTCTAATGCACTAATGGAATTCTTTTAATGCTGATAGATGCATCAAGGAGGATGTTACTAATAAACAAGCTCCTAAAAGATGTATATTTTATAAATATATCCATACCGGAACCAGTTATTTTGGAATGGAAAGATATAGTCTAGAATTCGATATTTATAAGTTAGTATAAATTAATATATTCAATTATTTAATAATTATCTCTTTTGTTTCTTTTTTTGTATTATATATACATATTACGATCAGTTATATTTATATTTGTATGACGTAAATAGAGAATATATGCATATGAATGCATATGTTTATATTTTATTCATTTTCATTAAAAATATATTCTTAAAAATATAATACAAATACGTATAGATATCAAGGAAATAACAATGAGACACGTACATTGTACATGTCTAATGTTGATTGTGACTCTATGATACCCATTAATTCAGTATATATATATATATATATATACTTATAAATAATACATTATTATATGATTATTTTGATCTATTTTATGGTATTTTTATTATTTATAAATATTAGTACCCATAACTAGATGTACAATAATTAGGTTATTATATATATATATATATATATATATATAGGTATATATATATAATTATATAAATTAACTATTATTTTAAATTATAATTGTTGTACTATTAAATCACATTTTAAAAGAATCTCATATAAACTAATGTATTATAGGTTGATGATGATGAATTTGTGATTCCCGTCATTTGTAGACAATTAGAATACACAGATCATGAAGAATATGAGGACATTGTCGAAATCAAAAATATACTTCCTTCAATATCTATATTTAACACACTATTTAAAATATATTAATTGTATTGTTTAATTGTATAAAAATAAGTTTTTATTCATCATAAGTAAATAAATTCATATTGAATAAATTAATTATATTTTTCATTTGTTTTAATCATTTTAAATATTATATATTAATAATATAATTAATTATAATAATTATGTTATTTTATAAGCACTGACTAGATAGATCTTTTAATTTGCACCATATTAATTAAGAATTTGATATAAGAAACCGGATAGATATTGAAGCAAAGCTTATGATCATCCGTTAAAAAAAAATGAGTAGAGTAATAAAAACAAATCAACTATGTTGATTGTATTTAAATTGTAATGGTAAAATATAAGTATTATACAACTTTAAATCAACAAATTAAAAAAAATTATTTTTATAAATAAATTTAAAATGTGTAACAAAAACTAGGGGTGTGTAAGATAATATATTGTTCAAGTCTGAAACAACATAAGATGAGCATGACCCAATAAACAATACACTACAATCATAGCTACACTTGCCACAATAATAACATATTTTCAATATTAATACCCGTGAAAACTTAAAAAGCTGAGTTATATCCATTAAGTCAAAACCTCTCATCGATTGAACCATAGACTGAATAATATTCATATCATTAATCCACATTTAAAATCGATAAATGCATTGAAGTACACTATTTAATTTAAATAACCATATTTAGTATATTATTTATTGAAGTAATTAAAGTAAAATGGCATTAATGTATACATTTTACTGTACTCATAATTTCATAATTTCATATTCAAATTTCATCATTATTAAATAACATATAAAATAGAAATTGATAGAAATAATAATATTAAAGAGTATAAATATAAAAATATAATATAAATATAAAAATAGTAAAAAAAGATAAGAAATTGTGATAAATAAAACAATATACACACATTAGTAAAACTTAAAAAACATTTTTTTGACGTATTTTTTTAAAAGTGATAATATTTATTTTAATATTTATCATATTATAATAAAACTTCCATAATTTGGTGACAATAATTGAAATATAAAACGATTTTCTATCAGTTCTAATTTTGTTTCCTGATAAATGTATGTTTTCTGCCAGAAATAAACAATTTTTGTATGTTATTAGTAAGAGAATTTGTACTTGCTTTAAACATAACAATTACAGTTTTTAATTTAATGATATCAGTAAATTTCATTATGTATTTTTTATAGAGTATAGAACTATGTATGTTATATATATATTTTGTTAATATTTTATTAATGTTAGATAAAATATATAAAAATATATCATAATTATTAATCATAATAATTAGTTATGCAAATTATATTGTAATTAATATTTACAATATATATACATTTTGTTAATATATTATTAATTTTAGAAAAAATATATAAAAATAAATAATAATTTTAATCACGTATCTTATAAATAGTAACGCACACATATTTGGGTGATAAAAACGCGTAATTTTATATGTACAAATTATTCATTTAATTAATTATAAATATTGTTTTTTATTAATGGATTATATATTTATTTGTGGCTATTATAAATATAATAGAAATAAGAAAAGTAAGATCATAATTTATAAACAAAATTATTATCATTTATCTTATTAATAGTAACGTAAACTAGCATAGGCTTTTCTCGTTCGATCTATCTAGCTCTAGACTTGGCGGTGGTCAATTCTAGAGGTCGTTCGTCGACCGTATTGACCGGAAGCGAAGGTGACGCCAGCATTCGGTCGTTAGCGTAGGGGGGTTGAGTGTACGGCATGAGGGTGGGGGTAGGGCTATGCTCTATATAGAGTAAAGTACAGCCTACTTTATACAGGCCCGTAGCCAGGAATGTTCGTTATAGCTACAGGCCCCCGATATATTTTAAAGACTATAGACTATATATATATATATTTTATAGATTTGAAGTTTATATTAACAGATTGTCACTAATTATAAGTTTTACTGATAATATATACGATACATACAATTATAAATACAATTAGGATTGCATATTTTGTATATTTAAAAAGTCAAAAATAATGGTAGTGAGCATTTTTTTAATGATTTTTCACTTAATATTATAATAAGGGCTGACTTAAGGGAAGATACAAATCAGGAAATTCCTCTGGCCAAACATTTTAGATGCTATACAAATTTGTAAATTTAAAAAAAAATGATTAGGGTAGAGTGGGAGAGACTTGAATCAACAATTTTGTTTACAAAAAAATCATACTATATCTAAAATACTGATATTTTTATTAATTAAACATGTTTATTATTTATAATTAATAATTTATTTATAAATGGGATTTCTATTTTTCAAAACATTTTTCAGAAAAATTGTTATCGAAAAATTAAAAAATTCAAAATGGTTCATATCTACCCATAAATTGGAAAAAAAATGTCTAAGAAAATATATAACACATGATAAACGTGTAATTCGATTTTATAAATAAAATATTAACATTGGGAGGACATATTCCCGTTCTCTCAATATTTATGTCACTATATACGTATAACAATGATTTAATAATTATACATATTTTAAATAAATTGTTCTAGACAATTTCACAACAATGTTTTCGGATATTTAAAAAAAATAGCTCATAACAAATGATATTCCGAGTTTTTTATTTTTTATTTATTAATATCATATTTGATATAATATAGTATATAATATATAGCACAAACATAATTTATTTATATAATATATAAATATGTAATCTTATATTATTTTATTATATCTTTATAGTGATGTAAAAGTAATTATAATACTCCTTTTTATTTTCAAATAAATAAAATTCTAGAAAATAATTTCAAAATGTTATGTCATGGCAATATATCCTTATTGGTAATACTTATAAATTTGTTAAATATTTTTATGGTAGAAATAAAAATGTGTTGGGGTACATGAGTTTTCATGCCTATTAAAGTACCCAACCCTTTTCTATGGTCAACGGAAGGAAGTATACAAGGCATATATCATGATATTGATTCTAATTTTAATAGTAATTTATAGTATATAATAATAATAATAATAATAATAAATATTTATTAGAAGTTTTAAATTGTACATTTTTTTTCGTATGAAATATATAATTAATTATATTGTTATTTCCTCTGAAGGGCTTCAGATAAAGATCAATATCTTTTCTATACTGTCACCCGAATCACCATCACCGGAACGTTTTTTTTTGTTGAATTACTTTACTTTTTTTCATATATATCATATATATTTCATGTATATAATACATATTATTTCATATTTATTGCACACAAACTTTAAAATATTATATCTCAGAATTTTATTTTACACTCTTTATAATGTTAAAGAGATTCCACCTTTAAACCGTTTTTATAAATATTAATATTTTGTACTATTGAAAATAAATATATTGATTTGGGAAAATTATAATAAAAACTAAATCTATTTTCAGTAATAAAATATATGTGTTTTAAAGTTTATTTTTTATTATCTAATACTATTCATTATATATTAGCTCATCGAAAGTAAATACGAATGTTATCTATATATTAATAAAGGTTACTTTATCTTTATCTAGGTATTTGGATCTTTTTAGTAGATCCATGTCCCCCTATATTTTACATGTAAACGCTACGATGGTTTCTCCCTTAATGATATATTGAATATATTCATAATTTTGCGGAGAGAAGATTGCGTAAAATTAATACGTAATTTTAATTATTTCATCAGTTGTTTTTAATTTATTAATTTATAAAATATTTTATTACAATTATTTAAGATAGTATAATATACATATATATATATATATATATATATATATATATACATTGAATTGTTACATATTTATTAGATATTACTAGAATGGCAATATTGATATGCTATACAGTTATTAATAACATAATACGGACACATTACATGGTATTATCATTTTATTACTCAATATATGTATTCAAACATTACAATGTATTTATATTATATGATTATTGAATTATTGTGATTTTAAATTTTTTATTTAATCTTATTATTCAATAGATAACTGGGTTGTACGTATTCCGTACCCATGTTCGAATACGGATACCCTGTGTTATAATAAGGATAACCTAAATACCACTAGATAAACTATATACCATTGACGAACCAATCAAATAAATTAAAATTACATTACTTATAATTAATTTATTAATTTTGTTATATTATTAATTAATAATTAAACACTAATCTTACCTACATTTGATCTAAATAACAATAATAAAACGTATTAATAAATGTAGGGTATGCACATTTGAATAGTTCACACGTTGTGCGCTGATTAGTTATAGGGTGTCCGACAGACAATGTTCGCATTAGGACATCAATAATGTCAGTATTAGGGATTAATATGACCTCTAGATATATGCTTATTACTTATTTAGTTATACTACCTTACCTAATATTTTATAATAAATAAATAAATCATATATATATAAATATAAAATTGATAAAATACATCGGTATTTTTTATTCATAAATCCAAAAAGTGATAAAATAATTAGTCTATTGGATATATCGGCATTATTTTAAATAATTAAATAATATAAATACATATTTAGACTGTTTATATAATTATAAATATGTTATTCATTAGCATTTATTTCGTTGGATTTATGGTTTCTGAGATACCGAGAATATCCGTATTCGGGCACTGTCCGTATTCGGTTAATTTCCCCTGTCTGGTTTAATATATTTGATAGAACATAAAAATCCTTAATTATCACTAACACCCTTTTTAGTTCAGATATACGAATACGTGAATGTTAGCTATAGCTATAATATATTATATCTTCATTTATAATTAGTTATTTCATTTTATTTTCATAATAATATAAACATTGTTTTCTTTATTTTGATTATCATTATATTTATTAAATCATCACCATCTAGTAAGTTTAATGATACTGGAATATATTTTTCAATTAGCATAAAATTCATAGAACCTCTACAAATAATTAAAAAAAATAAATAATTTATATATTTATTATATATATATAATAAGTATATACTTTCTAATATGATTTAAGAGTTTGTTATTAATATTTTAAACTATTTACATCGATTTAATTTGAAATATATTCTAAAGAAAACTTGATCTCATTATAATGTACTATGAATCACCACTAATTATAATCAATAATTATTGATATTATTATATTGTAATGGTTGATCATCGTGTTTCCAATAGTTTATATATAGGAATTTTATATTTTTTATAATACTGTGACACACCTACACTATAAAAAATCAATATAAATACATTATTTTTTACAGTCATCTACAACAACTATGTGAAATTTATGATTGTAGCTATGCAACTATTGTATTTTACGATATAGTTTATTATTTATTCTGCATTGAAATTCCATTTCATACCTTGCCTTCAAATTTAAATGTAATAGAGAATTCGATAAGTAAATTGTTCTGTTATATATCTGCAATCATTTTATACTTCTTTTATATCACAGTGTTTATCTAAATACATAACAATATATATCAGTTTCAAATGTGATTTATCTTTAGTTTCATCACATTTTATGATAAAATAATGTTATGTATTGATATATTTAATAATATTTTCATTTAGTATGTATTGTATTATATTTTTTCATTTTGTATTGTCAGTGATGTGTAATTAGAATTTAAAGTTATCTTTTGTCTATTTATGAGAACTCAGTATATATTTCTTCGTATGTTATAAGATTATCATTAAGATAATATCTTAAAGATATTATTTTTAAATCCTTCATTTTTATCATTACCTAAATGGTAATAAATATCTTAAAAAAATATTAAAAAAAATAATATGTGGACCTGGTAAGTATCAGGGGGGTTTGCCCCCGCAGCCCCCCCTGTCTACGGACCTTAGCGTATGGTAAACCGCCCATAATTGATAGGTTACCACAACTTCATGGGTGATTAAATCTCAATAGTCAACCTATCTATTGATCCCGAAGAAAAACTTTAATTATGATATTATAGAGAATTATAAAATATTAAGATAAATTTGATTTTAATAAATCAATAATCATTAATTTTTATATTATTTATCGATTAATATGATAATCGAATTGATTACGTTTTCTATTAACGGAGAATGATGATTACAACATAATTAAAGAATGCTTATTATATAATAATATTGAATAACGTAGTTTGATTTGTTAATTGATTATATATTGACTTTTATGAGTTATGTAGTAGTAGTAGTAGTAGTATTAGTAGTAGTAGTAGTAGTAGTAGTAGTAGTAGTAGTAATTATAATAGTAGTAGTAGTAGTAGTAGTAATAGTAGTAGTAGTAGTAGTAGTAGTAGTAGTAATAGTAGTAGTAGTAGTAGTAGTAGTAGTAGTAGTAATAGTAGTAGTAGTAGTATTAATAGTAGTAGTATTAGTAGTAGTAGTAGTAGTAGTATTAGTAGTAGTAGTAGTAGAGGTAGTAGTAGTAGTAGTAGTAGTAATAGTAGTAGTAGTAGTAGTAGTAGTAGTAGTATTAATAGTAGTAGTAGTAGTAGTAGTAGCACTTTCTATATATCTTACTACTATATTTAAAAATTCTTTAAGTTATGGCACTGTCCCAATTGACTTTAAACATGCACTAATATCACCTATTCTCAAGAAAAATAATCTTGATAAAAACTCTCTATGTAACTACCGTCCAATTTCTCAACTCTCTACTATATCTAACATTCTAGAAAAGGTAGTTTTTAAGCAATTAGTACACTATCTTGAAATTAATAATATCATTGACCCTTTTCAAATTGCCTATAGACCTAACCATAGCACTGAAACGTGTTTAAATCATGTCATCAGTAATATACTTAACTCACTTGACACTGAATCTCCTATTCAACTTTTGTTATTAGATCTATCAGCAGCGTTTGATACGCTTGACCATGACATTTTAATTAATAGATTACGTGACATAGGTGTTGATGGAATAGCACTTTCTTGGCTAATATCATTCTTTAAATATCGTACCTTTGCTGTGAAAACCGGCTCTTCCATCTCTATAACTAAACTTATATCTACGGGTGTTCCCCAAGGCTCAGTTCTAGGCCCACATCTATTCTTAATTTATATTGCGCCTCTCACTAATATAATAAAATCCTACTCATCAATTCATTATCATCTTTACGCCGATGATATACTTTTATACACACCTCTGTCTCGTCATTCTACTTCCAACAGAAACGATCTCTCACTATGTGCTACCGAAATACGTGCATGGCTATTGAATAATATGCTGCTGCTTAACGCTTCTAAATCTGAGCTAATCAACATTCCGGAAACATACTACGATTTCCCGGTGATATCTGTGAATGGTATTATAGTAGAACCAAGTAGTTCTATACGATATCTTGGTTTTATAATAAATGATGAATTAACCTTTAAGAAGCAAATCAACAACATATGTCAACGTTCGAATTACCAGCTATATATGAGACGTAATATTCGTAAATATATCAACAATGACCTCTGCCGAATACTTGTTAATTCATTAGCAATGTCACCCATTGACTACTGCTGCTCTATCCTTCAAGGTTTACCCGAGTGCCGAATTCGTCCTCTCACACGAATCATTCGAGCATCTGTACGTTTGATTTTTAAACAACCACGTACCGATCACTCTAGTATAACGTTGAAGATGAAGTCTATCAAAATGCTATCTATGAAACAAAGAACATTATACCGACTACTTTGTATAGTACATAAGTCGTTACTAACCGCTAAACCACTATACATCAATGAGATGTTAAAACCTAAAATATCGACTCGAACCCTCCGTTCTACCGATAATAGATATTTGCTATCCTCTGACCGATGTCGACTTTCGCGTAATCTAAATGGAGCTTTTGTATATTCTGCTCCGTTAAACTGGAATCAACTTCCTCTAAGTATCCGTATGATTTCTAATCATGATGCTTTTAAACGTAATGTTAAAAATTATATTCTAGCCATGCGCTGATTAATTTAAATTGTTTATAATGTTTATATTTTTTCGTTTCTCTCGTTTAACACTTGCCAGAGCATTTTCATGCTAACTTTGAGTGTATAAATAAATCGTATTGATTGATTGATTGATGATAGTAGTAGTAGTAGTAGTAATAGTAGTAGTATATTTACTTTTTAGGATTACAATTTAATCGAAATTGTTTAATAAATAACCAATCATTTTCTCGTATTTTAATTTTTTTTTTAGTTTTTGTGTAATTAAAATATACTAATATTAAAATTGCTAATAAATAAAATCACTTAATTGATTGCCTAATTACTTTAAAGCACCGATATCGCAATTGAGATATTAATACAAATCAAAAATACAAATAAATACCAATAACCAACCCGCTTATACAACAAGATGGTAAACAACGTAAACAGAAGATGCAAGAAAACTTCAAAAGTACCAATGTTGAAGTCACGTGGTACACTTAAAAAGAACATATGCAAGAGGGCCTCAGTTAAGAAAACGGCCGTTTCCTTAAAGTGTTTTAAAAAGAGGACAGGTGGGTGTATTATCAAGAAGGCTACAATGAGACGTAGAACGGCTAAGAAGAATAGATCGGTGTCGAGAAAGGCCGGATGTGTACAAAAGAAGAGAGTAGCATCTAAAAGACGACCAGTAAACAGGAAGCTAACGAAAGCAAGAACATCTTCAAAGACTCTAAGCAGATCATACATTAGACGTGTACAGAAGAAGAGAGTTGCGTCTAAAAGACATTCAATAAACAGGAAGCCAATGAAAGCAAGAAAATCCTCAAAATCTCGAAGCAGGTCATCTATTAGATGTGTACAAAAGAAGAGAGTTTCGTCTAAAAAACGTTCGGTAATCAGGAAGCCAAAGAAAGCAAGAACAATTTTAAAATCTCGAAGCCAGTTACATATTAGATGTGTACAAAAGAAGAGAGTGGCGTCTAAAAGACGGTCTATAAACAGGAAGCCAACGAAAGCAAGAAAATCTTCAAAATCTCGAAGCAGGTCATCTATTAGACGTGTACAGAAAAAGAGAGTAGCATCTAAAAGACAAACAGTACATAGAAAGCTAACGAAAGCAAGAAAATCCTCAAAAT
>OZ025239.1:40841816-40889316 GCA_964019155.1 Osedax fenrisi
TGTTAAATAATATGCTTTAAATTAATATTTATATGATGAAAACTAAGTGTTCATTACTAATATATAACAAACAAATATGATATGTATGTTTTAAATGCTATAAGTATATATTTAGTGAGTAAAAGCTAATTTATATTGCATGTAATTTAATAGAGCAATGAAAACATTGTTGTATGCAAACAGAGCCGAACCTAAATCTATTTCAGTGATTTCGATACTACTGCTAGCAGCGGTTGGGGCTATTACTAAATTACGTTGCATGCATAGGGAGCGTTATATCTTTGCTTCGCAAAATCTTTGTTATAACTATAATATAATATTTTAATAAAATAATTAGTTATATAATCTTATATAATACATATTTGATATTAGTATAGTTATAAAATTTCCATTAGTTATAAGTGTAATGTTATAAACATAGAACATATGAAAGACGTCTCGGGCAATAACGGAGATAATCTTTATCATATTGATGGATACATTCATCTAATCAAGAAGGAAGATAACCATTTACGATCTTATTTATCCAGAAATTATACATTGTATATTAATATAAATTAATTCTCATATCACAATAATATTTATATGTATATACTAACTTCTAATCTGTGCATCTTGATTATCCAATTTTTCTGACTATGAGCTGGCTTACAAGTGTAGATACACGGCATTCATAAAGACGAGACCGGATTCAATCCTGGAGAACATATGAAAGACGTCTCGGGCAATAACGGAGATAATCTTTATCATATTGATGGATACATTCATCTAATCAAGAAGGAAGATAACCATTTACGATCTTATTTATCCAGAAATTATACATTGTATATTAATATAAATTAATTCTCATAACACAATAATATTGATATGTATATACTAACTTCTAATCTGTGCATCTTGATTATCCAATTTTTCTGACTATAAGCTGGTTTACAAGTGTAGATACACGGCATTCATAAAGACGAGACCGGATTCAATCCTGGAGAACATATGAAAGACGTCTCGGGCAATAACGGAGATAATCTTTATCATATTGATGGATACATTCATCTAATCAAGAAGGAAGATAACCATTTACGATCTTATTTATCCAGAAATTATACATTGTATATTAATATAAATTAATTCTCATAACACAATAATATTGATATGATATACTAACTTCTAATCTGTGCATCTTGATTATCCAATTTTTCTGACTATGAGCTGGCTTACAAGTGTAGATACACGGCATTCATAAAGACGAGACCGGATTCAATCCTGGAGAACATATGAAAGACGTCTCGGGCAATAACGGAGATAATCTTTATCATATTGATGGATACATTCATCTAATCAAGAAGGAAGATAACCATTTACGATCTTATTTATCCAGAAATTATACATTGTATATTAATATAAATTAATTCTCATAACACAATAATATTGATATGATATACTAACTTCTAATCTGTGCATCTTGATTATCCAATTTTTCTGACTATAAGCTGGCTTACAAGTGTAGATACACGGCATTCATAAATATGAGACCGGATTCAATCCTGGAGAACATATGAAAGACGTCTCGGGCAATAACGGAGATAATCTTTATCATATTTATGGATACATTCATCTAATCAAGAAGGAAGATAACCATTTACGATCTTATTTATCCAGAAATTATATATTGTATATTAATATAAATTAATTCTCATAACACAATAATATTGATATGTATATACTAACTTCTAATCTGTGCATCTTGATTATCCAATTTTTCTGACTATAAGCTGGCTTACAAGTGTAGATACACGGCATTCATAAAGACGAGACCGGATTCAATCCTGGAGAACATATGAAAGACGTCTCGGGCAATAACGGAGATAATCTTTATCATATTGATGGATACATTCATCTAATCAAGAAGGAAGATAACCATTTACGATCTTATTTATCCAGAAATTATACATTGTATATTAATATAAATTAATTCTCATAACACAATAATATTGATATGTATATACTAACTTCTAATCTGTGCATATTGATTATCCAATTTTTCTGACTATAAGCTGGCTTACAAGTGTAGATACACGGCATTCATAAAGACGAGACAGGATTCAATCCTGGAGAACATATGAAAGACGTCTCGGGCAATAACGGAGATAATCTTTATCATATTGATGGATACATTCATCTAATCAAGAAGGAAGATAACCATTTACGATCTTATTTATCCAGAAATTATACATTGTATATTAATATAAATTAATTCTCATAACACAATAATAATTATAATACTATCTATCTTCAACTTATTAATAAAATCTATTATAATTTATAATCTTACTCATAAATATTCGTAATATATATACACAAAATTGCAAGATTATCGTGAATAATATTTGATGATACGTGTTCTTTAGAAGAACACATGTAGTTTATAATATACAAATTAATATTTTAAACTAATTGATATTATGGTTATTTTTCATTATATTTCATTAATTTCATAGTATCATAAATGTTATTAGAGTTTAAATTACTTCTTAAGCTATTATAATATATAATTTAACATCTATTAATAATATTCGTGATATATATAACAAATATTCAGATTATTTTGCATCATATTAGGTGATATCCCTCCTTTATCCCTCTGTATACAGAGGTTATAAAGCGATACATGTTTAGTTTAGACTATGTAAATTAATATTTTACACTTTAATACTTTAATAATGTTATACTATACAATAATTTATAAGGTAATTTTGAATATATCACATTAATATCATTTACAAGTAAATTTATTAGTGTTTATATTACTTCTTAATTTAATTCGTAGTGTCTAACTTAAAGAATATGATGCACGATAATATTGCAATTTTGAATATAATATTATATAATATATATATATCACGATAATTTATAACGGTAGTAAAATTATATATTATAATAGATTTTATTAATACGTTTAAGTTTAAACAATACGAATTAGATTTAGAAGTAATTTAAACACTAATATAACTAATGATACATATGGTAATGAGATACAATGAAAAATGACCTTATAAATAATTGTAAAATATCAATTTACATACTATAAACTGAACGGGTTATCACTTCATAAATTGTAAAGAAAGTGTATCATAAAATATGAAACACGATAATATTGCAGTTTTGTAAATATATACATCACATATATTTATAACGATAGTAAAATTATATATTATAATAGTTTTTATTAATACATTTAAACTTTAATCTCTAAATTAGATAATACAAATTAGATTAAGAAGTAATTTAAAGAATTCTAGTAATCTAGTGCGAAGTTATTTCTTGGGGAGTGATATGTTGCGAAGTGTGATAATATATATTAATGTAATTAATTATTTATAAATAGTAGAATTTATACTAAATACTAAATAACAAGCTGAACTAGATCACTAGTAACCAATTTAAACACTAATAAACATTATTAAACCTATTAAAAAAGTACCTTATAAAGTAGTGTAAAATATTAATTAACAAATATTACTATTAATTTAGGGATGCCACTATTCAAATTTACATCACCTAGCTACATATTAAAAACACTAGAATTGTACGATTTAATTTCATAATATTCTTCCCATAATTCACCTAATAATATGTAAATCCGTCATACAGTCATATATACATATATTATTATATGTATATATTGGGAATAACATTAATGTTATTCCCAATTATAATTATAATTATAATTACAATTATAATTATATATATATATATATATATATATATATTCAACTAAGCAATAATGATATTTAATATATAAAATATATCATGTTCTGAATTTTTATTTGCAGGTTATATACCATAACCGTATGGTTATATTATATAATATATATTATTTTAAATTGTTACAATTATTGAATAATTGTAATACTTTATAATAAAGTTTATTTATATGATAATCTATATCATATAGAATATGACCGGTACTACATTATCATATACCATATATCATATATATATATATATATATATATATATATATATATATATATATATATATATATATATATATATATATATCAGATATATGATATAATATAGTTTATAATTTAGTTTATTATTAATTATATTATTAGGTCAATGCACAAACTTTGAGGGGGATTTAAAATATGTGGGTCAATGGCATAGATTTAGAGTACCAGATTTTGGTACTCTACATATATGGTCAATGATTAAAAACAAATTTATTATTTCCAGAAGAGAGTAGATATTGATGTGTATAATAATAACAGATTTGTATTTTATGTAAACTATAAATATATGCTATAAATGATAGCATAGATATATAGCCTATAGGTATATAAATATATCCTATATATATAATATAAATCAGTGATGAGTAAACTATTATAGTAATGCTAGTATTATAGAACTCTATAATACTCATATATATATATATATATATATGAATATAAATTGCAATTAAAAGTTTATTTTAAAAACTTTATAGAATTGTATTCTGTAGGTAAACTGAAAACTCCGGAATAAATTATATATTTTATATGGATTTCTATAAAAATATAGTATATACATTAGAGTGAACCCCACTCAATATATATATATATATATATATATATATATATTAACTATAGTGATATGCATATATCCAATCTATGATATAATTGTATATATGTTCCATTCGCAAATATCCTGCCTTGGATGTAGACTTCACAATATTTTCGAATAGGAATCATAAAATGATATTGGTTTACGTTTATAATATACTTTTAATAGTGTATGATAAAATCCCATTAACATTATACACAGTGTATAGTTTTCAATGTTCATAACACCCTTAACTTATAGAATGATATATGTAATGGTACTTGACATAATTAATAACTTATACTATATTTACTATAATAATTATAAGGGTTTTAGAGAAATATTTTTAACATTATTTAATAATTAAAAGGGCATTTACAATAGATGAATTAATTAAAGCTACTAAAAGCATACAAAAGGGAAAATCTGTTGGCTTAGATGAAATATCAACTAAAGTATGGAAACTAGATGAATTTCAAGAAATCTGACTAAACGCGTGCAATAATTTATATTCTCAAGACTAATGGAATGAATGATGCTTATTCCTTTCCATACAAAATAAGATTTTTATCAAATCTATCAAAAAGAATAATCGGGGAATTACACTAATTATAATTGCAGCTAAGATATATATGATTCTATTAAATAGGATAAGTTCAGATATATCGTTGATAAAGTAAAACAATGGTTATAATCACAAATTTGCATAAATAATTGGTAAAAATTGTACATAGTACAGATAGGAATTATAAATGTTTTTATAAATTATTTATAATATATATTAATCCATCTCATTAAATAATGAATATTTGTTAATGAAATTAAGACTATCTTTATTATATATGTAGATATAACAAAATGATCAGCATTCCTAACCACTATGAATAAATGAATAATTTTGTTATCTAAAATTAATATAATTTATATTTTTACAAAGCTTTTTAACTCTTAACTTCTATTATATAACTTGTTTTTATAAAAGAAAAAATATTATTTAATATATTTGATCAGCATTCCTAACCAATATGGGAATACATTAATAATTGCTTCATCTAAAATTAATATAATTTATATTATTAATTTCTAATCTATAACTTGTATTTTAGTTTTTACAAAAGAAAAAATATGATTTAATAATTTTATAAATCCTACATTATTTATTTATCATTAAATATAATTAAAATTATAAATATTAAATCATTTAAATAATACATGTTTAATAATTTATTTTAACCATCAAGTTCATCTAAAATTAATATAATTTATAATTTTACAAAGCTTTTTAAATTCTATTCTATAACTTGTATCTTGGATTTTACAAATTTACAAAAAAAGTATAGCAACAAATATTATTTAATAATTTATATAAATTTCTAAATCCTACTTTATTTATTTATTATAAATATTATAAACACATTTAAATAATACATAATTTATTTTAAACAGCAAGTTCATATATAATATATACAATTTTTGTTAACATTAAGTACTAACCTATATATATATATAACTATTTTAATATATATTAATAAAAAGTACTAACCTATATATATATATAACTATTATAATATATTATATATTTAATACAATATAAATATAATTCATATTACAATTCATATGGAAAATTTACAATGATAAAATCTTTTTTTCTTTCTCTTTCCTTTAGTCATCAAGATCATCTTGATCTTGAAGATGTATAACTATCCAGCTATAAAACAATAATAAATTAATGATGGATACATGTACAATACATTTAAAATTAAATATACTAAACTTGTATCAATTCTGTTTTATCACTTTTCTTTAGTTGTACACCAATGATACCTTTGCTATGAAACATTAACAAATGTATTATTTTATGAATAAAACTAATATAAATATATCATAATATAGAGTTTAATATTTATCTAAAATATATTTTATTGATAAATTTATATATTAAACATTAATCAGAAATGTATTTAAATATTAGTATATATGTATTATTTAGTGTATTTATATTTGAAATTTAATAATTACCAAAATTAGATTTTCTGATTTGAATTATTAACCAGAAATATATTTGAATAATATATTAATAAACATAAATATGTGTAAAATAAGCTGTCATAATTATCAAAATCAGATTTTGATCATTTGTAATAAAACATATACATATACATATTTGTATTTGACCAAATACATTTTTTAAATTAGTAATTTAATAATGATAAATATATGATCTTCTCTATTTGTATGTACTAGTGTAAATAAATATATATATTTTTGTTTTGATCTAAGGTTATATTTGATAAAATAAAAATAATTAGTAATTAAATAAAAATTTGTTATAAAGAATTTAATAGTTATATTTACTAGTGGGAATTTATCGAAAGTAAAAGTATTCAAGGAAAAGTATAGTGTATACTATATTATTTTTATTCTTATTTTTAATTGAACCCATCCTTGATGAATACCTATCAAATTCACCTGATTATAGGTGTTTTAATCTTACTAACTTGCATTTAGTCCCATGTTTCATGAATCATAGGTGGATTTTCTCACTAGCTTCAAAACCAAATCATCTCAGGTCACATCTATCCATGTCCAGTATTTCACCGGTGGGAGGACATCCACGGCTTGATATTACACTAAGTTTTTTTCGCTGTCTTCAACTATATAATAGTGAATGATATTAATTAATATATATTTCATATCGTGACTGATAGTTTGATCTATACCAAAATATTAGAATTAAAGTGATGAATTTAAACCAAATAAAATAACCAGCATAAATCTACATTTATTTAGCTATAGTAGGGCATGTGGATGTAGATGAAATATGGTTTTTTTGAACACAAAATTAAATGACATGTATATATATTTATATACATATACTAACTTTACTTACCAGGTAGAGCTTTATCGGTACTCCAGGGAATGCGTGCTCAGATTATTTCTATCGCTCATTACACAGTAGGTCTCCTGACTGTATATGCATCGCCCATCAACTTTTGTATATAGTTCTTTATTAGACAAGTGACGTAAATCATGCGATGAAATCCAGATAAGAACATCTCTCACAAGTTTCTCCTTATTGTTTCAACAGTGTCCTAAAAATTCCATATAGACAAATATATTAATGTATTGGGATAGATAAGTTAAATTGATATATTATAAATAGAATTAGTTATTGATCAATATTATTCATACATTAATTTGTATAACAAATTATTACACATATAATAAAAACAACTATTAATTATTATGTAATCATAGTAAATATATTTAGCTACACCTATACTGTATATGATATATATATATATCAATCAATGTATTGTTCAAAAATCTACACATGTACTACCCACCGCACATTAACTAGCTAATATTTAGATCGACTTTTGTAAATAATAGTATTCAAATATGCTAGCATAACAGTAATTATATAAAATTTATGAGAAATTAATACTCACAATTTTAGTAAAATAGAAGTTATTAAATCTTGTTATAATTATGTTATAACATATCATATAAATAGTATTTATTAGTTATTTTAAATTATATATAATATATTTAGACACTTTTATAGATAATAAGTCAATACTTATGTAGGTTCAAAAATAATTAATTAATATAGCATTTTTGACTTTAAAATTACAATAAATTATTAGCTAAACATTATTTATAATATAAATTATAGCTCGCTAAACTTGTAATATAATAAATATGGTACGTATATTTATAATATATAATTATATATATTTATAAGTAACAAAATAATATTATATATGTAAATCAGGCATTAAATGAATTATTTATTAAGTTGATATTGAATATTATTAATTGACAAATTATTTTGAAAATACTATTTTTAATAAATATACCATTTTGATGATTTAAAAACAATAATTTTTATAAAACATTCGTTGACTTTACACTATATAATAGTTAGTTATATTATTAATATAGATTTCATATAGAAAGTTTGAGCTATACAAAAATATTAGATAATAAATACGATTTAATAGTGATATGTATTGAACCAAATAAAGTAAGCGGCATAAATTTATTTAGCTATAGTAGGGCAGGTGGATGTAGATGCAATATGAATTTTTGAACGCAAAATTACAGGATATGTATATATATTTATATACATATACTAACTTTACTTACAAGGTTGAGATTTATCGGTACTCCAGGGAACGCGTTTTCAGATCATTTCTCCCGCTCACCATATTTGTATTTAGTTCTTTATTGCACACCAGGACGCGAGCATCACTTGTGCGATGATATCCAGATAAGAACATCTCTCACCAGTTTCTCCTTATTGTTTCAACAGTTTCCTAAAAATCCCATATAAAGACAAATATATTAATGTATTGGGATAGATAAGTTAAATTGGTATATTATAAATAGAATTAGTTATTGATCAATATGATTCATACATTAATTTGTATAACAAATTATTACATTTATAATAAAAATAAATCCCGATTATTATGTAATCATAGTATATATATATATATATATATATATATATATATATATATATATATATATACGGTATATGATATACATATCAATCATCCCTAACAAAGCGCCCTTTTTTTGATTACGATATATGAGATCAAATTCAAAATACTCTTTTTATAATTTGACTAGTGTACATGATAAAATTATATTGAAAATGCACATGTAGTATATATTATTAGATATATATAAATTAGCTTTTATTATAAATTTGATTTAGGCGTAATCATAATCGTAATCAAAACAAAATGGGAGCCATATTAAATTTTCTCAAAAATAAATGATTACAAATAATTATCTAAACATTAATTATTTACTCACTAATTTAGTGTATATATATATGTGTGTGGGTAAATTTAGCATTACATACATGATTTATTAAGTTTATATACAATATTATTTATTGAAAATAGTTTATTTTTTAAAAATATATTGATAGCACATGTTTTAAATTTTTATATAAAAGATTTACTTATTAGATTAATATATATAATATATTTATACACTTTTATAGATAATACCAATACTTAAGTAAGTTCAACAATAATTAATTAATATAGCATTTTTGACTTTAAAATTACAATAAATTATTATCTAAAAATTATTTATACTATAACTTATAGCTCGCTAAACATGTAATATTATATTACATATAGTAAATATAGTACGTATATTTATGATATACAATTATTATAATTATTATTTAATAACATAATATATAATAACATTATAATAACTTATTATATATATATTTATAAGTAAAAATAATAATATTATATATGTAAATAAGATATTAAATAAATGATTTATTAAGTTGATATTGAATATTATTAATTGACAAATTATTTTTCAAATAAATTTAATGTGACATTAATAAATCTATCATTTTTAAAATCATTTTCAAACAATAATTGAGATAAAACATTTTTTCAATATTTATGTAAATTTGTGTAGTATTTTATGAAGTTATTATAAAGTATATACAATATATTTATGGGCACTTTTATAGATAACACTTTGGTTGATAACGTTCAATGGTACGTCCTAAAATTATTTTTCTAAAATATATATTTAAAAAAATCACATTTGTAAAATTATACTAAATTGTGATAAAATTCTTTACAATCTACAATTTATTTATATGATTATCATATACATAAATTGTAAATCATAATGATATCTATTAAAGTATTATTAATTGTAATTATTATATATTTTAGATTTAAAATCTAATTTGCCACCATTTAAATGTCAATATTTATTTAAAATTGTGTAGTATTTTATGAAGTTATTATAAAGTATATACAATATAATTATGGGCACTTTTATAGATAAAACGTTCATAATTAGTTACATTGTAAAATTATTTTCCTACAATAATCATTGTTAGCGTACTCATAATGTTAATAACACACATGTTTTCATACCTGTTTCGGGAGAATTCAGAGCATAGAAGGGCAGATAATCCAAGCTTGACGCTGATTGGACATATAAATGGATATTTACATTTTAAGGGTACAGTTCAATCAAGGACATGTTTTAATGTCCTTGGTTCAATTATAAAAATTGTTTAATAAATAAGTGTTTTATGATCAAAATAAAACACTTATTTATGATATAAACCGTGTAATATATTGTATCCACCAAGGAAAAATAAAATCTGTAAAATAATCCATTTTTGAATATCGCATCCCTTTTAAAAATAGTTTAATCCATACAATATTTATAAAATTAATATTTCTAATACCATTACACATTTAAGTGAATATACTTATAAATTAGTTATATTACAATTTTATTTTCGATAAAATAATATATTAAATATATAAAAATTTATATTAAGTTAAAAGTTATAATTGATTATGATAATATAATACAATAATAGAAATCAAAATGTTTACATTAATGTCAGCATAATAGCAACATAATAGCAGCATAATAAACTTTTAAAATTAATAGCAGCATAATAATAGCATAATAGACTTTAAATAGCAACATTACAGCAGCATAATAGCAACATAATAGACATTTAATAGCAACATAAAGTAGCACAATTGTGCTATAGCATATATAGCATATAGTCAGAGCTGGGCAGTATCGCCGATACAGTATCTATTAAGGCAAAAAATCAGTATCGTAGATATATTTGTATTTGTATTTGTATCTATTATAAAAATTACAAAAGTATTTGTAATCGTATCTTTTAGTCATAAATAGTATCTACGATATGTATCTATTAAGACAATTATTTAAACAGATACATTTTATTAAATAATATATCATTTGGTCATTATATTTATTTTATATCAATATTGTATAATATCATTTTATAAATTAATTGTAATATATATATACATTATATATAGTTTTTAATTAAATATCTTTTGTAAATATTGAAATTAATTCATTGTAAAAATTATGATATATCAATTATATTGATTTATTCTCAAAAACCATTATATACATTTATTGAAAACAAAGAAATTATTTTGATAATATATTTTATATAATAATTTATTTATAATTCAAAATTATATATTATATAGAAAGATAAAATCATTTTAATAAATATGATAATTCTAAATAATAATAATTAATAATATATTAATAATTTATTTGTTATATATTTGATAATTTACTATATTCATGTTTATGTTTCGAAAGTAAAGTTCGCTGATTATTTTTAGTTGAAAAATAGTATATTGTAATAATGTATATTTCTCTATAGTCTGTAATGGCTCATAGTATAATTTCAGATGAAATAAACACTAGTACACTAAAATATTCATGGTGGGCATCATTAAATGTCAATAAATATCAACAAATGTATTCTATATCATCTACTGAAGAACACGTTATAAGGTGTAAATATGTAATATGTCATTTTAAAGGAGGTATCCCACTATCCCTAGTAGCTATAGCAGTATTTCCGGAAATAATGTCCTGACATATTTTTAGGAAGTTATTTTCTAGCAAGTTAACTACAATTTTAGTGAGTTACCCTCTTACTTTCCGGAAAAATAGTAACTTTAAAGGGGGTATCCCAATACAAATTGCTATAAAATCACTTTCTATAAAACATTTCCGGACATTATTTCCGTATAAATGGGGTATCCCACTACAAGATTTTCCGGCAACTTACCGGAAATATTGTAACTTTAAAACCATTTTTTATCAAGTTGTTATGGGATACCCTATAAAGTTATTATATTTTAGGCAAGTTGCCGGAAAGTAAGGGGGTTTCCCAGTACAATTACAGTTAACTTTATAGAAAATAGTTTTAAAGTTAAAATACTTGTAGTGGGATACCCCCTTAATGTTCCTTGATATGTACTTTCAAATCAACATCGATGAATATATATATATAAATATAATGTATACCTATATACATTGTATATAATTATAATGTATTTGTATCTACTAAGATGTATCTACTAAGAAAATTATGTATTTGTAATTGTATCTATAGAGTATACTATGATTTTTTTTAAAGTAATTGTAGTAGTATCTATTATAATAAAAAAGTGTGTAATTGTAATTGTATCTATTATACATTTTTTGAGTATCGTGTCCAGCTCTGCATATAGTATACTATTATGTTACTTTACTTACTTTTTACTTTTTTTGGTTTATGGACTGCAAGTACGTGAGCAATCGGCCGTCCGTGGGAGGACAATTATTGAGTGGGAGGGAAGGCAAGGGAGAAGTAATGAGTCTCGAAGTGGCGTTTAAAGGAGGGAGTTGATGAGTTTATTCGTAGGTGTTTGGGTAGGGAGTTCCAGTGGTAAGGGGCAGAGAGGGCAAAGGAGCGTATATTTGAAGAATGGAGTTTGTATAAATGGAGAGTGGTAAGGATAAAGGTGTTGGAGGAACGGGTCTGGAGTGTAGTAATTGGTGTTTGTAGATGTAGGAGGGAGGCAAGGTAGTCAGGGGAATTGTGGTGAATAGCTTTGTGGATGGTTAGGGAGAGTTTGTACTTTATACGATAGGGGACTGGCAGCCAGTGTAGTTGTTTTAGGAGTGGAGTAATGGAGTCAGGGGAATGTCGGGGAAGTAAATGGACGCAGCGAACTACAGCGTTTTGGAGTCTCTGTAGTTTGATGAGTTTGTAGTCCGGGAGGTTAAATAGTAGGGAGTTGCAATAGTCGGATAGGGGTGGATGAGGAAATAGTAATAGCGATGGGGAGGGGAATGGATCGTCGGATTAAGTGGAGGCAGTGTAGGTGGTAGTGGATGGATGTATGCATGTGTATAATATGATATTCAAGGGAAAGGGTGGTATCAATATGGAAGCCAAGGTTTCGGACGTGTTGAGAGTAGGGGAGTGTGGTATTGTCGAGTGAGATGGGGGTGGTTCAGGGAGGGTGGAGGAACGTTGTGGTAAGTGGAGAAAAATAGCTTCCGTTTTAGTGGGGTTAAGTTTTAGGGAGTTTGAGATAAGACATTGGTGTATGGACTTGCAAGTCCATACACCAATGATACACGAGGAGAGTCGTTCACGGGCATAAGTAGGGGAGTCTGTGCAGTTTAGATATAGTTGAAGGTCGTCAGCGTAAGTATGGAAGGAGATGTCGGGGTGGTCAGTGAAGATGTCAAACATGTGGAGGAGGTAATTATTGAAGAGGACTGGGCCGAGGACAGAGCCCTGGGGGACACCATGAGTTATGGAGCGGTAGGGGGACGAGTGTGTCTTAATCCTGTCTGAGGAAAAGCGGTTGGTAATGTAGGAGGTGAACCAGTTGAGGGCAATGCCTTTGTTGCCGATGGCGGAGAGTCTGTGTATGATGACATTGTGATCAAGGATGTCGAAAGTGAGGACATATCAAGGAGGACGAGTATGGTGCCACGGTTGTTGTTCAGGCCAGAGAGTAGGTCGGAGGTTATGAGGGTTAGGGCGGATTCAGTAGATTTGTGGGGGAGGTAGGCGCTTTGGAATATGTTAAGGATATTGTTGGCTGTAAGGTAGGTGATGAGTTGGGAGGATACAACACGTTCGAGGACTTTGGAATGGATTGAAAGGTTGGAGATAGGTCGGTAGTTAGAGGAATTCAGGGAGTCAAGATTAGGCTTTTTAATGATGGGGAGATGGCATCTACTTTGAAATCAGGAGGGACGGAGCCGGATGAAATTAAAGTGCAGGTGATTTTGTGGAGGGGTGAAGCAACGGTGTGGGTATAAGTAGGGGAAGAGGATCAAGGTATGAGGTTGAGATGGTGGAATTAAGGAGAGAGATTTTGTTGCCATTAAATTTCTATTATGCTGCTATTCATTTGCCATGCTATTATGCTGCTGTTATGTTGCTATTTAAAGTCTATTATGCTATTATTATGCTGCTATTAATTTTAAAAGTTTATTATACTGCTATTATGTTGCTATTATTATAATAGCCTCATAATATACTTTAAATAGAAACATAACAGCAACATAATAGCATGACAAATTAATAGCAGCATAATAGACATTTAATGGCGACATAATAGTAGTATAATGTAAACATTTGAAGCTATTAAATATGCTGTTACGCTGTTATTATGAGACTATTACTGTTTGCTGGGATAGAATAATATTATTCTATCACAACCAAACTTACATACTAAATATTGCATTCTACTTTGCGCATTTATTGCACAACCAAAGTGCATACTAAATACTGCATTCTACTTTGCGTATTTATTGCAAAACCAAAGTGCATACTAAATAGTGCATTCTACTTTGCGCATTTATTGCACAAACAAACTTGCATACTAAATACTGCATTTTACATTGCGTATTTATTGCACAACCAAAATTGCATACTAAATACTGCATTCTATTTTGCGTATTTATTGCGCAACCAAAGTGCATACTAAATACTGCATTCTACTTTGCGTATTTATTGCACAACCAAAATTGCATACTAAATATTGCATTCTACTTTGCGCATTTATTGCACAAACAAACTTACATACTAAATACTGCATTCTACTTTGCGTATTTATTGCGCACTAGACTATTTTATTTTATTTTATTCATATTGCAATAAAATAGAAACAAAAAATGCGCAAATATTACGCAAAGTTAAATCTGTTGTTTACTGGGTTACTTGTTTTCTTTTATTCGATAATATTGATATAATAGGTTGTGTAGTTTAATTAAATTATTCAATAATCGAAGTATATCATTTATATAGGGATAATATTTTAATGTTATCTAAAATCTAACAATAATCCATTATCTGTTTAATTAACTCTATTACAAAAATATTTATTCATTTTTAATATTAACTCAATAATAAATTAGGCACTATATTATTATAATACCACTAATATAAAATTTAATAATATAAATACACATGCAGTAGGATGCAGTTTCAAGCCCTATCAAGAATATTAAAAGAGGTCTTTAGAAGTGATCTTATATAATTGTGGATTATAAATTGTTGATTATTAATTATTAATTATACATTATATATCTTGTAAAAAAAACTATTAATTCCTTATCATGAGAGCGGCTTCGAATGGACATTAGAGCCATATATGGTTATAATATAAAAACTTCATCTAAGTTATTGAATGGGATGAAAGGAATCCAACAAAATAACATAACATAAATAAATGGTGATAAGATAATATTTTACTGATTTACATATCCATTATTGTTGATTTTTTATAAGGTCGTAGATGATGTTATAATTAATATTCTCCATCATTCTCTTTCACCAGTCACCCATGGCTTCATTTATTTGTCTTCCATTACATTAAAATTTATCTTCCCAGCATTTCTGCTTACTTTATTTCCTTATATTTTTTTATTTTGCCATTGTACCTGTATTTGAGCTTGAAACATATCCGTACAATATTAATATGCATTTTAACCAATATTAATAATCTATCATGAGGTCATATACTATTTGTGATTCTGTTTTTTATTACATTTATACATTTCTTTCCAAATTTATCAAACATTGCCAAATCAGATACTTTCTATTCAATCCTTACTAAAATTGCTGGTTTCGATCCATCAATTAATAATCCTAGATATTGAAACCCATTATGGACCGGCTTTACTTTCATTTTAATTAGTAGCATTATTTTATTAAAATATGTAAATATAATTATTTATCCTTAAAATTAATTATAAGTTCCTCAATTATGCATTTTCAACATAAGCATGTAAAAAAACTTATATGAAATATATATATATATATAATTATATATATATATATATATATATATTTTATACATTTTATTTTATAGTTTTATAGCTTTTATAGCTTTTAGTTATAGTTTTTTTTTTTAATATATTTTTATAATTTGTTATACAATTTTAATATTAGTGTTTTATTGGTTTATATTTTTGTAGGTACATATTATTCAATTATTTATTTTAAATACATGATGCGAATTATTGTGGGGTTTTTTGCAATTTTATTTAATTTTAATTTTAATTTTTGTATTAAGTTTTTAATTGTACATATTTGTTATTACTGTAAGTACATATTAAATATTAAATATAAGATATTCACGAGTACTTTGTATTGATTATTTATGTGGCCGGTAATGGTTCGTGTCGGGGATGAGGATGCAATTGTTGTGTGGGGGCAATTGTTGCCAGTGCTCTTACTCTTGGCGAAAGTGAGTTCCTTAAGGCATTGAATATAGAAACCCCAAATCCTCCAAGTTGATACACCTTTATCGACTTTCATTGGCAATCGATATAAAGTATTCTAGGTAGATTTTTTTATGACTATTTTTTTACTGATATCCTGGATAGAAATTTATATTATAATCTAATATTTTATTTAATATTATTTTAATTTTATACATAATTTTTCCCCCCACAATCACATTGGGTGAACGACTTGATAAGCTCTGCTTTTTCGTTCATCCAGGCTAATGCCCAAACTCTGATTATTATTATTATTATTATATATATATATATATATATATATATATATATATATATACATTTACATATACAATATAATATAATTTATATATATATATATATATATATATATATAACTTATATTCTATTTATATTACATTTAGGTATATATATATTACTTTATTTATATTATATTTACTACATAAAACGTATACGTTACTATAGTACGTTTTGTAACCTATCTATTGAAACCACGGAACCAGAGAGAATTCTTTCTAGCTCTATTATTCAAACTAATAAATATGGTTACAGCCGTACTATAGTAACGTATACGTTTTGTAACCCCTCTATTCAAACTAATAATTATGGTTACAGCCGTACTACGGTTTGTAACCATATGGTTACATCTGTAATACGAACTGTAACCATATGGTTACAGCCGTAATACGAACTGTAACCATTAATGGTTGCATGAAATACACTTTTGGTTGCTTGGGATCCTACCAATAAAGAAATATATACAAATATACCGGATATATGCACGTCGATACGACAGCAAAGACTTCGTTTTTCTGGTCACTGTTGGAGAAATAAGTGCGAAATGGCATCAGATACTATTCTATGGCAACCTACCCATGGTGAGAGAAAAAGAGGACGGCCGAGAAGAACATACGCTGACCAACACATGGAGGATACACTGTGTAATGTAAATGAATTGAAAACTGCGATGGACGATAAAGATGAATGGAAGAAGTGAGTCAAAAACTGCCGAGCAAGCTCGACCTGGTAAGGTAGGTAATAATTTGTCTGATTGATTCATCAATAATATATAGTTTATCTAGTCGTATATAGTGTGTCCGTATTAAAATACAGGGTGTCTCTATTCGAACATGGGTACATAATACGGACACCCTCGTTATCTATTGAAAGATTAAATACAATTTTAAAATTACAATAATATCTATAATCATAAAATATTAATATAATGTAATTTTTGAATTAAAATATTAAGATCATGTATTGCTAGTGTCCGTATTAGGTTACTTTCTCCTATATTTAATTATATTTTAATGATTTAAATATTTAAAACAAATATATCGAGGATATGTATTTCTGTCAAATGAAAATACATTTATATTTTTAATTGTATTTCTATATAAATATGTTAAAAATAAAATATGATAAAACTTATATTGAATACACTCGTACGACGTACGTATTCCCTGCGCTCATACCTCAATATTATCGTTGTGTGATATTTGCTGAGCATCTGTTCATAACAAATTCTATTAAAGTCTAAAACTTCCTGCCAGATATTAGTTTTAACTGGACACCGGTTACTATTTGATATTTCTATTAGATATCTATCAAACTATTAGATCAGACTACCCAACCTACATTAGTATTATACATTGGCGATACCATAAGTTATTGACATCAATGATATTTTTATTATAAATTATACTATTATTATAACTAAGAACTATACCTAATAATAGATAGATAGATAGATATAGTTTATTGTTTAAAACAAACAAAATGACATAAAACAATAATAATAATAAAAAAAAAATAACGAATATAAACGAATATATATAATGATTTATAAATGCCATTTTACATATGGTTAAGATATAAAATTAACAAATGATATAATAAAAAAATAATAATAAAAAGGGGAATTATTCAGATGCAAGCACTTAATCACCGTATCAACTTTAGGGAAAGGGGTCCTCAATCCCTGTGCCTTGGGGGGTACAAACTTGACCCAAGAGTTTGTCCACTGACACCCGTAATACCCGATAAATAATGATAAAGAGAATGCAACAGAATAAATTAACCCCATAAAACTAAAAATAAATAATATAATAATTGAATAATAAAAATTAATAAAATAAAATAAAATTTAAATATTAATACAATGAATTATCAAGCCTTGTAATACATTGATTGACCGAAGTTGCTGAACACGTATAATTAGATAGCAAATTCCAAGGAGTTGAAATACGATTACTAAAATAATGCAGAGTAACATTAGTCTTGCATTTGTCTTTTCGAACTTTAATGGAAGGACCTCGACTTCTTGATGAATACGTTTCAAGTAGCCCCGAGCAATCAACATCAACTAGACCATTTATAATTTTATATGCAAGAATCAGATCAGCCCGTAACCTGCGTTGAGATAATGAAGTTAAGTTTAAAAATAATAACCTATTTTCATAATGTGTATATGGTATACCACATCTATAGATAAGCCTTTTAGTGAATGTCCTTAGGACTTTTTCAATTTTATTTTTTAGGCCTACATATATATTAGAAGGGTCCTAAATACAAGAATTATATTCTAATAAAGATACATCCAAGAATATTAATATATATATATATAACGGAAGAGTTTTAAATAAATACAATCAATGAGCCAATATGTGTTGTCGGTATATCCATTATATATAACAATAACTACAAGCTAACTGAAACATTACTAAACATATGATACTATAGTAGCATATGTCGTATAGGTATATTACCTATCTAAAATGGAGATGTTATTATATATTCTGTATTTATATAAACTTTCCGAAATAATTGAATTATTATAGATTTATTTAGAATATTTAATAATAATTATCATCATCATCATCGTCGACACCATCGTTATAAGAAATACTCCCAAGTATAGTTGTATAGTAATCTTAACAATAACAAGTATACTATATAGTAGACTATGGCCTAGATACTAATCCTATATATATGATACTATAGTATGTCATACACCTACTAGATATAGTATTTCATAGTTCGCCTTACATATACCAACACTACAATGTAATCATGATTACTAATAAAACTAACTATCTATATGTATACATTTGTTATAGAGATAACTTATAGGTGTTTTATTATTTTAATGAAACCCAATTGTGTATGAACTATATATGAATGTTATCTACAAATATGCTCGATATCAATTTAAGTTTAATTTGTTAGATATGAAATACCCAGGAATTATTTTATATGCATTTTGTATTTAAAAGTATATCTATAATAATATATGTTTACCAAAAAATTATATTGTCATCAAAATACAAATGATTAAAGACGAATATGTAATATATTTATATTCAAGTAAATTACATTCGCACATATTATATTAATAAACAATACTTTTATTGGTATATAAAACCACATTTTATTTAACCTTCTATAATTTCAATATAATATATACATTAGTATAGGTATACTAATAGTATCATATACTAGTATTATATAATAGTGATAATAATGTTTTCTATACATTTAACATATCTATGGGTTTCATGGATGCAGTATTGTTGATATCTATGTATTTTCATTGTATGTATTTTCATTGATATTATTCACTTGGGGAAATAACTCGGATTCCTTTTCACGCATGACCTTGAATGCGTTACGGATGGTGACCTCCGCTGCCCCGGTTGCTAATCGAATTTCTGTTATCACGTGATTATATTATTAAGGGAATGCAGTACAAATAATGCATTAATTAATAATTCCATGAAATTAATGAAATAACGCTATTATTATGATAGTTAAAAAACTCTATTCGTATTATATAATTCGTTTTATTAACTTTTAATAACTCATCAATATGGTTTATATATTATTAATAAAATATTAAATTTATATTATTATATATATAGTATTGATTCAAATTAAACTGGATTATTTATGGTTTCGAAATAAATGAAATCGGGTCTATTTCGATATATTCAATACTTTAACTAATTAATAAGGTCGAATAATTTAAATTAATTTAAAAAATCTTGTTCGTGACTTATATATCGCTGGGCGACAATAATAAAAAATCGGTCTTATATAGCGAAACATATATATATATATATATATATATAATATATAAACCCATTGTTGATTTCTCATATGGTGTATTGCGTACAGCCATGTATATTGATGTGGCCGCTACTGTGATCGCACTTCGACTAAAGAAAATAATATAATTAAATGTTGTTATTTATATTTATGTATATATACATACAAATTACATAAAAATATACATGAAAATTATAATTTTCAATAATAATAGTAATAGAAATATATATATATATATTATTCATTTTTGTTATATTAGTTTGCGTTCATTATATTTTATTCAGTTTTATTTTAATATTTTCATAATCATTTAATAATTCATATTTTTATTATTAGTTTGCGTTTATTATATTTTATTTAGTTTGGATCAATACGATGATGAAGTGGTCGAAAAATTCATTATTAATATTCCATATATTTTTTCATTTTTACACCCTTCTGAGTTATATATATATATATATATATATATATATATATATTAAACTCTTGACATATACATATTATTTAGATTATTATAATAATATTGTTGTTATCAATATATATTCTAAAATAAAAACTATGAAAAAAATATATTCTTTAAATTATTTGTTTGACCAATATTGCAAATGTTTATCAATTCCTGTGAGAAAATAATAAGTCATTTTGATTTGATACCTCCTTAGTATTTATAATATATATAGCAGTATAATATATATATATATAATTTAATTTATTTTACCGCTATTATCATTTTTTATATGCTATTTTTATTTATTAATCAAAAAATACATAAAATGCTGGATATATCCAGTGAATAAACTGTTTAATAGACTTATGTTCAATATATAATTTAAATTAAATCTGTACAAATGGGAATCGAAAGAATACATTTTTAATACTGTAGAACAATGGCAACCGTTCTACCATCTTTGTAATACATGTAAATCTATAAATTATATAATAATCATACGGTGTTCTCGCTTAGAAACGCGAGTCTATAGGTTTATATGCACGTCTAGATGTATGCATGGATACACGCTAGTATGTATTACCTATACATAGATATTAACCCTGGTAGTAAGTCCATTTCTATTGCTTTCATAGCGATACTTGTAGCGGTGTTCTGAATGTCTCTATTCAAATTCAAATTTGCACAATATCTAGACTGTGAGCGTATATAGGATATATTAGGATAATTATATATTAGTATATATAACATAAAATGTATACAACTATAGATGATACTATTAAAAAGTGCGTAATATACATATATAGCTAAGAAGATATATATATATATATATATATATATATATATAACTATAGTTAAGAAATAGATATTATACAGGCGAGTGATACCGAGACTGTAGTATTATAGGGGCAAATAAGTGTCCTAATTAATACGATAAGGTCAAAGTTCATATGCATGACACTATAGAGAGTTAAAGGTATCTCGGTTATTAAGCGAGACGTGGGTGATTTCTATAGGTAACCATGTATTCTTCGGGTGATGCTATGTTCACGCTGGTTTCAAGCGAATCTACTATTACTCGAAACATACGGCCAATCTTGGTTTTTGACACTTTTGACACGGCGCATATCTCTACATATATTATTTATATTATAATTTATGTGATTTAATTTATTAAGAATATATTAGTGTGTTCATCTAAATTTTATTCTAAAATAATAATTAAATTTATATAATATATATATATATATAATTATAATTAATTTACAATATATTATTCTAGTATTTGTAATACTAATTAATATATTAGATAAATATGTAATTATTCAAATTGTTTTTTTGTTTTATCTATAAATAAATAGATCTGTAAACATATAATTTACAAACAGAGATAACATCATAGTAAAAAGTATACATATACGTATAATGTATATAAACCCTTAAACGTTCGTGAAACGCCTTCCTGCCGGCAAGCTAAAAAGCAGCATGCAGATATCATAGCATCTCTAGACTTGCCCTTTATACCTATTTTGTTGTAAATGTTCTTGAAATTTTCCATTCCTCGATCCTATTATGAATAGGATGTTATATAATATATTATCTTAATAGATAATATTATTATAATATTTAATAAATGTACAATAATTCTTAATTTGAGTATAAAAATAAGATATATATATATATATATACATATTGTAATAATAATATATATATAATACTTAATTATTTAGTTATTTATTAATATCTTATCAAATACATAATTTGAAAGAATGACTTATATGTATACAAAATATATGTGATGAATTAGTACCATTATATAATATGTAGTCTATTATAATAGTATATGTATGTGTATTTTATATCGTATAAAATGAAATATAATATAAACGTATTAATAATATACTAAAATGTAAACCACTACTATCTTCGGAATGTTCATCTTTTGCGCCATTTCCGAAAGATCTGCAAACGCAGTTACCAAATTGCTATTAGTAGAGGACCTTACACCTCGGTTCCTGTAGATTGGAACACCGTTCTCAAAGCCGGCTGCTCCAGTACCTCTACTAATCCTGGTGCTCAAGTCTTCACCCTCGAATATCGGATTCTGTTAATCGGGTGAACATATCATCAATACACTATTGATGTATGTATATATATATATATATATATATATATATATATATATATATATATATATATATATACAGTTCGATACCAGATACATAATGTATACTAATAGATAATTATCATATCGTCATATATGAGTCATATTTGACATATAGTATACTATAGTATACATTCTGGATGATAATAGTGTGAAGTGTACTTCCCTATAGGGCTGGATATCTGATTAGATAGAGTGACATGATATCGCACACAGTAGTTATACGTATATGTTAGTGAATTGTATGTATACGTATGTATCAGCATACGTACAGTGTCTGTCACAACTAATCGGTATGTCCATCATCGCCTAGGATAACGAATATGCTCAATTGTATACAATAGGGGACGGTAACCTAATACGGACACTTTAACAATAAATGGTATAAACATTTTATGACTCATTATTGTTATTAATTATAATATATTAATATTATATGATTATAGATGTTATTGTGATTTTAAAATTTTAATGTAATCTTTTAATTTCATAGATAACTGGGGTTTCCGTATTCGGTACCCATGTCCTAATACGGACACCCTATACAGCACTAGATAAATTATATATTATAATATATCAATAATTATTGATGAATCAATCAGACAAATTATAATTACATTATTTTTTATTAATTTTATGAACAATTTATTATAATTTAATTAGTTAATAATTTATTTATTTTTAATATTTTTTAATTAATAATACTATTTAATTATCTAAATAATAACATTTTTAGATTTAGCTCTATTGGTGGTATTAATATTATAACGCACGCGATATTTATGAATATCAGAATAGTTCATACGCTACTAGCTGGTTGATTATAGGGTGTCTGTATTAATACAACTAGAGTGTAAGTATTAGGGACTTATATGACCTCTAGATATATGCTTATAACTTACTAAATATTGTATAACAAATATAGAAATTTTATATATATAATTTTAAAATGCTTTATTTTTTAATAATATAGTGTTATATTTTATATCGATACATATGTATATTCTTGAGAATTCTTGAAAACCTTAAGGTTTTAAGTTGATATTGTTTATCATAAATTTAAAACGTAATACAAAAATCAGTTTATTGGATATATCTGCAATATTTTTAATAATAAAAAGTTAAAAATATTTTTGTAGACTAATTATATATTTATGATTATTTTATTAATTAAACATTTTTTGTAGGTTTTTTGTAGATTTATGGTTTCTGAGATACCGAGAGTGTCCGTATTCGGGCACTGTCCGTATTCGGTTACTTTCCGCTATAGTTATGGAGTACAATTGTAGTCCATTAATAATAGAAATTATTCATAAACACGAAGATATTTAGAACGTACATTTATTGAATACTTTTGTTTGTAATATATATATATATATATATATATATATATATATATTATCTTCTCGCTAGATAGCGCTAGGGCTTACCTCAGCGGGTCCGACACGTGACATGCCCTTGTTAGCATCACGGAATGTCCTCCACTCGGCACTTACATCTATTACCCTATCCGCTACCACTAGTCCGCAATCCGGACAAATCATGTCACCGGCGTGACTGTCGTCTATTAGGACGGCGTCCGGGTGATAAGGACACGCTATTTTCGCTCCCGCACCGCTGTGTGAATAACCGCATGTTACGTAACGATTATCGCGCACACCGCACACCGCACACACGTGTGTGCTTCCGGTGGAGGGTGAATAAATGTCGACACAGGAATGTGGTGATGTAGTGTATTCTATAATATGTGATATTTATTATAAATCTAATAATTGTATATAACATCTTGAGGAGATATCAAATAAGAATCAAGTATCATAAATAATGATTTAATATATCGAATATATTAATTGTTTACATTAATTATTATAAAATTAGTATCAAGTAATACACGTTCAGCCATCTTAAATACCAATATACCGGTATATAGTTATAGTTGTTGTGGGTGGGTACGTGTGATCAAGTAGAGAACTGATAAGAAATCATTAAGAACAATAGGGACAAATACTTACAGGGAATATTAATGATATTTTGGAAATAGGTTTAGAGTGTAGTATATTAACGAGTGTAGTATATCTATGATATAAGGGAGAGTATACTTATATATATATATATAGTTTTAATTAAATGTTGAAGGATATGCATATTATAATATGCGTTTAAAAGCATAAGTTTTATATATGTATGTTAATATAAATATAATTATACATTAGAATATTATAATACTAACGAATCGCGTATTAGAGAATTCATATTTATAAAATTATATAAACAGGCGATTAATAATAAAAAAACTAAGTTTCTGAAAAATAAATTATGTAACTATTTGGTAACTATTTAGATTATAATTATTGTTTATTATTTTTATTTATAAATTTAAAAAAATTTTAAATTTATTTTTTATATATATTATTTAATATAATATGTATTTTATATAATACATATATATATATATAACATAAATATTTATTATAATGTTCAATATAATATTTACAATGTATATTGATGTATTTTAATAGACTATAAGCTTATACGCAATATATTTTATGGGAAAATAATAGATCAAAATAAAATGTTGTGGAAATATAATTATAAAGCATAATTATAATTAGTATTAGTGCTTTAAAAATAGGAAACAATATATATATATATATATATATATATATATATATATATATATATATATATATAATAGAACGTATTATAGTGTATAGCATAATATATATATATATATATATATAATTTAATTTATTACGTAATAATATATTCGCATAACACCCGACGCATATGCACATATATATATTGTATTATAAAATTAGTATCTAGGAATACACGTTTACCTAATATAAATACATATACGATATATAGTTATAGTTGTAGTTATATTGGTATGTAGTCATATTAATATTGGAACACATTATTTAGTGTGATTAAGAATAGATCTTATAATAAATGTCATGAGTTATGCATCATAAGTTATAATTAATAATATATTAATTAATATAATTTGTTTGAATGGTATTACACATTATTAAATTATTATACCCATTAAATAAAAATGGTATATAGTATACACACACATATATATATATATATATATATATATATATATATATATATATATATATATATATATCATATATGAGTTAGTTAGATAGATGTCCCGCTCCTTCAGCGGTTAATGGGATATAGTCTACTTAGTAAATTGTACTATAGTACATATATATAGTACATATATATATAGTACATAGATATATATATATATATATATATATTACAATGTTATATTATAAAACTAACTAAGTAGGTAGAGAATTCATATTTATAGAATAATAAAAACAGGTGATTAATAGAAAACTAAACTCTTGAATAATAAATTATGTAATTATATAGTTTATAATAATTATATCACATTGTTTATTTATAAATTTAATTTTGAAAAATGTTTAATTTAATTTTCATAATTATATAATATTTATTATAATGTTAAATAGAATAGTACATTATCACAATTAAATTGTTATGTTTTAATAGTCTAAACAACATTAACGACACAAATGTATGTTACAAACATTGTGTATGTGTTTCCTATGTATATTGTGTTATATATTATGTATACCACACTATCCGGTTAATGTACACAATCGGGAGTATTATTAACAATGGCAACCCAGTAAATAACAATATACAAATATGAACATATTATGTTCATAATATGAATATATTTATATGATTCATCATATGTATTTGACAAAATATTTATATGAACATATTATGTGCATAATATGTTCATATTAATATGTTATCACACAAATATAATGTAAATATACATATTTATTTGACAACATATTATTATGATATTTTATTGCAATTATCCTATTTCATTAAATATAGTTAATATAGATATAATAGACTCCGATTCGCATAACTAGCAACTAGGTTTACTCATTGAGCTGTGTAATAACTGTAATATGTCATTGGTTGTTCCTGAAACATTAAAGCCTGTATACCAGTGTATCTTCCTGACATATTACTTTCTCCATCATATGACCTCGTAAATTACAAATATAAGTCAGTATACTGGAAGGTGGGAGCCAGGGAAATCATCAACGAGACGAACCTCGAAGCTACCCAGCTAACAGTAATAGCAGCATAAGAGCAGCATAATAGAATAACATAATAGCCGCAAATGTTTACATTGTGCTGTTATGCTGCTCTTATAAAGTTTGATTTAGTTGCTATTATGCTGCTTTTATGCTGCTATTATAACGTATATTATGCTGCTATTATGCTGCTATTATGCTGCTTTTATGCTGCTTATATGCTGATATTATGCTGCTGTTATGCTGCTTTTATGCTGCTATCATGCTGCTATTATGCTGCTATTATGCTGATTTTATGCTGCTATTATGCTGCTATTATGCTGCTTTTATGCTGCTTATATGCTGATATTATGCTGCTGTTAGGCTGCTTTTATGCTGCTATCATGCTGCTATTATGCTGCTATTATGCTGCTTTTATGCTGCTATTATGCTGCTTTTATGCTGCTATTATGCTGCTTTTATGCTGCTTTTATGCTGCTTTTATGCTGCTTATATATAAGCATATATGCTGATATTATGCTGCTGGTATGCTGCTTATATATAAGCATATATGCTGATATTATGCTGCTGGTATGCTGCTATTAGAAAGATTATTATGCTGCTATTAGAAATTATATTATGATGCTATTATGTTACCATTATAAAGTCTATTATACTTCTACTATGGTGTTATTATAAAGTCTATTATACTGCTATTATAAATGCTATTATGTTGATATTATGCTACCATTAATTTGTTATTCTATTATGCTGCCCTTAAAACTATAGTATGCTTCCATTAAAAGTATATTATGCTGCTATTGCTATTGCTATTATGTTAACATTAACATTATATTACTAATTATTTATCTAATATTCTTACAATATAAAATATATATTAATAAATAAGTAGTATGTATTTAAATAAAACTTTATTACATTAAAATATATGTTCACATATATTCTCATAAATACACTTTATTAATCGCAGTTCTTATATTTCATCATTAGCAGTAATAGTTAAAAAATATGTAAAAAGGAAGAATTTTAATAAGAAGATCAATCTAATTATATTATAAATTTGTGTTAGTGTATAAAGAATAATAATAAATTATGAAATAATGTTAGGTAATATATATTATATTTATTAAATTAATAAATAAATAGTGTTAATGGGTATTTTATAATTCATAAATATTAACTGTTCGCATAAATAACGTGTATTTCATTTATGAGTTGTATTATTTAAATGTTATATATATTATATAATATTAATATATATGCCTACACAGTGTGTAATACACAAATATACATATATGTATAGAAATAACCTTAGAATTTGAATTGATGACATTTTGCTCTCTTCGAACCTAAAAAGTATTATAATATTCTATAGCACATTATATTAAATATGTATATATATATTTATATATATATATATATATATATATATTTAAAATCTGTGTTCATATTTATTAAATATTTTGCGAAATCTTTGGAAAAACTTTGATATAAGTTAGACAAATTCTAATAAAGTATTGTACTTCAAGATTATATATATATACGTGTGTGTGTCTGTGTGGAGTTAACTAGAGAACCGGGGGAATGTTATATTAGTTTGACTAAAAAAATCGACATATATACATTTTGCCATTCAAATGATTTTTTTTTCATGTTAAATCTTTCGTGGAACTTTATTGATATATTATAAAAAATGTGAAATATTTAAAATTTGTTGAAACTATTTTAAAAATTTTTTGTATTTTATATATTTTTCAACTAATTGTTGAAATGTTACTATATTAAGATATTATAATTATATAAATATTATATTTAAAAAAATATATTTTGTAATATTTTGAATTATTTGTTGTATTTTTTAAAATATTTGTTGGAATATTATACAAATATTTTTCCACTATTATTTGAAATATTTTGCTTAATATTTTTCTAAATTTGTTTGTATTTTAGCTATAATTTATTTTATATATATACTAGTAATGTAGTATAATGATTAGCTATAATTAATAAATAATAGATCTAATAGGCAAACAATCAAAAATCGAGACATAATAATATTAATAATTATAGAATAAATATGTGGGAGGATCATATGATCTAAATATGAGGCATGAGGGTAAATTACACTGCTATATATTTATATGCAGATCAGTGAAGAATTATACTAGATATTACAACAAAATTAAATTAAATTCAAATGAAATAAATTAATTTCAAATGAATTAATAAAAATCAATTCAAATTAATTGAATCCACATAACATATATAATAAATATATTTATATAAAATAGTATATTATAACTATTACATACTTTTTCCATATAAGTTAATTTTATAAGGATTATAAGGATTTTGTAAATTGTAATATTGATATTATTATAATATTATTAATATTATTATACATGCATGTATCATCGATATAAAGAAATTTTATTTAAAACTTTCTTTATATCGATGGCATGTATGCATGTATGCATGTATGCATGTATGCATACATGCATATATAAATTGTAATATATTATATATATATATATATATATATATATATATATATATTATTCATTAATGTAATGCTACACATTTTCCTTACAAGTTATTGTATTCCATAGAAAAATAATAATAATTAATAATATAAAGCACTCTAATTAATATTATTTTTAATATGTTAACCTATTTAAAGTAAAATTAAAAAAAATTAAAAGTATTATTTTAAAATTTAAAAATGTGTATTATAAATTATTATTATAAATTAATATTAACTTATTATAACTTATATATATTTATATATATATTAATATATATATTAAAAATATATATAAAATATATATTTAAATATTAAGTTACATTATTTATCTTATATCATGCTACAATATATACTATTAAATATAATTAATTATAACCTTGTAGAAATGTACTCTCCTTACTCTCCTCGTAATCTTAATTATTTAATAGAAGAATATATATTATATAAGTAAAACGAGTAAATTGGGACGATAAATATATATCGTCACATAAATAATAAATAATATTATTGGCTCTCTAAGATTATTACCAAAGATTAGTATTATTATTAAACTTAGTTCAAGGTTTAAATTCAAAATTTAACTTATTATAATGTTTGTTTTTGTGTATATTATGCTGCTATTATGCTGCTATTATAAAGTTTGTTTTTGTGTATATTATGCTGCTATTATGCTGCTGTAGTATGTATATTATGCTGCTATTATGCTGCTATTATAAAGTTTGTTTTTGTGTATATTATGCTGCTATTATGCTGCTGTAGTATGTATATTATGCTGCTATTATGCTGCTATTATAAAGTTTGTTTTTGTGTATATTATGCTGCTATTATGCTGCTGTAGTATGTATATTATGCTGCTATTAATTTGTAATTCTATTATGCTGCTATTATGCTGCTATTATTATCAGATTTGCTATTATGCTGCTGTTATGCTGTTCTTACTGTTAGCTGGGTACGACGTGACGACCAAACTGAATACGGATTCTGTCTTCAGACGCAACAGAATCGACATACTACAGCAGACATCACCTCCGTCAATCCAGCTAACAGACATACCTGTCAGTTGCCCCCATGATTTAACATCACTAATTTCATTATCACGACCCCATCGCGTTATCAAACCCCTAGTGCGTTCCCTATATTATTATAATAGCAGCATAATAGCAGCATAATAGACATTTAAAATTAATAGCAGCATAATATCAGCATAATAGCAGCATAACAGCAGCATAACAGCAGCATAATATCATTACAAATTAATAGCAGCATAATAGCAGCATAATATACATTTAATAGCAGCATAATAGCACAATGTAAACATTTGAGGCTCTAGCATTTGCTGTTATGCTGCTATTATGCTGCTCTTACTGTTTGATGGATTAGCCTTATTAACCACAACCATAATTGTATGATCTTTAGATCCGCCATACTAATTATTATTTAATTACAATTATTACTTCCTCTTTCATTCCCTCTATATTTAATAACCCAGCAAACAGTAAGAGCAGCATAATAGCAGCATAACAGCATATGCTAGAGCCTCAAATGTTTACATTGTGCTATTATGCTGCTCTCAAATGTATATTATGCTGCTATTATGCTGCTATTAATTTGTCACGCTATTATGCTGCTATTATGCTGCTATTAATTTTAAAAGTATATTATGCTGCTATTATGCTGCTATTATTAGAAGAGCAGCATAATAGCAGCATAATATACATTTAAAAGCAGCATAATAGCACAATGTAAACATTTGAGGCTCTAGCATATGCTGTTATGCTGCTATTATTCTGCTCTTACTGTTTGCTGGGAAAGTTCATGTTATACATTTATAGTTTAATAGAAAGGTAAAATAAAAATCCATACTTATAATATATAGAATTTTAAGTATGTATTTATTAATAATGGTCTCATTTAAGATAGAATGACTTATTATATTCACTTCCATTTTTAATTTAAACCCATAGACTATGGGCCATAGTTTACATAAAAGACATTTCTTAACATATATATATCTTAAATATATTTATATTAGTCATACATGATATATATATATATAAGTACTAGATAAGCCTTGCTTTTTTTCTACCCAGTAGTTCGCTACATCTTCTGAGTTATATATATATATATATATATATATATATATATATATATATATATATATATATATATATATATATATTTCCTATATATTATATTTATTTTATAATTTATTTATTTACTAATTCTAAAAATACTCACTTGGGAATAATTATACATTTAAAACTAGTGTAAACCTATTATCAAGGATATGTGTTTGGATTTAGGTCAAGGAGTTTGAGGACAGGTTAATAATATTATTTACCAGATACATTTTTTATAATATGCATTATTTTATTAAATAATGTAGCTAATTTATCTTACTACGTAGATTTTATCTTACCTAGTATATATATATATGTAGCAGACTAACATCGTATATAGTTTCAATGTAGTTGTTTTTAAGTTTATATTATATATTTTTAATTAGTTATTTTATTAGTTGTGTATTATGTAATAATTATAAATGTTAATTTCGTCTAGTGATTTTTGTGTTTTTTAGTTAATGTTATTTAGTTTATTATATATTTGTAATTAGTTATATTTTTGTTTTCTTTTATGGAATAATTATAAAAGTAGAAATATTGATTTTATGTATATTGATTTTTGTGTTTTTTTATTTAGTGTTATTTAGTTTTATTTAAATAGAATTGGTTGGACCAATGAACCGTCGCGTAGAAATAATATAATTTGAATTATATTAGATTTAATAATATTGTTTCATTTTTGATTATACCTTGAACGTGGAGGTTTGTAAAACATTATATTGTACAGAATAGTATTCTATAGTAATTCCAAAGATTTTCCAAAGGAAAGATATTGCACTTGTGTATATTTGTGTAACCTAATAATTCGATATGGCCATCTAGCGGTATTAGTCAGATATTAAGAATTTTCTATATGTATAGTAATTTCTTAATTTCTTAATTAAAATATCACATGTTATAATATTTCATATACTATTTCGCCATCTAGTGTTGGTCAGATTCATTTTAAATGTACATATTTAAAGGTACTAGATATAGATAGGGAGTGCAATATCTTTCCTTTGGAAAATCTTTGGTAATTCTATATTGTAATGTGGTATATATGTTTAACGGCATTAGTGTATGGATTTTTGTTGATTTATTAATAAAATGTAATTTAAATACAACGGTGCTCTATCATTTTGAGTGGTGTAATATTGCCAACACTTATTTCGGCCACTCATTATTACATATATATATATATATATATATATATATATATATTATCTTCCTATATATTCTATCATATATGATATATATATATAAATATTTAAATCATATTTTCATTTACATCATAAAATATCAAATATTTATACTCTATTAAGTATTTAGACATAATCTAAACGTACACGTTTAATTATAATTATAATTAAGGCATTAATAAAATATAGTAATATTATAAGAATTCATTTTTTTGTTAATTATTTATATTTTTTAATATTATGTTATCACATAATCTTAAATATAATTGAACAGATTTGAATATAAAATGTTTATTTTTGAGTTCAACAGTATACATAATAATAAGTTATAAATACATTAGTCATATAGTTATTCATATAAATGCAAGTTCTCAATTCAAGTAAATAGAAAACATAATAATCCTATCGAGAAGTAGTAGTAGTAGTATTCCGCTAGGTGTAAGTACCTATACAGGTTTGTATTCTTGTGCTAAGTTTCTACGCGTAATGTGAACTGTAATTATCGCTGGGGTACAATACACGTTGTTTATAAGGTACAAACCACGTGTTCGATAAGGTACATACCACATGTTCGATAAGGTACAAACCACGTGTTCGATAGAGTACAAACCACGTGATCGATAAGGTACAAACTACGTGTTCGATAAGGTACAAACCACGCGTTCGATAAGATACAAACCACGTGTTCGATAAGGTACAAACCACGTGTTCGATAAGGTACACACCACGTGATCGACAAGGTACAAATACACGTGATCGATAAGGTACAGCCCACGTGTTCGCTAAGGTACAAACCACGTGTTCGATAAGGTATAAACCACGTGTTCGATAAGGTACAAACCACGTGTTCGATAATATACAAACCACGTGTTCAAGATAAGGTACAAACCACGTGTTCGATAAGGTACAAACCACGTGTTCGATAGAGTACAAACCACGTGATCGATAAGGTACAAACTACGTGTTCGATAAGGTACAAACCACGCGTTCGATAAGGTACAAACCACGTGTTCGATAAGGTACAAACCACGTGTTCGATAAGGTACACACCACGTGATCGACAAGGTACAAATACACGTGATCGATAAGGTACAGCCCACGAGTTCGCTAAGGTACAAACCACGTGTCCGATAAGGTATAAACCGCGTGTTCGATAAGGTACAAACCACGTGTTCGATAATATACAAACCACGTGTTCAAGATAAGGTACAAACCACGTGTTCGATAAGGTACAAACCACGTGTTCGATAAGGTACAAACCACGTGTTCAAGATAAGGTACAAACTACGTGTTCGATAAGGTACAAACCACGTGTTCGATAAGGTACAAACCACGTGTTCGATAAGGTACAAACCACGTGTTCGATAATATACAAACCACGTGTTCAAGATAAGGTACAAACCACGTGTTCGATAAGGTACAAACCACGTGTTCGATAAGGTACAAACCACGTGTTCAAGATAAGGTACAAACTACGTGTTCGATAAGGTACAAACCACGTGTTCGATAAGGTACAAACCACGTGTTCGATAAGGTACAAACCACGTGTTCGATAAGGTACAAACCACGTGTTCGATAAGGTACAAACCACGTGTTCGATAAGGTACAAATACACGTGATCGATAAGGTACAAATACACGTGATCGATAAGGTACAGCCCACGTGTTCGATAAGGTACAAACCACGTGTTCGATAAGGTACGATGTGAATTAGAAATACGTGAACAAGTAACTACGAGCTAGGTTTGCGATGCTTTCCTAGCTCACGAAATGGTAACTATACACGTGTATTATATTGCATAAGGGTGCATAGGGGTGCATAGGGGTGTATATAGGATAATATATCGGACCGGTAATGCACAGCCGGGAAATACGTGAAATGATATCGTGCGTTGTTGTCAGTATACTATAGGCATAGTAGTAGTAGTAGTAGTAGTAGTAGTAGTAGTAGTAGTAGTAGTAGTAGTAGTAGTAGTAGTAGTAGTAGTAGTAGTAGTAGTAGTAGTAGTAGTAGTAGTAGTAGTAGTGGTAGTAGTAGTAGTAGTAGTAGTATTAGTAGTAGTAGTAGTAGTAGTAGTAATAGTAGTAGTAGTAATAGTAGTCGGTAGTAAAACAACTTGTCGTACGTTGTAGGCGGGAGAGGACATCATGTCCTCCTAGCTAGGTTATACCGGATGTTGTTTGAAGCAGGAAAGTGAACAGTCCGTCTGATCCGCTACAAACCACGCCCACATTCGTAACGTCGTTACGTGAACACCGCTTTCTTTCTGGACACCGGGGTTCTAGTGGGGGCGCAAGGATGGTTTTTAAGATCCTTTATGCGATGTTCCATATCGGTGCGCATGTCCGTCGGCTGTTTGAGCAGGGTGATCACGACGTGGTCGTCTTGACGCTGGAACAACATATCGCCTTCGAAACTCACCAGACCGTGACGCCTCGCTCTCATAAGTATTCCGACCACCTGCGATTGTGTAATGCTATGTTAATACAGTATTAATGTTATACTTAGTATATTGTGGAAGTTATCTGAAAACAATACCAAGTCAACAACATGTAGACCCACAAAATCACACTTTTGATCAACAACAAAATGGTATGTTTCACAATACCCACAATCGATCTTCTACAATATCATTCAAGATAAATAAATCCAGTGAATACATATTCAAGCGAGCAAATGCAAGTTCCGCGATGATACAGAAACAAACAAAAGTATCATATAACAATTGATACGAGGATATAATCATAAACCCGTTCAAAATGAACTACTATGCAAAGAAGAACAAATCACCTTAGCTCTAAACATCGCCATAATACACGAGGCGAAAATAATAGAGGTGAAATACTGTCACCAAAACAACCCGGTTAGAAATTCTCAGATAGATGCGCATTATTATAATAAGAGCAACTTATTTTCCTTGAACCTTCAACATGACCTTGTAAAATAGTATTTTCCAATGTGTCATGTCATGACACATGACCAAACCATCTCATTTTTATACTTTTAACTTTCTGTAAAACACGTTCATATGATCCAATTCTGATATCATATATACATTTGTATTTCGTTGTATGTATGTGATATTTAGCATTCTTCTATGTGACTTAGATTCAAAAGCATTAAATCGTTTCTTAGATTCTTCGATAAGAGTTCACGTTTCAAAGCAGTAAAAAGAATGGGGGATAGAATTAAGGAATTGTAGAGGTTGAATTTAATTTTAAAACTTATTTCTATACTTCTCCGGATCATTTCCAATCTTACCGTTATGGATGTGGCCGTAGCAATAATAATTATTTCACTTTTGCTATTGTCTGTTAGTGTTACCACAAGATATTTAAACGATTTGACAACTTGTTCTTGTTTTGTTCTCCATATATACTTATTGTCAGAATTTTACTATTACATTTATTCGGATCAGAATCATTAACTAAAGGCTTACTCTTTTCATGACTTATTTCCATTCCATATCTAGTAGGCATTGTCACACTCTCGGTATCTCAAAAACCATAGATACTACAACAAAAATCATATAGAATAAAATATTCATAAATATATAAATAGTCTAAAAAATTATTTTTTATTTTTTAAATATTCATATAAAATGATTATTTTATTACGTTTTTGAATTTATGAAAAAAAAATTCAAATTAAAACCTTCTCACGAATATACAAATGTATCGATATAAAATATAACACAATATTATTTTAAAAATAAAGCATTCTAAAAATTATATATATAATTTGTATATTTGTTATCAAATATTCATTAAGTTATAAGCATATGTCTAGATGTCATATACGTCCCTAATACGGACACCCTAGATATCTTTATACAGACCCTCTATAACCAATGCGCAGCGTATTAACTTTTCTGATTTTCATAAAAATCGCGTGCATTATAATATTAATACCACCAATAAAGCTAAATCTAAATTTTTTATTATTTAGATACTATATTATATTATTAATTAAAAAAATAATAAAAATAAATAAATTATTAACTAATTAAATTAGAATAAGTTATTCATAACATTAATTATAAATTAATGTAATTATAATTTGTCTGATTGATTCAATAATATATAGTTTATCTAGTCGTATATAGGGTGTCCGTATTAAAACACAGGGTGTTTCTATTCGAACATGGGTACCGAATACGGACTTCCCCGTTATCTATTGAAAGATTAAATACAATTTTAAAATTACAATAATATCTATAATCATAAAATATTAATATAATGTAATTTTTGAATACAAATAATGAGTTATAAAATATTAAGATCATTTATTGCTAGTGCCCGTATTAGGTTACTTTCTCCTATATTTAAATATATTTTAAATATTAAAATATTTAAAACAAATATATCAAGGATATGTATTTCTGTCAAATGAAAATACATTTATAATTACAACTTACTAATATTTTATATATATATATATAAATATATATGTAATTTAAATTGATGCATTAAACAACTAATAACATATACAACTAAATAAGTAATTTTTAATATTATAATTAATATACTTTGTACCCCCTCAAAAGGAAATATAGAATTTACACATATTATGGCAGTTGATTTTAAAGAAAACAAATTATCATATAGAATAATTTATAATAATACTATGGAACAAGGTAAGTTCATGATATTGAGTCATCATAATATAATTATTATTTTGTTAAAATCATTAAATATATATTTTAATTAATGTTATAATGTTTGATTATAATTATTATTATTATTATATTTATAACATATTATCCATATATGATGAATCTAAATAATATAAAATTACTAATATAGGAAGTATTTACACTAATGGAATGCTCTAATGCACTAATGGAATTCTTTTAATGCTGATAGATGCATCAAGGAGGATGTTACTAATAAACAAGCTCCTAAAAGATGTATATTTTCTAAATATATCCATACCGGAACCAGTTATTTTGGAATGGGAAGATATTGTCTAGAATTCGATATTTATAAGTTAGTATAAATTAATATATTCAATTATTTAATAATTATCTCTTTTGTTTCTTTTTTTGTATTATATATACATATTACGATCAGTTATATTTATATTTGTATGACGTAAATAGAGAATATATGCATATGAATGCATATGTTTATATTTTATTCATTTTCATTAAAAATATATTCTTAAAAATATAATACAAATACGTATAGATATCAAGGAAATAACATGTACAATGTACAATGTACATGTTGATTGTGACTCTATGATACCCATTAATCCGAGCGGAAGTCTAATTACAGGCTCTACTACTGAGGTATTTCTTAATTCAGTATATATATATATATATATATATATACTTATAAATAATACATTATTATATGATTATTTTGATCTATTTTATGGTATTTTTATTATTTATAAATATTAGTACCCATAACTAGATGTACAATAATTAGGTTATTATATATATATATATATATATATATATATATAGGTATATATATAATTATATAAATTAACTATTATTTTAAATTATAATTGTTGTACTATTAAATCACATTTTAAAAGAATCTCATATAAACTAATGTATTATAGGTTGATGATGATGAATTTGTGATTCCCGTCATTTGTAGACAATTAGAATACACAGATCATGAAGAATATGAGGACATTGTCGAAATCAAAAATATACTTCCTTCAATATCTATATTTAACACACTATTTAAAATATATTAATTGTATTGTTTAATTGTATAAAAATAAGTTTTTATTCATCATAAGTAAATAAATTCATATTGAATAAATTAATTATATTTTTCATTTGTTTTAATCATTTCAAATATTATATATTAATAATATAATTAATTATAATAATTATGTTATTTTATAAGCACTGACTAGATAGCTCTTTTAATTTTCACCATATTAATTAAGAATTTGATATAAGAAACCGGATAGATATTGAAGCAAAGCTTATGATCATCCGTTGAAAAAAAAATGAGTAGAGTAATAAAAACAAATCAACTATGTTGATTGTATTTAAATTGTAATGGTAAAATATAAGTATTATACAACTTTAAATCAACAAATTAAAAAAAATTATTTTTATAAATAAATTTAAAATGTGTAACAAAAACTAGGGGTGTGTAAGATAATAAATTGTTCAAGTCTGAAACAACATAAGATGAGCATGACCCAATAAACAATACACTACAATCATAGCTACACTTGCCTCAATAATAACATATTTTCAATATTAATACCCGTGAAAACTTAAAAAGCCGAGTTATATCCATTAAGTCAAAACCTCTCATCGATTGAACCATAGACTGAATAATATTCATATCATTACTCCACATTTAAAATCGATAAATTGCATTGAAGTACAATATTTAATTTAAATAACCATATTTAGTATATTATGTATTGAAGTAATTAAAGTAAAATGGCATTAATGTATATATTTTACTGTACTCATAATTTCATATTCAAATTTCATCATTATTAAATAAAATATAAAATAGAAATTGATAGAAATAATAATATTAAAGAGTATAAATATAAAAATATAATATAAATATAAAAATAGTAAAAAAAGATAAGAAATTGTGATAAATAAAACAATATACACAAATTAGTAAAACTTAAAAAATAATGTTAGATAAAATATATAAAAATATATCATAATTATTAATCATAATAATTAGTTATGCAAATTATATTGTAATTAATATTTACAATATATATACATTTTGTTAATATATTATTAATTTTAGAAAAAATATATAAAAATAAATAATAATTTTAATCACGTATCTTATAAATAGTAACGCACACATATTTGGGTGATAAAAACGCGTAATTTTATATGTACAAATTATTCATTTAATTAATTATAAATATTGTTTTTTATTAATGGATTATATATTTATTTGTGGCTATTATAAATATAATAGAAATAAGAAAAGTAAGATCATAATTTATAAACAAAATTATTATCATTTATCTTATTAATAGTAACGTAAACTAGCATAGGCTTTTCTCGTTCGATCTATCTAGCTCTAGACTTGGCGGTGGTCAATTCTAGAGGTCGTTCATCGACCGTATTGACCGGAAGCGAAGGTGACGCCAGCATTCGGTCGTTAGCGTAGGGGGGTTGAGTGTACGGCATGAGGGTGGGGGGTAGGGCTATGCTCTATATAGAGTAATGTAAAGCCTACTTTATACATGCCCGTAGCCAGGAATGTTCGTTATAGCGACAGGCCCCCGATATATTTTAAAGACTATATATTTTATAGACTTGAAGTTTATATTAACAGATTATCACTAATTATAAGTTTTACTGATAATATATACGATACATACAATTATAAATACAATTAGGATTGCATATTTTGTATATTTAAAAAGTCAAAAATAATGGTAGTGAGCATTTTTTTAATGATTTTTCACTTAATATTATAATAAGGGCTGACTTAAGGGAAGATACAAATCTGGAAATTACTCTGGCCAAACATTTTAGATGCTATACAAATTTGTAAACTTAAAAAAATGATTAGGGTAGAGTGGGAGAGACTTGAATCAACAATTTTGTTTACAAAAAAATCATACTATATCTAAAATACTGATATTTTTATTAATTAAACATGTTTATTATTTATAATTAATAATTTATTTATAAATGGGATTTCTATTTTTCAAAACATTTTTCAGAAAAATTGTTATCGAAAAATTAAAAAATTCAAAATGGTTCATGTCTACCCAAAAATTGGAAAAAAAATGTCTAAGAAAATATATAACACATGATAAACGTGTAATTCGATTTTATAAATAAAATATTAACATTGGGAGGACATATTCCCGTTCTCTCAATATTTATGTCACTATATACGTATAACAATGATTTAATAATTATACATATTTTAAATAAATTGTTCTAGACAATTTCACAACAATGTTTTCGGATATTTAAAAAAAATAGCTCATAACAAATGATATTCCGAGTTTTTTATTTTTTATTTATTAATATCATATTTGATATAATATAGTATATAATATATAGCACAAACATAATTTATTTATATAATATATAAATATGTAATCTTATATTATTTTATTATACCTTTATAGTGATGTAAAAGTAATTATAATACTCCTTTTTATTTTCAAATAAATAAAATTCTAGAAAATAATTTCAAAATGTTATGTCATGGCAATATATCCTTATTGGTAATACTTATAAATTTGTTAAATATTTTTATGGTAGAAATAAAAATGTGTTGGGGTACATGAGTTTTCATGCCTATTAAAGTACCCAACCCTTTTCTATGGTCAACGGAAGGAAGTATACAAGGCATATATCATGATATTGATTCTAATTTTAATAGTAATTTATAGTATATAATAATAATAATAATAATAATAAATATTTATTAGAAGTTTTAAATTGTACATTTTTTTTCGTATGAAATATATAATTAATTATATTGTTATTTCCTCTGAAGGGCTTCAGATAAAGATCAATATCTTTTCTATACTGTCACCCGAATCACCATCACCGGAACGTTTTTTTTTGTTGAATTACTTTACTTTTTTTCATATATATCATATATATTTCATGTATATAATACATATTATTTCATATTTATTGCACACAAACTTTAAAATATTATATCTCAGAATTTTATTTTACACTCTTTATAATGTTAAAGAGATTCCACCTTTAAACCGTTTTTATAAATATTAATATTTGGTACTATTGAAAATAAATATATTGATTTGGGAAAATTATAATAAAAACTAAATCTATTTTCAGTAATAAAATATATGTGTTTTAAAGTTTATTTTTTATTATCTAATACTATTCATTATATATTAGCTCATCGAAAGTAAATACGAATGTTATCTATATATTAATAAAGGTTACTTTATCTTTATCTAGGTATTTGGATCTTTTTAGTAGATCCATGTCCCCCTATATTTTACATGTAAACGCTACGATGGTTTCTCCCTTAATGATATATTGAATATATTCATAATTTTGCGGAGAGAAGATTGCGTAAAATTAATATGTAATTTTAATTATTTCATCAGTTGTTTTTAATTTATTAATTTATAAAATATTTTATTACAATTATTTAAGATAGTATAATATACATATATATATATATATATATACATTGAATTGTTACATATTTATTAGATATTACTAGAATGGCAATATTGATATGCTATACAGTTATTAATAACATAATACGGACACATTACATGGTATTATCATTTTATTACTCAATATATGTATTCAAACATTACAATGTATTTATATTATATGATTATTGAATTATTGTGATTTTAAAATTTTTATTTAATCTTATTATTCAATAGATAACTGGGTTGTACGTATTCCGTACCCATGTTCGAATACGGATACCCTGTGTTATAATAAGGATAACTTAAATACCACTAGATAAACTATATATCATTGACGAACCAATCAAATAAATTAAAATTACATTACTTATAATTAATTTAATAATTTTGTTATATTATTAATTAATAATTAAACACTAATCTTACCTACATTTGATCTAAATAACAATAATAAAACGTATTAATAAATGTAGGGTATGCACATTTGAATAGTTCACACGCTGTGCGCTGATTAGTTATAGGGTTTCCGACAGACAATGTTCGCATTAGGACATCAATAATGTCAGTATTAGGGATTAATATGACCTCTAGATATATGCTTATTACTTATTTAGTTATACTACCTTACCTAATATTTTATAATAAATAAATAAATCATATATATATAAATATAAAATTGATAAAATACATCGGTATTTTGTATTCATAAATCCAAAAAGTGATAAAATAATTAGTCTATTGGATATATCGGCATTATTTTAAATAATTAAATAATATAAATACATATTTAGACTGTTTATATAATTATAAATATGTTATTCATTAGCATTTATTTCGTAGGATTTATGGTTTCTGAGATACCGAGAGTATCCGTATTCGGGCACTGTCCGTATTCGGTTAATTTCCCCTGTCTGGTTTAATATATTTGATAGAACATAAAAATCCTTAATTATCACTAACACCCTTTTTAGTTCAGATATACGAATACGTGAATGTTAGCTATAGCTATAATATATTATATCTTCATTTATAATTAGTTATTTCATTTTATTTTCATAATAATATAAACATTGTTTTCTTTATTTTGATTATCATTATATTTATTAAATCATCACCATCTAGTAAGTTTAATGATACTGGAATATATTTTCCAATTAGCATAAAATTCATAGAACCTCTACAAATAATTTAAAAAAATAAATAATTTATATATTTATTATATATATATAATAAGTATATACTTTCTAATATGATTTAAGAGTTTGTTATTAAGCTTTTAAACTATTTACATCGATTTAATTTGAAATATATTCTAAAGAAAACTTGATCTCATTATAATGTACTATGAATCACCATTAATTATAATCAATAATTATTGATATTATTATATTGTAATGGATGTTCATCGTGTTTCCAATAGTTTGTATATAGGAATTTTATATTTTTTATAATACTGTGACACACCTACACTATAAAAAATCAATATAAATACATTATTTTTTACAGTCATCTACAACAACTATGTGAAATTTATGATTGTAGCTATGCAACTATTGTATTTTACGATATAGTTTATTATTTATTCTGCATTGAAATTCCATTTCATGCCTTGCCTTCAAAATTAAATGTAATAGAGAATTCGATAAGTAAATTGTTCTGTTATATATCTGCAATCATTTTATACTTCTTTTATATCACAGTGTTTATCTAAATACATAACAATATATATCAGTTCCAAATGTGATTTATCTTTAGTTTCATCACATTTTATGATAAAATAATGTTATGTATTGATATATTTAATAATATTTTCATTTAGTATGTATTGTATTATATTTTTTCATTTTGTATTGTCAGTGATGTGTAATTAGAATTTAAAGTTATCCTTTTGTCTATTTATGAGAACTCAGTATATATTTCTTCGTATGTTATAAGATTATCATTAAGATAATATCTTAAAGATATTATTTTTAAATCCTTCATTTTTATCATTACCTAAATGGTAATAAATATCTTAAAAAAATATTAAAAAAAATAATATGTGGACCTGGTAAGTATCAGGGGGGTTTGCCCCCGCAGCCCCCCCTGTCTACGGACCTTAGCGTATGGTAAACCGCCCATAATTGATAGGTTACCACAACTTCATGGGTGATTAAATCTCAATAGTCAACCTATCTATTGATCCCGAAGAAAAACTTTAATTATGATATTATAGAGAATTATAAAATATTAAGATAAATTTGATTTTAATAAATCAATAATCATTAATTTTTATATTATTTATCGATTAATATGATAATCGAATTGATTACGTTTTCTATTAACGGAGAATGATGATTACAACATAATTAAAGAATGCTTATTATATAATAATATTGAATAACGTAGTTTGATTTGTTAATTGATTATATATTGACTTTTATGAGTTATGTAGTAGTAGTAGTAGTATTATTAGTAGTAGTAGTAGTAGTAGTAGTAATAATAATAGTAGTAGTAGTAGTAGTAGTAATAGTAGTAGTAGTAGTAGTAGTAGTAGTAGTAGTAGTAGTAGTAGTAATAGTAGTAGTAGAGGTAGTAGTAGTAGTAGTAGTAGTAGTAATAGTAGTAGTAGTAGTAGTAGGAGTAGTAGTAGTAGTAGTATTAATAGTAGTAGTAGTAGTAGTAGTAGTAGTAGTAGAGGTAGTAGTAGTAGTAGCACTTTCTATATATCTTACTACTATATTTAAAAATTCTTTAAGTTATGGCACTGTCCCAATTGACTTTAAACATGCACTAATATCACCTATTCTCAAGAAAAATAATCTTGATAAAAACTCTCTATGTAACTACCGTCCAATTTCTCAACTCTCTACTATATCTAACATTCTAGAAAAGGTAGTTTTTAAGCAATTAGTACACTATCTTGAAATTAATATTATCATTGACCCTTTTCAAATTGCCTATAGACCTAACCATAGCACTGAAACGTGTTTAAATCATGTCATCAGTAATATACTTAACTCACTTGACACTGAATCTCCTATTCAACTTTTGTTATTAGATCTATCAGCAGCGTTTGATACGCTTGACCATGACATTTTAATTAATAGATTACGTGACATATGTGTTGATGGAATAGCACTTTCTTGGCTAATATCATTCTTTAAATATCGTACCTTTGCTGTGAAAACCGGCTCTTCCATCTCTATAACTAAACTTATATCTACGGGTGTTCCCCAAGGCTCAGTTCTAGGCCCACATCTATTCTTAATTTATATTGCGCCTCTTACTAATATAATAAAATCCTACTCATCAATTCATTATCATCTTTACGCCGATGATATACTTTTATACACACCTCTGTCTCGTCATTCTACTTCCAACAGAAACGATCTCTCACTATGTGCTACCGAAATACGTGCATGGCTATTGAATAATATGCTGCTGCTTAACGCTTCTAAATCTGAGCTAATCAACATTCCGGAAACATACTACGATTTCCCGGTGATATCTGTGAATGGTATTATAGTAGAACCAAGTAGTTCTATACGATATCTTGGTTTTATAATAGATGATGAATTAACCTTTAAGAAGCAAATCAACAACATATGTCAACGTTCGAATTACCAGCTATATATGAGACGTAATATTCGTAAATATATCAACAATGACCTCTGCCGAACACTTGTTAATTCATTAGCAATGTCACCCATTGACTACTGCTGCTCTATCCTTCAAGGTTTACCCGAGTGTCGAATTCGTCCTCTCACACGAATCATTCGAGCATCTGTACGTTTGATTTTTAAACAACCACGTACCGATCACTCTAGTATAACGTTGAAGATGAAGTCTATCAAAATTCTATCTATGAAACAAAGAACATTATACCGACTACATTGTATAGTACATAAGTCGTTACTAACCGCTAAACCACTATACATCAATGAGATGTTAAAACCTAAAATATCGACTCGAACCCTCCGTTCTACCGATAATAGATATTTGCTATCCTCTGACCGATGTCGACTATCGCGTACTCTAAATGGAGCTTTTGTATATTCTGCTCCGTTAAACTGGAATCAACTTCCTCTAAGTATCCGTATGATTTCTAATCATGATGCTTTTAAACGTAATGTTAAAAATTATATTCTAGCCATGCGCTGATTAATTTAAATTGTTTTTGTTTATAATGTTTATATTTTTTCGTTTCTCTCGTTTAACACTTGCCAGAGCATTTTCATGCTAACTTTGAGTGTATAAATAAATCGTATTGATTGATTGATGATAGTAGTAGTAATAGTAGTAGTAGTAGTAGTAGTAGTAGTAGTAGTAGTAGTAGTGGTAGTAGTAGTAGTAGTAGTAATAGTAGTAGTATATTTACTTTTTAGAATTACAATTTAATCGAAATTGTTTAATAAATAACCAATAATTTTCTCGTATTTTAATTTTTTTTTTAGTTTTTGTGTAATTAAAATATACTAATATTAAAATTGCTAATAATTAAAATCACTTAATTGATTGCCTAATTACTTTAAAGCACCGATATCGCAATTGAGATATTAATACAAATCTAAAATACAAATAAATACCAATAACCAACCCGCTTATACAACAAGATGGTAAACAACGTAAACAGAAGATGCAAGAAAACTTCAAAAGTACCAATGTTGAAGTCACGTGGTACACTTAAAAAGAACATATGCAAGAGGGCCTCAGTTAAGAAAACGGCCGTTTCCTTAAAGTGTTTTAAAAAGAGGACAGGTGGGTGTATTATCAAGAAGGCTACAATGAGACGTAGAACGGCTAAGAAGAATAGATCGGTGTCGAGAAAGGCCGGATGTGTACAAAAGAAGAGAGTAGCATCTAAAAGACGACCAGTAAACAGGAAGCTAACGAAAATAAGAACATCTTCAAAGACTCTAAGCAGATCATATATTAGACGTGTACAGAAGAAGAGAGTTGCGTCTAAAAGACATTCAATAAACAGGAAGCCAATGAAAGCAAGAAAATCCTCAAAATCTCG